>CM024753.1:109954114-110554114 GCA_014218235.1 Colocasia esculenta
CCCCCCCCCCCCCCCCCATGTCGGGTCGGCATGGGCCGATTCCGCTCCGAGTCGGCCGACTTGGAGCGGAGTCGGCCGATTTTGCCATCCATGGTTTGGGTTCCCTACCTCAATTTGAAGATCCACCCAATTAGGGCCTTCTCGTAGGCTAGCACCCCTCCACCTCCGAGCTCCAATGCTCCAAGAGCCGCTGTCCACAAGCCGAGCTCGACCTTCCCAAACTGATGGAGAGGATCCACACCATGGGGAAGAACCACAGAGAATGAGAAGAAGAAGTTGAAACATACTTAGCACCCAAGTCACACAAACAAATCACACACATACTCACCAAGCCAAGCCAACCACAACTCCCCTCCAAGCTCCCCACGGAGCACCAAGCACAAGGGAGATCGCCAGAGAGGAGAAAACACAGAGAACAGGCGAAATGGGGCTTTTGCTCTCGGGCTTGGGCACTTAAACACGGATGATGAGAACGCGACGGACCTGGTCGTCGCGTTAGCAAAGCTAACGCGACACCCACCTACGTCGCGATCTGGAAACGTCTGCGACCCTGACAGTCAAAGCCACCACGTGGCATACATGCAACGCTGACATCTGATCGCGACGGACCAGTATGTCGCGTTCATGCATGCGCTTCGACACGTGGTGCAACTGTCCCGATAGCAAGACGACAAGAAGGCAGTCTGCTGTCAGAGCCCTGTCGCGACAGGGACGGCCGGCGCGTTCTTAACCAGAACGCGACGGTCACCTACGTCGCTTTCAGAAGGCGACGGGTCGACATGTCGCGACCACAGCCGGGAGAGCTAACCCACAAAGGGGACAGGGATGTTACAATAGGGCCCCTGAGTGGGAGTATCCTGATGTCCCTCCCACTTTGTATAATTTGCCGCAACTTTTGTTAGCCTTGTTGTAATTGCCGAAGTTGCTTTTGAACTTTGCGCATTACTTTCCATGTGGCTTGATGCCTGAATCTTGGCGGAGGATGAGCTCCTGAAGTGTCCTGAGGTGGATCACATTAAGGACCGGCCTCGAGATTATTTGAGCTTGTAGCGGGTTCCGCTGTATGTATTACATTGACTGATTGTTCTGGTCGATCCCAAGCATGAGGTTGAGGAGGGTCGACCAGACCGCTTTGCATGGATATGAGGCCATTTTGGATCATCTTTTGGACCTCAATTTTGAAGACGAAGCAATCTTCAATTGCATGCCCCACCATGCGGTGATACGGGCAATAATTGGGCTGATTGATCTTGCTGACATCTACCGGCTTCTTTGGTTCTGGCAGTGATATCAATTGGTTGTCGAGGCAGAGATCAAAAAGCTTCTTGGTATGCTCCTTCTTGAAGGAATAAGGAGCCTTCATGCGCTCTGCCAATGTTGGCACTGGCGCTTTGGGTTCTGATTTCTTCTTCAGGGTGGCAGAGATTACTGCCCCCTTTGTTTCATTGTCAAGCGAGAAGTCGATGACATGGACCTCTTTTCCTGGCGGGTTGCGCTCTTTGGGGAGCTTGCCTTTATGAGATGTATGAGCCATTTGTTCGGCTAAGAACATCTCGATTTTTGCTACAATAGAATCAGTTGATCGAAACTCTTGATATTTGCTCCCAAGAGTTTCTCATTGATTGTTGCCGTAAGGCCTCTTCGGTAGATGGTGATTGCATCTTCTTGGGTAGGTAGGTTGTCACATTTCATGCTAAACTCTCTCCATCTTTTGATGAAGTCGATTGCCGATTCTCCTTTCTTTTGTTTGAGGGAGCATAGCTCAGCAAGAGAAACTTTTCTTTCAGCCGTTTGGAAATGGTTGATGAACTTCTTTTGCAGATCAGCCCAATCAACAACTAAATTGGACTTTAGCTTTAAATACCATTGGAATGCAACCCCAGTCAGGGATGTTGCGAAATATCTGAGGAGATATGATTCCTCGAGGGCGAGATCAACCATGGCAGTAATACAATGTGCCACATGCTCCAGCGGTGACCTGTGTCCATCAAACTTTTGTAGTTTCGGGACTTTAGGGCACGCCAGTGGCAGCTTCTTGAGTTGATGATGTACCGGATATGGGACAGAATATAAGTCCGCAACCCGGATCCCTTCTCCCTGTTGAGCGAATATATCTTCAATGATTTTTGTATCGTATGTCTTTGTATGGCAATATCCTGCATTGCTCCTATTTGGGGATGTATAGTATTGGACAGATTAATAATATCTTGACCCGTAGCTTGAGGAGGAAGGCCATTTGTAGAAGCCGCCGGATGATTTGCCGGGACAGACCCATCCGGATATTGACTTTGTTGTTGATTTTGAGTAGAGAGTGGCTCCATAGATTGCCGAAGGCTTGAAGTTGCCAGCCGCCTCATTTCATTTAGGAGCGTGGCCATTTCAGATTGCCACTGCTGCATTACTTGATATTTGTCATCATCTGACATTGCTTGGAAATTTTCCTTTGTAGGCAAGTCGATGACGTGGTTGATAGTAGAAGTAGGGAGTCCGCCTTCTTCAATTTGAATATTTGTTTCTTCAAAGAAGGGGACTTGAATTCCTTCATGTTGAGAGTCAACACGAGGAGGAGCTTGACCAGACGTCCCAGCTTGTCTACCGAGTTGGTGGTTTCTTCTGGCAAATTATCTGTGGTATTGGGATGAATAGCCTCAGTGGGAATATTTGGAGTGGCTTCCGCGATTTGTTCCGCCGGTTCGCCGAAGTCCTTCCCGGAGGCGTAGCATGAGAAGATCCTGAGTCTAGATTTTTCTTCCGCCGCCCAGGTGACACATCATCTTTTTGACGAACGGGTACCAGCATAAGCATTAGGAATTGCCCCCAGCCTATCAAAGACCGAGATTCTCGATTTCGACCGATACGCGAGATTTGAATTGTTGAATTGAATTTTCTTTGACTACCCGGATATTCTCCGGGCCTTGGGATGTATAGTTTGATTTTTTGTATACTCCTTTTCTTTTTTGTCCATTAGGGTGCTCGGATTTAGCATGTTGAGGAGAAGTGTATTTGGTATTGCTTCTCCTTCCGACCACCTTGTATGCATCTACTTGAGCTTTCTTGAATTTCTGAGCCTCCTTTTTGGGAACCCAGATTTGTTTGAGCTTGGTGGATCGCCGCATCATTTGCTTGACGTCGGCCTCCACCTTGGAGTCTTCTTGTTTTCCTTGGAACCACCACAGGACTGAGAAGCGGTTCGAGGTGGGAATTGTTGGAATATACTTATCATGAGGGATGATAGGCTAGCTTCCATCGAGCCGCACTCGCAGGCTTCCGACCATGATGGATTTGCCGGATCTTGAGGTAGCAGCAGACGACCTTTTGCTTTTGTGATTTTTGTATTGCGCCCGTTGTGAGGGGGCAGCAGCTATAACTTCGGAGGAGATTACCTGAATCGAGTAACTCCAAATTTGAGTTGTGTGGGGTTTGGCCCCTTTGGCAGCATCATCTTTTGAGGGCAATTTGGTGCCCCTATTGACAGTAGCAGGACGAGCTTTGACATGCCCACAGCTCTTGCCGATCTTCTTTGTTGATTTCTTGGAGGGAAGTCTTTGGACAGCATCCTCCTTTTGTTGGGCCGGGACCACCCCCAAGAAGTAAGGGGTCCCGACGATGGCTGGGAAGTCTCCGAACACAATCGGAGTCGCCAAGTAGCCGAACCTGGCGTGGTTGTTGACGACCATCTTCAACAGTTTGAACTTTGCTTTTTTGTTTGTCCGAGTACTGTTAACACAATTTTTTAACCAAAAAGATACCCCAACATAGCTGGTGGACCTCCCTGCGCGTAGACACCCACGACGGGGGTGTTCTGGCGCAGACACCCCTCGGCAGGGGTGTTCTGCGCACAGCCACCCCCGGCGGGGGTGGTCTGGCGCAACACCCCCCCGGCGGGGGTGTCCTGCGCACAGGAGACCCCCGGCGGGGGTGTTCTAGCGCCAGGGACACCCACGCCAGGGTGTTCTGGCGCCAGGGACACCCCGCCGGGGTGTTCCACCTCCCCCTTTTTGCCCCTTGGCACCTCTATAAATAGAGGGCCAAGGCCATGAAGAAGACGGCTGTTCTCCTTCCTTCTTGAAAACTTGAAGGGGACCGGGGTAGGCTCTCCTGGGGCAGAGGACTTCTCCTGCCTGGCTGGGAGATGAAGCCCCCCCCCCCCCCTTTCTGGGGGAACATGTTTGTTCCTAATACGAAGACCCCCATGTGGGCCCCAGTTTGTGTAAAATGACACAAAGGCCCCTGGGGAGGAAAAGTTTGTGCATGTGTGTAAATTTACACATATGCCCCATCCATGGCCCAAGTTTGTGTAAAATTGCGTAAAGCCCCCCAGGAGTATGAAGTTTGTGTATGTGTACATCAAAAGTACACATATACCTCTGTTGCCCGAAAAATTGCAGGAATACCCCTGTGAAGGAGAAAATTGCAGAAATGTCCGGAAAATTGCAGGAATATCCCTGCTGCCGGGAGAATTGCACAAATACCCCCGCTGCCCAAAAATTGCAGACACGTCCCCGTGGCGGAAAAATGGAGGAAATAGCTCGACAGTTCGTGCCTTTTGTCCAACCCGGTGGAGTGGGACCCACGTCTCTTCTATGAAGCAGCGTAGGCTCTGTTGGGTGTGACTTAAAGCCGAACACATTAGGTATTCTCAGGAAACGTCACCGAATGGTAGGGATGTCCGAGAAAGCCAAGAAATAACATAAATGTCCCAGAAAGCCAGGAAATGGCAGGGATGTCCGAGTAAGCCAAGAAATGGCAAGGATGTCCAAGCAGACCAAGAAACGGCAGAAGCACTTGGAAAAGTCAATCAATTACGAAAATACCCAGAGCCGCTCAGAAAAGTCAAGAAATGACCAAGAGGCTTAGCTCATGCCGTTTGCACGGCCCGTTGGAGCGGGACCCACGCCGTTTCTATGGAACGACGTGCGCTCTCCTGGGCCCGGCTTACGGCAGGCCGCTCCAAGTCTTGGGATTGTCAAATAACGGTAAGAACCCCTGTACATGTCGAGACATGGCCGAAAGCTCCGGCAGGTCAAGATACGACCAGAAATCCCCGGGAGGTCAGGATACGACCGGAAATCCCCGGGAGGTCGAGAATTGACCGAGAAGCCTCATGAAAAGCCTCGAGGTTTACTAATTTCAAACACCTGAGATAAACGGGTTCGAACTAAATGATGAAGCAAACACCCAAAAAATCCCTATAAATAGGGAGTAGGGGCCATAAAGAAAAGGCCAGACCCCTCGGATGATCCATCGATCGAACAAACACCCCTCCGGTTGATCGTAATCGAATGCTCGTTAGTGTTGAAGGGAGAAAGGACATACCTGTCTCTGTGCTCCGTCCGTGTTTGCACGTGCACGGGCCCCTCCGCGCTTCGTCCGTGCTTTGTGACGTTCGAGGAAGAAGACACCACAGGTCGATCTATAAGACCCGAAATTTTGTAAATAAGTCCTTCCGTGTTTTAAAATAACGCGTGTGAAGGCATGTTGATGTAAACGCCCAATGGAGGCATAAATACCCCATTGAGGACATATATGTAAATGTCATAAATACAAAATATTTGAGGACATCTGTGGAAATTTACTTTTCTAATTTCCCTAAATTTCGGCATAAGGTCTTTTAACAAACATATCGCATCGAAGGTATTCGAATTTTTACCCGATGTAAATAAAACACCGACTTCGGTCTGTGGGGAACGATCCAGTACACGACCACTCCAATCGCCTGAAAATACGGATGCGCGCGGAAAAAAATAAAAATATTCGAGGGCTCAGGGTTTATATCCAATGCACCTCACAAAAAAATAAATTTCTTTGTCTGTTTCTTTGCAAACAGTCTGGCACCCCCGAAATGCAAAACTTTGAAAAAGACGTCAGCGCGTCCGCGCGTACGTCGAAAATTTTGAAAAATAAAATATTCTGCGTTCCACAAGTACTTCAAGGAAAGCACCAGTATTAGAATTTTCAGAAGAAAATGCATATATCTCGACTTTTGCTATGAATAGCTGGCACGCGAAAATTTTCGTTGTTTTTATATTTTATATGGCATTTGAGTTTGGGTTGACTCTTTTGCCTTGCGGGGCATGCCAGCCTGTCTAAAAGACAAAAATTAAAATCCGCGCAGTGCGGATAGAAAATTAATGTCCATAGAATGGACAAGTGCGCCACTTTTATTTTGAACTTATTAGTTCTGCGATTTTTATTCATCAGGCGATTAGGAAAAATGTCTTCAATATTTTCATATATATATATTTATGATATATGTGATTATATATATAAATTTACACATTCATATACATACAAACAATATATATGTAATCGTGTACATATATACATATAATATTAATCTACAAACATAATTAATATGTTTATTCCTTATAAATGTATATATTATACATATATAACAATCATTAAGTTGTGAACAGTGTTGGAATTTCTTCAATGTTTAGGTATGCAGACAAGGATCGACTTACGTAGTCAATTCGCAGGGGTCAAGGGGGCAGTGCCTATTGGAACGCGGATTTTTCTTTCTTTTCTTTTTTCTTTTTGATTTTATATCTAATGGTTCGCGAAAGATGAACTCCGGTCGCCCCGGGAGGGTTCCCGTTCGTTGATCTCTTTTCGCTTGCTTTTGCGGGCGTGCCAGACTGTTTACGAGAAACAGACAAAGATTTATTTTACGAGGGGTATTGGGTGCGAACCCTGATACCCTTGAATTTCATTTCATTTATTTTCCGCGTGCGCTCGCGTTCAGGGCGATTGGAGTGGTCGTGTACTGGACCGTTCCCCACCGACCGAAGTCGATGTTTCATTTACATCGAGTGTAACACTCGAATACCTTCGAATGTGTAATGTTTATTAAAAGACCGTATGCCGAAATTTAAAGAAGAAAAGACAGATGACAAGTAAATTTCCACAATTTTATTCAAGCTCATGTCATTTATATTTATGACATTTACATTTGTGGCTTTAGTGGGGCTTTTTGTACCTCCACTGGCCGATTACAAACATTTCGTGTACATGGGTGTCAACGACGGGGTGTTTGTGCCTCCGTCGGACGTTACACGGTGTGGGGGATACATCAATGTCCATGACAGGGTGTTTGTGCCTCCGTCGGACAACCTGCCTCTACGTATGTCCTTTTTTTTTGGACCCCGGAGGACTTGAACATGTGCCTCAACGTGCGTCGTTTTATGACGCCAGAGGACTTACACATGTACCTCGACGTGTGTCGTTTCAGGACACCGGAGGTCTTAAACATGGCCTTGACGTGTGTCGTTTTATGACACCGGAGGATTTACACTTGTGCCTCGACGTGTGTCGTTTTATGACATCGGAGGACTTTAAACATGGCCAACGGGGGTCTTGTAACAACCTGTGGCGTCTCTATGCGGGCGAGCGCAGGAGGGCCCGGCCACGGAGACAAAGCACCAACGGGTGTCGAAGACCTTCTCCGACACGTGCGGCCTATGTAAGCTCACGCACGGACCAGCCGAAGTGTTCGCAGGGGTGTTTCTAGGGCCGAATGGCGTCTTTTGTAGGCCGAATGGCGTCTTGTAGGCCGAATGGCGTATGCCCTTGTCTGCTTAATGCCCGCGGCGGGGTGTTTGTACCTCCGCCAGGCATATGCTGACAATTCATTTCTTGAAGTTCCCGACAGGGTGTTTGTGCCACCGTCGAGCAGCATTGCCTCTACGTACGTCGTTTGATGACGACGGAGGACTTTAAATACAACACCGGGGGTCATATGACAACCTGTGGTGTCTTCTCGCGGACGAGCGTAAGTGAGCCCGAACGCAGAGGACAGAACACCGACAGACGCCAAGGACTTTCTCCCCAGCACGTGCGGCCTATTTAAGCTCACGCACGTAAGGCTCTCGGCGGGACCTTGAGTGGCATGCGATTTGTTCGCCCCCGCGGTCTCCGGCCTATCTTATGGCCTTAAGGCCTCAAGGTGTTCGAAGGCGTCCTTGCAATGGGGGTATGCACCCCTATTTATAGGATTTCAGGGAGGCTAACCGGCGGGGGTACCCTCCCCGGCGGAGGTCTTCGGCGGCACGGGCGTCGAGGCAGAGCGCGAGCGTCGAGGCCGATGGCGAACCGACGGAGGTGCCCACACGAGAGGGCTATCTGGCGGAGGGGGCCGCCGGTCAGGGGGCCTGACCGGCGGCCCCTCCTGACTAGCGGAGGGGGCCGCCAGTCAGGGGACCTGACCGGCCCCCTTCTTGCTGGCGGAGGGGGGTTCGCCGGTCAGGGGGGCCTGACCGGCGTCCCTCCAACTGGCGGAGGGGGCCAACCGGCGCCCCTCCCTGCCTGGCGGGGGGGGCCAACTGGCGCCCCTCCCTGCCTGGCGGGGGGCAGACCGGCGCCCCTCCCTGCCTGGCGGGGGGGCAGACCGACGCCCCTCCCTGTCTGGCGGAGGCACAGACCGGCGCCCCTCTTCGTCCTTGGTCATTTCCAAGAGGATTTCTGGGAGTTTTGCTGGTTTGTCATGGCACGTGCGGCACACGTGCACACACATGCCCGCACGTATTTGACGTGCATTCGACGTGCGTTTTTGCCCGTTTCACGTGCGTTCGACCCCATTTTCGGAGGGCGTGTGCTTTCACCTTTTCGGATCCATCCGAGTCGTACGCGATCTTTAGCGCGAGTCCGGACATCAATTTTCGGCTATCCGGGGCGTGTATCTCTACCGTTGACAGGCCTTTTTAAGCTTCATCCTCCGGCTCGTTCTGGGTGGATATCCGAACTCAAACCCACTTATCTCAGGTGTTCGAGTGGGGGAGGCGGGGTTTATTCCTAGCCTTTCGTGGATTTCCGGACGAGTTTGCCACCCGGGACTTGTTTAAATCCCGATATTTTTCGGGTTCAACAGTGCCCCTTGCGGTGGTTTCAGGGGGCGGAGCCCCCGAAAGAAAATTTTAACTTGCTAAGCAAAGGGACCGTCATTTGTTTATACAAATGTGGTTATGATGTATGTAATCATATAAATAAATTTACTCATTCATATATGTATACAATATATATGTAATCAAATATATATCTCTTAAATGTACAACCATATTAATATTATATCTTTATAGTATATATATCATATTAATGAACACTTTATACATATGTATGTGTTAATGTAGATACAATCATATATAATGCAAATATGTTAATAATATGTACACATATATATAATAATATATATATATATATATATATATATATATATATATATATATATATATATATATATTACAATGAAGGTAAATGGCTGTACATATATTAATGTAAATGTAATAGTAAATATGTACATATATATATTTAATGTGTATATATATATTATATATATGATACTATATATAAAAACTTTGTGTGGCATAATTGGCCGATTTGATTTGATTCTCGGTCAGAATTTCTACAATCCATGGGGCTATCCCTTGGGAATTGGATCGGCCTCCAGATGATATAGGAGGCCTTCTTTCACCACGGGGGACCCTATGTGCATTTAGCTTCCCTTTGGTTGGAGCGCTTTAGTTACGTGGTGTTCCTTTGTTGATTGAGTGCACCGCCTGGTAACCAGAAACGGAACCTAGGGCGCAAAGCAAGGGAGGATGGGTTTGACTCACCAAGGAAAAGGTGAGTACTGTTAAATCCTTTATTCTGAATTTGTAATTGTCCAATCCCGATTTGGATCGGCTGATTCCACATTCCACGCTACTGTTGGAACAGAAAATATTTATATGTGTATATGTTGGATGCTTGTTAAGAGGAGTACCAATGCTCCCTTATATAGTGGTTCAACAAGCCAAGTAGGTGGCAGTCACATGTAGGCAACTAATCAGTTAGTTAGCCCAATGTAAGGAGGATGGCTACCTAACCGGGAGTTGGTAACTACCGGTAAAATGTTGACCTCACCTAACTGGTTTAACGGCCTGATTAGGGGGACAAGACGGTTATGATTAGGGTAACCCCAAGGTTACTTAAAGTCATAACTTAATTCAAGCTTCTTGTTAAAAGGCGTTCGAGCTATCAAAGTGATGTTAAGCACCTCAAGCAAGTGGAGATGCCGAGGAGAATAAATCTCCGTATAAAATACGGCACGGAAAAATTCCGGCATCACAAGGTCTATAAGACCAAATGTGAGGAGTAAATACAGGAACAAGTCCGCCACGAAGGCTTCAAAGACTTGCAATTCTCCGCCCAGGAAGGCTCCAAGAAGGCGTAAATTTTCAGAATGGCAAAATGGCAAGACCCCTTTGAAATGTTGAGGGGGAAGGCCTATTTATAGAAATTTCCCCCTCCCTTAAACCGATGAAGGCATCATCGGTTAGGGGATTTTTTCCCCCTAACCGATGGGGTTGTCATCGGTTAAGGGGACTTTTCCCCTTAACCGATGGAGCTTCCATCGGTTGGAGGGGCCCCCTCCAACCGATGGAACTTCCATCGGTTAGAGGGGAGCTCCCCTCTAACCGATGGAACTTCCATCGGTTAAGGGAGAAGGGTCCCCTAACCGATGGAACTGTCATCGGTTAGGGGGCCTCTCCCCTAACCGATGGGACTGTCATCAGTTAGGGGAGTTCCCCTTCTAACCGATGAAGGTTTCATCGGTTAGGGGGATTCCCCATTCTAACCGATGGAACCTCCATCGGTTAGGGGGGGATTTCCCCTTTAACCGATGGAAACTTCCATCGGTTAAGGGAATGGCCTTTAACTGATGGAACTCCCATCGGTTAGAGGGGCCTTAACCCTCTAACCGATGGGACTTCCATCGGTTAGAAGGAATTAACCCTCTAACCGATGGAACTCCCATCGGTTAGGGGTCCCCATCCCACCATTGTAAAGGGGGGGGGGCCTTCCTCTATAAAAGGCACCCCCATTCCCCCTAAAAAAGGAGGAGGAAAAAGAGGAGAAGAGGCCCCATTGCTGTCCCCCCTTTCCTGAAATTCCAAGAAATAGAAAATCCCAAATTCTCCGTCTCATCCCCAATCTCCTTTCTTGTGGGTGAAGGTATCAAATCAGGGATCATCCTCATACGATATCTGCGAGCTTCATCGTCATAAGTCCGTAATAACAACATCGGCCCACATGGGCTATAGGTTTTAAATACCGTCCACCTTTGGACATATGGTGTTTAAATACCTTGGTAAATTCGTGCTCTAAATGCTACTCATCCATATGCATATACGCCACCTCCCATCGAGTTCTAAGTCTCTGGGATGGTGTGTTTGTGCTTATATGCATATGTTTCTTAGGGGAAACTCTGCCCAAGCGGAGACTCTGTCCGAGAACGTATTCGTATATCCACAAATTTGTGTTTTCATGAATATGTTTCTTAAAAGAAACTCTGCTCAGGTGGAGATTCTGCCTAAGAACATATCTATAAAATTCAAATTTGTGCTTATACATATATGTTTCTTAGAAGGAAACTCTGCCCATGTCAAAGTTCCTTCTAAAAAATGTATTCATGTAACCATAAACTCGTTTTTATATGCATATGTTTCTTAGTGGAGACTCTGCCCAAGCGGAGATTCTGCTCAAAAACGTACTTGCATGTTCGCAAATTCACATTGATATGTATATGTTTTTTAAAGGAAGTTCTGCCTGGACAGAAATTCCTTTTCCAGAGGAAACTCTGGGGAGCTCCCGCCTCAGCGGGAATATAGCTCGGAAGCATATCCATAAGGCAATGGGAATTTTGCGTTTATGCATATATGTTCTTTAGCAAGATTCCCATTTGAGTAGGATCTTTACTCAAAAGAAACATATCCATATAATTACGAATATATGCTTAGATGCGTATGTATTCTTGGGGAAACTCTGTCCAAGTGGGATTCTGTCAAAAAACACTCTTGCATAACCATGAGATTTCAATTCATTGACAGAAACTTTGTTTAAACGGAGATTCCATTTAAGAGGATATGTTAAAGAAAAAGGAGGGATCTGCAAATGCGTGGAAGTACTGCCCAGGTTCTCAATACGCATAAAACCCAAGAATAACCTGCGGGTGTATACCCATTCCAAACAAAGTTCAAATCATACAGTTCAAACCTCAAACGGGTTCATGAATATATACCCGTACCATTTTCAAAATCATATTTTACAAAGAAAATGGGCGGTCACAACATTTCATACTATTCAAAATGAAACAAACTCGAACATTTCTTAAAAGAATAAAGTGTATTTTCAATAAAAAAAGGGGGAAAACATCATGTTAGGACTTTCTAAATTCTTTACACATATATGTTCTCATCCTTGCTATGAATGGTATTCGAGTTAAGACCGGTGTCAAATAACACCAAAGATTTTGACTTGATGTAAATGTAACATCGATTACGATCGATGGAGACAGAGGTCCAGCACATGCTACTCCAATCATCTGATGAGTATAGATACGAGACTCAAGAAGTTCAGATAAATTACAGCGCACCCGTCCGTTTCCCGGACACCTTTCATTGTCTGTTTTACAGACACTTCCTTCGTCCATTTCAAGGACGCCAAAACCTTTCCTCCGCATTGCGCGGACTCCTTTTTTTTTTTTTTGTCTACCAGACAGATTGGCACGCCCCGCGAATACCGAAATATAAAATGTGTGAAAGGAATGAATACCTTGAACCCAAAACCACCAATGAAATGAACCGAAACGGAATAAAAGTTCCAACCAGAAATAAAAAAAAAACGCAGAACTAAATAAGCAAAATCCCGTGTCCACAATTGGCACGCCCGGTGGGACCTCTTCTCACCATTCATAGCTAAAGGATGAGGCATATATATGAGTATATTTACAAAAAAAAGGAGTCCTAATGTTGATGTTTTTGTTTGTATAGGTACAAGGAGCAGACCAAATCATAAAGATGGCTGTCACCTATGGACCGCTCGTCGTCAACAACCACGCCAAGTTCGGATACTTGGCGACTCCGATTGTATTGGAGATTTTCCCCCAGTCATCGGATCCCCTTTCTTCTTGGGAGTCGTCCCGGCTCGCCGAGAGGAAGATGTCACTGAAGGGTCCCCTATTCACAAATCAATAAAGAAGAATTGCAACAATAATGGATGTGTCAAAGCTCGTTCTGCTACTATCAATAAGGGCACCCAAATGCCCGTGAAGAATGATGCTGTCAAAGGGGGCAAACCCCATTCAACTCAAGTTCGGACCTATTCAGTCCATATGATCTCTTCTACCATTGTGACTCCCGTTTCCTCACAGCGGGGGCAATATAAACATCGCAACAACAAAAGGCCGCCAGTTGCCATCTCCAGATCCGGCAAGTCCGTTATGATCGGGAATGTGCGAGTGCGCCTTGATGGTACTTCACCTACCACTCCTCGTGATAGGTATGTTCCAAATATTCCAACCTCAAACCGCTTCTCAGCTCTACGGTGGTTCCGGGAGAAGCATGAAAACTCTATGGTAGAAGTAAGCGCCAAACAAAAGACGCGGTGTTTTACCAAGCTGAAGAAAGTCTGGGTTCCCAAAAAGGAAACTCAGAGATTTGAAGATCAAGCAAATACATCCAAGACGGTTTGGAGAAAGAAGAATGTCAACAATAATCCTCTCCAAGATGCTGGGTTTGAACACTCCAGAGGGCGGAAGAGGAAAGGCATGTATAAAAAATCAAACTACATCTTTCAAGGCCCGGAGAATATCCGGGTAGATAAGCAGACCTCAACTCAACAGTCCAAAGCTCGCATATCGGTTTTTGACCGTATATCGCGAGTTCCGATATTTGATAAGCTAAGGGCAACTCCCAGCACCCCTGCTCGTCCGTCAAAAAGACGACGTGTTACTTGGGCGGCTCAGGAAAAACCCAGGCTTATAATATTCTCCTGTTATGCTACTGGGATAGAGTCCGGCGAAGTTGCGGAACAAATCGCAGAAGCCACTCCTAATATTTCCACAGGGGTTACCCACCCCAATACTCGGCAATTTGCCAGGAGAGCTCGTCAGCTCGGTGGGCAAGTTGGCACGTCCAGCCAAGTTCTTCCGCCAGTCGACACTGAACATGAAGGTTCCCAAATTCCCTTCTTTGAAGAAACAAATATTCAACTCTAGGAAAGTGGACCTTCTGCCTCTGCTGGGCATCCCGTCATCGACTTGCCAACAAAGGAAAATTTTCAAGCTATGTCAGATGACGATAAATATGAAGTTATACAACAGTGGCGGTCTGAAATGACCTCACTTCTCAATAAAATGAGGCACTTGGCAACAACAGGTCATCGGCAATCCATAGAGCCGGTCTCTCTTCGACACCAACAAAGCCAGCATCCGGATGGGTTTATTTCCCTGAATAATCCAACAACTTCTTCAACTGGCCTTCTCCCTCAGGCTACGGGTCCAGATATCAATGACCCAGCCAATATTATGCCTCCTCAAATGGACGCATTTCAAAATATTGCCATACAACGGCATGAAATAAAGAAGATGGTTGAGGATATGTTTGCCCAGCAGGGCGAAGGTATTCATTCTACGGGCATATATTCTGTCCCGTTCCCGGTATTTCATCAATTCAAGAAGTTGCCCGAGGCATCTCCCAAGGTCCCCAAATTGCCCAAATATGATGGGTGTGGGGCGCCGCAAGAGCATGTCGCACATTATACGATTGCCATGGGCGATCTTGCATCTGATGAATCATATCTCCTCAGATATTTCGCAACTTCTCTAACGGGAGTTGCATTCCAATGGTATTCAAAGCTTAGGTCCGGTTCAGTGACTGACTGGGCTGATATGCAAAAGAAATTTTATGACCGTTTTCAAACGGCTGAAAGAAAAGTCTCTCTCGCCGAGTTATGCTCCCTTAAGCAAAAGAAGGAGGAATCGGCAATTGACTTCATCCGAAGATGGAGAGAACTCAGCATGGGGTGTGATAATCCTCCCGTGCAACAAGATGTAGTAACCATCTGCCGAAGAGGCCTCATTGCATCAATTAAAGAGAAGCTCTTGGCAGCAAATATTAAAAGCTTTGATCAGTTGAATTCTGTCGTTGCGGAGATCGAGGTATTTTTGGCCGAACAAACGGCTCATGCGTCTTATAGGGGTAAGCTCCCTAAGGAGCGCAATTCGCCGGCAAAAGAGCTAAAAGGGGGCAGCAATCCCCACTTCCTCAAAGAAAAAAGCAGAGCTAAAAGTGCCTCTGCCTACACTCGCTGAGCATATGAAGGCTCCCTATTCTTTCAGAAAGGAGCATACCAGAAAGCTATTTGATCTCTGTCTGGATAACCAGTTAATATCATTACCAACACCAAAGAAGCCAGCAATATCAGCAAGGTCAATCAACCAAATTATTGCCCATATCACCGTATGGTGGGGCATGCAATTGAAGATTGCTATGTCTTCAAGAATGAAGCTCAGAAAATAATTCAAGAAGGCCGCATATCTATGCAGAATGGTCTGGTTGATCCCCCGCAACCTCATGCTTGGGATTGGCCAGAGCAATCGGTCAATGTTATACACGCGACTGAGCCCACCACAAGCTCAAATAATCCTGAGGCGGGACCCTCATGTAATCCACCTCAAGATACTTCTGGAGCCCACTCTCCGCCAGGATCCAGACGTCGAGGTACAAACAAGGCAATGCAAAGAGTTCAAAGGCAACTCCATCAACTACAACAAGGACAACAAGAGTTGATCCAAATTATGCAAAGTATGGGAGGGCACCAGGATGTTCCTATTCGAGGACCCTACCTTCCACAAGCTGGTCATGCTTATCCACCAATATATCCGGAGTTTCCTCCTATGTCGCCATTTCAAGACCCAATCGAGTGGCTTCTTGAAAATCCTCCAAATCCTGTCGAGCCGACAAGGCCATATTCTTTCCGTCGGCAGCATACATTGCCACTCTTTCGGCTCTGTTTGCGATCAGGATATATGGATTATCTAGTCCCAGAACAATTAAGGCCCAACTATTGCCCATATCATCAACTGTTGGGTCACGTCATTGAAGATTGTCCAAACTTCAAGGCAGAAGTGGAAGAAATGATCCAGCAAGGACTAATCAATATGGGTAACTTCATGGTGAATCCTCCACAACCTCATATTCAGCCTCCACCAAATGAACCAGACAATTCAGGACTTATTCGGTGAATGTCATCAATGCATCATTCTCTGGTCTTCTTGAATTAGAAGGGCAGTCATCCATGGCAAATCCATATCTATCTAGCCGGTGGTATGATAATTGGCATCCTCTACATCAACGCTCATTTGTTCTAAAGGATACTCAATCCATATTCAATCAGCTTAATATCAGGGGGTTGATAAAAGTATTTGACCCCGAGCCTTATATTTCCAAAAGGGAAAGGGAGTCACATCTCTACTGTGAATATCATGCCAGAGTCATACACTCTACTAAAGATTGCCCAGATCTCCATGATTGGATCGAAACAAAGATCCGAGAGGGAGTAATTGATCAGGAGGGAAATCTCCTGACCCCTTCATTACAAACATATGATCCGAGTCCAGAGTTCCAAGCACAATATCAAGATGTATGCGAATATTATCATCGTCAGTTGGGCTATGGACAACATAGAAGCAAGGCTGACATTGAGCAATTCAGAATTGGTCTGTTTCAATATAGAAACGGAATATCAGGAGAAGCTGCCGCGAAACCAATCTCGCAGCAAGCTGAGGAGTTTGTAGATGATTCCTACCAACTCCCTCTTGGAATTGTTGAAGAAGCAATCAACTCAACCTTTCAGGCATAACCCTCAGAGGCTGAATGGGTCACTGTTGGCCCTCGAAAATCAAGAAATTCTAGAAGATCCGGCAAATCTATCGTCAAAGGTCATTCTAGTAGAAAAAATATTCCTGAGCCATCTTCAGAGCAAGAAATGATGAATTCACTGGAAGCTCTACAAATGAGAAATAGAGAGAAAAACAGAAAAAGAAATGAAAAAAGAAAAATGAAGAAATAAATGGAGGAGGCTGCGACAGCAGAAGCCCCTCAGCAGCTGTCGGCTGTTCAAAGACTCCAACAACTAATTGATGAGCTGGAAGAATATGAAACCTCCAAGCCGTCCGATAAACCAACACTCGACCAGTATATCCCTTGGGAAGAGATCGAGCGAAAGAGGCGGCTTCGGAATTGGTTATTGCAAGTTCAACACGAAGCACTCCAAAGCGGTGATCTTCCTCCTTCGCCGAATTTAAGTCTCTTCAATGGAAATGAAGAAGTCACCATAGAACAGTTGGACTCCAGGTTCAGCTCATTCTCTTGCTACATGGTATTCATCCCTCCTACAAAAGAATTGCAAACCTCTACAATTGATACTGCTGCATAAGCAAGAGACAAGTCAACGACGCTTGTATACCAGCGTCGGCCTCCAGGTAATTCAAATCATTATCATAAGAAGGGTCGTAGTAAGCATAAAAAATCGGCATCTTCCACTACCAAGTATCCAGATAAAATCATACTCTTTCATGGTGAAAAAGCAAAGCCTTTGCCCGAGCCTCAAATTCGAGCAGATTCCTATATTTTTGATCCTTCAGATGAAGAAGAGGGACTGCCCGACATGGTTTCTCAATCTGAAGATAAAAACTCAAGTCCTTATGCCTGGTCAAATGAGCCAGACAATCTTCCTCCTCTTCCTAACGAGAAGCTATTGACTCCTATCTCTCAAAAGAAACCTGTTAAGCCGAAAGAGCTTTCTGGATCCTCATCAAGGGAATCTTCCCATTTGGACCAGATACGCTCTGAAGCTGATGACAGGATTCTTCAGCAATTACAGTCACTTCCCGTCAACATTACGGTCTGGGAAGCAATTGCTTGGAGCAAAGACCTGAAAGAAACTCTCGTCAAAATACTCCAAGAACCAGAAGCTTATAAGGCTCATATGGCAAATTTTCAAGAACAAGCATATGAAGCACTGGCAGCAAATGTCACTTTCACTGATGAAGATCTGTTATTATCTTCCCCATATCATAATCGTTCTCTATACATGAAGGGGAAGATCAATGGCATTCAATTAAACTGGATCTTGATCGATCCGGGGGCATCTATCAATCTAATGCCCTATAAAACCTTTCAATCTCTTTATCTCATGCCTTATTGGCAAAAGGTAGAAGATGTGAAGATCACCGGGTTCAATCAAAACTCAGAAAAAGCAGTGGGAAGAGTAACCGTTAAATTGGCTCTAGGGGATTTCGTCACCAGGGTGACCTTCTTCATTATTGATGCAAATACAACATACAAAGTTCTGCTTGGGAGACCTTGGCTGCATGAAAATTGGGTCATACCATCAACTCTCCATCAATGCATTAAATATGCAAAAGAAGGGAAGCAGTATACAGTTTTTGCTGATCAAGCCCCCTTTCGGGAGGATGAATGCAACTTGACTGATGCCCTCTTATATCTTGGAGGACCAAATCCTCAACCCTTCTCCCTGTCTAAAGAGAAGGGTAAGCAGATTAAATGCTCAAGTGAAGACAGTGAAACTGGCGAACTTTTTGTGATAAATAAAAGCTTTGCCAAATCATCTGCAGAGAATTCTCAGAGCAAAGAAACTCGCCCAGAACGGCGAAATATCAGTTATGAAGCTGATCATGTAAGTCAAGTCATTAATGGGGGTATTCCTTTACCACCCAGCTGCATGCAAACCCACTCTCTGAAGCAAGAACAAAATGTTCGGCGATTAAAAACGTTCGTCGTCACTTATCAAGGAAAAGAAGGAAGAAGGAATGCAAGAAAGGCAGCAAAGCCAATTCTCTTCTATAAAGGAGAATCAATCCCTCAAATATGTCCAAGGGATGATTTTGGTTGGGAAGACAGGCCCGACAACAAGCTTGAACTGATACAAGAAATAGCTGATATGCCAGAAAAAATTAAAGAAATGTGCAAAAAGCAGAACATCCCGCAGGCACAAGATGTTTCTCGAAGCAATTTCTTTAAGTATCTGTGGGAACCTCCTCAAGTTCGAGGACAATCTCCATTTTCCAGGAAGGATACCAGAGGATTAGGTTATGGTGCCGAGTCCTTTTATACAGTTAATACTATTGGGCTATTGCCAGAAATCTGCAGCATAGAAAATAGCCAAGGATGCTCCAATTCTAATCCTCAAGATATTATCTTCTCTTCAACAAAAAAATCATCAAGTGAAGAACCGTCAGATGAATCTGACAAGCAATCTTCATTTATAAATTCTGAAGCCATAAGTACCCATGAGGTCTACATCGCCAATTCTGATAACGAAGAAGACTTCATAGATTGCAACCAGCTCCGCAAGAAATTGAAGATGGCGACAAGCCACTATTGATCAATTGATTGAACTTAATCTCGGGAGTCAAGAAGATCCCCGGCCTATTTTTATTAGTGCCCTTCTTAGTAAACAAGAAAGGCAGGCTTATCAAGCTCTCCTGCTGGAATTCCAAGATTGCTTCGCATGGAATTATAAAGAAATGCCGGGACTGGAGCCATCAGTTGCCGAGCATGAATTATCCATACATCATACGGCCAAGCCTGTCAAGCAAACTCAAAGGCGTATGCGGTATGAACTGGAATTGAAAGTGAATACTGAAGTCGACAAGCTCTCTGAGGTAGACTTCATCGAGCCCTGCATATATCCAGTCTGGCTCGCCAATATTGTTCCTGTGAAGAAGAAGAATGGTCAAATCCGGATATGTATCGACTACAGGGACTTGAATAAAGCATGTCCCAAAGATGATTTCCCAGTTCCAATTACTGAAACAATGGTGGATATAACCACCGTCCATGAAGCTTTGTCATTTATGGACGGGTCTTCGGGCTACAATCAAATCCGGATGGCAATTAAAGACAAAGATCATACTGCTTTCAGGTCGCCCAAAGATATCTTCAACTATAAAAGGATGCCCTTTGGCTTGAAAAATGCAGGAGCCACATATCAAAGGGCCATGACCAAGATATTCAATGAAATGATTCATGATATAGTTGAATGCTATGTTGATGACTTAGTCGTCAAAACCAAAAAACAGGAGGACCATCTATGTGATCTCCGCCGTGTTTTTGGAAGACTTCGTCAATTTAAACTGAAAATGAACCCTATGAAATGTGCATTTGGGGTTTCAAGCGGCAAATTTCTGGGATTTGTCGTCAAATATCGGGGTATAGAAATAGACCCCGATAAAATCAAGGCAATCCAGCAATTGCCACCTCCTCAAAATTTAACAGAGCTAAGGTCATTTCAAGGAAGATTGGCCTATATCAGGCGATTCATCTCCAATCTCTCAGGAAAATGTTTACCATTCGGCAAATTAATGAAGAAGGATGCACCCTTCGTCTGGGATCAAGAATGCCAAATTGCCTTTGAACAAATTAAGGAATATCTTCTCACTCCACCAGTGCTGGGGGCACCTATCGCTGGAAAGCATCTTATACTCTATATTGCAGCTATGGATGTCTCCTTGGGGGCTCTATTGGCACAAGCAAATGAAGAAGACAAAGAACAACCTTTGTATTATCTCAGCAGAAAGCTAATCGGGCCAGAACTCCGATATGCTCCAATGGAGAAAGTGTGCCTAGCACTGGTATTTGCCGTTAAGAAATTAAGGCATTATCTGCTGGCCCATGAAGTTAAACTCATCTCCAAGTATGATCCACTCAAATACCTGTTGAGGCAACCCGTACTATCAAAACGGCTCGGGAAATGGGCTATGCTCCTTATGGAATTTGATATTACATATATCCCACAAAAAGCCATCAAAGGGCAGGGTCCGGCTGAATTTTTAGCCGCTCATCCAATAACAGAAGATTCCCCTCTGTCTATAGATCTTCCGGAAGACGAAACTCTCTCCCCTATAAATGAGAGAGAAGATCAAGTTCAAAGAACTCCAAATTCCGAAGAAGCTGCCACAATCGAGTTACCTTCATGGGAACTATATTTTGATGGGGCTTCTCGAATTCTTCAATATACAGATGGTTTTGCCTCTGTCTCTACCGGAGCCGGAATTGTCTTCGTCACCCCATATGGAGGAGTCCTATACAATTCATGTGCTCTCATGAAGCAACTTACAAATAATGAAGCAGAATATGAAGCCTTAATTATTGGACTTCGATTAGCTCTCGAAATGGGGATCAAAGGAATACAAGTTTACGGAGACTCACAACTGGTCGTCAGACAAATATTGGGCCAGTATGAAGTCCGTAAACCACAACTACTTCCATACTACAATATAGCCATGAAGCTTAAAGAACAATTCAACTTTTTCGATATATCCCATATACCAAGAAATGAAAATTCCCAGGCAGATGCTTTGGCCAAATTGGCCTCCGCCATAAAATTGCCTCCTGAAGGAGAGGTGGACATAATGGTCCGTCACAGAAGACTCATGCCGAGTGTCTTCGACGCCGAGTCTGATATTATGATCGAAGAGGTATACACTACAGAGCAAGATGTCACAAATAAACCTCAGGATTGGCGTGAGTAGATCATCAAAATTAAAAAAGGCTGGCTACCTTCTGACCGAGCTCAAAAGGTCCAACTCCTGCGAAGGGCTACATCATATCAGATTGTAGCTGGTCAGCTATATAGGTTGGTCCATGAAAAGAAAGGGTCGGTCCTTCTTAGGTGTTTATCTCTCAAAGAGGCCAAAATTATCATGAAAGAAGTTCATTCCGGGCTGTGTGGCGCACACCAGGCAGGAGAAAAAATGAAAATCAATATCAAGCTAAAAGGCTTTTATTGGCCTACCATGCACGCGTACTGTATTCAATATGCCTGGGCATGTCATCAATGTCAAGCATTTGGTCTGTGCCAAGGAAATCACCAAATATGCTACATCCCACAGCGCCAACATGGCCCTTTGCTGAATGGGGTATGGATATTGTGGGACCATTCCCGCCTTCGTCCCAAGGCCACAAGTTTATATTGGCCGCTACAGATTATTTCTCTCGATGGGCTGAAGCTATCCCATTAAGGGAGGTAACCGGAGAATTAGTCGCCAAATTTGTCAAGCAAAATATAATATACAGATTTGGTACTCCTCACAGAATTATATCTGATAATGGGTCGCAGTTTAGAAACAAAACAATATATTCCTTGGCGGCAAAATTTCATATTGACTGGAGGACATCTTCAATATACAACCCACAAGCTAATGGGTTGGCAGAAGCCTTTAACAAAACTCTCTGCAAGCTACTTGCCAAGATAGTTGGCAATAGAAAGCGGGAGTGGGGAGAAAAGGTTCACGAAGCTTTATGGGCTTACCAAACTACATACAAGACCCCTACCGGGTGCTCACCCTTCTCCTTAGTCTATGGAGCGGAGGCCATGATTCCCATAGAAATTGAAATGGCATCCTATCGGGTGGCAATCCAAGGTGAACTACAAAATCAAGATCAAGATCAAATGGAAAGGAGACTTGAGGAGCTCTCCAATCTGGAAGGAAGGCGCCTCGAGGCATACAAGTCTCTTCAAGTATATCAGGCTAGGATGGTTCGAGCATTCGACAAATTAGCAAGACCCAGAGCTTTTAAGCAAGGGGATCTTGTCATGGTCAAATGCAGAGAAGCAATGGCCGGAAAATCATGTGGCAAACTTCAACCCACCTGGCTCGGTCCATATATCGTCACTCTGGCATATGAAGGAGGCGCATACTGGCTAGTTGACCATAAAGGTAATGTGCCTTTTCCCCCACTCAATGGGAAACACCTGAAATTGTACCACGCGCCAGAGCATGAATTCCCTGGCCAGCCACCAAAACAAAAAAAAAAAACCAATCACCCAAAGGGCATGAAGCCTAAAGAAAAAATGATGATGAAATGAAGTTTGCCATAGATGGGGGCAAAGGAATCAAACTTCCACCTGCCCGTCATATACCCCGAACTTGTCAGTCCCTACCAAACATAAAGCCAAGGGCATTCCATGTATAAACCCAAAAAAAAAAAAGAGAAATCCAATGAAAGATGGAGGCTTATTTTGCATATCCCGCCAAATGAGGTTCCAAGCTACAATCGTAGGCTATGTCGAACCCAAATCATACCAAAGCCATAGCCAGCAAACCAAAAAGGTAGGCTATGCCAAATCCAAAATTCCCAAATCATAGCCAGTAAACCATAAAGGTAGGTTATGTCAAACCCAAATCATACCGAAACCATAGCCATCAAACCATAAAGGTAGGCTATGCCAAATCCAAAATTCCCAAACCATAGCCAGTAAACCATAAAGGTAGGCTACGTCAAATCCACATACCAAAACCATGGCCATTAAACCATAAAGGTAGGTTATGTCAAATCCAAATTCCAAAACCATAGCCATCAAATTATAAAGACAGACTTGTCAAATTCAAACTCCCGAAACCATAGCCGGCAAATCAGGCTATATCAAATCCAGATCTCGAGAGGACGTATCAAAGTCCGTTCAAAACTCAAGAGTCCCATCGATAAACTACATCAGAAGCTACATACCATCCCAAAGACAAATTCTCAAGAAGTAAAAAAGGGGATAAAATAAAAAGGGGTTAAAAATAGAGATACCCCGATGGACTCGAATATACAATTTACTGTATACTCGAGGGTAAGAAGGTCAGAAAATCCAGCTAAGGTGAAAACCCGAGAGGGCGCTTCAGGCAAAAATGGATAACCCCTCAACGTGAAAACTTGAAAAGGCGCGTTGGAAAAAGCTAAAGGGGGCCAGTCTTGGTGAAAACCCGAAAGGGCGCTGTGATTGGTAATGTGAAAAAGAAAAGAAAAAGAAAGGAAAATAAAAAAGAGGAACTTTCATCATCCTTTATTTTGTATCTATAGAATCATAAATCACTCTACATGCGAGCCCGACAAGAAAGCAAAATAATGAGTTTGCTACGTCAATGTTATATTGAAGATCCCTTATCCCGGCACTAAGCCATCAATGATGGAAGAAATTCAGACCCAAAATCCCAAATTCAAACAATAAACACCATTCCAGACTCTACAACCAGATCCAGAGCCAAATCATACCTAAACCTTAAACCGTCATACTCACTCATTCCGCAACTACACCACTACTCATTCCGCAACTACACCACCACTCATTCCACAATCAGATAACCATCCATTCCGCAATCAAACTCTCAGCTACTTAAACCAGTCAAGTACCAACCAAAAAAAAAAGAAGAAAAAAAAGAAGGGGGTTAAAAATAGAGATACCCCGATGGACTTAAGTATATGACTTGTTGTATACTTGAGGGCAAAAAGATCAGAAAATCCAGCTGAGGTGAAAACCCAAAAGGGCACTTCAGGCAAAAATGGATAACCCCTCAACGTGAAAACCTGAAAAGGCGCGTTGGAAAAAGTTAAAGGGGGCCAGCTTCGGTGAAAACCCGAAAGGGCACTGGAGTTGGTAAAAAAAAAAAAGAGAAGAAAAAGAGAGGTAAGGAAATGAAAGTGAAAAGGAGGATTTCTTTGTCCTTCATTTGTACATTCATGAAAATTACAAGTCTAAGTCACCATTGCAAGTCCAAAGAGGGTGACAGATACTACATACAAGAAAAGGGGACTAAGACAACAAGTTCAAGATACAAGTACTATGATGGAAAACAGAGACAGGAAGGCTGCCTCCTCTTCAGCCGTTCAGCTTCTTTAACCTTAAGAGATCTAAACCGGCGAGAATCATCGCCACCCCTGATGAGGACAGCCTCCTCTTCAGAATCTCTAGCTTCATCCCTGGCATCTCGGGCTTGAGAAGATCTCTCTTTGCCAAGCTCGCGTTCCAGCCGGGCAATATTCTCGCCTCTTGTGGCCATCCTCAGCTCCCGCGTCTTCCGACGCTTGCGCACGTCAGCAACCCGGGAGTCACTCTCATCAATATCACTGGACAAGGAGCAAATATCACCTTCCAGGACTTGAAGCCGTTGACGATAAGGGGCCCAAGTTACATCAACATGAAGGCTGTACGCTTTGTCCTAGATATTCTTGACAAAGCTCATCCAGCGCTCGCGCGAGATGCCCAAGTTAAAGGCCTTGGTGGTATACTTCTCCAATGCCCGCCTAACGGTTTCAATTGGCGGAGGATTTGCTGAATTTACCACCTTCTGGACTTTACCAACAAGGTGGTTCCAGACACTATTGTCCTCATCATCAGAGCTCGAATTGGCCGAGCTTCGGTGGGCCAAGTGATATTATGCTCGGACAAGGCACCAATCTCCAATGCTGGAGAATTTACGAAGCCTGCCAGAGTGACAACAAGCAATTATAAAGAGCATTCAGTAAAGACCAAGCAGTGGGAAATTAAAGAAAGTATCTCAACTCCATCAATATCTCACCTGGGGACGGATTCCTTTCCCTATTCTCCGTCCCAGGGTTTGACGGTTGGACGAAGCCCCGATCCCCTGAATAAAATCCTTGGGAAGAAGAGGGGAAGTCAACAGGATGGGGGACGAAACTTCTTGGTGGCGAAGCTGATGGATCAACATTATAATTCATTGGTTCAGCTGTCTCCGGACACTCTTCGCTATAGCTTGCCACTCCATCCACTTGGAAAGCAGAGTGAGCTTGTTGCCTGAAGAATGAATTCTCGGCATTTCCCCAAGGTGAGAGAAAAGGGTCGGCTGCTAGTGTCGGGCACATGTCTATTGTCCCCGCCGCAAAAAGCTGTTCGTAAAGCTCTTGACCTTCCAAGAACAACAAGGGTAAAGGAAAATATGAAAAAAAAAAAAGAAGAGGAGGGAAAAACACATGATGGCTTGAGAAGACGAGCTTACCAAAAGGGGCCTCAGCTGCAACTGTGGGTTCTTCAACGGGCAATGGAATATAAACCTCATTTGGAACAGAAGAATACTGCCCCGATGAAACTCCCAGTTTGGCAAAAGTGAACCTTGGATTGTTATCACCTGCGGCTATTTCAGAAAATTCAAAATTGGGAGGAACTTCATGATATGCATTCTCCGGCAAAATACCGGCAGATGCTTGCGAAGTACTCCCATACTCTTCTCTGTGAATAGGAGGAGAGCCCTCGGGTAAAGAGCCCTCTTCATCTGAAAGATCAAGGGCGTTGTCTTCTTCGTCTATCTCAAAAAAAGAGAAGAAAGAAAAAATAATGGTGATGAATTGAGAGGAAGATCGTGATAGTAAGGAAAAAAGGAGAGGAAAAAGAATATACCGTTTATGGGAGGACATTCCACTGCCTTACCCTTGTTAGCCCTACCTCCTCGAGAAGGGAGGGAGTAACCCTCATTGCTCCTCCTCCCACCAATTCTCTGAGCCGGGGTATCTGAAGAATTCAAAAAATATATATATATATATATAAAAAGAGATAGAAGGAGAGATTTGAAGTAAAAAGAATATATAACACCTGTTGATCGAGATGGAGGTCCTGGCACTAGCCATAGAAAATCAGCTTTGCAAGCCTTGCCCACTCTTTGCATGATGTTGCGAACATCATAAAGCGTCCTGGCATTTTCAAGGCAGGGTAAGAATTCCAAAGGCCCAGCATGGCCGATGGCAATAGTGAGGTGCCTCTCCCAGCGCACCCAACCTGAGTGACGAATGCATTCGGGTGGAAGTTGAACAGATAATGCAACCTCAGCGGAATGCCCGAGATCAGACAATAAGTTCCCCCACCAATTATACTCTGAGAGACTACCATGAATATCCATGGTCTTCTTTCCGAAAAGCTCAATGGGCTCCAGAAGCGGCATCTCCCCTTGATAATATTGCCGGCTGGAGTCAGATTTGCTCTTCCGGGATGTTATGGAATTATAGCGCTTGAGATACGAGCGCATTAGTCCTCGGAAGTGTGCCTTAAGAAATTCCACGTTTACTAGAATCAAGGGCAAGCCCTTTTTCTTTAAACGGGATTCTTCAAACTTCCTCAGCTTGGCAGGGACAAGCCGAAAGATGTTGCTTCTGTCAAACCACCATCGGGCGTAGAATAAATCTATGCGCCCGGTCGCCTCAGGTGACGGAAAAATGCATGTTGAATCCATTTCTTTGCGACAGAAGTAGTTCTACCAGCTTGCTGCATTCATATGAAGGCAATGGTCGTGGAAAAGGCGGACAGCCAATGGAAACTCTGCATTTGGTGGAACTGACTGGTCATACCCAAAGTTCCTAGCAAACCTTGAGGGATAGTAAGGCTCCAGTACAAGGCTCGATCCCCGGCGGTATACCAGCACACTCGGCCGAATACAAAGTAACCAGTCTTTATATAAAAGTGGGCCGAAACTCCTGCTATGAGGAAGATGGTAGGTGACCCCATCAGAAGTCTGAACACTATAAGGTCGGACCCCCCGGGACATAAGGCCAAATTGAAGAAGGTACTGCTCGCCGTTTGGGAGGAAAGACAAACTATAGCGAGCACCTGTTAGCTGGGTCACTAAATCCTCGCAGGGACGGTTTCTGAATAATAAAATCAAGGGAGCTGTCGGCCGAGGCAAGTCGACAATTTGGCAAAGCCCAGGCAGCAGAAGGCCGGCCCAGGCACTCAGATAGTGAGTGGGGAGCAGGGTTTTTCTATCCCGAGGACTTGAATGTGAACTCAATGAGCCCAACCCATGGAAAATATTGGCAAGGGCAGCAGGAGCTATAGCAAGCTTATGGCCTTCTGCCAGAAGGCAGGCATGATAAATTAAACCTGGCCGAATTAACTCCTCCTCACCATAAGGAATGACAAAGGAAGATAGCCAGTATACCAAATATGCAGCCAAGTAAGTGCGATCTGGTAGCCGGCGAGGGTTCCACCCTGTGTTCTCAGGGGCAAAGATATACCTCCCATGATGGGGCTTTCTTACATTCAATTGGTTATATTCCTCCAGGCGGCGGCCTTCTGTTGCAAAGTTGTCGAAGAAACAGAATGGCCCGTTATAAAAATAGCGTAGCCAAGCATTCTGACTTACTCTTAAATTTGATAAAGGGGAGTCCGGGTCATCTTTCCTCCCAATCAGGGCTAAATCCCTCCATACCTTTGTGAGGAAACGAAGGCTATATGGAAGAATGTGCTGGCCGGCGCCATTGCTGCGATAAGTATGCAAGTCGTCCAGAACAACCTCTTCATAAAAGCCCCCAGATATCGGCAATCCAGAGATTCGGTGGAAACTCCACAGGTCAATAGAAGTTTCGCCTTCAGCCGTGCCAAAAGTATTCCACCGGGCATTGAACCTCTCCACTAGTGCTGAAGAAGTCCTGTGTGGCATGGGTAATCATACAGTGCCGCCTCAACGGCTTCATAAATATCAGACAATTTTAAAATCTTTCCGTAGTGATGAAGAATTCCCATCAGCCACTCGGTAGCGCCAAAATGGAAAACACGAGAAGGGAGGACCGACCAACTCCCGTACCAACTAGGACTGGTCAGGTCAACAATTCGGTTCAGCAGACACCGATTGCAATAACCCCCGGATATGTACCTAGTGTCACAAGGCATCAGCTGTAAACCGTCAGTCTCTGGCTTTGTTTGGTGCCGATTCGTCAAGCTCCAAACTGCTGGAGAGATCTTCCTTGACCGGGTATAGCTATTCAGATCATGGCTGAATGGACCCAGGTCGGCAATCGGAGGGAGTCGTTGTTGAACAGCAAATCCCAGAGGGAAACTGGGATATGAAGAAGCACATGTGCCAAGAAGACTGTCTCGGGACTTCAGGATAGCCGACTCCAGGTACCGCCTCTCTGCACTCAGGCAAGGGTCATTTGCAGTCATATGTGAAGGAACAAAGTTCTGGATAAAGTTGAATAATTCCGGGTCAGTTGGAAGATGTGCTGGGTAATCCTCCTCTCGAGTGTAATGATAAGCACCCTTCAGGCGGCTAATGCGTGATATGTCTACCCCGCCTATGGCAAGAAGATTGTCAGAATTCACCTCTGCTACATTGTTATTTCTACTATCCAGTAAAGGGGAGTTCGTGCTTGTAACACGGGGTTCTCCTAAACTCGGCATCATATCATCGAGAAGAACCACCTTGTCACGGGTTCGTTGGGCGTAATCATTACAGCTCAAGTATCCTCGTCTTTGAGGCATTTTGAAGACCTGAAAAAAAGGGACATAAAAAGGAGGAGGATAAGAACCAAAGAGAGGGTGTTGGAATACAACCTATTAGCAAAATGAAATCAGAAAGGGACAGCTAAAAGTTAGTCCAGAATAAAAGGCAGATTGCTATGGGTCATATGTCGTTTCTCCTCCGAAAAAAAAGAGAAGGAAGATAGAGAGAGAGCAAAAGCATTGACCTAGTACAACAACAGAGTCAGAAATTGACAACTGAAGGGCAGCCCAAGCTATAAAAGAGACTGCTATATGGAATTCACATGGGCTACGCGCCGTCACTCCAACTCCGACACGTACCCCGTGGGGGGCATTTGTTGGAACAGAAAATATTTATGTGTATATGTTGGATGCTTGTTAAGAGGAGTACCAATGCTCCCTTATATAGTGGTCCAACAAGTCAAGTAGGTGGCAGTCACATGTAGGCAACTAATCAGTTAGTTAGCCCAATGTAAGGAGGATGGCTACCTAATCGGGAGTTGGTAACTACCGGTAAAATGTTGACCTCACCTAACTGGTTTAACGGCCTGATTAGGGGGACAAAACGGTTATGATTAGGGTAACCCCAAGGTTACTTAAAGTCATAACTTAATTCAAGCTTCTTGTTAAAAGGCGTTCGAGCTATCAAAGTGATGTTAAGCACCCCAAGCAAGTGGAGATGCCGAGGAGAATAAATCTCCGTATAAAATACGGCACGGAAAAATTCCGGCATCACAAGGTCTATAAGACCAAATGTGAGGAGTAAATACAGGAACAAGTCCGCCACGAAGGCTTCAAAGACTTGCAATTCTCCGCCCAGGAAGGCTCCAAGAAGGCGTAAATTTTCAGAATGGCAAAATGGCAAGACCCCTTTGAAATGTTGAGGGGGAAGGCCTATTTATAGAAATTTCCCCCTCCCTTAAACCGATGAAGGCATCTCCCCCTCCTTAAACCGATGAAGGCATCATCGGTTAGGGGATTTTTTCCCCCTAACCGATGGGGCTGTCATCGGTTAAGGGGACTTTTCCCCTTAACTGATGGAGCTTCCATCGGTTGGAGGGGCAAACCCCTCCAACCGATGGAACTTCCATCGGTTAGGGGAGAAGGGTCCCCTAACCGATGGAACTGTCATCGGTTAGGGGGCCTCTCCCCTAACCGATGGGACTGTCATCGTTAGGGGAGTTCCCCTTCTAACCGATGAAGGTTTCATCGGTTAGGGGATTCCCCATTCTAACCGATGGAACCTCCATCGGTTAGGGGGGGATTTCCCCTTTAACCGATGGAAACTCCATCGGTTAGAGGGGCCTTAACCCTCTAACCGATGGGACTTCTATTGGTTAGAGGGAATTTTCCCTCTAACCGATGGAACTCCCATCGGTTAGGGGTCCCCATCCCACCATTGTAAAGGGGGGGGCCTTCCTCTATAAAAGGCACCCCCATTCCCCCTAAAAAAGGAGGAGGAAAAAGAGGAGAAGAGGCCCCATTGCTGTCCCCCCCTTTCCTGAAATTCCAAGAAATAGAAAATCTCAAATTCTCCGTCTCATCCCCAATCTCCTTTCTTGTGGGTGAAGGTATCAAATCCAGGGATCATCCTCATACGATATCTGCGAGCTTCATCGTCATAAGTTCGTAATAACGGCATCGGCCCATATGGGCTATAGGTTTTAAATACCGTCCACCTTTGGACATATGGTTTAAATACCTTTGTAAATTCGTGCTCTGAATGCTACGCATCCAGATGCATATACGCCACCTCCCATCGAGTTCTAAGTCTCTGGGATGGTGTGTGTGCTTATATGCATATGTTTCTTAGGGGAAACTCTGCCCAAGCGGAGACTGTCCGAGAACGTATTCGTATATCCACAAATTTGTGTTTTCATGAATATGTTTCTTAAAAGAAACTCTGCTCAGGTGGAGATTCTGCCTAAGAACATATCTATAAAACTCAAATTTGTGCTTATACATAATGTTTCTTGGAAGGAAACTCTGCCCATGTCAAAGTTCCTTCTAAAAAATGTATTCATGTAACCATAAACTCGTTTTTATATGCATATTTCTTAGTGGAGACTCTGCCCAAGCGGAGATTCTACTCAAAAACGTACTTGCATGTTCGCAAATTCACATTCATATTTATATGTTTTTAAAGGAAGTTCTGCCTGGACAGAATTCCTTTTCCAGAGGAAACTCTGGGGAGCTCCCGCCTCAGCTGAATATAGCTCGGAAGCATATCCATAAGGCAATGGGAATTTTGCGTTTATGCATATATGTTCTTTAGCAAGATTCCCATTTGAGTAGGATCTTTACTCAAAAGAAACATATCCATATAATACGAATATATGCTTAGATGCGTATGTATTCTTGGGGAAACTCTGTCCAAGTGGGATTCTGTCAAAAAACACTCTTGCATAACCATGAGATTTCAATTCATTGACAGAAACTTTGTTTAAACGGAGATTCCATTTAAGAGGATATGTTAAAGAAAAAGGAGGGATCTGCAAATGCGTGGAAGTACTGCCCAGGTTCTCAATACGCATAAAAACCCAAGAATAACCTGCGGGTGTATACCCATTCCAAACAAAGTTCAAATCATACAATTCAAACCTCAAACGGGTTCATGAATATATACCCGTACCATTTTTCAAAATCATATTTTACAAAGAAAATGGGTAGTCACACCATTTCATACTATTCAAAATGAAACAAACTCGAACATTTCTTAAAAGAATAAAGTGTATTTTCAATAAAAAAGGGGGAAAACATCATGTTAGGACTTTCTAAATTCTTTACACATATATGTTCTCATCCTTGCTATGAATGGTATTCGAGTTAAGACCGGTGTCAAATAACACCAAAGATTTTGACTTGATGTAAATGTAACATCGATTACGATCGATGGAGACAGAGGTCCAGCACATGCTACTCCAATCATCTGATGAGTATAGATACGGGACTCAAGAAGTTCAGATAAATTACGGCGCACCCGTCCGTTTCCCGGACACCTTTCATTGTTGTTTTACAGACACTTCCTTCGTCCATTTCAAGGACGCCAAAACCTTTCCTCCGCATTGCGCGGACTCCTTTTTTTTTTTTTGTCTACCAGACAGATTGGCTCGCCCCGCGAATACCGAAATTTAAATGTGTGAAAGGAATGAATACCTTGAACCCAAAACCACCAATGAAATGAACCGAAACGGAATAAAAGTTCCAACCAGAAATTAAAAAAAAAACCGCAGAACTAAATGAGCAAAATCCCGTGTCCACAGCTACCCATTCATTAGCACCATTTATACCTTAACTATTGGGGTTTGGTGCCAGGTGGAGGCTTTTGATGTTTAGGCTCGCATTTGCTAATCTATTGCTGCCTTCCTTCTTTAGCCATAGAGGATTCCCTCATCCTAACAACATAGATTTTGAGTTGAGTTTGGGTCTTTAACTGACCATAAGTGCACTCACAAGGATCCACCTATGCAGATTTATGACATTAGTTATGAAGCACATTTCTTAAGTTTAAATTTTTTGTCTTATAGTATTCACTTCTTTTGTTTTTTTTTAATCAATATTAAATTTGGATAACAACCAACTATGCGAATGGACTTAATTTTGTAAGTTTTAGTGTGTATTCATAGATTATTCAGCTTGACCTTTTCATGTAACACAAAAACTTGGCAACCAATGTATGCGTAAAATGCTTTGGTTTATATATTTCTAGTTCTTCTAATCTTGACCAATTAAATGATAGTTATACATAATTTTTTTTCTCCTAGTACTTTCATATTAGTTTTATTTGGAAATCATTTTTTTAGAAAATATTGGCTTACACCATTTTTTGAATGTCAATCGTCATAAGGTTGGGTTCCAAGAATGTAGCTAACAATTCCCATTTTACAGGTAACAGGTGTTATCGATGTTCAAAGAACTAAGGAGAAGGGTTATGAGACATTGGTGAAAGAGGGCTTCTGTGAGGAGGTTGGTCTCCTATGTTTTAAATGTCTTTCATTTGGTTACTTCTGCATTATAAATGTCGTCATCATCATTAGAGTCTTATCCCATTATTTGGGGTTGGCTACATGAATTCTTTTCCGCCAAAGATTTCTATCAAGTGCTATATTTATGTTTAAACCCAAGATGTCCAAGTCCTTTCTAATAACATTGCACTATTTTAGGTCTTCTCCTAACTCTTTTACTGACATCACTAAGATTTGGTCGCATCTTTTAACTGACATCGAGTTAAGGCGACGATACATGTGTCTAAACTACTTGTGTCTATTTTCTCTCATTTTTCTACCAATTGGAAGCTTGGAGCTATCCCCAAGACTTCACGAAAGCGCTCATTCTTAATATTATCTTTCTTAGTCTTACCACACATTCATCTCAACATCCTCATAACTACTACACACATTTTGTTAATTTGTTCCTTTCGCACTTCCCAACACTCGGTATCATATAAACAAAACAGACCTTATAGCCGTTCTATAATTTCCCTTTAAGTTTCAGGAGCATACGACTATCGCAGAGGACTCCTAATGCAGTTCTCCATTTTAACTTACATGCCTTAATTCTGTGTGCAACATCGCCATAAATCTCCCCGTTCTCTTGGATGATAAACCGTAAGTATCGAAAGCTACTACTTTTAGGAATGCTTTGTCCATCAATTAGAGCCATATCTTCTTATAACACTCTCTCATTACTATAATTATAATACGTAAACTCCAACTTACTCCTACTGATTTTAAAATCTTTAGACTCCAAGATATACCTCTAATTTTCTAACTTAATATTTAAACCATCAATACTCTCATCAATCAAGACAATACTATCTGCAAACTAAGGAGAATGCGTTGGACCCTAAATTTTTTCGAGGTTCTATGAATCTTTAATAACTAATTGTATGTTACTGCAGACAAGGATTGAGGAGGGAAGGGAAGTAAGCTTCTAGTAAGAAGCTAGTGGTTCTAGTATTACTCTTTATACTTTAAATTAAGAAACAAATGTGGAGTATGTGTGGAATTGACATTCAATACAACATATGGTTTGATGTAGAGGTTGCATAAGCAGGAAGGATTTTGTTTATTGATTAATTTGTCACCAATTTTTGTTTCTTGTCTTTGGTGGATAACGAACTCTTAAATTGGGAAAAGGAAACTATTCTGGCAACCAGGGGAGCATACTGGGAGCAGCGCACATCTTTCTTCTCAACACGTGGGATTTCTTGCAAAACTTTCATTAGAACGATGTGGATGTAGACTTTCATGGTAGGTTGTTTGAGAAATCCAGAAACCGGGGATCCTTGTTACAAGCATGTTGGTGTTTTTTTAAGAAAGTGGATAGTACCACACATATATATTGAGAAATAAAATGAGAATGTACAAGCTGAGTTTGCCACATCACCGATTCAGGGCAAATCAGTTTTTTCTTGATCTGCTCCAATTCGGGAGAATCGGGCCAATTCGCATGGGAATCGATGGGAATCAAGCGAATTGGGATTCCCATGATTTGATCCAATTCGCCCGAATCGGGTCGATTCGCTCCGCCACGATAAACCTTGTATACAAGTATAGCTGGGTCAAAAAGTCAAAAAAGTATCGACCCGCCAGCACCCATACAACGAAAGACGCCGAATCGGTGAAAAGGACACCAATCTACCTCATCGCCAAAATTAGGAGACATCAAAAGATTTACGTTTGACAACACAAGTGCCCACTCCTTGACTCTATCTTAAAGAAAATGAGCCAACACCTCGTCGGAGTGGGACTACCTCCTAAATACTGTGATTACCCTTTGATGGGGAGCGAGAAGCTGAAGCAATGGATTGACCTATTTGGAGCCTATTTTAAGATTTTTTATTTTCTGTAATTTTGGTGCAATTTTCTCACTATTTTTTAAGTCCAAGGATAGAGTAGTCCAAAAGAGTCAATTAGAGTCCATTGATTTTTATTGCGTAATTTTCACTTTATTTGAGTCAAGTACAATTTGGGTAAGAGTCTGTATTTCTTTCTTTAGGTGTTTATTATGTTAAGTCTTGTTAGGGATAGAAATCTGTCTTTAATTAGAAGTCCATTAGGATTGGGACTTGCCCAAACTCTTTAAATACTTGTAAACCTTCGTTTTTGAAGAGTAGAACAGAATATTGAGAAAAACTTGTTAGCGCTCTGCTCTGTTCTTCCTCCGCGACGGAGAGAAACCCGCGAAGGGTTCGCCGCGAAGGCCACGCCGCGAAGGCTCCAGTGAGACGCCGGCTATATCTCCCTCTTCTTCCGTATTCCGCATCAAATTGGTATCAGAGCCATCGTCGACTTCTTCTACGGAGCCGAGTCCTGGCTAGCCCCCTCTCGCCGCCCTCTCTGCGACACCCCTCGCAGACCGCCGCCGTCGTCTTCCCACTGCAGTCCCCAAACGCGCCTGCTCCGCCAACCCTACTGCCAGGCGTCGCCAACCCCCACTTCGCCCGGCCACGACCCCCGCCTCCACTAGCCCACCTCCACCCCACGCCAGCCCGCGCCCCTGCCTCTCTCTCTTCTCCTCCGCTCACACGCCACGCCACGCCGCGCCTCCCCTGCCTCTCTCTCTCTCCCAGGCGCACCCAGCGCCGCCTCCGCCCTCTCTCCCACAGCCCGAGCCGCCCCCACGCCAGCCCGCCCCAGCCGCGCCTCCCTGCTCCTCTCTCTCTCTGCCTAGCCCGCCGCCCCCGCCAGCCATGCGGCCCCCCCTCTTCCACCAGCCTCCTTCGCCAGCCGCTCTGCCCTGCCCCCCCCTCCCTCTCTCCCGTGACGCCACGCGCCGCCGACCCGCGGCCGCCTCCAACCCCCTCGCCCGCCGCCTTCCCCTGCTTGCGACGCCACCCCAGGGCCACGCCGGCCCCCAAAAACCCCTTCGCGCACCCCCCCTGCTAGCGTCTCCCTCTCACGGCTTCGACAGGAAGAAGAAGGGAAGAGAAGAGGAGACGCCGGCGTCAGCTTCTCCGGCAGCCGCCGCGGACGCCAGATCCCCGGCCACCTTCGCCGGCTCGGCCGGCAGCCGCCATCGCCCGCAACCGCCGTCGCCTGTGTCCCACCCGTGGCCGGCCCTTCGCCACGCCGCTGCCCGTGTCTCCCTCTCTCTGGCTTCTCCCGTGCGTGGTTAGAGGAAAGAGGGAGGAGAGAAGAAGCCGCCCTACTTTAAAGTGAACCGGTCAACTCTGTTTGACCCGGTTTGGGCCAGATTGCTACAGTGCCGGCCCGCTACAGTACCCCGGGCGGTGCACCAGTACTGTTATTGCACCGCCAGCACAAAAGCGTCATTCGTGCTCCGATTTACGTGCCGTTTGCGTCGTTGTGATCGTCTCGACGAATTCTAGTCACTCAGCGGCCCACGCCCTACAGCCGTCCATCCAATGTCACATCAATTTGGGTAATCTCTTACATGTGCCACATGAATTTTAGTTTTCTCGTCCTTCTACCAAATGAGAAGCCAACAAAAATTATACTCGATGAAGAGAATCAGAACAACTATATTTCTCGGGCTATTGTTGACATTTTGTTGCAAACTGGTGAGATCATTGTTGATGGTGATCAAGCTTTTGTAGAGTTTCACCTAAAATTTTTAGGTAAAACTCAAAAGACATCAGTTAATTATTTGATGGAGCTTGGTGCACTATTGATCCCTCGAGATCTTACATTACTTTGGGAAAAGAGTGGTTGGAAGAGCGACATGTTGCTATCGACTCAAATCAGTGCATCATCCAGCCACCGCATTTAAGAGGTAAATTTTGTTTTCCCAAGTATATTTCTCCTATTGCCAAACCAGCGCTTCTAGAGAAGACCGTGATTGATGAACAGCCAGTGGAGTTGGTAACTACTACTGAGCATGTATGTGTGAAGACAATTCTTGTTGACACTTGGGATCAAGACTTATTCGTTAAGTCTGGACTTCACTTGATATGTGATGATATATTCGAGATAAGCCCATCATTGACAGCAACCGGTGAACCGCCAGATGTTACCAAAGATCAGTGCAACTATGATATGATATGGTCAGATCTTGATGCACACATTCTATGCAGACTGCAATTTTTCAGAAGGCTTCTTGGTTGGATTTCCTTATAGTGGCTTTATTAGAGCATGACTTTCATTCCCCTGCCACTTGTATGGATATTACGACACTTCAAAACTCGAGGACGAGTTTTCTCGAAACCAGGGGAGAATGATGGGGAGCGAGAAGCTGAAGCAATGGATTGACCTATTTGGAGCCTATTTTAAGATTTTTTTTATTTTCTGTAATTTTGGTGCAATTTTCGCACTATTTTTAAGTCCAAGGATAGAGTAGTCCAAAAGAGTCAAATTAGAGTCCATTTGATTTTTATTGCGTAATTTTCACTTCTTTATTTGAGTCAAGTCCAATTTGGGTAAGAGTTTGTATTTTTCTTTCTTTAGGTGTTTATTATGTTAAGTCTTGTTAGGGATAGAAATATGTCTTTAATTAGAAGTCCATTAGGATTGGGACTTGCCCAAACTCTTTAAATACATGTAAACCTTCTTTTTTGAAGGATAGAACAGAATATTGAGAAAAACTTGTTAGCGCTCTGCTCTGTTCTTCCTCCGCGACGGAGAAACCCGCGAAGGGTTCGCCGCGAAGGCCACGCCGCGAAGGCTCCGGTGAGACGCCGGCTATATCTCCCTCTTCTTTTGTATTCCGCATCACCTTCCCCCCGCTCCACCCATAGTGTGGCATAAAGGATAAGCCACCACACAATCTTGTCCGCCTTGAATTGCTGTTGTCTATGCCAATCTCAGAGGCCGGAGCAAAGAAGCGACATCACCTTGTAAGGTGGTAGAGTGATCGGTCCTCTGAGCAATATTTCGTCAAAGCCCCCGACGGTAAGAGTAGCTCACTAAAAGATGATCCAGGAACTCCTCCAGGCCATAAAGACAGCATGTAGGACTTATATCAGATAGAAACTAGCTTAATTTGTCCCTTGTAGGAAGCATTCCATAAACGATTGTTACGCCCCGACGCGGAATATCAAAATGCTTAGTTGTTTTCGGATCATAAGCAGAGCAAATGTATATAGAAGGAGATGACAACACTAAAACCATAAGCCAATCTTAATTCAAATAGCAACTCCTTATTTTTACATCCTTAAAACTTCGAGCCAACTATAGGACCCATTGTTTAAATACGTAACAGACTCGAACAAGATAAACTACTACAGACTCTATATCAACTCTAAAGGCACTATGCCACTGTTGCACGATGTCTGGGGTGCTATTCACTCTTGCCCCTTGTTGACATGAAAATTCTTTCAAAAAAAAATCCATTCCCAGAAATGTAAAAAGCACCCCTAAATGGGGTAATCGATGGTGACATCACTTGGATGTCACCATCGGTTGAAGGGGTTCTCTCCCCCTTCTCCCATCGGTTAGGGACCCCTAACCGATGGTGACGCAAGTGGGCCACCTAAGTGGGCTGGAAAAAGGCGATGCAAGGCGACGCCAAGGCGCGGAAGGCGGCCCAAGGCGTGCGCTTGGGCGCCTTGAGATGGTTTCCGGGTCCATTCGGATCCTTTTAGTGGATCGGATCCCCGATTACATCCCCCCCCTCCGCCCCGACTCCCCTTCGCAACCCCGTCTTCCCAATCCCACCCCCGCCTCGCCCCCAGAGTCCAGACCCAGGTAGGGTTCCGCAGCCGGAGGCCCGGAGGAGGTCTCGCCGCCGGAGGAGGTCGCGCCGCTGCCGTCGCGCCGCTGCCGTCTCGCCGCCGCCGGAGGAGGTACGCTCCCCCCATCTCCCCTTCCCTAGTTCCCTGTCACGCTCTCCCCTCCCCTTCCCTAGTTCCTGGAGGAGGCCGCCAGAGGAGGTCGCTGTCGGCGGCGGCATCTCCCAACCTCTCTCCCTCCGTCACACTCTCTGCCTATCTCTCTCTCTCTCTCTGTCTCTCTCTTACGGTCACTCCCCTCTCTCTCTCACGGTCACACACACACACACACTGTCCCACCGGAACCCCTCCTCTCTCTCTCTCTCTCACAGTCACTCCCCTCTCTCTCTCACGGTCACACACACACACACACACTGTCCCACCGGCACCCCCCCCTCTCTCTCTCTGCCCTCTCTCTCTCGTCTCTCTCTCACGGTCACTCCCCTCTCTCTCTCTCTCTTCGTCTCTCTCTCTCTCTCACACACAACACACCCCGCCCCCCCCCCTCTCCTCTCTCTCTCTCACGGTCACACACACACACACACACAGTCCCGCCCCCCCCTCTCCTCTCTATCTCACACACACTGTCACAGAGTGACAGTCCCACCGGCACCCCCTCCTCTATCTCTCTCACGGTCACACACACCACACACAGTCCCACCCCCCCGTCCTCTCTATCTCACGCACTGTCACAGAGTGACAGTCCCATCGGCACCTGTGAACCCCAAAAGGCATGATAAAACATTTACCCAAAGGAGTACCCGGGGGACCTGAGGATGTGTGGAATTCCCACTAGAAAGGACTTCTGAATAGAAGATATGTGGAATGTCCAAAAGAAGGACTTCATGAATTGTAAGGTGTGTGGAATATCCACTAGAAGGAATTTCTGAACTAAAGGAATTTCTGAACTGTGAGGGATACCCAGCTGAAAGGAGCCCATGGATCTATTTATACTGATCCAAGTGGTAAAACACCTAGAAAGATGTCTTGGAAGCAAGGTGATGCATGCCTTAAAGTCAAGGTAATTCACACCTTGAAGACAGGAAATCAGAAAGCAAAAGCATTTAGTTACTTGAAGGCAAGGTAAAAGAAAGAGAAATGACTTTGAAGACAAAGCAACCTATGCCTCCAAGGCAAGGTAAAAAGTGGGACTGATGTCCCCCTCCAAGCAAGAGAGAAGCCTTATAAATACCATTGGCATCAAGCCCTCCAGAAAAGACCAAAGTTCAGAATGGAATGACACTCCACAAAATCAGTGTACGTGAGAAATCCGGCAGTACGAGGTCCATGAAGACCAAGTATGAAGTACAGAATAAGTACAAGCACAAGGACAAGCCGGCGACAGAAGCTCCGAAGATGCAAATGCAAACTCTTCACGGGCAAAACTCCAAGCAAAGGGGACAGGACTTCAGCAAAACCAGTCCCCCTAAATGAGCCCCTTATAGCCTATTTATAGGCCACTCTCCCCCCCCATTTCAAAACAACCTTAAGGGGAATGGGGGGGGAGAGAGGGCGGTTGGAGGGGAGGCCCCCCCTCCAATTTCTGAAACATGAAAACCAGTTGGGGGGTGCCCTCCCCAACCAGTTTCATGTAAATCAGGTTGGAGGGGAGGCCCCCTCCACCTTCTAATATGAAACCGGTTGGGGACTTCCCCCCCAACCGGTTTTATATCAAAACAGGTTGGAGGGGGTATCAAAAACAGGTTGGAGGGGGTACCAAAACAGGTTGGAGGGGACCCCCCTCCAAACCAGTTTTATAAAAAAAAAAAAACAGACCAAAAAAAAAAAAAACAGGTTGGAGGGGATCCTCCCCCAACCTGTTTAAAGTAAAACCGGTTGGGGGGTGCTCCCCTCCAACCGTTTTACATGAAAAAACCGGTTGAGGGGCCCCCCCCAACCTGTTTTATGTAAATCAGGTTGGGGGTGCCCACACCCCCAACCTGTTTTATATAAAACAGGTTGGAGGGGGACTACCCCCAACCTGTTTATTTAAACAGGTTGGGGGGTGTTCAGACCCCCAACCTGTTTAATATTAAAACAGGTTGGGGGTTCTCCCCCCAACCGAAAATGGGGGTCTCCCCCCTCCTTCTCCTGTTTATGCAGGGAGGGGAGGAGAGGCCAGCCCCCTATAAAAGGGGAGGCACCCCCGCTTCTGAAATGGTGTGTGCAGGAAGCCCCCATAAACCTCCCCTCTATGCTGGAAAAACCAGTCCCCATAGGTGCAAAGCCCCCCCCCCAAAAAAATCCCTGCTGGTTGGCAATCCCCCAAGCTTGTAAAACCAGTCCCAAAACCCTTGTAAGGTCTTGGTTCTCAAATTTTCAGAAATAGAAAAACTTCCTTCTTCCAATCCCCTTCAACTTGTTCTTCTAAGTTCTTGGTTGGGAGTGAAGGTATTGGTTCGTTCCTTGTTCAATATGGAGTGAGGAGTGCTCGATAACGTGGGAAAGAGCGGGAGCTCGCCATCGTATACGGCTCCGACATCTCCCTCGCGCCACATCCCACATCGAGCAAGTCTATGTGGGGATCCAGGGGTTTAAATACCGTCCATATCGAGCAAGTTCTATGGACATATGGCATTTAAACACCCCCTTAATCTCTCTCTCTTGGTATATTTTATACCCCACGCCGAGCAAGTCTCTGTGGTTTAAATACCCTTGAATGTTTGTGCTCTAAATGCCTCCATATCGAGCAAGACTCTATGGGTACGGACATTTAGATGCCTTGTACTCATATGTATATGTTCCTGCGAGAAGACTCTTGCTCAAGCAGGGATTCTGCTCAAGAGCATATCTGTATAATCATAATCTCATGCTTATATGCATATGTTTTCTTGGGAAACACTGTCTAAACAGAAATTCTCCTCAAATACATACTCATATAATTGTGGGTCTATGTTCATACGGATATGAATCTGAGTTGAACTCTGCGTGTGCAGGGGTTCTACCCGAGAACATATCCATATAAGTACAATCATATGTATATATTTCCTCAAGGACACTCCGTCAAAACGGAATTCCGTCCTAAAATTTACTCGTATATTCATGACTATGTATTTATATGCATACGTTTCAACTAAAGTTTGTCTCCGAAAATGAGTATATACTCAGAAGATAATTTCGTTAACACGGGCTTGTTCCTGCTCAGGACAAGCTACATACTCTTTTCAAAAAAGACAACCCTATTTTCCAAACTCGGACTCATCTGTTCAAAATAAACAAAGCAAAAAAATGTTGTCTTGAAATTTCTTACGGATGATATTCTCGCCCACGCTATGAAATGGTATTCGGGTTGAAACAGGTGTTAATACGACATCTAAGGTTTTTAACCCGATGTAAATGTAACATCGGTTCGATCGATGGAGACAGGGGTCCAGCACACGCCACCCCAATCGCCTGATGATTAAAAGGCACGGAATCAAAGAAGTTCAGATCAAAACACGGCGCACTCATCCGTTTCACGGATATATTCAAAATTCTTCTCTGCATTGCGCCGACCCTTACTTCTGCCTGGCAGGCAGGCTGACACGCCCGCAACTCAAAGTCAAAAGATAAATGAAACAAACATCCTCCAAATAAATGAAAGAAGAGAAGAAAAATTTCCGTGTCCACAGCTGGCGCGCCGGTGGGACCCCTTCTCACCATTCATAGCAAAGGGGGCGAGATATATGCATCCATCTTCATAAAAATCCTAATACTGATAATCTCCTATGAAGGTACTCCGTGAAGATACTCCGTGGAGGCACCTCAAAGGTACTTGGACGAACCAAAAGCAAATCTCAAATTGTTGAAGATGGCCGTCACCTATGGACCGCTCGTCGTCAACAACCATGCCAGGTTTGGCTACCTGGCAACTCCGATCGTATTCGGAGATTTCCCAGCAGTCGTTGGATCCCCTTACTTCCTAGGGGTGGTTCCGGCTCGTCAACAGGAGGATGCTGCTCAAAAGCCTCCCTCCAACAAACCAACAAAGAAGATCAGCAGGATCCATGCTAATACTCAAGCTCGTCCTGCTGCCATCAACAAGGGCACCCAAATGCCCTCCAAAAACGATGCTGCCAAAGGGACCAAATCCCACCTAACTCAAATCCGGACTTTCTCGGTCCAAACAATTTCCTCCCAAATCATAGCTCCCGTCTCCTCACAACGAGGGCAAAACAAAAATCACAAAAGCAAAAGGCCTGCTGCTACCTCAAGATCCGGCAAGTCCATCATGATCGGAGGTCTGCGGATGCGGATTGATGGAAGCCAACCTGTCATCCACGTGATAGGTATGTTCCAACAATTCCAACTCGAATCGCTTCTCAGCTCTGCGATGGTGCCGAGAAGACCAAGAAGTTTTCAAGAAGAAAGCGGTGTCAAACAAAGCACCCGACATTCACCCAAGCTCAAACAAATCTGGGTTCCCAAAAAGGAGGCTCAGAAGCTCAGAAAGATGCAAGCGAGTACACCAACAACGTTCAACAAGAGAAGCAATATCAAACAGGCTTCTGTCAATATGCTGAACCCAAGTACCATCAAGGCCGAAAAAGAAAAAGGAATATACAAGAGATCCAGCTATACTCCCCAAGGCCCGGATAATATCCGGGTAGTGAAAGAAAATCCAACTCAACAACCCACAAATACCGCGCATCGGTCTCTCACCGTATATCGCGGATCTCAGTATTTGATAGGCTGGGGGCAATTCCTAATGCCAGTACCCGTCTGTCAAAAAGACGACGTGTTATTGGGCAGCTGAGGAAAAACCCAAGCTTATAATCTTCTCATGCTATGCCGCCGGAAATGACTTGGCGAACCAGCTGAGCAATTGCGGAAGCCACATCAAATAATCCCGCTGAAGTTATCAGGCAGTTTGCCAGAAAAACCGCCAGCCCGGGGACAAGCTGAAGCACCTGGTCAAGTTCTCCCTCGAATTGATATTCAACATGAGGGAATTCAAAACCCAAATACCGCGCATCGGTCTCTCACCGTATACCGCGGATCTCAGTATTTGATAGGCTGGGGCAATTCCTAATGCCAGTACCCGTCTGTCAAAAAGACGACGTGTTACTTGGGCAGCTGAGGAAAAACCCAAGCTTATAATCTTCTCATGCTATCCGCCGGGAATGACTCTGGCGAACCAGCTGAGCAAATTGCGAAGCCACTTCAAATATCCCGCTGAAGCTATCAGGCAATTTGCCAGAAGAAACCCCCAGCCCGGCGGACAAGCTGAAGCACCTGGTCAAGTTCTCCCTCGTATTGATATTCAACATGAGGGAATTCAAATCCCCTTCTTCGAAGAAACAATGTTCAAATCGAAGAAGGTGGCCTTCAACTTCAAATATCAACCCCGTCATCGACCTGCCGACAAGGGAAAATTTCCAGGCATGTCGGATGACGACAAATATCAAGTGATGCAGCAATGCCAATCTCAAATGGCTGTGCTTCTAAATGAAATGAGGCAACTGGTAACTACAAGCCTCCGCCATTCTGTGGAGCCAGTCTCGGCTCAAAAACAAAATCAACATCCAGATGGGGCTGCCCCGGCAAATCATCCAGCAGCTTCTACAACTGGTCTTCTTCCTCAAACTACGGGTCAGATATCATTGATCCGTCCAATATTATGCTCCCTCAAGGTGTTGCCATACAAAGGCATGAGATACTGAAGATTATTCAAGATATGTTCGCTCAGCAGAGCGAAGGTATTCAGGTGGCAGATTTTATTCTGTCCCATATCCAGTACATCATCAATTCAAGAAGCTACCAAAACATGCCCTAAAGTCCCAAAACTACCAAAGTTCAACGGACATGGGTCACCACAGAACATCTGGCGCATTATATCATTGCCTTGGGCGAGCTCGCCACCGAAGAATCATATCTTCTCAGATATTTTGCAACTTCCTTGACTGGAGTCGCATTTCAATGGTATTCAAAGCTCAGGTCCAACTCAGTTGCTGATTGGGCAGATATGCAAAAACAATTCCTTGACCGTTTCCAAACGGTTGAAAGGAAGGTCTCTCTCGCCGAGCTATGTTCCCTCAAACAAGATAAAGGGAATCAGCAATTGACTTCATCAAAAGATGGAGAGAGTTTAGCATGAAATGCAACAACCCTCCCACTCAAGAAGATGCAATTCCTATTTGCCGGAAAGGCCTCATACTAACAATCAATGAGAAACTCCTGGGAAGAAATATCAAGAGTTTCGACCAATTAATTCTGCAGTAGCAGAAATTGAGATGTTCCTAGCCGAGCAAATGGCTCATACATCTTATAAAGGCAGCTCCCCAAAGAGCGCAAGCAGCCAGCAAGGAGGTCAATGTTGTTGACTTCTCACCTGATAATGAAGCAAAGGGGGCAGTAATCTCTCCTGTCCCAAAGAAGAAATCAGAAGCTAAAGCTCCAGCGCCATCATTGGCGGAGCGCATGAAGACTCCCTATTCCTTCAAAAAGGAGCATACTAGGAAGCTCTTCGATCTCTGCCTCGAAACCAATTGATATCACTGCCAGAACCAAAGAGGCCGGCAGATGTCAGCAAATCAATCAACCCAATTATTGCCCGTATCACCGTATGGTGGGGCATCCAGTTGAAGATTGCTATGTCTTCAAAATGAGGTCCAGAAATGATCCAAGAGGCCTCATATCTATGCAAACGGTCTGATCGATCCTCCTCACCTCACGCTTGGGATCGACCAGGCAATCTGTCAATGTCATACATATAACAGAACGTGCAACAAATTCAAATCATAATGAGGTAGATCCCCCATGTGATCCTCCTCAAGATAATTCAGGAGCTCATTCTCCACCAAGATCAAGGCATGATCCACATAGAATAATGAGGAGAGTCCAAAGGCAAATCCTACGACTCCACAAGCCAGCAAGAATTGCGCCAAATTGTGCAAAGCGCGGAAAGGCGTCAGGATACTCCTGCTCGGGTACCCCGTACTCCACAAATCATCCCTGTGCATGCACAAATATATCCAGAGCCGCCTCCTATGTCGCCATATGCAGACTCAATTGGGTGGCTATCTGAAGGACCTTCAACTCCGGTCGAGTCGGCAAGATTATATTCTTCCCTCGACACCAAACTTTCCGCTCTTCCGGTTATGCCTTCAATCCGGATTGATGAACTATTCAGCTCCTGCAGAAATATTAGCCAACTATTGCCCATATCATCAAGTGATGGGTCATAGCATTGAAAACTGCACAAGATTCAAAGATGATGTCCAAAGGCTAATCGGACAAGGGTTAATTGACCTGGGCATCCATCAGGTCGATCCTCCACAACCTCATACTCAACAACCACCAATGGACCAGCTAATCCTGGATCCTACTCGGTGAACGTCATCAATGCATCATCATCTTCTGGTCTTCCTCAGTCAACATCAGAGGAATGGCCACATCCATATCTATCCAGTCAATGGTATACAAATGCGCGTCCTCTACAACGACGCTCATTGATGAAAGGAATACCAAGCTCATCTTCGACAATCTCAGAAGACAAGAGCTAGTTCAGGTATTTCCACCAACACCTTATACCTTCACAAGTGAAGAAGAGATGCAGCAATACTGTGAATACCATTCCATGGTCATGCATCCCACAAAGATTGCCCGGAGCTCCATGACTTGATCGAAACTCATATCCGAGAAGGAGAATTGACCATATGGAAACTCCTTGGCACCAACAAATGGGTGTCACAACAAACATATGATCCAAGTCCAGAATTCCAAGCTCTATATCCAGAAATATGTGAATATTATCATCATCAACTGGGCTATGGACAATATAGAAGCAAAGCTGAAGAAGACCAATTCAAAATGGTCTTTTTCAATATAGAAATGGAATCTCAGAAGAAGCTGCCGCGAACCAATCTCGCAGCAAGCTGAGGAGTTCGTGGATGATTACCACCAGCTCCCACCTTCAATTATTGAAGAATCAATCAATGCCACCTTCGAGTCACAAGCCCAAGAAGGTGGTTGGATCACTGTGGCTCCTCGAAGATCGAGCAACCACAAGAAACCCAAGAAACCTATAAAGGGTAGCTCTAGTAAAAAGAGTGTCCTTAAGCCATGCTCAGAGCAGGAAGTTATAAGCTTCACTTGAAGCTCTGCAGATAAAAAATAAAGAGAAAAATAGAAGGAAAAATGAAAAGAAAAGAGTGAAAAACAAATGGAGCGTGATGCTGCTGCAGAGGTTCCACAAATACTAACACCTCTTCAAACACTCCAAAAGTTGATCGATGACCTGGAAGAATACATACCTCCCAGGCCCTCTGGTAAAGTTACCCTAGATCAATTCATCCCGTGGGAAGATCTGGAGCGAAAAATCCGGCTTCGGGATCTGCTCTATCGACTACAGGTAGAGGCCATGGAAGAAGGGGAACATCATCTCTCAGCACGATTGAAGTCTATATATAAAGATCGTGAAATTACTATCAAAGAGTTGGATTCTATGCTCAACTCCCACATCTGCAATATGGTATCCATACCTCCACCAAAGGAGCTGCAAATCTCTTCAAATGATGATGCCAAACAAGCTGAGGATGAACCAACAATGCTGACATATCAACGTCGGCCGACAAATAATTCAAACCGTCATCGCAAGAAAGGGCAGGATAAAGAGCAAAAAGCTGCATCCACTACTCCTAAGAAGCCCGATGTCACAAAGTCAAGTAAAGTCATACTCTTCCATGGCGAGGAACCAAAGCCTATGCCCGAAGCTGAAATACGGGCAGATTCCTATATCTTCGACCCTTCAGATGAAGAAGAGTTGCTCAATATACCTTCTCATATGAAAGAGAAGAGCCAAAGCCCCTATGCCTCATCAAATGGGCCGGACAACGCTCCTCCCTTTCCAAATGAAAGGCTATTAAATCCGCTCTCTCAGAAGAAATCTTGCAAGTCAAAACAGCCGTCTGAATCCTTGATTGAGGAGTCTCCCTCCTTCAATCAGACCCGCATCAAGGCTGATGACAGAATTCTTCAGCAACTCCAATCGCTCCCCGTCAACATCACTGTCTGGGAGGCGATTGCTTGGAGCAAAGACTTGAGAGAAACTCTCATCAAAATACTCCAAGAACCAGAAATATATGAAGCTCATATAGCTGATTTCCAAACTCAAATATATGAAGCACTCGCAGCAAATGTCACATTCACAGATAAAGACATGTTGCTATCTTCTCCATGCCATAATCGCCCTTTATATATGAAAGGGCAAGTCAATGGCATCAATTTGAACCGGATTATGGTCGATCCAGGGGCGTCCATCAACATAATGCCCTACAAAACCTTTCAAGCTCTACATCTTATGCCTTATGTGCAGCAGGTAAAAGATGTGAAAATCACTGGCTTCAACTTAAAATCAGAAGAAGCCGTCGGAAGAGTTACCGTCAACCTATCTCTTGGAGATTTTGCCACCAAGGTAACCTTCTACATTATCAATGCTGATACAACATACAGAGTATTGCTCGGGAGGCCTTGGTTACATGAAAATTGGGTCGTCCCGTCAACACTCCATCAGTGCATCAAATATGCCAGAGAAGGGAAACAATATACAGTCTTTGCTGATCAAGCCCCATTCCGGGAAGATGAATGCAACCTCACTGATGCCCCCTTATATTTTGGAGGACCAGCCCTTCAAACCCCTACCCAATCCAAAGGGAAGGGTAAACAAGTCGGATCCCCTGATAAAGATAGTGAGACTGGCGAGCTTTTTGTAATAAACAAGAATCTTGCCGAGCTCCATGCAAAGAATTTCCGGAATAAAGCAATCTGCTCAGAAAAGCAAAACATCAACCATGAGGCTGATTATGTGAGCCAAGGCATCAACGGAGCATTCCTCTACCTCCCAATTGCTTGCAGATCAGCTTCCCAAAGCAGCATCAAAGTGTTCAACGACTGAAAACATTCGTCGTCACTTATCAAAGAAAAGAAGAGAAGGAAAAAGCCAGAAAGGCATCAAAGCCAATCCACTTCTATAAAGGGGAACTGGTACCTCACACACCCCAGACGATGATTTTGATTGGGAAAAAAACCCAAAATCATCTTGAGCCAATAGAAGAAATGGCAGATATGCCAGAAAGCATCAAAGAAATGTGCAAGAAGCAAAGTATTCCCCAGACACAAATATCTCTCGGCGGAACTTCTTCAAGCAATTATGGGAACCTTCACAAGTGCGAGGCAACCTCCATTTCCCAGAAAAGATACAAGAGGACTAGGTTATGAAGCCAAGGTCTTCTTCTCAGCCAATGTTGTCGGGCTACTACCAGATACTGGCAGTGCAAAAAGCAGCCAAGCATCTTCCAATTCCAACTCTCAAGAAGATATTTTCTGTCCCACCAAGGGATCATTAGACGAAGAATCGTCGGAAGAATCTGACGAGCAATCTTCGTCAATAAATCTGAAGATACAAATCTCTACGAAGTTCTAGTCGCCTACCCTGACGACGAAGAAGACTTCGTAGATCTTCAACCAGCTCCTCAAGAAATTGAAGATGGAGGACAAGCCACAGTTGATGAATTGATTGAGCTCAATCTCGGGGATCAAGAAAACCCCCGGCCAGTCTTCATCAGTGCCCTTCTTGATGAACAAGAAAGGGAATCTTACAAAATCTTCCTTATGGAATTCCAAGATTGTTTTGCTTGGAATTATAAAGAAATGCCCGGGCTGGAGCCATCAGTTGCTGAGCATGAGTTATCTATACTTCATACAGCCAAGCCTGTCAAACAAGCTCAAAGGCGCATGCGATATGAGCTGGAGCTGAAAGTAAATGCTGAAGTCGACAAACTCTCTGAAGTAGACTTCATTGAGCCATGCATATATCCAATATGGCTCGCCAATATTGTTCCAGTAAAGAAAAAGAATGGTCAAGTCCGCATATGCATCGATTATAGGGACTTAAACAAAGCATGTCCCAAGGATGATTTCCCGGTTCCAATCACAGAAACAATGGTGGACATGACCACCGGCCATGAAGCTCTATCTTTTATGGACGGGTCTTCGGGCTATAATCAAATCCGGATGGCAATCAAAGATAAAGATCATACTGCCTTCAGGTCACCCAAAGGTATTTTCAACTATAAAAGAATGCCCTTTGGCCTGAAAATGCAGGGGCTACATATCAGAGAGCCATGACAAAGATATTTGATGAAATGATTCATGATATAGTTGAATGTATGTGGATGACTTAGTCGTCAAAACCAAAAAACGGGAAGACCATTTATCTGATCTTCGCCGTATTTTTGAAAGACTTCGTCAATTTAAATTGAAAATGAACCCCATGAAATGTGCTTTTGGGGTTTCAAGCGGCAAGTTCCTGGGCTTCGTCGTCAAATATCGGGGAATAGAAATAGACCCCGACAAGATCAAGGCAATACAGCAACTGCCATCTCCTCAAAATCTGACCGAGCTAAGGTCGTTTCAAGGAAAGCTTAGCCTATATCAGGCGATTTATCTCTAATCTTTCAGGAAGGTCCATGCCCTTCGGCAAGCTCATGAAGAAAGATGCCCTTTCATATGGGATCAAGAATGCCAAGCAGCTTTCGAGCAAATAAAAGAATATCTTCTCACTCCACCGGTATTGGGAGCCCCAATCGCTGGTAACCTCTTATACTTTATATTGCGCCATGGATGCTTCATTGGGAGCTCTATTAGCACACATAAATGAAGAAGGTGAGGAGCAACCTCTATATTATCTCAGCAGAAAGCTAATTGGTCCGGAACTTCGATATGCTCCAATGGAAAAGTTTGCCTAGCACTGGTATTTGCCGCCAAGAAATTGAGGCATTATCTGCTGGCTCATGAATCAAACTCATCTCCAAGTATGATCCACTCAAATATCTGCTGAGGCAACCCATATTGTCAGGAAGGCTCGCAAAATGGGCTTTGCTCCTCATGGAGTTTGATATCACATACGTCCCACAAAGGGCAATCAAAGGGCAAGGTTTGGCTGAATTCTTGGCTGCACACCCAGTGCCGGAAAATTCTCCCTTATCTATAGACCTTCCAGAAGAAGAAACTCTTTCCCCTTCAAATGAAAGAGATAATCAAGTCCAAGAAAATCCAAACTTCCAAGAAGTCATCACAATTGAATTACCCTCTTGGGAATTATATTTCGATGGAGCTTCTCGGACTCTCCACTATACAGATGGTTCTGCCAACCTCTCTACCGGGGCAGGTATTGTCTTGGTCACTCCCCAAGGAGGAATATTATATAATTCTTGTGCTCTCATGAAGCCACTCACAATAATGAAGCTGAATATGAAGCTCTAATTATGGGCTCCGGCTGGCTCTCGAAATGGGGTCAAAAGTATACAAGTTTATGGTGACTCACAGCTGGTCATCCGACAAGTGTTGGGCCAGTATGAAGTCCGAAAAGAACAACTGCTTCCATACTATATCACGGTCATGAAACTCAAAGAACAATTCGACTTCTTCGACATATCTCATGTGCCAAGAAGTGAAAATTCTCAAGCAGATGCTCTTGCTAAATTGGCCTCTGCCATAAAATTGCCTCCCGAAGGAGAATTGGACATAATTGTCCGTCATAGAAGACTCATGCCGAGTGTCCTCGACGACGAGTCTAATATTGCAATTGAAGAAGTATATACTGCAGAAGAAGATACAGCAAATGGATTGAAGATTGGCGTGAGCCAATTATCAAAATCAAGAAAGGTTGGCTACCTCCTAATCGAGCTCAGAAAGTTCAGCTTTTACGAAGAGCTGCATCATATCAATTGATAGGAGAACAACTATATAGATTGATCCATGAAAGAAAAGGACCAGTCCTCCTCCGATGTTTATCTCTCAAAGAAGCCAAAATCATGATGAAAGAAGTTCACTCCGGACTGTGTGGTGCACACCAAGCAGGAGACAAAATGAAAATCAATATCAAGTTAAAAGGTTTCTACTGGCCTACCATGTATGCGGATTGCATCCAATATGCCCGTACATGTCATCAATGCCAAGCCTTCGGCCCCGTGCCGAGAAAATCCCCAAATATGCTGCATCCTACGGCGCCGACATGGCCCTTCGCAGAATGGGGAATGGATATTGTGGGACCATTCCCACCCTCATCTCAAGGTCACAAATTTATATTGGCTGCCACTGATTATTTCTCTCGATGGGCTGAAGCTATCCCATTAAGGGAGGTAACGGGAGAAGCCGTCGCCAAATTTGTCAAGCAAAACATAATATACAGATTTGGTACCCCTCACAGAATCATATCCGATAATGGGTCACAATTCAGAAACAAAACAATATATGCCTTGGCAGCCAAATTTCATATTGATTGGAGAACTTCTTCAGTATACAATCCACAAGCAAATGGGTTGGCCGAAGCCTTCAACAAAACTCTCTGCAAGCTGCTCGCCAAAATAGCCGGTAATAAAAAACGGAATGGGGAGAAAAAGTTCATGAAGCTCTATGGGCTTATCGAACAGTGTATAAAACTCCTACCGGATGCTCGCCTTTCTCCTTGGTATATGGAGCTGAGGCAATATACCCATCGAAATTGAAATGGCATCCTATCGGGTGGCAATTCAAAATGAATTTCAAAGTCAAGATCAAAGTCAGATAGAAAGAAGACTTGAAGAGCTCGCCAACCTAGAAGGGGGCGACTCGAAGCATATAAATCTCTCCAAGTATACCAAGCTAGAATGGCTCGCGCCTTTGACAAAATGGCAAGACCAAGAGCATTCAAGCAAGGAGACCTCGTCATGGTCAAATGCAGAGAAGCAATGGCAGAAAAGTCATGTGGCAAATTGCAGCCCACTTGGCTTGGCCCATACATAGTCACCTTGGCATATGAAGGAGGAGCATATCGACTGGTCGACCACAAAGGTACTGTACCCTTTCCTCCTCTCAACGGAAAGCACCTGAAACTATATCATGCTCCAGAACATGAATTCCTTGGCCAGTCATCAAGACAAAAGCCCAATCACTCAGATAGGCACGAAGCTGAAGAAAAATGAAAGGTACCCTTTTCAAAAAAAATACTGATGCTGGAATAAAAGATTGTCATAGATGGGGGCAAAGGAATCAAATCTCCCCTCATCTGTCATACAATCCAAATCCATAAATTTCTCCATTCCTGCCAAAGCATGAAGCCAAAGGCACTCTATGTACAAACCCAAAGAACAAATGAAAATCGGAGGGTTATGTTGTATATCCCGCCAAATGAGGTTCCAAGCTACGATGGTGAGCCATACCAAATTCTAATCCAAATCCATAGCCAGCAAACCACAAAGGTAGGCTATATCAAACCCAAATCAAAACTCAAATCCATAGCCAGTAAACCACAAAGGTAGGCTATACCCAAATCCATACTCCAAAACCATAGCCAGCAAACCATAAAGGTAGGCTATGCCAAAATCAAATTCCAAAACATAGCCAGCAAACCACAAAGGTAGGCTATATCAAATCCATATCAAAAATTATAGCCAGCAAACCACAAAGGTAGCTATATCAATCCATACTCAAAAACCATAGCCAGCAAGCCACAAAAGGCATACTCAAACCCAAATATAAATTCTATACGAAAAGCCATCAAGGCAGGCCATATTTCAAATTCCAAATCCCAAATCCATAGCCAACAACCACAAAGGTAGGCTATATCAAATCCGTAGCCAGCAAACCACAAAGGTAGGCTATATCAACCCAAATTCAAAACTCAGATCCATAGCCAGTAAACCACAAAGGTAGGCTATACCCAAATCCATACTCAAAACCATAGCCAGCAAGCCACCAAGGCAGGCTACTCAACCAAATATAAACTATAGCCGAAAAGCCATCAAGGCAGGCCATATTTCAAATTCAAATCCCAAATCCATAGCAATAAAGCACAAAGGTAGGCTATATCAAATCCGTAGCCAGCAAACCACAAAGGTAGGCTATATCAACCCAAATTCAAAACTCAGATCCATAGCCAGTAAACCACAAAGGTAGGCTATACCCAAATCCATACTCCAAAACCATAGCCAGCAAACCATAAAGTAGGCTATGCCAAAACCAATTCCAAACACATAGCCAGCAAACCACAAAGGTAGGCTATATCAAATCCATATTCAAAACTATAGCCAGCAAACCACAAAGGTAGGCTATATCAAATCCATATTCAAAAACCATAGCCAGCAAACCACAAAGGTAGGCTATACAAAAAAAAACATAGCCAGCAAACCATAAAGGTAGGCTATATCAAACCCATATTCAAAATCCATACTCATATGCAAATTCAAGTCAAACCCCAACCATAGCCAGCAAGCCACCAAGGCAGGCCATATTCAAACCCGAATATAAATTCTACAGCCAAAAAGCCATCAAGGCAGGCCATATCAAATCCAAATCACAAAAACATAGCCAGTGAACCACAAAGGTAGGCTATCTCAAATCCAGATTCAAAATCATAACCAATAAGCCATCTAGATAGATCATATCCGGATATAATCCCAAATCCATGTAAAACCATACCCGGCATGCTTCAATCCCAAAATATGCCAAAACCCAAATACCAAATACAGCCATAAACCATCAAGGTAGACTGAACCAAATACAAACCTACGCCTGAAACCAAAATCCAACTCAGACTTCAAAATCATGACCATCAAACCATAATAAGCTATACCAAATTCCAATACCAGATGTTCGGCCTAAAGGCCATTGAGAAAGGCTGAGTCAATCCACAAGCTCAAAGTCCCAACTGCAAGCCATAAAAGCCAGTTAGCTCAAATTCAAATCCCAATTACCCCCGGTAAGCCATCAAGGCAGGTTATACCCCAAATATAATTCCAAACCCATAGCCCGAAAACCACGAGGGTAGGCTATGTTAAACCCAAACTCTGGTCATGGTCAGCAAGCCATCAAGGCAGGCCATATCAAACCCAAAGCTCAAATCCATAGCCACAAACCACCAAGGTAGGCTAAACTAAAACCAAAACCAAAAGCAAAACAGGAGCTAAATCCAGAACCAAATCAAACCAGATCCTATATCCAAATTCCAGTCCAAATTCCATACATCAACCAAAATTAAAACCAAAACCAAAATCAAAACCAAAACCAAATCCAAACCCAAATGCCATACCAAAATCCATAACAATACCCAAAACCAAATCCAGAACCAAATCAAACCCAAAATCCCATATTCCGATACCATCAAAACACAGATTCCAGTAAATCCACTCAAGGATCGGCCGAATGTCTCAAATATAGAATTCAAAAAAAAAGAAGAAAGGGGTTAAAAATAGAGATACCCCGATGGACTTAAGGACACAAACACATTGTGCTCTTAAGGGTAAAAATATCAAAAAATCCGGCTGAGGTGAAAACCCGAAAGGGCGCTTCAGGCAAAAATGGATAACCCCTCAACGTGAAAACCCGCAAAGGGCGCGTTGGAAAAAGCTAAAGGGGGCCAGTCTTAGTGAAAACCCGAAAGGGCGCTGAAACTGGTAATGTAAAAAAAAAAAAGAGAAAAAAAGAAAAAGGGGTTAAAAATAGAGATACCCCGATGGACTTAAGAACGCAACCACATTGTGCTCTTAAGGGTAAAAAGATCAAAAAATCCGGCTGAGGTGAAAACCCGAAAGGGCACTTCAGGCAAAAATGGATAACCCCTCAACGTGAAAACCCGCAAAGGGCACGTTGGAAAAAGCTAAAGGGGGCCAGTCTTAGTGAAAACCCGAAAGGGCGCTAAGATTGGTAATGTGAAAAATAAAGAGAGAAAGCATGAAAGGGGGGACTTCACTGTCCTTCATTCAATATTTACAGAATCACAAGTCGCTCTGTAACAAACAGCAGAGCATGATAGCTACTGAATACAAGAGAAAATAGGGCCAGAATAGAAAGGCCTATGCATAACTACTTCGATCCAAAACGAAGCCAGGAGGGCTTCTTCCTTTTCAGTCGTTCGACCTCTTTGGTCTTGAAAAAGTGGAGCGATGATGTTCTTCATCATCCTTAATAAGGGCGGCCTCCTCCTCGGAATCTTTGGCGTCGCCCTTGACTTCCTGTTCCAGAGAGGAGCGTGCCTCCTCAAGTTCGCGCTGCAGACGGACGACATTTTCCATCTCTGCGGTAATCTTCAGCTTCCGCGCCTTCCGGCCTTTACGCACATCAGTAATCCGGGAGCCGCGTCTATCAGCATCATTGGCCGATAAACAAAGGTCACCTTCTAAAGTCTGGATCCGCTGGTCATAAGGGGCCCAGACTGCATTACCATGGCGGCAACATACTTCGCCCCAAATATCTCCAACAAATGCCATCCATCTCTTCTGAGAAATGCCTGAGTTGAAGGCTAGTGTGGTCTTTTCCTTCAACACTCGCTTGACAGCATCAATGGGTGGAGGATCTTCTGAATCCACTACTGCTCTGACGCGGTCGACAAGAAAATTCCAAAGATCTTCATCCTCAGGGCCCGGGCTTGGCCGAGCTCTAGTGGGCCAATCCACTCCATGCTCAGATAGGACCTCAAGTCCTAATGGCGGAGATCCACCGTCGTCAAAATCTGAAGGTGGCGGGTTGCCTGGCAAATAAAAGCACATGCATCAGCGGATGACAATGAAGTTTACAAAATCAAAAAAAATGAAAAGAATGAAAGCTGCTACAACTCACTATATGGGAGATTTCCCACTTCTGTTTCCGCTTCGGGAGCTGGAGGTTGAACAGAACTTGATTCTTCGGCATAAATTTTCTGAAAAGCAGGAGGATAATCAATTGCAGACAGATCTAGGCCTCCTCCGTCTATCGTTGGTATAGATGGTTCGAGGTTATGGCTCGTTTGTCCAAAAAGCCCATCACCGTCAGCAGTGTCTCCAACTTGAAATGCTGAATATGCCTATGATGTGAAGAACGGGCTCCCCAGGCCATCCCAAGGAAGGAAAGGTGAACTGGTCGCAGTAATGAAATTCGAATCCATCACTCCCCAAGAAAGGAGCTGATCACAAAAAGATTGACCACCTGAACAAAAGGGAGGAAGGGGGTCAAGCATGAAAGAAAATATATCTGATAAAGATTGTATATGAGCTCAGTAAAGGAAGTCACCTGAAGAAGCTGCTCCGCGGTCGGATATTCCTCGGCAGGTCCGGGATATAAACATCGATAGGTGTAAAAGGATATTGTTCTGCAAAAGCTTTATATTCAGCATATGCAGAGGTGCTATCAACACATCCCGTTACCACTGCTTCAGGAAATGGACAGTGGGATGATGGTTCAATAAAGTCAACCTCTGATATCAAATTACCACCTGCTCGGGAAGTACTCCCGCACTCCAATCCATGAGGAGGAAGAGAATCCCCGAGCAGGGGAGTATACTCATTCGGAGCAATCAGGTCAACATTTCCTTCATTCTCCTCGTCATCTGAAACAAATGAGTCGGGGGAAAAGAAAAAAAGGAATGATCAGTGAAAGCCCTGGACAGAAAAAGGAAGAGAAGGATAGAAGCTCACCATCAGGTGAGCAACAAGCCACAGCCTTCCCCTTATCAGCCTTCATATCTCGAGAAGAAGAAGCTCTTGAACGAATCTCATGGTCCCTATTGCCGCCAATCCTCAGAACAGGGATGGCTGAAGTTTCAGAGCAAATATCAAAAAGAATCATCGAATGTAGGGAGGGAGCTAAGTAAAAGTCAATTCATAAATACCTGTCGTCTGGGCAGGAGGTCGTGACACCAGCTCCCTAGAATCAATCTTACAAATATCAGTCACTATCCCCATGAGGACCCGAACATCATATAGTGTTGAGGCAGTCTCCAGCAAGGGAATATATTCTAACGGTCCAGCATGGCCAATCATATTGATAAGATGTTTCTCCCAGCGTACCCAGCCTTGATTGCCAGTACACTCTGGAGGCAGCTTCTTTGATAAAGACACGTTGGGACGAAGTCCACAATCTGATAAAAGGCGACTCCACCAGTCGAAATCTAAGTGGTCATCATTATTCGGAGCCCTGGTTGAAAATAATTCTACAGGCTCCAGGCATTGCAGTTCACCCCGATAGAAGTTCTTTTCAACGGGTAAAGGACCGTCCTGCATGGCCTCTTCATAGTAGCTGGTATATGAGTCCGCCAAGCTCTTAAAGTGAGTAGACAAAAATTTCTTATGGATGTAAATTGGGGGAAGGTTGTGTTTCTCAAGCCGAGATGTTTCAGCCTCCTTCAGCTCATGATGAGACACCCGAAAAATATTGCTCTGACCGAACCACCATCGGGCATAAAAGACGTCTGCACGTCCGATAGCCTCAGGGTTTGGGAAAGCACATGTTAAACTGACTTCCTCTCGACAAAAGTAATTCCACCAAGCCGCTGCATTTAAATGAAGACGGTGGCTTCGATTGAGGCGAGTCATTAAAGGAAATTCTGCATTTGGTGGGGTCAGCTGATCATAGCCAAAATTTCTGGCAAATCGTGAAGGGTAGTAAGGCTCTAATATGAGCGACTGTCCCCCACGATACACCAGCACACCAGGGCGAATGCAACGCAACCAATCTTGATATAAAGAGGGGTCAGGACCATCACCATGAGGTATGTGATACGTTGTCCCACCCGAAGATTCAATACTATACGGTCGTGAACCGCGAGATATATTGTCAAATGGAAGAAGCCCCTGCTCTCCATGCGGAAGAAAAGACAAGCTGGAGCGAGCTTCGACAAGCCCCCTCAGCGCATCCCCAGAAGGTCGGTTTCTAAACAACAAGACCAGCGGAGCCATAGGTCGGGGCAAATCAACAGTCTGACAAAGACCAGGAAGCAAGAGGCCTGCCCAAGCACTCAAGTAATGGGTGGGGAGTAACATCTTCTTATCCCGAGGAGAAGAATGTGAACTCAGGGCCCCCAACCTGTGAAATATATTGGCTAAGGCGGCAGGGGCAATAGCAAGTTGATGCCCCTCCGCAAGAAGACAGGCAGGATAAATCAGCCCAGGTCTGATTCCTTCCTCCTCACCATGTGGGATCACAAAACCAGAGAGCCAGTACACCAAATATGCAGCAAGGTGTGTACGATCTGGCAGATGCCGTGGGTTCCATCCCCCATTCTTTGGAGCAAATATGTATCGGCCACGAGAGGTCTTCTTCGCTTCCAGCTGGCGATAATGCTCTAAAGGACGGCCTTCAACTGCAAAGCCATCAAAAAAGCAAAAGGGGCCGTTATAGAAATAACGAATCCAGGCATTCTGGCTTACAGTCCTAGTTGCAGGCTTCTCCTTCTCAATCCTCTCGGCACGAGCAAGGTCCCTCCACACCTTCATCAGGAAGCGAAAGCTATAAGGAAGAATATATTGCCCGCGGCCGTCGGTACGGAAGCTGTGCAGATCATCCAAGACCACCTCCTCATAAAAGTGGCCAGATATGGGCAGCCCAGAAATACGATGAAAACTCCATAAATCCAATGAGGTTTCTCCCTCAGCCGTCCCAAAGGTATTCCAGCGAGCGTTGAAACGTTCCACCAGAGCTTGAAGAATCCCTGTATAACAGGGATAATCAAATAATGCCGCCTCAACGGCTCCATAAATACCAGTTGCTCTAAGAAGCTCTCCGTAGTGGTGTAAGATTCCCATCAGCCACTCGGTAGCCCCATAATGAAAGACATGGGAGGGCATTACTGACCATCTCCCATACCAGCTGGGAGTGGTATGATCGATAATCCTATCGAGGAGGCAGCGATTGTCATACCCCCCGGTATTATAACGAGAGTCGCAAGGCATAAGCAACAATCCACTGGATTGGTTCATTGCCCTGTGATGCCCCTTTAAACTCCACTTGACTGGAGAAATCATCCGGGACCATGTGTAACGAGTAAGGTCCCGACTAAATGCCCCCAGATCAGCAGCAGAAGGCAGCCGCTGTGGCATAACAAAGTCCAAAGGAAAGCTAGGATAAAAGACAGGACAAGCTCCAAGGAGACTATCCCGATATGTCAAAATAACAGTCTCCAGGTACCGTCTTTCTGCTATCAAGCGAGGATCATCAGCTTCCATATGGGGAGGGACAAAGTTTTGGATAAATGGGAACAGTCCCCTATCTAGCGGAAAGTGGTCTGGATAACACTCTGTCCGCTGATACTGATAAATGCCTTCTGCATGACTGATAAGTGAGGAATCAATCCCATCATCAAGTGAATCAGTCTCAACTTGACCCTCAGCAACGGTATTATAACCACTGCTTAGCAGGAACACATTGTCCTTTGTGACACAAGGTTCTCCCAAAGCCGGCATCATGTCATTCAGCAGGACAACCTTATCACAAGTACTCTGAGCATGGCGGCCCCGGCTCAAAAACTGCCTTCCGTACGACATGACTAAAGCCTGGAAGGGGAATCAAGATATGCAGAAATTAGCAAGGGAGAGAAACCACAAGGACGACAAGTCCAGCTAAGCAAAAATCAGCAAGGAAATGTCAAAAAGAGACATTACACAAAAGCCAGAAAAGAATACTACAGATTCCACACAGGTCACATGTCGTCATTTGCAAAATCCGACACATAACCTGTGGGGGGCATTTGTTGAACCCCAAAAAGGCATGATAAAACATTTACCCAAAGGAGTACCCGGGGGACCTGAGGATGTGTGGAATTCCCACTAGAAAGGATTCTGAATAGAAGATATGTGGAATGTCCAAAAGAAGGACTTCCTGAATTTGTAAGGTGTGTGGAATATCCACTAGAAGGAATTTCTGAACTAAGGAATTTCTGAACTATGAGGGATACCCAGCTGAAAGGAGCCCATGGATCTATTTATACTGATCCAAGTGGTTAAAACACCTAGAAAGATGTCTTGGAAGCAAGGTGATGCATGCCTTAAAGTCAAGGTAATTCACACCTTGAAGACAGGAAATTCAGAAAGCAAAGCATTTAGTTACTTGAAGGCAAGGTAAAAGAAAGAGAAATGACTTGAAGACAAAGCAACCTATGCCTCCAAGGCAAGGTAAAAAGTGGGACTGATGTCCCCCTCCAAGCCAAGAGAGAAGCCTTATAAATACCATTGGCATCAAGCCCTCCAGAAAAGACCAAAGTTCAGAATGGAATGACACTCCACAAAATCAGTGTACGTGAGAAATCCGGCAGTACGAGGTCCATGAAGACCAAGCATGAAGTACAAGAACAAGTACAAGCACAAGGACAAGCCGGCGACAGAAGCTCCGAAGATGCAAATGCAACTCTTCACCGGGCAAAACTCCAAGCAAAGGGGACAGGACTTCAGCAAACCAGTCCCCCTAAATGAGCCCCTTATAGCCTATTTATAGGCCACTCTCCCCCCCCATTTCAAAACAACCCTTAAGGGGAATGGGGGGGGGAGAGAGGGCGGTTGGAGGGGAGGCCCCCCCCTCCAATTTCTGAAACATGAAACCAGTTGGGGGGTGCCCTCCCCCAACCAGTTTCATGTAAATCAGGTTGGAGGGGAGGCCCCCTCCAACCTTCTAATATGAAACCGGTTGGGGGACTTCCCCCCTCCAACCGGTTTTATATCAAAACAGGTTGGAGGGGACCCCCCCTCCAACCAGTTTTATAAAAAAAAAAAAACAGACCAAAAAAAAAAAAACAGGTTGGAGGGGATCCTCCCCCCAACCTGTTTAAAGTAAAACCGGTTGGGGGGTGCTCCCCTCCAACCGGTTTTACATGAAAAACAGGTTGAGGGGACCCCCCCCAACCTGTTTTTATGTAAATCAGGTTGGGGGTGCCCACACCCCCAACCTGTTTTATATAAAACAGGTTGGAGGGGGACTCCCCCCAACCTGTTTTAATATTAAACAGGTTGGGGGCCCCCAACCTGTTTAATATTAAAACAGGTTGGGGGTTCTCCCCCCAACCGAAAATGGGGGTCTCCCCCCCTCCTTCTCCTGTTTATGCAGGGAGGGGAGGAGAGGCCAGCCCCCTATAAAAGGGGAGGCACCCCCTCTTCTGAAATGGTGTGTGCAGGAAGCCCCCATAAACCTCCCCTCTATGCTGGAAAAACCAGTCCCCATAGGTGCAAAGCCCCCCCCAAAAAAATCCCTGCTGGTTGGCAATCCCCCAAGCCTTGTAAAACCAGTCCCAAAACCCTTGTAAACCAGTCCCAAAACCCTTGTAAGGTCTTGGTTCTCAAATTTTCAGAAATAGAAAAACTTCCTTCTTCCAATCCCCTTCAACTTGTTCTTCTAAGTTCTTGGTTTGGAGTGAAGGTATTGGTTCGTTCCTTGTTCAATATGGAGTGAGGAGTGCCCGATAACGTGGGAAAGAGCGGGAGATCGCCATCGTATACGGCTCCGACATCTCCCTCGCGCCACGTCCCCACATCGAGCAAGTCTCTGTGGGGATCCAGGGGTTTAAATACCGTCCATATCGAGCAAGTCTCTATGGACATATGGTATTTAAACACCCTTTATTCTCTCTCTCACCCCACATCGAGCAAGTCTCTGTGGGAGATTCAGGGGTTTAAATACCGTCCATATCGAGCAAGTCTCTATGGACATATGGTATTTAAACACCCTTTATTCTCTCTCTCACCCCACATCGAGCAAGTCTCTGTGGGAGATTCAGGGGTTTAAATACTGTCCATATCGAGCAAGTCTCTATGGACATATGGTATTTAAACACCCTTTGTTCTCTCTCTCTCGGTATATTTATACCCCACATCGAGCAAGTCTCTGTGGGAGATTCAGGGGTTTAAATACCGTCCATATCGAGCAAGTCTCTATGGACATATGGTATTTAAACATCCTTTATTCTCTCTCTCACCCCACATCGAGCAAGTCTCTGTGGGAGGTTCAGGGGTTTAAATACCGTCCATATCGAGCAAGTCTCTATGGACACATGGCATTTAAACACCCTTTGTTCTCTCTCTCTCACCCCACATCGAGCAAGTCTCTGTGGGAGATTCAGGGGTTTAAATACCGTCCATATCGAGCAAGTTTCTATGGACATATGGCATTTAAACACCCTTTATATCTCTCTCTCTTGGTATATTTTATACCCCACGCCGAGCAAGTCTCTGTGGTTTAAATACCCTTGAATGTTTGTGCTCTAAATGCCTCCATATCGAGCAAGACTCTATGGGTACGGACATTTAGATGCCTTGTACTCATATGTATATGTTCCTGCGAGAAGACTCTGCTCAAGCAGGGATTCTGCTCAAGAGCATATCTGTATAATCATAATCTCATGCTTATATGCATATGTTTTCTTGAGGAAACTCTGTCTAAACAGAAATTCTCCTCAAATACATACTCATATAATTGTGGGTCTATGTTCATACGGATATGAATCCTGAGTTGAACTCTGCGTGTGCAGGGGTTCTACCCGAGAACATATCCATATAAGTACAATCATATGTATATATTTCCTCAAGGACACTCCGTCAAAACGGAAATTCCGTCCTAAAATTTACTCGTATATTCATGACTATGTATTTATATGCATACGTTTCAACTAAAGTTTTGTCTCCGAAAATGAGTATATACTCAGAAGATAATTTCGTTCACACGGGCTTGTTCCTGCTCAGGACAAGCTACATACTCTTTTCAAAAAAGACAACCCTATTTTCCAAACTCGGACTCATTCTGTTCAAAATAAACAAAGCAAAAAAATGTTGTCTTGAAATTTCTTACGGATGCATATATTCTCGCCCACGCTATGAAATGGTATTCGGGTTGAAACAGGTGTTAATACGACATCTAAGGTTTTTAACCCGATGTAAATGTAACATCGGTTTCGATCGATGGAGACAGGGGTCCAGCACACGCCACCCCAATCGCCTGATGATTAAAAGGCACGGAATCAAAGAAGTTCAGATCAAAACACGGCGCACTCATCCATTTCACGGATATATTCAAAAATTCTTTCTCTGCATTGCGCAGACCCTTACTTCTGCCTGGCAGGCAGGTTGGCACGCCCCGCAACTCAAAGTCAAAAGATAAATGAAACAAACATCCTCCAAATAAATGAAAGAAGAGAAGAAAAAATTCCCGTGTCCACAGCACCCCCTCCTCTCTCTCTCTCTCACGGTCACTGAGTCACTCCCCTCTTTCTCTCACGGTCACACACACACACACTGTCCCGCGCCCCCTCTCCTCTCTATTTACAATTTTTTAAATTAGTTTTGCAGTGAGAAGAATGGATCTTTCTTTCATATGTTTAATTTTGGTGCACTATTGTAATGACAAATTTTTTCACATTGTGTTTATAATGTCATATTTGTGTAGGTTTTGCATGATTGTATAATTATAATATTTTTTATTTATATTATGAATACTTTTTAGATTTAATATAGGATGTCACTCTTGCAATAACCTAGACTAGACATTATCTTTAGCGCCTAAGCGCCGCTTAGGCGCTGCTTAGGCGGGCGCCTAAGCGTTTAGGCACACAATGAGCCCAAAAACGCCTTGGTCGCTTTGTCGCCTTGACAACTATGGTTCATATGTGCGTATTCTTATGGGAAGACTCTGTCTATACAGGGACTCTGCCCCAAGATAATACGGCCATATGTTCATCAAATATATGTTCGTGTGTGTTTGCACGGAAATTCTGCCCATGCGGAAGCTCTGCTCAAATACACAACATATTCGAACATCAAATAAATCCTCAGGTTTATACCCATTTATCCCTCAAATTGCATGTTAAACACACAAATAGAGTCCATGCTCCCCTTTTTTTTAAAAAAAATGAAAGAAATCTGTTTCGTCCAATAAAAGCAAACATCGTATTCAAGGTTTGCCATATCGGATCTCGGCTTCGTCTCGGGAGGGTCAAAGAGAAGAGATCTCGGGAGATCAGGATAACATAAAAGTGTGGATCACATAGGTTCACATGGATAATTCCTTAAGGAACATAGATAATTACATACATTCTCAAGCCTCAACCATGGATGACATAGGTTCACATATATCATACAACAAGAGTGTGAGAATTGGACTTCGAGATGTGCATTTTGATTTTTCTCTCCTTAGGATTCTAGTTTATTTTCAATTAGAAAGTGAAAAATCTCATGAGTTTAGGTGATGATAGCTTAGGTTTGACCAAATCCTGAGAGGTCTCAAGCAGACTAAGTGCTGTCAATAGGAGAGTGGCTCCCTTGGAGAAGTCATATGCACGTTTGACTTTTTTTACCGGATTTTAGATTTTTAGTATTCTATTAGGTTTATTTGAATTATGAAATTTTTAGATATGCCAAATTATAACAAATTATGAAAGATTAGAAAGTCACTATTTTGATTGGAACCATCGAAATCACGATTTTCTTCTTGGATGGGAGAGTTGACTTTTTATTTGTAAGAGATATGATTTTTTTGATATTTTTATTGGATTCAAATGGGGGGTACTTCCTTATTTACATGTAATATCTTAAGTAAATGGAATACCATTTACTTAAATGATATTCAGGTAAATAAGGTCCTGACAACACCCTGCCTGAAGAGGATCCTAACTGACAGCCCTGCCTGAACCCTGAAGACATATCTCGGCCATCTCGTTTCTCGGGGAGGGGCCGAGACCGAGAATCTCGCGAGATTCTCGCGAGATTGCATACCATGATCGTATTATTGTTTTCTAGAAAATGTAAACCTCTACTTTACTATTAAGGTGTTCGGGTTTAAATTGATGTAAATCAACATCAAAGATTTTTAATCTGATGTAAATTAACATCGATTCCGATCGATGGATAAGGGGTCTAGGACACGTAACCCTTATCGCCTGATAAAATAAATATGCGGAGCAAATGTTTTAAATAGAACAAAAAGGCGCACTTGTCCAATGGACATAACATTTTCTCCTCTGCCCCGAGCGGATTGAAATTTCTATCTGATAGACAGATTGGCACGCCCCGCAAGGCAAAATAAAAATCAAATCAAATCACAAAATTTTTTTCCGCATTCTACAGGGATGTACTGGTTGGCTGACCACCGACATTGTTAACACTTGCCTTGAAGCTGTGCATAGATTTTATTCATGCACAGCTTGAACTGGTTTACATTGAACTTTTCTTTAGACAAGCTGTTAGTAAAGCATCTGCCACTTGATCCATAGATGGGACACAGGGAAGATAGTACCTCTGAATCCAATTTTTCTATCAATTTCTTGGTGCTTGCTATGATCATGTTGTTCAAGATTATTGGAAGTACTTTTTGCTTCTCGTCACAGTGGTGCTCCTTGTGAAGCAGCACCTTCACACCTATTGTCGCTCAGCAAAATTTTCAACCACAGTCTGTGACAGCCAGAGCCGTAGCTTTGTACTCTACTTCAACACTAGATCTTGGACAAACAGTCTCCTCCTTACTTCTCTAATTGACCAGATTCCCTCATAGTTGCATACAATATCCTGAAGTGGATTGATGTTCATCTTGAGCAGGGATAACCAAAGCACAGGAAACATAAAAGTGAAATGGCCTAGAATAACAATAGAATCACAATTCTGCCTTTACTCATTATAATATCCTTTCCTAAACATTAGATGCATTTATCTTGGGGCATATGCATGTGATAAGTTTATTTAATTTTATTTTAAGTAATTCTTGTACTGTATAGGTCACTGAGAACATGATCCAAACAAAGGTTCCCATAGACATATGTCAACTAGAACAATGAGCCCATATCCATCCCTACTTTTTCCGACATGTAGTCTGTTATTTTTTTTTCCCAAAAAGTTGTACGCAGATTTATAGTTTTTTTTTAATATTTTTTGGGAGTTTTATTGAATTCTTTCTTGATTTTCCTCTCTAATTAAAGTTAGATGAGCTGAGAAAGATTTATGAAGAGCTGCCAGAATTTCTTCATCAGGTAAAATGCATGATATGTTCCTAGCAGAATGAAGGTTTAATATACTTTTTTAGTTTACATCCGCAATCTTCTCCAGGTTTCTTCATTTGAAGTTGCATTTCTTCCTTGGAACAAGTACAGGAAGCCTCCATGTATTGTTTATATTCATCAAATAGGTCGGTAAATATTAATCAGAATTTAATTTTTCTGGACTTTGTAGCTTTAATGACGAGTTTCAGGATAATTGGCCTTTCATATTTGATTGTTATTCACATTGTTAATGAAATTGAATTGTATACTTCTGTTAAGAAATTGTTTAGATGCCATTATGACTTTCAATGTTCAGCACTTTATACTAGATATTTTTCAAATAAGTGACCATCTCCTGATGTGTGGTTTTGGTTAAACATTTTTTTTCTTCTCTCTTTACCTCAGGATGTTACCTCAATTTATTGGCCAAATTGATTGATGTTTAAGTCTGTTGCTATCGGTCAAACTGTCATATTTCATTCGAAGCATATTCAGTGCTTTACGTTAGAGAATACACCTCTTTCTATGAATATACAGGGGGTATACAATCGATAAAGAAGAGGAGAGATATTTCCTTTCTTAACACATCCCGAGATAATTGGGATTTGGGAATGCCTACTCTGACCATTGTGGGAACGCGGAGATTTCGTGCACCGAGGTTTCGATGCATATATATATATATATATATATATGTGTGTGTGTGTGTGTGTGTGTATTTTTTGTTTATGGGTATATGTATATATGCATGTGTATCTATGCATGGGCATGCCAGACTGTTTAAGAAAACATACAAAATTTGATATTTATGAGGTACATAGAGTTAAAGACCCTAAGCCTCCTAACATTTGTATATATATATTCCGCGCGCATCCATTTTATCAGACGATTGGGGTGGTCGTGTACTAGACCATTCTCCACTGACTGGAGTTGGTGTTTCATTTACATCGAGTGAAAACTCGGAGACCTTTGATACGATACATTTATTAAAAGACCTTGCCAACTAGAGGGTTATAAATGGTATTTGGACGTCCACAATTTGCACCTACAAATATTTTTTGTGCACTTGCATTTACATATTTAATGGGGTGTATATGCCACCATTAATTGTTTACAAAACATTGTGCCTTCACATGTGTTATTTCAAAACATGGAATGACTTATTTACAATAAGAGCATGGTCAATATATAGACCTGCAATGCCCTCTTTTTACCAACGGTCTTTCACCACCAGGCAGAGGAGCAGCACCAATAGGCAAATTGAGTTCATACTCTGTCCATACAGGGACTCTCCCCTACAACAATACAATCATATGCCCATTGAGTTCATACTCATTTAATCGCACGGTAACTCTACCTACGCGGGAGCGCTGTCCAAATTCACAATATATTCAAATACCAAATAAATTCACAGGTATACACCCGCTCATTTCCCAAATCATATGTCAAATCCTCAAAAGGAACTCATACTCCTTTTCAAAAATAAAATCCTTTTCATCTCTAAAGCAAATCAATATACTCAAATGCCAAATAAATCCATGGGTATACACGTGCATTTCCCAAATTATATTTCAAATCCCCAAAGAAAATCCATACTTCTTTTCAAAATGGAGTCCTTTCCTCAAAGCAAATATCATTCTTTTCAAAAATGAAATACCTTCTTCAAGGAACAAATCCTTTCTTTTAAATCAAAATCCATTTTATTCGATAAAAAAAGGAGGAAAACACCATATTACGATTTTCTAGAAAATGCATAATCTCTCGACTTTGCTATCAATGGTATTCGGGTTAAAACTGATGTAAAAATAACATCAAAGGTTTTTAACTCGATGTAAACAAAACATCGATTCCGATCGATGGAGACAGGGGTCCAGCACACGCTAACTTAATCGCCTGATGAATAAAAATTGCGGAACAAATAAGTTCAAACTAAAAGTGGCACACTTGTCCATTCCATGGACGTCAAATTTTCTCTCCGCATTGCGCGGATTCTAATTTATGTCTGTTAGACAGGCTGGCATGCCCTGCAAGGCAAAATAAATGAATAAAAATTAAATCAAACTAAAACACTATATAAAAATACATAACCAACGAAAATTTTCGCGTCCGACAAGGCCCACTTTATAGCTGGGGCCGGTCGAACACCCTCCCACGGGGTGTTTATGGAGTCTAACCACCCCCCGCGAGGTGGTTCTTACACAAAACACCCCCCACCCTGCGGGGTGGTCCCCGCACAGGAACCCCCCTGCGGGGTAGTTCCAGCACTGGACCACCCCCTATGGGGTGGTTCCCACGCTGGAACCTTCTGCGGCGTGGTTCCGGCGCTGGACCACCCCCTGTGGGGTGGTTTCTGAGCCGGACCACCTCTGCGGGGTGGTTCTTGCGCAAAACACCTTCGCAGGGGTGTTCTGCGTAGAGCACCCCCCATGTGGGTGTTCTTGTGCAGGAACACCCCCTACAGAGGGGTTTCTTTTGTCGCCGCCCCCCCCTCCCCACGCGACCACGGAAGGGTTTCAGCACCAAAGCCCAAAGGGGCCATGGGGCACCCCTTTGGCCCCTCAAGCCCTTATAAATAGGGGGCAAAGGCTATGAAGAAAGGGACCCTTTTTGGCAAGATCTTGGTCTCGAGCTCTTTTTGGAAGACCTCCTTTGGAGAGCTTGCATACGAAGAGAGGAGAGACAAAAGTACCTCTCGTGTAAGGCTTCGTGCGTCGGCGGTGGACTGATCTCTGCTCGTCCGTACACTGGTGTGAAAAGAAAGCGTTGCAGGTCTATATATTAGTCGTGCCCTCCCTTTTGTAAAAAAATCCTCCCGTGTTTTAAAATAGCACGCGTTGGGGCGCGATATTGCTTGTACACTCCATTAAGGATATAAATACAAATGTGACGAAAATAATGGTGGCACATACACCCAATGCATGTATATATATGCAAGTATATATTTTCATGTATATATACGTACATGTACACACCAGCGCGTGAGTGCGCCTTACACACCGAAGCCTCCCCAGCGATAAAGACAAAAAGAGAAAAAATTCTCCACGTTCCCACAATCTGGCACGCCCGGTGGGACTATTCCTGCCTTTCATACATACGTAAAAGGACCTTATGCCGCCATGGGTTATATGATGGCTGACATCCACAATGTAGGTTCAAAGGGAGCTGAAGCTGGCGTGAAAAGCCCATCTCCACCTGCAACCAATTCAACTGAAGCAAATGGCAACGGTCACATACGGTCCGCTCGTCGTTGCCAACCACCCCAAATGTGGTTAGCTCACCACCCCTGTGGTGTTTGGCGACTTCCCTGCTGTCATGGACTCCCCCTACTTCTTGGCGGTGGTGCCCCCGTCCAGATAATGCCGGCAATAGCACCCAAGACAGCAGCTGCTTGGGGTATCAAGGCCTGCTCAAACCAAAGCCGAGTCTTCGGTAAATACCATCTTCTGCGTCGCAGTCCTTACAAAAAGGGGGCAGCGCTAGGGCCGCAAGGGTAATAATGCAGTCGTCTCCAACTCCGGCAGAACTGTCCTCGTCGGGGACGTGCGCATCCGGCTCGATGGAGGTGAGCTGATCATGTCGAGGGACAGATGCGTCCCCACCATATCATGGATGGCAAAGTCGGCCGACTCGGAGCGGAGTCGGCCGACTCTGAGTCAGGTCGGCCCCTGGCGACCCACTTGGGGAGGGGGGGGGGGGGACACCCACCCACCCACAAGACTAGGTTTGCAGAGTCCACTATCCGACTCAGCCTGACTCGGTTCGACTCGGCTCGACTCTGACCCGACTCGGGGTCGGGATCGGCTAGGGCCGACCCAGCCACCCGACCCGACTCTGCCATCCTTGCACCATATCCACCTCCAACCAATTCGCTCCCCTCCAGGGGATGCGGCAAAGCAAGCGGGACTCCCGAAAAGGATTCCAACCTGAGCAAGCATCTAGCTTGGTGCCTCACCAGCCTTGCAAAATAAGGCAAATATGGGTCACCAAGCAGGAGGCTCGTCAAATAAAGCAAGGAAGAGCGGACCAACCTGTACAAAAGCTGAAGAAACAACACTCTGAGCCAGAAAAAGCTCAGAACCCCGAACCTCCTTGTTCTCGCAGACAGAAGAGGAGGGGCATATATCGGAAGCCCAACTTCGTCTCCTCCCAGGCGGAACCTACCCCAGGGGGAGATACAAGTTGTTGTGAAGCTCCTGCACCACGAATCTCAGTCTTCGAAAGATTGAGCACTTTAGTCTTCGATAGGCTGGGGGCAGCATTTCGCCCTGATGCACAAAAGCCAAAGAAGCGAAGGGTGATGCAGACTCACGAAGAAGGTGGGCGGATGAAAATCTTCATCTGTTATGCTTCCAGTAAGAACCTGGCTGAGCCATCTGACGTCCCCGCAAACATGGCCAGGGTAGATGAACTCGGCCGTGGAGGTGATGCGGTCTACCGACATACCCGAAGTGTTGTTAGAAGACCTCCTCAAGGACAACACGGTGGTCAGACTGGACCATCAAATCAAGGCCTAACCATGGAGCCACCACCCGAATATGATCACGGGTCACTCCCGAGCCAAATCCAGGATGACTGTGAAGGAGCGGATGAAGACGAGGTTGCAAGCCTCCATCCCGAGGATGGACACCTCCCGGTTGATGGAGGACGACCCAAGTTGTTCTTCGTGCCGCCAACCAGGGCTGCTTTTCAGGCGATGTTAGATGACACCAAATATGAAGTTATGCAGCGTTGGCAGACTGAAATGGCCAATCTCATGATGGAGATGGGGCAACAGGCAGGCACAAATGCACCACGCCGCCTTATGCCAACTGCAAACCAAAATTCTCGGAGAAGACATCAACCTGGTGACTTTCCCAATGTCAACCAGCATGTAGTCGCGCCTAACGATTATACTGTCGATCCAAGCCAGCAGCTGTGCTGGGGCATAAACTCCCAAGCCTCTGTAGTTGAAGACATTGTAGCCCAGCAGCGAATGATCGAAAAGATCGTGGACGACCGTTTTGCCCAGCGAGGTGAGAGGACCACTACTGTAGATCTATACAGTGTGTCATTGTTGGAACGCGGAATTTTCTTTCTTTTTCTTTCGATCCATCCCTCTCGTCTTCGAGATGGATCTTTGCGTGGGCGTGCCAGACTGTTTGCGAGAAACAGACAAAGATTATTTTATGAGGAGTATTGGGTGCGAGCCCTGATACCCTCGAAGTTATTTTCCGCGCGCGCTCGCGTTCAGGGCGATTGGAGTGGTCGTGTACTGGACCGTTCCCCACCGACCGAAGTCGATGTTTCATTTACATCGAGTATAACACTCGAATACCTTCGGATGCGTAATGTTTGTTAAAAGACCGTATGCCGAAATTTAAAGAAGAAAAGGCAGATGACAAATGAATTTCCACAATTTTATTCAAGCATGCTCATGTCATTTATATTTATGACATGACGTTTACATTTACATGTACGCCTTTAGTGGGGTTTTGTACCTCCACTGGGCGTGTATGTAACAAGCCAAGTACATGGACGTCGACGGCAGGGTGTATGTGCGTCGTCGGACGTTTACACGATAGTGGGTACATATGTGTTACCAGTGGGGTGTTTGTGCCTCCATAGGTTAACATGCCTCAACGTGTGTCCTTTTACGACACCGGAGGACTTAAACACATGTGCCTCGACGTGCATCGTTTTATGATGCCGGAGGACTTAAGTATATGCCTCGACGTGCGTCGTTTTATGACACCGGAGGGCTTAAGTACATGCCTCGACGTGCGTCGTTTTTATGGCGCCGGAAGACTTAAGTACATGCCTTGGGGGTCTTATAACAACCTGTGGTGTCTCCGTGTGGGCGAACGCAGGAGGGCTCGACCACGGAGAGGAAGCACCGACGGGTGTCGAAGACCTCCCCCGACTCGTGCGGCCTATACAAGCTCACGCACGGACCACCCTTGAGCACGGGCAGACTCTGGGCCGAGAGGCGTGTGTTCGGAGCTCGGAACCGTTCTATGGCCCAATCCGAATCGTCCTTGGTATATCTTCAAATGGGGGTATGCCCCCTCGCGGGGTGTTTGTGCCTCCACCTGAGCAACGTTGCCTCTACGTACGTCGTTTGATGACGACGGAGGACTTTAAACATGTGCCTCAACGAGTGTCGTTTTATGACACCGGAGGACTTAAACATGGCCTCGACGTACGTCGTTTGATGACGACGGAGGACTTGAATACGGGCCTCGACGTGCGTCGTTTGATGACGACGGAGGACTTAAATATGGGCCTCGACGTGCGTCGTTTGATGACGATGGAGGACTTAAACATGGGCCTCGACGTGCGTCGTTTGATGACGACGGAGGACTTAAACATGACCTCGACGTGCGTCGTTTGATGACGACGGAGGACTTAAATATGAACACCGGGGTCATATGACAACCTGTGGTATCTTCTCACGGACGAGCGCAGGAGGGCCCGATCGCGGAGGACAGAACACCGACAGTCGCCAAAGACTTTCTCCCCGGCAGGTGCGGCCTATTTAAGCTCACGCACGTAAGGCCCGCTTGCAATCGCTTTTTTTGGGGCCGAATGGCATGCGTTTGAATGGGGGTATGCCCCCCTATTTATAGATTTTGAGGGGGGCTAACCGGCGGGGTGCCCCGCGAGGGGCCTGACTGGCGGAGGGGGGGCGCCGGTTAGGGGGCCTAACCGGCGGCCCTCTCTGGCTGGCAGAAAGGGGGCCGCCGGTCAGGGCCCTGACTGGCGCCCCTCCTGCAAGCGGAGGGGGGTCCGCCGGTCAGGGGGGCTGACCGGCGGCCCTCCTGGCTGGCTGAGGGGGCCGCCAGTCAGGGGCCTGACTGGCGGCCCTCCTGCTGGCTGAGGGGGCCGCCAGTCAGGGGCCTGACTGGCGCCCCTCTCTACCTGGCGGGGGGGGCAGACTGGCGCCCCTCCCTACCTGGCGGAGGCACAGACCGGTGCCCCCCTCCGTCCTCGGTCATTTCCGAGAGGATTTCTGGGAGTTTTGCTGGTTTGTCATGGCACGTGCGGCACACGTGCGCACACATGCCCGCATGCATTTGACGTGCATTCGACGTGCGTTCTTGCCCGTTTCGCGTGCGTTTGACCCCATTTTCGGAGGGCACGTGCATTTTACCTTTTCGGACCATCCGAGTCGTACGCGATCTTTAACGCGAGTCCGAACATTGAGTTTCGGCTGTCCGGGGCGTGCATTTCCGCCATTGACGGGCTTTTTAAGCGTCATCCTCCGGCTCGTTCTGGGTGGACGTCCGAACTGAAACCCATTTATCTCAGGTGTTCGAGTGAGGGAGACCGGAGTTTCTTCCCAGCCTTTCGTGGATTTCCGGACGAGTTTGCCACCCGGGACTTGTTTAAATCCCGATATTTTTCGGGTTCAACAAATGCCCCCCACGGGATATCCGTCAGAGGCGAAGACGAAGGCGGGTATCCCGTGGCGATTATCAAACTCTACCCCTGGTCTTAATGACTTGGCGGGGATTTGGGTTGAAAACCACAGCGATGCGCTTCAATACTTGTGTAGTGTCGCCAGCGACTAGGATAACAATTTGTTGTTGCCGGTTGAGCCGGCGATCAAACTTGCTATGCTTCTCGCGCTGAGCCATCAGCTCTCCTCGCTCGTGTATTTTTCAGATTTGTTTTCAACTCAAGAGTTCCCACGAGAGGACCCAGGAGAGCGCACATCACTTCAGGGAAGTAACATGGACCCGCTCCACCAGGTCAACTCTAGGGGTGAGTTTCATTGAAGAGCTGCTCCTTGACTTTGCTTGGAGCTGACCTTGGCTGTCTTCATCCGAGCCTTGCCCCTTTTTTGACTTGGCTCAAGAATCTGATTTCAGCATCCTTCTTCCGAGGCTTGCCTTTTCCCGCCCTCTACTCAGTTTCTTGGACCGGTGAATTCGAGCGATGTCTTTCTTTGGACGTTGCATTTCTGGCATTCCTCCAGATCTGATGCAACATTTCGGGTGCTGGGGCTGGCCTTCTCGGGCTTTGTCCAGCGACTTCTTCCTTTGGGCGCCGTATTTCTTGGCTTAACTTGTCCTGCGCTCTACCCAGTTTCTCGGACCGGTGAGCGCGATGTCTTTTGGACGTTGCATTTCTGGCATTCCTCCAGATCTGTTGCAACATTTCGGGTGCTGGGGCTGGCCTTCTCGAGGCTTTGTCCGGCAACCCTACTTTGACTTGATGACGATGATGATGATTTTTTTTTTTTTTCCTTTTTCATCTCTTTTTTCATATTACCATCCCAAGTGCCCTTTCGGTTTTCACCGGGGATGGCCCCCTCTAGCTTTTTCCGGCGCGCCCTTTCGGGTTTTCACACCGAGGGGTTGCCCATTTTTGCCTGAGGCGCCCTTTCGGGTTTTCACCTCAGCTGGGTTTGAGGCCTTTTTGCCCTTGAACATCCCTTTTTGGAGGATGATCAAGTCTGCCGGGACATCTCTTTTTTTAGTCCCTTTTCTCTTTTTTCTTTTTTTTTTGATGGGTCCAAGGCCGGACCTTGGGGCAATTGATCCGGGATCTGCCATCTGGATTTAGCCTACCACTGTGGTTTGCTGGCTAAAGGGCTTTGGTTAGCCTACCGCTTAGGGTTTGCTGGCTAAGGGTTTAGGGTTTGACCGACTATGGAGGTTTATTGGTCAGAAGATAGCCTACCTTCTTGGGGTTTGCTGGCTAAGGGTTTTTTAGGTTTGACCGACCGCAGAGGTTTGTTGGTCAAGGAGGGATAGCCTACCTTTTTGGGGTTTTCTGGCTAAGGTTTTGGGTTTGCCTACCTTCTTGGGGTTTGCTGGCTAAGGATTTTAAGTTTGACCGACCGCGGAGGTTTGTTGGTCAAAGAGGGATAGCCTACCTTCTTGGGGTTTTCTGGCTAAGGTTTTGGGTTTGCCTACCTTCTTGGGGTTTGCTGGCTAAGGATTTTAAGTTTGACCGACCGCGGAGGTTTGTTGGTCAAAGAGGGATAGCCTACCTTCTTGGGGTTTGCTGGCTAAGGTTTAGGGTTTGACCGACCACGGAGGTTTATTGGTCAAAAAGGGAATAGCCTACCTTCTTGGGGTTTGTTGGCTAAGGGGATAGCCTACCTTCTTGGGGGTTTCTGGCTAAGGTTTAGGGTTTGACCGACCATGGAGGTTTGTTGGTCAAAAGATTTTAAGTTTGACCGACCGCGGAGGTTTGTTGGTCAAACAGGGATAGCCTACCTTCTTGGGGTTTGTTGGCTAAGGGGAAACGGCTTGATCTACCATTTCGGTTTACCTACCAAGGAGAATAGGGGCCCGGCCTAGCATTTTGTTTACTGGCCGCGCGAAACATGCCTTGACGAGTAATGATTTGATTTCGATGATGATTTTTTTTTCATATTACTGACTCCTGCGCCCTTTCGGGTTTTCACGGAAGCCAGCCCCCTCTAGCTTTTTCCAACGCGCCCTTTCGGGTTTTCACGTTGAGGGGTTATCCATTTTTGCCTGAGGCGCCCTCTCGGGTTTTCACCTCAGCTGGATTTTAGGCATTTTTACCCTCGGACACCCCTTTTGGGGAGTGGCCGAGCCCGCTGGGACATCTCTATTTTTAGTCCCTTTTTCTTTTTTTCTTTTTTTTTTTGAAGTTGGTGTCCGAAGCAAGGTTGCGGAACCTCGACTAGGGGATTCACCGTTTGGCTTTAGCCCACCGTTATGATTAGTGGGCCTAAGACGGCGCAGCCTACCAAGGAGGTTTACTGGCTGAGGGGGCATTGCTTAGCCGACCTTTTGGGGGTTTATTGGCTAAAGGGTTGACTTGGTTGACCTGGACGGTTTGCTAACCAAGGAGGAGTTTTAGCCGACCTTCTGGGGGTTTATTGGCTAAGGAGTTTGACTTGGTCGACCTGGACGGTTTGCTGACCAAGAAGGAGTTTTAGCCGACCTTCTGGGGGTTTATTGGCTAAGGAGTTTGACTTGGTCGACCTGGACGGTTTGCTGACCAAGGAGGAGTTTTAGCCGACCTTCTGGGGGTTTATTGGCTAAGGAGTTTGACTTGGCTGACCGGGATGGTTTGTTAGCCAAGAAGGGGTTTTAGCCGACCTTCTGGGGGTTTATTGGCTAAGGAGTTCAGGGGACTGTTGCCCTAAGAATTCATGCTCAGGGGCAAAGTACATTTTGAGATGCTTGCCATTTAGCGGCGGAAATGGGCGATCGCCGGCGTGTGTTGCCAGCGTGTATCCTCCGCCTTCATACACTCCGGTGACCACGTACGGCCCGCGCCAGTTTGGCTGGAGTTTGCCACTTGATTTGCCCGCCATGACTTCTCTTTGCTTGACCATGACGAGGTCACCTTTCTTGAAGACACGAGGCCTGACTAGCTTGTCGTAGGCTCGGGTCATGCGGGCTTGATAGGCTTGGAGATGTTTGTATGCTTCCAACCTTTGGCCCTCTAGGTCGGACAATTCCTCCAACCTTCTTTCAATTTCTTGTCGCTCCTCGGGTTGGAGACCGGTATAGACGGCTACCCTGTAGGACGACATTTCAATTTCGATGGGGAGCATGGCTTCAGCTCCATACACCAAAGAGAAAGGAGAGCACCCCGTAGGGGTCTTGTAGACCGTTCGGTATGCCCAGAGCGCTTCGTGCACCTTCTCCCCCCAATCGCGTTTGCGGTTGCCGACTATCTTGGCAAGCAGTTTGCAAAGGGTCTTGTTGAAGGCTTCCGCCAGACCATTGGCTTGAGGGTTGTATACCGTTGACGTCCTCCAATCTATTTGGAATTTGGCCGCCAACGCATATATCGTTTTGTTTCTGAAGGGCGTACCGTTATCTGATACGATCCGATGAGGGGTGCCGAACCTGTAAATCAGGTGTTGCTTGACAAATTTTGCAACGGCTACCCCGGTCACCTCCCGGAGAGGGATTGCTTCTGCCCATCGGGAGAAATAGTCGGTGGCTGCCAGGATAAACTTGTGGCCGCCAGAGGACGGTGGGAATGGTCCCACGACATCCATTCCCCATTCGGCGAAGGGCCATGTGGGGGCGGTTGGATGTAATTCGCTCGGCGGCTTTCTTGGCACCGAACTGAAGACCTGGCATTGATGACATGCACGGGCGTACTGGACGCAATCTGCGTACATAGTCGGCCAGAAGAAGCCTTTTAGCTTGATGTTGATTTTCATCTTGTCTCCCGCTTGATGAGCTCCGCACAGTCCAGAGTGGACTTCGTGCATGATGACTTTGGCTTCTTTAGGGGAGAGACATCGGAGGAGGACAGACTTGTCTTTTTCATGGACAAGCCGATATAGTTGGTCCCCGATTATTTGATACGACGCGGCCCGTCGCAGGAGTTGGACTCGTTCGCCCGACCCGGGGGTAGCCAGCCGTTCTTTATTTGGATGATCGGCTGGCGCCAGTCTTCTCCTCGACTGGCTTCTTCTTCGAGGGCGTTGACCTCTGCATTTTCTAGGGTCGGAGTCGTCCTCGAGAACACTGGGCATCAGCCTCCTATGTCGGACAGTTATCCCCAACTCCCCTTCGGGAGGAAGCTTTAGGGCGGACGCCAGTTTGGCTAGCGCATCCGCCTGAGAGTTTTGCCCTCTAGGGACATGTCCGATTTCGAACAAGCAGAATCTCTCGCGGAGCTTCATTACTTTGGCATGATAGGGGATCAGTTCCTTTTTCCGAACTTCGTAATCTCCCAGCACTTGACGGATGACCAACTGTGAGTCTCCGTAGACTTTTATGCACTTGATGCCCATTTCGGCAGCCAGTTGAAGTCCCACGATCAGCGCTTCATATTCTGCTTGATTGTTGGTCAATGGCTTCATGAGGGCACATGAGTTGTGCAGTATTCCCCCTTGTGGAGTCACCAGGACAATGCCCGCTCCGGAGGTATACGATGTGGTGCCGTCAGTTTGCTTGAGCACCCGGGAAGCGCCATCAAAGTAGAGTTCCCAGTGTGGTAACTCTATGGCGAGAGTGTTCCCACTTTCTTGAATGGGGACTTCTTTTTGTTGGGTCCCCTCCCCGTGGGGGGACGAGAGCGTCTCCTCCTCTGGGAGCTTGAACTCGAGGGGGGAGCCGGCTGGGAGTGGATGCGCCGCCAGGAACTCCGCCATACCTTGCCCTTTGATTGCTTTTCTCGGGACGAAGGTGATATCGAACTCCATGAGGAGAAGAGCCCATTTTCCCATCCTTCCTGACAGCACAGGTTGGGTGAGGAGCGCTTTTAGCGGGTCTATCCTCGAGATGAGGCTGACCTGATGGGCTAGCAGATAGTGCCGTAATTTCTTGACGGCGAATATCAATGCCAGGCACACCTTCTCCACTGGGGGATATCGGTGCTCCGGACCCACGAGCATCCTGCTGAGGTAGTAAGCGGTTGCTCCTTGCCTTCCTCATTTGTTTGCGCCAGGAGCGCTCCCAGCGACGTTTCCATGGCCGCGATGTAGAGAATGAGCGGCTTGTCTTTCACTGGGGCTCCCAAGACAGGGGAGTAAGGAGATACTCTTTGATTTCTTCAAAAGTATCTTGGCACTCTTGGTCCCATATGAATGGGCTCCTTTCTTCATCAATTTGCTGAAGGGGGCGCACCTGCCCGCAAGGTTGGAGATGAACCGCCTTATGTAGGCCAGCCTTCCTTGGAGAGATTTCAGCTCCGTTAAGGTTTTCGGCGGCGGCAGCTCTCTGATAGCCTTGATTTTGACGGGATCAATTTCTATCCCGCGGTATTTGACAACGAAGCCGAGGAATTTGCCGCTCGATACGCCGAAGGCGCACTTCATCGGGTTCATCTTCAGTTGATGTTGGCGAAGCCTTTCGAAGACCTGGCGTAAGTCGCCTAGGTGATCTTCCCGCCTTTTGGTCTTGACGACCAGATCATCAACGTAGCACTCGACCGAGTCGTGGAGCATTTCTCCGAAGATCTTGGTCATGGCTCGTTGATAGGTGGCTCCGGCATTTTCAGGCCGAAGGGCATTCTTTTATAGTTGTAGATCCCTTTGGGGGACCTAAAGGCGGTATGACCCTTATCCTTGGGTGCCATGCGGATTTGATTGTAGCCTGACGACCCGTCCATGAAGGAGAGCGCTTCATGCCCTGTGGTCATGTCGATCATAGTTTCGGTGATCGGGACCGGGAAGTCATCCTTCGGGCAAGCTTTGTTCAAGTCCCTGTAGTCGATACAGATTCGGACTTCGCCGTTCTTTTTCTTGACCGGCACTATGTTGGCTAGCCACGTTGGATAGATGCATGGCTCGGTGAAGTCGACTTGAAGAAGTCTGTCCACCTCGGCATTTACTTTCAGCTCCAGCTCGTGGCGCATACGCCGTTGGGCCTGCTTGACCGGCTTCGCTGCGGGGAGTATGGACAACTCATGCTCAGCCACGGAGGGGTCCAGGCCTGGCATTTCTTTGTATGTCCACGCAAAACAGTCTTTGAATTCCAGCAAGAGATGCCGGTATGACTGTCTTTCTTCCTCGTTCAGGAGAGCGCTGACGAAGATTGGTCGAGGTTCTTTGGTTCCCCGAGGTCGAGTTCGACCAGTTCGTCGACCGTAGCTTGTCCGCCGTCTTCGAGTTCACGGGGTGCTGGCTGCAGGTCGATGAAATCCTTTTCTTCATCGGAGTCAGCAACGTGGACGTCATAATATCTGAAGCCTTCTTCTGTGATCGGCCAGAAATGACTTCCTTCGCTTTGAGGTGCTTCTTGGCACGACGTCCCGTTTGGTGGGACGAGGGCGGCCTCCCCTTGCTGCGGCTTTGTAGCGGGGGTAGGAGATTGCCCCCCGGGAGGGCACTGGTCAGGTGAGGGCGCGAGCCCAACGGTGTTGACCGTATGGTAGGCCTCGCATTGCGCCTCCTGACCATAGCCCAACCCCCGAGTGTCTTTGCACAATAGGGGGTTGCCCTCGGAGTTGCTTCGGGTACCACAGCTGATGGAAGTACTCCCGTCGCGAGGGGTCTTGCATTTGTGCAATCTTTTGCCTTTGGCACAATTTCTTGATGTGCTCGGGCATGTCGTCCATTTCTTGAACGGGCTCTGGGGCGACTTGAGTCGCTTGGCTCCAGCCGAAGTCGTCTTCGAGGGGCCCATATGGAAGCGGGTCTCCTTTGTAGAAGAGGATCGGCTTCGGCGTCTCGCCTTCTTCGAGACTGTCGGTTCTGTAATGGGTGACAACGAATGTCTTTAGTCGTTCCACCCATTGCTCCTCCCTATGGAAGGGCAGCTGCATGTACGCCGGCGGCAAGGAGATGCTTCGGTTGATGATCTCGCCGATGGCGTTTGCTTCATAGTTGATTTCACGCCTTTCTGGACAACTTGGCCCGGGCGTGGTGGATTCGGCGAGGCGGCTGAGCCGGTGAGCTTCAAGGAGGTCTTTGTTGACCGTGAAGAGCTCTTCCTCGTCCCGATCTTGGCTTGCTTGGTTTGCGTCGGCATTTTGTTTTTCCTTGCCTTTTGACGCGGTGGTTGGCTTGCCGAGAGGCTCACCGAAGTACAGCTGAGCGTCCGCCAGGTTGCATTCATTTGGGCGGAACGGGGCTCGGTCGGCAAAGACCGTATGCTGCTCTCCTTCTTTGATGTATTTTATACATTGGTGGAGAGTCGAGGGGACGACCCGATTTTCATGGAGCCAGGGTCTTCCCAGGAGGGCTTTGTAGACGTGTTTGCATTGATGATGTAAAACACGACCTTAGTAGTGAGGCCGTCCATGGCCAGCTGTACTTCCACCTTCCCAAGGCGTTCTCAGAATTCTGGTTGAATCCAGCGATTCTGATGTCATTTACCCTTTGCAAGTAGGGCGTGAGATATAGAGACTTGAAAGTCTTCAGGGGCATGATGTTGATCGACGCCCCGGGGTCAACCAGGATCCGGTTGAGCTCGTGCCCGTTGACTTTCCTTGCATATACAACGGGCGGTTGTGGTATAGCGTTGGCAACAGCATGTCCTTGTCGGAGAAGGTCACCTCCGCCACCAGTGCTTCTAGGGCTTGCGCCTGGAGTTCGGTCACGTCAGCTTCGTAGACCTCGGGCTCTTGCAAGATTTTGACGAGCGCCGTTCTCAACTCTTTGCTCCAGGCAATGGCATCCCATATGGTGATGTTGGTTGGGAACCGCTTCATATGCTGTATGATTTTGCGGTCAGCCCGGGCACGGGTTTGATCCAATGGTGGGACAGTCTCCTCCAGGGCCTTTATCGGTTGCCCGAATTGGTTGACCCGTCTTGCCACTGGCTGTTCGTCCGGCTTTTCTTCGAACAACGAGCCTAGGCCATCCTCCTCCGGGGCGGCGGTTTCTTCTTTGCCGCTTCCGGACGGAGTGGGCCGGACGGCCGAGACAGGAGTTTTCCGATTGAGAAACTTGCTGGGGATCGCCCATCCCCCATGCCCTTCGTCGTCGGACAGGGCGAAGGGGACTGGCTGGGCGGCCCTCCGATCGGAGAGCCCACTAGCGATGTCCCGCTGCTCTTCTTCTTCCTCGTCAGATGGGTCGAAGATGAAGGAGTTCGCCCGCACCTCTATTTCCGGGGCGGGCTGAGGTTCTTCTCCTCGGAAGACAATAGTCTTGCCGAGGTCGGGCGAGTTAGTTTTCTTGCTGGGGGACGGGGAGGATTTCTTTCCTCGTCCACGGCCCTTTCCTTTGCCTCGGTTGCGGCGCCGATATGTTGCCACAAGGGGCGTAACGGCCGGTGATTGCAAGCTTGCTGGCGGCGGTATCGACACCATGTTGCACGAGAAGTCTTTCAGCATTTCTTCCAGCTTCTCGATAGTGATTTCATCTTCCTTATAGAAGATGGCCAGTTCTTCGGGCAGAGGCAGCTTCTCGCCTTCTTGAGCCCTTTGCAGCATTTGATGGAGCCAGCTTTTAAGCCTTGTTTTGCGCTCCATTTCTTCCCACGGGATGTATATGTCCAGAGGGACTCCCCAAGTAGGTTTAGAGGGGATATACTCCTCCAGATCATCAATGAGCTTTTGCAGCTTCTGGAGTGGAGTGAGCTTTGCTGGGGCTGCCGCGGCCTCCTCTCGCTCAGCTTGCTTCTTTAGGCGCCTCTTCATGTTCTTGCGCCGGTTCTTTTCTTGCTGCACTGCGCGCGCCATTTCGAGCGGCGTCAGCGGCTTGGCTTGCTCTGTCGCTTGAGGGGTAGTCTCCCGGCCAAGACGACCGTGCGACCTTCCCCTCTTAGGGAACATCGACAGAGTGCGCATTCTGGACGCCACCGTCGTCCATCCAGTTTCATCTTGTTGATGCTGGAAAGTGGAGTCAATTGCCTGCTCGACTACCTCGGGCGGCAGTTGTTGGAACTCGGCCCAATAGGGGCTTGGTTCCGGGGCGGCTGGCTCTGTCACCGGCTTCTTGCCCCTGCAGTCTTTTTCTTGGCGCTTGAGTATTCGCGGAGGCGAGTCCTCGAAGCACTGCCCCTTACTCCTATTTTCCGAGCTTGCTCATGGGGAGGGGAGACTTGATGTCGTCGAGACCCCTTCTTTCGCCGAGGAAGTTGTTGCTGGACTCCTTCCCTGGCCTCGGCTCGGATTGTCGGGTTGCCTTCCGAGTCGATCTTCCCTTCTTGGATGAGGGACTTGACCCAGTCTCGGACAATCGGACACATATCCGTAGGATGCAGCAGCATGGCATGGTATTTGCAATACATGGGGTGGTTTAATTCCCTCTCCGTGTATGTTGGTGGCGGCCTATGCGCCTTTACACAGCCTTGCTGCAAGAGTCTTTCGAAGATCTCCCCAGTCTTTGCGGTCGCAAAGAGATTTGGGGAGACTCGCCACCCGGGATACCATAGGGCAGGGGCCTCGTCAGATGAGCCGCCTTCTGTCATATCCGGGTCCTCTCGATTGCATCTTAAGGTGGGCTGCTCTTTCAGGGATATGTTCCTGAATTGCTGCCCAAGCTCGCGCCTTCAGCGTCAGCTATGGACGACATCGGCGGCACGAGCCACCCTTGTTCATCAGCTTCGGGGGCTTGGAGGTTCTTGAAGCGCATATAGTCGCTTTCTTCCAATTCCCGCTGGGCTGCTTCCCTGGCTCTCATCAAGACCATGGAATTGCCTTCCGGGTCGATTTTCCCCTTTTGGATAAGGGACTCGACCCAATCCCGGACATCAGGGCACCTGTCTGTAGGGTGCAGCAGCAAGGCGTGATATCGACAGTACATGGGGTGATTCAACTCCCTTTCAGTGTACGTCGGCGGCGGTGTATGAGCCATCACGACACCTCGTTGTAGGAGCTTTTCGAAGATTTCCCCAACGTTTCCGGTCGCCAAGCGGCTGTGACGGGGAACTCTCCCTCCCGGGCACCACCAGGTAGGGGCTTCGCCGGATGAGCCGCCTTCTACCATATCCGGGTCCGGAAAGGTGAAGGCCACCGGTGTATAAATTTCCGGCGGGTCGATGACGTTGACTGTATGCGTGACAACGTCAGCTGAATGGTCCGTCCATTCGCGAATGTGAGGCTGCGGCGGGTTGACCCGGGAGTTGCCCAAGTCAATAATCCCTTGGTTGACCCATGCTTCAACCTTGTCTTTGAAGACGTGGCAGTCCTCTAAAGCGTGCCCTGCATCTTGATGGTATATGCAGTAGTTTGGCGGGACGCTTGTTGGCGGCTGGCAGCCCAATAGTCCTGCTCGCAAGCAGGTGCGGTAGAGTGCCAGCGTCCGATGTCGCGGGAAGGAGTACAATCTCCCAGCGATTTCGTCATCAGACGGATTCGAAGACTCCTCCGAGATCCACCCCCCACAGGGAGGGCGCGTCCGGGGCGCAGGTGTGCCCACGGGCCCTTGGAGTCCTTGCTGGAGGGTTGTCAGGCTCTCTTGCATGGTCCTTAGGTACATCAACGTCTGGCGCTGACCGTGCCGCAGCGACTGGACCTGTCTTTCCAGGTTTTGCACTGTCTCGGACCATGTCCTGTGCTCCGAGGCTGAGGGGTGATCCCCCTCCCATCCGTTGGTGGAATGAGCGTCCCAAGGATTTGCCTCGGGGTCCTCTGGCTCGGGAGGCGGCGCATTGACATGGATGACATTGGCCGACTGCCTCGATTGGTCCCAAGCATGGGGCTGTGGGGGATCGACCAGATGTTCATGCATGGTGATGAGGCGACTCTGGATCAGCTTCTGTACTTCGTTCTTGAAGACATAGCAGTCCTCGACGGAGTGCCCCAGCATGCGGTGGTAGAGACAGTAATTTGGTTCATCCACCCTATCCGCTTCATTGGTCTCCTCAAGGCCGGAAGCTTGAGCAAGTCATTCTTCATGCACAGCTTGAAGAGCATCTTCGTATGGTCCCTTTTGAAGGAATACGGCGTGCTCATACGCTGTGGCAGCGAAGTTGGGGCGGCTTTTCTTCCACCTTCTTGCTTGGAGCGCCGGAGGTCATGACCTTCTTCCCCTTGCTTTGCGGGGCGAAGTCCACAGCATTGGCTTCTCTGCCCACAGCGCGCTCCTTGCCCGGCTTAATTTTTGGGGGAGCTTGCATCGGGTTGTCGGCGAAGAACATTTCGATCTCCGCCACGACCGCGTTGAGCTGGTCGAAACCCTTGATGTTTGTTCCCAGCAGCTTTTCGCTTATTTGCGCCGCCAGGCCCCGTCGACAGATGGTTATGGCATCTTCTTGTGTCGGGGGGTTGTCGCACCTCATGCTGAAGTCACGCCACCGCTTGATGAAGTCGAGTGCCGTTTCTCCTTTTCTTTGCCTGAGGGAACACAGCTCTGCGAGCGACACCTTTCTCTCGGCCGTCTGGAAGCGGTCGATAAATTTCTTTTGGAGGTCGGCCCAATCGACAATGGAGTTGGGCCTCAACCTGGAGTACCACTGGAAGGCGGTGCCTGTCAGGGATGTTGCGAAGTAGCGGAGGAGGTAGGATTCATCGAATGCCAACTCTCCCATGGCCGTTATGTAGTAGGCCAGGTGCTCATTTGGTGAGCCTTGTCCGTCGAACTTCTGCAACTTCGGCGCTTTGGGGAAGTCCGGTGGCAGCTTCTTGAATTGATGGTGGACGGGATACGGCACACTGTAGAGATCCACAGTGGCGCTTCCCTCGCCTCGCTGAGCAAAGCGGTCGTCCACGATCTTCTCAATCATTCGCCGCTGGGCGACGATATCTTCAGCCGCGGAGGCTTGGGAATTTATGCCCCTGCGTGGCTGTTGGACCGGATCGACAGTATAGTCGTTGACCGCGGCTATGCGTGTGTTGACATCGGGCAGGTCGCCTTGTTGATGTCTTGTCCGAGCATTTTGGTTTGCCGTCGGCACTAGGCGGCGTGGCGCATTTGCCCCCGCCTGTTGTCCTCGCTCGGCCAGGAGTGCGGCCATTTCAGCCTGCCAACGCTGTATGAAATCATACTTGGCGTCATCCGTCATCGCTTGGAAGGCAGCTCTGGTTGGCGGCATGAGGAACACTTCAGTTTGCTCTCCGTCAGCCGGCAGTTGCTGATCTCCGAGGCGGAGGCTGGCGACTTCGTCTTCCTCCCCTCCTTCGGGGTCCAGTTGGACCTGACCCGGAAGGGGCCTTTGATCGCGATCGAGTGGAGGCTCGAGAAGTTGTCCCAGGTTCGAGGGCTCAGCCTGAGTGCCTTGCTGCCCTTGGAGAAGTCTCCTGGCAGCACTCCGGGTGTACCGGAGGACAGCTTCCTCGTCCTGTCCGGACTCATTTATCCTGAGCGCTCCCGCAGGGATGCCGGATGGCCCAGGTGCTTCCCTCCCAGAAGCGTAGCAGGTGAAGATCTTCATGCCTCCACCTTCTTCAGGCGTCCGCTGCACTCTCCGCTTCTTGGGCTTCTGAGCGCTTGGACGGATTGCTGCTCCCAGCCTGGAAAAGACTGAGGCGCTCAGTCTTTCGAAGACCGAGACTCGAGGTGTGGAAGCTCCGGCTTGACTCGCGTCTCCCTCTTCAGCAGTTTCCGCTTGGGCGGGGACGAAGTTGGGCTTCCTATAAATGCCCCTGCGTTTGTGTCCGCGGGGACGAGGAGGTTCGGCTTCTTGGGCTTTTTCTCGCCCAAGTACCGTCGCCTTCGTGGAGCCATCGGCGGGTTGGTCCGCTCTGGCTTGTTTGATGTGGCGGGCTTCCTGCTTGGTCACCCACATTTGCCTCATTTTGCGAGGCGGTTGGGGCGCCGAGCTTGATGCCTGCCCCTGTCGGGCTCCTTTTGGGGAGTCCCGATCTTCTTGACGCATCCCCTGGAGGGGAGCGTATTTGTTGGAGGTTGCCACCGTAGGGACGCTTCTGTCCCGGGGCAATATCGGCTCGCCTCCATCGAGCCTGACGCGGATGTCACCAACTAGCACGGTTTTGCCGGAGTTGGAGACGACTGCGTGGGGCTTGCTGCCCCTGCGTCCCTGGCGCTGCCCCCGTTTTCTAGGGACTGCGACGCAAGAGATGGTGTTAACCGAGAAGACTCGGCCTTGGCTTGAACGGGGTTTGGTGCCCCTGGTTGCAGTAGCTTCAGGCGCCGCCTTCGGGGTAGCTTGGACGGCGGGGACCACCCCTAGGAAGTAGGGGGATCCCACCACTGCAGGAAAGTCGCCGAACACGAGCGGGACGGCGAGGTAGCCACATTTGGCGTGGCATGCGATGACTTGCGGACCGTAGGTGACGGCGGCCATCGAGCAAGCTTGAGTTGCAGGTGGAGACGGGCGTTTGATGCCGGCTTTCGCTCCTTGTACCTGTGATGTGGAAATTAGTCATCTTTTATTTCTATATCGGCATACGGTCTTTTTACATATGCATGGAAGGCAGGAACAGTCCCACCGGGCGTGCCAGATTGTTGGAACGCGGAATTTTCTTTCTTTTTCTTTCGATCCATCCCTCTCGTCTTCGAGATGGATCTTTGCGTGGGCGTGCCAGACTGTTTGCGAGAAACAGACAAAGATTATTTTATGAGGAGTATTGGGTGCGAACCCTGATACCCTCGAATTTATTTTCCGCGTGCGCTCGCGTTCAGGGCGATTGGAGTGGTCGTGTACTGGACCGTTCCCCACCGACCGAAGTCGATGTTTCATTTACATCGAGTATAACACTCGAATACCTTCGAATGCGTAATGTTTGTTAAAAGACCGTATGCCGAAATTTAAAGAAGAAAAGGCAGATGACAAATGAATTTCCACAATTTTATTCAAGCATGCTCATGTCATTTATATTTATGACATGACGTTTACATTTACATGTACGCCTTTAGTGGGGTTTTGTACCTCCACTGGGCGTGTATGTAACAAGCCAAGTACATGGACGTCGACGGCAGGGTGTATGTGCCTCCGTCGGACGTTTACACGATAGTGGGTACATATGTGTTACCAGTGGGGTGTTTGTGCCTCCATAGGTTAACATGCCTCAACGTGTGTCCTTTTACGACACCGGAGGACTTAAACACATGTGCCTCGACGTGCATCGTTTTATGATGCCGGAGGACTTAAGTATATGCCTCGACGTGCGTCGTTTTATGACACCGGAGGGCTTAAGTACATGCCTCGACGTGCGTCGTTTTATGACGCCGGAGGACTTAAGTACATGCCTTGGGGTCTTATAACAACCTGTGGTGTCTCCGTGTGGGCGAACGCAGGAGGGCTCGACCACGGAGAGGAAGCACCGACGGGTGTCGAAGACCTCCCCCGACTCGTGCGGCCTATACAAGCTCACGCACGGACCACCCTTGAGCACGGGCAGACTCTGGGCCGAGAAGCGTGTGTTCGGAGCTCGGAACCGTTCTATGGCCCAATCCGAATCGTCCTTGGTATATCTTCAAATGGGGGTATGCCCCCTCGCGGGGTGTTTGTGCCTCCACCTGAGCAACGTTGCCTCTACGTACGTCGTTTGATGACGACGGAGGACTTTAAACATGTGCCTCAACGAGTGTCGTTTTATGACACCGGAGGACTTAAACATGGCCTCGACGTACGTCGTTTGATGACGACGGAGGACTTGAATACGGGCCTCGACGTGCGTCGTTTGATGACGACGGAGGACTTAAATATGTGCCTCGACGTGCGTCGTTTGATGACGATGGAGGACTTAAACATGGGCCTCGACGTGCGTCGTTTGATGACGACGGAGGACTTAAATATGACCTCGACGTGCGTCGTTTGATGACGACGGAGGACTTAAATATGAACACCGGGGGTCATATGACAACCTGTGGTATCTTCTCACGGACGAGCGCAGGAGGGCCCGATCGCGGAGGACAGAACACCGACAGTCGCCAAAGACTTTCTCCCCGGCAGGTGCGGCCTATTTAAGCTCACGCACGTAAGGCCCGCTTGCAATCGCTTTTTTTGGGGCCGAATGGCATGCGTTTGAATGGGGGTATGCCCCCCTATTTATAGATTTTGAGGGGGCTAACCGGCGGGGTGCCCCGCGAGGGGCCTGACTGGCGGAGGGGGGGCGCCGGTTAGGGGGCCTAACCGGCGGCCCTCTCTGGCTGGCAGAAAGGGGGCCGCCGGTCAGGGCCCTGACTGGCGCCCCTCCTGCAAGCGGAGGGGGGTCCGCCGGTCAGGGGGGCTGACCGGCGGCCCTCCTGGCTGGCTGAGGGGGCCGCCAGTCAGGGGCCTGACTGGCGGCCCTCCCTACCTGGCGGAGGCACAGACCGGTGCCCCCCTCCGTCCTCGGTCATTTCCGAGAGGATTTCTGGGAGTTTTGCTGGTTTGTCATGGCACGTGCGGCACACGTGCGCACACATGCCCGCATGCATTTGACGTGCATTCGACGTGCGTTCTTGCCCGTTTCGCGTGCGTTTGACCCCATTTTCGGAGGGCACGTGCATTTTACCTTTTCGGATCCATCCGAGTCGTACGCGATCTTTAACGCGAGTCCGAACATTGAGTTTCGGCTGTCCGGGGCGTGCATTTCCGCCATTGACGGGCTTTTTAAGCGTCATCCTCCGGCTCGTTCTGGGTGGACGTCCGAACTGAAACCCATTTATCTCAGGTGTTCAAGTGAGGGAGACCGGAGTTTCTTCCCAGCCTTTCGTGGATTTCCGGACGAGTTTGCCACCCGGGACTTGTTTAAATCCCGATATTTTTCGGGTTCAACAGTCATATCCCGTCCTCCATTAATTCAAGAAGTTGCCACTGGATTGCCCTAAGGCACCAAAGTTGCAAAAATTCGACAGACAGGGCTTGCCAAATGAGCACCTGGCCTACTATATAACGGCAATGGGAGTTTGGCATTTGATGAATTTTATCTCCTCTGCTATTTTACAACCTCCCTCACGGAAATAGCCTTCCAGTGGTATTCAAGGCTAAGGCCCAACTCCATTAGTGATTGGGCTGATCTTCAAAAGAAATTCATCGACTGTTTCCAAAGGGGCGAAAGAAAGGTGTCGCTAGCCGAGTTATCCTCTCTTAAGCAAAGAAGGGGCGAAACGGCGCTAGACTTCATCAAGCGGTAGCGGGACTTCAGCATGAGGTGCGACAATCCCCCGATGCAAGAGGATGCTATAACCATCTGTCAGCGGGGCCTAGCGGCCAAGATAAGTGAAAAACTCTTGGGCACCAATATCAAAGGCTTCGACCAGCTTAACTCGATCGTCGCGGAGATTGAAATGTTCTTCTCCGACAACTCGGCGCACGCCTCCTCCAAGAAACAAATCAAATAAGGAGCGTGCCTCTTGTAAAGTAGTCAATGCTTTGGACTTCACTCCCGCAGACCAGGGAAAGAAGGTCTCGGCTCCGGCGCTCCAAGCAAGAAGGCAGAAGTAAGGCCGCCTCCGCCTTCGTTGCCCAAGCACATGAATACACCCTACTCCTTCAAAAAGGAGCACACAAGAAAGCTCTTCAGCTTATGTATGAAGAATGACTTGATCACACTCCTAGGGCCAAAAAGGCCAGGTGAGGTTGATAGGGTGAACGCGACCACTCAACCCGTCGCATTCTTCTTGAACACGACGATGTGGTCCGTCGCTATTTAGAGTAATGTTTAGTGTGATCTTTATTGTGACGTGTTGTGCCGTCGCGATTTAGATGTTGACTGTTGGTTTTGACCGGTTGAGCCTGAAGGCGACGTATCGGGCCGTCGCAATATGGTCGCGACACTGGGCCCTGTCGCGGTAAGGCTTTGAATTGCGTTTGGATAGGTCGTCGCGATTTGAAAGGCGACGCCTATGTCCGTCGTGTTTCAGCTTCTGTGGTTTGCTTGTGGTGGTTGGGCAGTGAGGTTCCAGTGTGAACCTAGCCTTGGTCTTTTGCTGTCTTTTAAAGATTACTTAAGATGGTTAAGTTAGTAAAGCATGTATAGAGTTGATATATGAGTAGTTAGTGAATTGTGTAATTCATGTTAAGTTCGTTATTGTATTAAGTTAAGTGGTTAATGTGCAAGGTGTTGTGTGTTGCTATGGAGGTCATGAGATGACCAATGACAGACAAGGTTGCTCATGTATGTATAGATGTATGTTGGCTTGGAGGTTACTTAGTGACCGGTGACAAGCTAACTATGATATTGATGTATCGTGGTTTATAAATAAAGGTTGTATAAGTATATATCGTGGTTTGTGCGTTTGCCGAGTTTGGTGGTCCGGTGCCTATTCCGGAATACCTCTTCAGTCAGGTACCCCAAGTTCTATGTGAGCCAGGCACGTGTGTTTGTTATGCTCGGGGCGTGTCCCTGTACGATGTGTACCACTGAGGTCTGTGTCGTCTTCCTGGACACCCTCACTCATGTGTTTGAGTTGTATATCCGGCTGAGGGAAAGACGACAGGGGGTAGCGACTTGTGTTTGTGGGTGTGCAGTCGCTCGTAGCGCGCTCATGGTTGGGGGGACGGACACCAGTAGACGTATTGATCCCTAGCTAGTTCTGTGTTTTTAGTGCCTCACTTTAGGGTGCTCGGGCCGAGTCCCTAAAGGTGTCAGGCATGGACCTGCAACTGTGTGGTCTGCAGTTGTGGTGTTGATTGGTCTCCACTGTTCTTTGGCTCGTGGTTGTGGAGCGGCAATTGGACCTTTCGTCCGTGACTGCGAGACTGAGAGGTTGTTCTTGTGCTATGTTGTCCGGGTTGGATACTGGCGTCATGAACCAGTAGTCCGTTCCCGTGTGGTGGCGTCACTCCTTTCCGACTCGTGCTTTGCCATTGGTTGTGGCTTGTGTGTTGTGACTTGTTGGTTGAGGTTTTACCCATTTGGGGTGTACTTTGGTGGTGGCACCGTTGTGGTTGTGATTCCGTGGTGGTACCTCGTGGTAGTAGGTACTTGTACTCTTCGTGGGTAGTTTTGTGTTGTGGTGCGTTGTGTACCAGCCTCTTCAGGTGTTAAGGTGGACTTGTATTTCGTGGAGGTCGTGTGGTGTGACCTTCCACTTGTTGTATCTTACCCTTTTTTTGGGTAAGCTTCCGATTGTGGTTTTAGTGTGTGGTGGATTGGCTTGCTGATATCAGTTCTGTTACCCTATATGGGTAGGTTGCCTATGAAGCTTGTAGCCTAGGCAGTGGTTTGCCTATGAGGCTTGTAGCTTAGGTGACCATTTGTTATAGTGGTTTGCCTGTGAGACATGTGGTCTAGACATTTCAGTTGTTGGGTGGACTAGTGGTGCTGTGCTAGTCCTGTTGTTTCTCTTACCTTCCGAGATCTGTGTTAGCTGGTGTAATTATGTTTTAATTACTGTTAATCATGATTGTTGTGAGCATGTTATTGTTTGGCTATCGGTGTTGCCACTGAGACCCTTTGGGGTTGAGGTTTCTTTAGTTTTCTGTTGTTGTTTCTGAGAGGTCCCTACTGAGCCAGTGACTTGTTGAGGCTCACTCCCTTACAACTCTTTTCAGGTGTTAGCCGTTTGTGTAGCTTGCGGAGGCGTTGTGGCAAACTTGTACCACCAGTAGTAGAGTTAGGTGTGTTGTATGAGTTTGTACTCTCTCGGGGTATGCCTCAGGTAGTTGTATTTTTCTCTTGGACATGTAGTAATGTATTGGGACAGTTGTCTTCGTTGTAAGCATGTATGAGCACATGTACTTTCTTGTGTCTTATACAGTTGTTCTCGTCTTTTATATTCTTACTGGACACTTATGTGAAATATCCCTTGCGAGACTTCGGTCCGATCTCGGGAGGCGGACTTGGATATAGAGCCTTATTGGGCATAAATATACAGGGCCGTTACATAAAATTTCAAATTTCATGACATATGTCAAAATTCATATAGAATCAAGAGGATTCATCATCCTATTTTTTTTCAGAATTTTTGACCCACGAAATTTAGAGTTATAATCAAATCATGTAAATAAAGGCTTATAAACATTATTTGATTTTGAGGGTCTCTAGGCACTGCGGAATGGCTCTCTTTATCTCTCTTTCATTGCTCTCTCTCTCTTTGTTTTTTTTTGTTATAGCCCATTGGTATTCTGACTGGGAACCCAGCGTAGCCCCGATTCGAACTGGGGACCCAGCGTAGCCCATTGCTCTCTCCCCCTGTTCGCTACGGCGGGAGACATCTCTTTCCTCCCTCTCCCTGTTCTCTCTCTTTGCTGTCTATCCCCCTCCCTCTCATCACTCTCTTTCCCCAGTCTCTTTGCTCTCTCTCTCTGTCCCCTCACTCCCTCTTTCTCACTGCTCTCTCTTTCACTTCCTTCTCTTTCTCTCTCCCTGCTCTCTCTTTTTTTTCTCTCTCACTTTTCTCTCTCTCCCCACCCCCACCCCCACCCCTCTATCTCAAAAGGACAGTGATGTGAGGTTGCATAAAAAATAAAGAAAACAAAAATATGTGGCAAGATTGCACACATGGCAAAAAGTAGGCATAGATTTGTAAATATTTCTGAACTAAATACTTTTTAAATAAGTTTATTTTAATAAAATCCATAAAAAGATTTGAACTGTTAGGTTTATATGAAAAGATCTTACTTTATCATATCACTATAGCCTAACAGCAATGACCTTGCATGGCTAGGTGACATGCATGGGATCTTGATCTTCTGCCCCTGCACTGCCCAAGGTAGTCACCTTTGGTCACTTCGCGCAGGCCCATGTCGCCTCGGTGTGCCCCACCCTCAGTTGCCACCCTCTTTGCCCCAGTCTGGCCCATAGAATTGGCCCAGGAGGCCCATTTAAGTTAGTAAGGTTCACTTTCTATTATGTGTGTGTGTGTACAGGTATATTATAATTTATACATACATACATGTGGCATATATGCCCGTATGAGATATTACAGACTACAGTCATAATAGGAGCAACTTTGGGATCTAGCAGATGTTTTTTAGGGAACTTAATCTGACTGGCACCTTCGCAAAATTGAGACAAAATTGATCATATGTGTGCAAATACATTTGGAGTAACGATATTTTTGCAATTATTTTTTTGTGTAGGCTGACTTACATGTTCAAATCCCTTTTAATTATTAGCTGAGTAACTTGAAGTGTTACCTCATACTTTACTGTAAAAAAATATTCTTGTCTTTTTCTTGTCCATTCGATCTATGTTTTGCACTTTTACCAACAATCAGTATCATAGATTAATCTCTGAAGATGGCTGTATTGTCTCACTGACTCCACACTTCCTATTTCTTGTCTCTTTAATGTGTAAGGATTAGTTTTATCCTTGTTGCATTGTGTGTTTGTCATCACAGCTTCCATTAACAATGTTGAGGTTGCAGGGTACTTGATGTGTGTTTTTGATGAGAAGCTTGATGAAGCCATGCTAGAAAAACTCCAAGATTTTAAGTTTGCGGTATGTAGTAAATTGCTTATTGAGTTTTGAGTATAGCATCCGTAATAGGGAATAACATGAGAAATCAATTAGTTTGCTGAGGAGGATGACAGTGAGAAGAAATTCTATTATCATACTTCCAAGACAAGAGAACTGGACAACCTTCTCGGTGATATCTATCATAAGATTCTTGGTATGTTTCAGTTGCTCATTAATTTAAAACTTCTTAGTTCTGCCTTTAAGTTGGATGGTTACCTTCCCATAGATGTACTAAATGATCATATTTATAACTCCCCGAACCACTTACGAACTACAGCCCGAAACTATTCTCCAGTTTACCTGTATTCATTGTGGAGTATGGCCAATTATATTTATCAAGTATCTTATGAAAGTCAATGTGTCTGACTGTCTTCATAAATTTAGATTTTGCATCTAACATACTTCCAACTTAAGACATGGAAAGAGCAATTATCAGGGATTTGATCTCTCGTGTCCTTCAATTTTCATCACCTCTAATCAAGGCAGTGAATTTTGCGTCTGAAATTGATTGGTAAGTAAGGTTATCCAACCTTATTTTCCTCTGAAATTGATTGTTGATCATGTTCCATGATATGCTTAATCTTCCTCATGTTCCTTGTTTTTTTCAATGTTCTAGTATTTTGTCATATGCATTGGTTGCTCGTCAGAACAATTATGTACGACCCATTTTGACTGAAGAGAACTTACTAGATATAAAAAATGGAAGGTATTATATTTCAGTATCAATATGTTCATCTGCCTTTCTTTGGAGAGTGGATTTCTATTGCTAGCTGTATACCATGATGATAAGACATTCATGCTCGGAAATCCAGGCATGTATTGCAGGAAATGACAGTGGAAACTTTTGTACCCAATGATACAATAATTTCTGATCATGGTAATCACTATGCTGATTATGTTTGTGTATCATCTACTGGCAACTGCTATTGCATCCACAATTAGAATATCCAGCATTAACTTTTTAATGCGACTCTTTGCACTGTCTTCAGGAAGGATCAATATCATTACCGGTCCAAATTATTCAGGAAAAAGCATATACATTAAGCAGGTGATCAGTTCTATTCGTACGGGTTTATGTTGCCTTTCTACCTTATTTTAAGCATTCATGAGTATACTTTGTTCTTTAGCTCCATGGAAGTATGGATTGTCTTAAACCTAAATGGTGAAATGGTGAATGTGTTGCACAATGTTTAGAAATTTATTATCTGAATCCCTAATTCAAACAAGGGAAAAGGGAATTTTTACAGGCATCAAGATTCCTTTAAGGACATAAAGATCATCTTTTACTTTCTCTGTATCGAGATGCTATGGATAAAAATCGCAAGGACATGCAAAGGCTGCTGTATGCTCAGTGTCAACTGCGAGGCATGATTATATGTCATCAAGTGACCTTCACTATTAAACTATACTGTTCATGATACATGCCCATTTCTAAAGCCCTGAATACATTTTCTATGAAACAAAACATCTCATTGAGTACGTTAGAGCTGTCTAGGCAGGTTCACTATTGGTTGCCTTCTTCACCTGTTATCTAATCCAAATGACTGCAGATGTGTCTGTTATGTTAACATCTTTTTGAACAAGAACACGATGACTAGAGGGATCATAGCAATGATATTCCTTCTTAGTGGTAGAGTAGCCAACAAAAACACCTCGAATAGCTTGAGGGTCAAGCTTAGTAGTCCCAGGCCCAAGAGAATGACTAAAATTTTGCTATTGGCTCCCAAAAACCCAGGGCAGACAGAAACAAGAGCTAACAGGACAGTGGTCTGCAAGGAGTTTAGATGGCATCCAATTAATAATATAGTTTGCGCTAGGACTGCATCAACCCAAAAAGACTTTGGAAGGTGACGCTGAAACAAGTATGCCCTAGCAGCATCGGACACACCATTCTGTTGTAGCCGTAGGGATTAGGCGCAGGAAGGCTCATGAATAATACCCTTGTTTTCAAGAAAGACATTGAGGCTATAAGCAAAATATTCAAGAGTGTTATATGAGCGAAGTGTTTTGACTGTCTTGCTGAATTGGGTCTACACCATAGTGCAAAATGCTTGAACAGCCCAAGGCACTTCATCCCTAGATTTCAGCAAATATACCCAGGTGCAATGAGATTAATTATCAATAAAGGTAATAAAATGTTTGTAGCCACCTAAAGAAGGAAGAGAAGGTCCCCACACATTAGAATGCACAATTTCAAAGGAAGTAGAACTTCTATTCATAGATAAAGGAAATTATTCTACAATGTTTAGCCATTGCCAGAGCTAACACTATAAAGATTGAACACTAACAGATGATGACCAAGAAGACAGATGTCCTAATCTAGAATGCCACAAGTGAATCTCCGTCTCCTGTAGTCCAAACTTGGGGAGGTAGAGGACTGAAGTGCGCTCTTCTCATGTGGCTAGAAGACAGAGACCATTTGTTTCACGGCTAATCCCAATTGTTTGCTTGGTTGCTAGATCCTGAAAAACACGATGGTGAGAGAAAGATACTACTGACAGCGTAAGTATTTAGTAAGACTGCTAACTGAGAGCAAGTTAATGGAAAGAATGGGAACATGGAGAGCAGAAGGCAAACTAAGATGATCTAAGAGCTTGATGGTGCCCTTGCCAGCAATAGTGGCACGAGTACCATCAGCAATAATAACTTTATCACGGCCAGATAACAAGAAATAAAAAGAAAATGAAGTTGAAATACTAGTCATGTGATTCACTGATATGTAGCCCCCTAAATCTATGATCAAAGAAAGTTTAGTGTTGAACACGCTGAATTTCTTACATTTAAGAAAAGATAATGTTGTCCATTTTTTGTGGCAGTGTCCCAGTCTGTTTACTAACAAAAATTTAAATTTTGCTTGATGCGGGGAATTTGCATGTCCATTTATTGGACGATTGTGCCTATATTTTGGCGTGTATTTGTTCCGCACGATTATTTTATCAGGCGATTTGGGATTTCGTGTATTGGACCCTTCCCCAATCGATTAGAGTCGATGTTAATTTACATTGGATTGAATGTGAATACTTGTAATAATACTGTCGAGATTCTTTAGTGCGAAGTCCACAAAAATTTGGAAAATGTAATTTTCATTTCTTCATACATATATAATTTGGTTTACAATTTGGTCTATCAAGACCTTTATGGACTACAGTTGGCCTCGATTATGAAATTGGGTCATCGGGATTGCACTTCGTCGCTGCCGAACTTTTTGAGTTTGCTTCTGCCTATATTTGGATTGATTTGCTTTGTTTTTGTCATGATCAGACAGTTGAATTTGTTTCATGGTCATGACCACTCTTTTGATTGTGATCAAACCCCTAGACTTCACTTGAAACCCATAAAGGATATTTCCACACAACACACAAGGCGAGGTATATTTGTATCCTTCAACCCTTTTTGGGATTTGTTGCAACTTTTACCTTTTTTGGGTAATTTTGCAATTTCATCCCCTTTATGGGTGTTTTCACAGTTTCTACCCTTTCGAGGGTTTTATTGCGATTTGTACCATTTATGGGTATCTCTGTTATTTTGCACTCTTTATGGGTATTTCTGCATTTTTGCACCCTTTCAAGGGTGTTTCTGCACTTTTCTACCCGTTCAAGGGTCTTATCGTAGTTTTAACCTTTTCTAGGTATTTCCACCATCTCTTGACTTCCTTGGATATTTCAGCCATTCTCTGGCATCCTCGAGCTTTCTGTCATTTCTTGATTTTCTTAAATGCAATTCCTTGGCTTCCCAGGGTATTTCTGACTATTTCTTGGCCTTCTTGGACTTCTCTGCCATTTCTTGGCATTTTCAAACATTTCTGCCAATTCTTGGCATTCCCGGATGTTTCTGGTATCATTAGCCTTGAGCCGTACTTAGGAGAGTGCATGTCGCTTCAGGGTAAGTGACATCGGTTTCACTCCACTGAGTCGTGCCAATGGCATAAAGCGAGGAGTTGTGCCTGGAATTCACTGAGGATATTTTGGTAATACCCAGGAATTGGAGGACTGAAAACTTGGTCAATGTTGAAAGACAACATTGTATTTGTGATTTTTCAAGATCTTTTGCACACTTTCGGTCCTTTCGAGGGCCTTTTTGTAATTTCTCCACTTCAAAGGGCTTTTCTATAATTTATCCCCTATTTGAAGGACTTATCTATAATTTAGCACAAAATAGGGGCCTTTGTGCAATTTGAACAGCGGAGGATATCTCTGCAATTTCACACTATTCGGGGGTTTTTTCTGTAATTTTCTTAGGCACAGAAGCTTTTGCGCAATTTTATGTCAAATGGGGATATAATTTCTACACAGCGAAGGGCTTTTGCACAATTTTTGGACTAACTGGGGTCTTCATATAATTTTCCACCCTTCAAGTGCTTTTGTGTAATTTCTCTGTAATAATTTCCCCACTCTTTGGAGGGTATTTCTATCATTTACTTACGATATTACATGTAAATAAGGAAGTATCCCCCATTTGAATCCAATAAAAATATCAAAAAAATCATATCTCTTGCCAATAAAAAGTCAACTCTCCCATCGAAGAAGAAAATCGCGATTTCGGTGATTTTAGCGAAATGTTATCTTTCTAATCTCTCATAATTTAGCCAATCTAAAATTTTTTTAATTCAAATAAACCACATAGGACATTTTGTATATGACTTCTCCAAGGGACATGTTGCGCTTGGTAACGACGTGCGGCGACATAGGCTGCCTGACACGGCAGTGGGGCATGTTGGGCATGGAGGTAAACGTGCTGAAAACGACTAGCACGGGCCGTCCAGTACGATAGCACGGTGCTACCTACCTTGGCGTAAGGGAATCCACACTGGTCTAAGGCCCTCGTTTGTCAGACCGGAGGGCAACCAGAGCTCTATATATAGGGAGGGCATTAACTGGCAAAAAGGTATGCAATCTGTTTTGCTCTTAACTCCCCTACAGTTCTTGAGCCTCTATTGACTTGAGCGTCGGAGTGTCCCCCCATTGAGCTCCCAGAGAACCAGCCCCATTTAAGACCCCTTGGGGGTCTATTTATAATGGCGGGTGGGGGGGGGGGGGGGGGGGGTGGGGGGGGGGGGGGGGGGGGAGGGGTGAGTACCCTGAGAGGGGGGTATCTACGATTTCTTAAACCCGAAGACCCCCCCCCCCCCCATCTCATATAAAAACTCATTTTCCACCTTCGGGTTTAACTACCCAAATATGGTATCTTCGAGTATTAAAAGGTATTTTGAAGGGGTCAATACCCAGAGAGATGGCTTCTCCAGGTGTGGACGCGAGAAGAATAACATCTCATTTCGATTTGATTTGGGTTAGCTTACCTTTGTGGTTTGTTTGCTAAGGATTTGGATGTTGGTTTTTTTATTTGGCCGACCATGAGGTCTTACTGGCTAAGGACTTAGTAAAGATCCTTTTTTTTTTTTCCTTTACATTACCAACCTCAGTGCCCTTTCTAGTTTTCACTAGAGTTGGCCCCCTCTAGCTTTTCAAGTTTTAACGTGCCCTTATGGGTTTTCGCGTTGAGGGGTTACTTATTTTTGCCTGAGATGTCCTTTCGGGTTTTCACCTTAGCCGAGTTTTTTTAGGCCTTTTTGCCCTTAGCTACCCGTTAAGTGGGGGCAACTAAGTACGCCAGGGCACCTCTATTTTAAGCTACATTTTTCTTCTTCTTTGTTTTTTAATTGGGAGTTGGCGTGTTTTTTGTGCTTATATGTATATGTTTTCTTGAGGAGACTCTGCCCAAGCGGAGGTTCTGTCCAAGGACATATTCGTATATTCGCAAATTTGTGTTTTTATATATATGTTTCTTAAGACGAAACTCTGCCCAAGTGGAGATTCCGTCCAAGAACACATATATAAAGATTACAAATTTGTAATTATACAAATATGTTTCTTAAGGAGAACCTCGCCCAGACAAAAATCTCTCTCAGGGGACGTATCCATGTAAATACAAACTCGTGTTATATGTGTATGTTTCTTAGAGGAAATTCTGCCCAAGCGGAGGTTCTGTCCAAGAACATATTCGTATATTCACAAATTTACGTTCTTATGTATATATTCCTTAGGGGAAACTCTGCCCAAATGGAGACTCCCCTAAGAACATATCCATAAAATCACAAATTTGTGCCTATACGCATATGTCTCTTAGGAGGAATCCTGTCCGGACAAAAGTTCCCTCTAAATTCATATCCGTATAATCACCAACTTCATGTTTATATACATGTATTTCTTAGTGGAATCTCTGCTTAAATAGGGACTCTGCCCGAGAACATATCTATATAATCACAAATATGCCCCATTGTGTATATGTTTCTCAAAAGGGAATCCCGTTCGTACGGGGGCACCTTCCCATCGGATACTCTGCTCAAATAGAGATACCGTTTGAGAATATATTCACAAAGTGCAAATTTGTGTTTATACACATATCTTTTTAAGGCAAAATCCCCCTGAGCAAAGTTTCTCCCCGAGAGCACATGGATATAAGCATATACCAATATGAAAATATCTCTGCAAGGACACCCTGCCTAAGCGGGGACTCGCCAAGACATACTCATATATTCAAAAGAAAAAAGGGATTGTGATAATATACACACATCCAAAGAAAAAGGAGGATAAGACAAGAACTGCGCTCAGATACTCCAAATGGGAGCACATATGCACCTCCATGAGAACCATACCCGTGGAAATGGACTTTGGACGGGAAATGGACTTTGGACAAAAATCACAATATGACAAGGACTTCCATGGAGATACATCAATATGCTCTCCGGAAATTGTACCCGCACATGAGCGAGAAACGAGGAGAAAAGAAACTCTGCCTCAAACTCGGACTTTGCTCAAAAAAGGGCACTGTAAAAGAACCCCATATGAAAATTGGCACAATCACCCTTCTAATACGGAAGTGTTGCTCTGGGTTATAATACCCCCCCAAGTTCAGAATCAAAATCCACAGGCATATGCCCGTTCATAATGATAATCTCCATGTTTTCCCAAATAAAAATCCATAATCAATTCAGAATCAAAATCCACGGGTATATCCCCGTTCGTAATGATAATCTCCATGTTTTCCCAAATAAAAATCCATAATCAACCTTTTGTAAAAAGGAGAAAGACCTCAAATCGGTCCACGGGTATATACCCGCTCCCCTTTTCAAAAGAAATCAAACTTTGGACTCCCAAAAAGACAGTCATTTCAAAAAAATGAAATATCCAAAGCAAAAGCATTTCAAAATAATCAAAAGAAACAAAAACATGTCATGATCAGGATTTTCAAAGAGCATACGTATTTTTCTCGTCCTTTACTATGAATGGTATTCGGGTTAGAAATTGGTATTAAATAATACCAAGAGTTTTAACTCGATGTAAATGTAACATCGATTCCGGTCGATGGAGATGGAGGTCCAGCACATGCTACCCTAATCGTCTGATGAGAATAGACATGGGACTCAAGAAGTTCAGATTAAAAAACGGCGCACCCGTCCGTTCGCGGACACAACTCGTCCGTTTCGCGGACACCATACCCGTCCGTTTCACGGACACCATACCCGTCCGTTTCACGGACACCATAACCGTCCGTTCTTCGGACACCAAAATTCTTCTTCCGCATCGCGCGGACTCTTTTTCTGTCTGCTAGACAGGCTGGCACGCCCCGCAAACCCCAATAAACAAAAGAATCCAAAGCATATGAAATGAGCAAAGTGAACCAAAAGGACATCACATTCATTGTGTCCGTCCGACCGACATATTTACGAGTATATAGTATTATTATTATTTTTTTTTCCCCCGTGTCAACAATGGCCGAAAACCCGAAATAAAAAAAGGAGGGAAGGAAAACGAACAAAAAAAAAAAGGAGGAGATCAAGTTATCAATACCTGCTCGCCTGGACAGAGGTGCCGGCACTAGCTGAGCAAAACCGGCTTTGCAAGTGTTGCTCTCTTTCTCCATGACAGTCTAAATGCCTTGAAGTGTCGAGGCATTCTCAAGCCAAGGCAAATATTCCAAAGGCCCAGCATGACCAATGGCAGTGATAAGATGCCTCTCCCAGCGCGCCCATGCCTGATTTCCAACGCACTCCGGAGGTAGCCTCGCCGATAGAGGGGCGTCAGCAGCATAGCCACAGTCAGACAAAAAATGACTCTACCAATAATACTCCGAGAGGTCGTTGCCGTTGTCTGGAGCCTTCCTCGAAAAAAGATCCACAGCTCTAGGCGCGACATCACCCCTTGATAATAATACTTGTCGGTGGCGGGGGAAGCATCCTTCGTCACTTTGGAATTATAACGCCTGATATATGAATTCGCCAAGCTTGAGAAATGGCTACAGAGGAATCTCTCGTCAATCAAGATCGGCATCAAGTTTGTCTTCTTGAGGCGAGACTCCTCGCCCTCTCTCAACTTGCGAGGAGATACCCGAAAGATATTACTCTGGTCAAACGACCATCGGGCATAAAAGATGTTTATACGTCCCGTGGCCTCGAGAGCTGGAAGAGCACATACAGCGCCCGTCTCCTCTCGACGAAAATAATTCCACCAACCCGCCGTAATCATATGAAGACGGCGACTACGGCTAAAGCGGACAACCAATGGAAACTTCGCGTTGGGTGGAGTTGATTGATCATAGCCGAGGTTTCTGGCAAACCGCGAGGGATAATAAGGCTCCAATATGAGAGTTCTTCCCTCGCGATATACCAGTACACCTGGCCGTATACAACATAGCCAGTTTTGGTATAAAGACTGGTCAGATTCACCACCGTGGGTAGGTGATATGCGACCCCACTCGAGGCCCTGGTGCTGTATGGCCTGGAATCTCGAGATATATTATCAAATTGAAGGAGGCCCTGCTCACCATCTGGGAGAAAAGATAAGTTTAAGCGGGCGTCAATAAGCTGCTCCAATGACTCTCCAGAAGGTCGGTTCCTGAATAACAAAATTAGTGGAGCCATCGAGCGAGGCAAATCAACAGTTTGGCATAAACTGGGCAGTAGAAGACCAGCCCAGGCACTCAAGTAATGGGTGGGCTGTTGCACCTTTCGATCTCGAGGACTGGGATGCAAACTCAAAGCCTCCAACCCATGAAATATATTGGCCAGAGCGGTAGGAGCAATAGTAAGCTTATGGTCCTCGGCTAGAAGACAGACGAGATATATCAAACCCGGCCTAATTGACTCCTCTTCGCCATGTGGAATTACAAAACTTGATAGCCAATATACCAGATATGCAGCAAGATAAGTGCGATCTAGCAAATGGCGTGGGTTCCATCCCTCATCTTTTGGAGCATATATATACCGTCCACGTGGAGGCTTCTTCGACTCCAGTTGTTGGTACTGCTCCAGAGGATGGCCTTCTACCGCAAAATTACTAAAGAAACAGAAAGGCCCGTTGTAAAATAACGGAGCCAGGCATTTTGGCTCACTCTCATATTTGTGGGAGAAGACCGTGGCCCGTCTTTCCTCCCAGTACGAACCAAATCCCGCCACACCTTCGTCAAGAATCGAAGGCTATAGGGAAGAACATATCGCCCAGAGCCGTCGCTACGATGACTGTGTAAGTCATTAAGAACGACTTCTTCATAGGGGCATTCGGATATCGGCAGCCCAGAAATCCGGTGGAAGCTCCATAAATCTATAGAAGTTTCCCCCTCGGCTGTCCCAAAGGTGTTCCAGCGAGCATTAAATCTCTCCACCAAAGCTTGAAGAATCCTCGTATAATAGGGGTAATCATACAAGGTTGTCTCAACGGCTCCACAAATGCCAGATAATTTGAGGAGTTCGCCGTAATGGTGCAGGACTCTTATCAGCCACTCCGTGGCCCCATAATGAAAGACATGAGAAGGCAGGACCGACCATCTCCCATACCAACTTGGTGTGGTATCGTCAACAATCTGGTCAAGGAGGCAGCGTTTGTCATACCCACCGATAGCATATCGGGAGTCGCAAGGCATTAACAACAGGCCATCAGTCTCCATCTTGGTCTTATGGCGACCTTTCAAATTCCAGACTACCGGAGAAATCCTCCGCGATCGAGTATGGCAGTCAAGATCCTGACTGAAAGAGCCCAGATCGGTGGCGGAAGGTAGCCGGTCTTGAGCAGCAAAACCCAGAGGAAAACTAGGATAAGAAAAAGCACATGTGCCAGGAAGGCTATCCCGAGATTTCAAGATAGCTGACTCCAAATACCGCCTTTCTGCAACTAGGCAGGGATCGTCGGCAGTCATATGAGACGGAATAAATCTTTGAATAAAGGAGAACAGCTCCTTATCCAGTGGGAAATGCCTGGGATAGCCCGGCTTCTGCGAATAAAAATAAATGCCTCTCCGTCGGCTGATGAACGAGCTATCAACTTTACCGTCGGACGAAAGATCTTAAGTGCAGCCATTGGCAACAATATTATAGCCGCTACCCAGCGAGGATACATTATCCCTCGTGATGCAGGGCTCCTCCAAGGCAGGCATCATATCATCCAACAGAATGACTCCATCCCGAGTACTCTGGGCATAGTCATCACGGCTCAAGAACCTTCTTCCGTGAGACATAATGAAAGCCTGGAAAGGAATAAAGAAATGCAGAGATAAGAAAAGGAAAGTCAAAGGGCAGCAAGTCTAGCTAAGCAAGAAATCAAGTGGCAGAACGTCAGTAAAAGGACGTTTCGGGATACAAGGTGGGACCTATACAAAGGATCTACACGGGCCACGTGTCGTCACTTACAAATTCCGACACGTATCCCGTGGGGGGCATTTGTTGAACCCTAAAAGGTTGTGGTGGATATCTACCAGAAGAAGTTCCAGGATCCATTTATAGTGGTCTAACAGTTACTTAGGTAGCCCATTTTGGTTCCTTAAGTAATAAGCATGAAGTTCCCTTTAAGCCGCCTTAGAAGCAAAGTAAAATTATTGCTTAAGGTAACCCCATGGTTATTTAGGTAATAAGTGGATCCAAGTGCCCCCCCCCCCCCCTAAGTTAAGCAAGGGAGCCTATTTATTCAATTGGCAGCAAGCCCTCCAGAGGAGCCAAGGTTCAAGGAAGAACGATGCTTCAAGAATAATGCAGCGCAGAAGAAATCCGGCAGCACAAGGTCTATAAGACCAAGTACGAAGAACAAATACAAAGAACACTTCGCAGCGGGAGCTCCAAGGATTTGCAAATCCGACTCTTCATCGAGCAAAATTTCGGGGAAAGGGGTAGGACTCCAGCAGCACCAACACCCCTTGAATGGGGCATATGGGGGGTCGTATTTATAGGCAAAACCCCAAGCCCTCCCCAACCGATGGAAGTCCCATTGGTTGGAGGGGCAATTCCCCCCAACCGATGGAAGCCCCATCGATTGGGAGGGGAACCTCCCCCAACCGATGGGAGGTCCATCTGTTGGAGAGGATTCTCCCCCAAACTGATGGACTGACCATCATTCCCCAACCGATGGTACTACCATCGGTTGGAGGGGATTTTCCCCCTAACCGATGGGGGTACCATCGGTTAGACCCCTAATCGATGGTCCTCCCATCGGTTAAGAGGGGGGGGGGGGGGGGGGGGGCGACCACCCTCTCTCACGCATGTAAAGGGGCCTCAGCCCCTATAAAACCCCCTTGCACCCCCTAGGGGCAAGGGGGGGCTCCCTTTTGGCTTCTCCCCTAAAAAAAAAAGGGTGCTTTCCCCTCAAAAAATCCAAGAAAAAAAAGAAAGAAGCTTTCTCTCCCAAACACTCCTCACTTATTCTTCAAGTTTCTCCGCTCGGTGTGAAGGTATCGGTCCTCCCCCGGTCCGGTTAAAAAGTTCCTTCTCTCGACAAGCGCAAAGAAAAGGAGATCGCCTCCATACGGCATCGACATCTCCTCCATCCCCCTCTATGCGGAGCTAGCTTCCATGGAGGGCTTCTCAAAGAAATCATGATACGGTTTATACCCCCACATCGAGCAAGACTCTGTGGGGGTAATATCCTTTGGGATTTAAATACCTTCCATATCGAGCAAGACTCTGGATATATGGTATTGAAATACCCTTGTTCTCGTGCTCTAAATGCCTCCATATTGAGCAAGACTCTATGGGTATGCGCATTTAGATGCACATGTTCTCCCCGCCCGTCGAGCAAGACTCCGGGATGGTTGAGTGTTGTGCTCATATAGGTATGCATCTTCTACGAAGACGTACTCATATGCTCACAACGTTGTGCTTATATGTATATGTTTCTTTGAGGAAACTCTGTCCAAGCGGAGGTTCTGCCCAAGAGCATATCTATGTAATCACAATCTCGTGCTCATGTGTATATGTTTTCTTAAGGAAACTCTGTCCAAGTGGAGGTTCTGTCCGAAAACATACTCATATGTTCACAACTCTGTGCTTATATGTATATATTTCCTAAAGGAAACTCTGCCAAGCGGAAATTCTGCCGGAAACATATCCATATATCCACAAATATTGTGCCTATATGTATATATTTCCTAAAGGAAACTCTGCCCAAACGGAGGATTCTGTCCGGAAGAATATCTATATATCCACAAAAAGTTGTGTTCATACGTGTATGCTTTCCAAAGGGAACTCTACCTAAATGGAAGTTTTGCTGAAAATATATCCATATGTTCACAAGAAATATGCTTATATGAATATGTCTTTTAAAGGAAACTTTGCCTGAGCGGGGGTTCTGCTCAAAAGCATATCCATATGTTCATAAACATATATGTGCATATGTGCGTATTTCATGGGGATACTCTGTTCATACAGAGACTCTCCCTTAAAATCAATACAATCATATGTACATCATACTTATATTCATATATTCGCGCAATAACTCTGCCTATGCGGGAGCGTTGCCCAAATTTATAATATACTTAAATATCAAATAAATTCACGGATATACACCCACTTATTTTCCAAATCATATGTCAAAACCTCAACAGGAATTCATCCTCCTTTTTTAAGATTCTAAAGCAAACAACCTGTCTAAATGCCAAATAGCCAAATAGATTCACGGGTATTCACCCGCATATCCCCTAAATCATATTTCAAAGCCCAAAAGAAATCTATATTCCTTTCCAAAATAAAATCCTCTTTCCAAAATAAATATCTTTCTTTTCAAAAATAAAGCCCCTTTTCAAAGGGACAAATCATTTCTTTCAAATCAAAATCCATTTTGTCCAACGATAAAATAAGGGAAAAACATCGTATTACAATTTTCTAGAAAATGCATAATTCCTCGACTTTGCTATCAATGGTATTCGGGTTAAAACTGATGTAAAAATAACATCAAGGGCCTTTAACCCGATGTAAACAAAACATCGATTCCGATCGATGGAGACAGGGGTCCAGCACACGCTACCCTAATCGCCTGATGAATAAAAATCGCGGAACCAATAAAGTTCAAAGATAAAAGTGGCACACTTGTCCATTCCATGGACATCAAATATTCTCTCCGCACTGTGCAGATTTTAACTTCTGTCTGTTAGACAGGCTGGCACGCCCCGCAAGGCAAATGAAACAAATAAAAATCAACTCAAACTCAAACTAAATACAAAACAAAAGTATACGAAAATTTTCCGCGTACCACAATGATTGGGGTTTCGTGTACTGGACTTATCCCCACTGACCGAAGTCGATGTTAATTTACATTGAGTTGAACTCGAACACCTTTGAATCTCTATCAAAGAAAGTCTTTTGTCTCTATTTGTGGTCGCCCTTTGTGGATACACTCTTGCAAAGAAAGATTGAAGACTTTATTGCTTGCACACATGTAATTTAGTCCTTTAAGACCTATACAAGTGGTCCTGATTATACAACCGGGTCTTCAGAATTACATTTGGTCACAATCGAACCCTTTTGAATTTGCTTCTGTCACGATTAGATTGTTGATTTGCATCTTCATCACGATCAGACCATTGGATTTGAATTTGATCATGATTAGACCGTTGGATTTGAATTTCACCACGATCAGACCATTGGATTTGGGTTTCATCGTGATCAGACTGTTGGATTTGTACTTCATAACGATGAGACCGTTGTGTTGGCTTCATGGTCACCATCATCCTTTGATAGTGATGGGACCTTTAAGTGGTATTGCTGGGTTTGTATCCTTTCTGGACACTTCCTTGACTTACAACATCTTTGAGGTCTTTCCAGTCATTTGTTGACTTCTCGGGGTACACTTGTCATTTCTTAGCTCACTGAGGCTTTCCGGTCATTTCTTGACCTCCCGGGCTTTTCAGTCGTTTCTTGGCATGTCCAGGGATTTCTACTATTTCTTGACAATCCCAATACTTGAAGTGGCCAGCCATAAGCCGAACTAAGTAGAGCACATGCCGCTTCAGAGAAGTGACGTGAATCTTGCTCCGCCGAGCCGTGCAAACGGCATGAACAGGGCTCGACAATCATTTCTTGACATGTTCAGAGTATTTACTTCATTTCTTGACCTCTCTGGGTGCTTCTGCCATTTCTTGACCTGCTTTGACTTCCCCTTCATTTGTTGGCATTTTTGAGAATTCCTCAACCTTATGCCGAACTCAGGAGAGCGCACGTCACTTTAGGGCAGCGACATGGGTCCGCTCCACCGAGCTGTGCAAAAGGGATCCAGCCCCTTTTATATTAATTAATAAGAAAGCACAAAAGTACAAAAGTACCCTCAATAAGTTGATGGGTAACAAATAAAAGAAAGGTAGAACTAAAAGTCGTTCAACTATACAAAGCTGTCCTTTCTTACAACAGCTTTGTTCTTTAAATATGCTGAGACAACATGCTTATCAAATACCTTTGGTTGCCTTTCTCACTGACATTGTTTTTAGTATTTGAATAATTGTTGGATGTGCAATAATTTTCAGGTTGAGATCTTTTTGTAGTTGTATAGTTGTTGGATTTTCAGGGAGTTGATTGTTATGGAATCATACAATTCAGTAAATGCATTTGAATTGGTGCCTAATCTCCATTGCAATTAATCTTGGCCAAGTCATTCTTGCCCTGAGCATGAATTGCACAGCTTTTTAAAGAACCTGAATGCAGCACTTCTGTCAGGTGGCTTTGGTGGTTTTTCTCTCGCACATTGGAAGCTTTGTCCCTGCTGATTCAGCTACGGTTGGCCTGACTGACAGGTTTTGCTTACCAACTAGGAAAGCATCTCTCTCATTTTAGCATGGCAAATGCACTTAATTCTAACTGTACCAGTCAAATAGAATATTTTGTGCAGTGGGTGGTAAGCTCATGACTGCTGAGCAATCAACATTTATGATTGATCTTCATCAAGTTGGGATGATGCTCAGGTTTTCCTGAATCTTTAATTCTTCTATGCATGTAGGTTGCATTTGATTTCTTGCTTATTGTGAACTTGTGTAGCTGATACTTACGTCTGTTTAGGCAAGCCACACCTCATTCTTTATGTTTATTGGATGAATTTGGTAAGGGTACTCTAACAGAAGGTCAGGCTCCTGATCCATTGAAGTCTTCTTATTGCACATTTTTTACTTTATGAATGATGCTTAATAAACAGCTTCTACACTTGCAGATGGGATTGGTCTCCTTGGAGGAATCATAAATCATTTTGCTCAGAGTGAACATCCTCCAAAAGTTAGTTCTCTCTTTGTGGCTGTTGGAGTTTTTTTTATATTGTATGCATGTTCATATACGCCAATCTTTCCAGTAAGAATAGAGAATACAGAGAGATTTCCTGTATGTTTAGAGTCATTCTTAGTGGCAAATTCCAACTTTCTTCTTATTTTTGGGAAAATTCTTATTGTTCTCCTTTCTTTTTTGGTAAATATAGAATCAGTTCTAGGAATACTATTTCTCAGGTTTTCATCTTACAGAAGATGCCCTTATGTTATTGACATTGGGGTATAGAATATTCGTTGGTAAGCATGTTGACATGCAGAATTCCTAATGTCCAGAACGCCTTTCTGTTTAAAAGGCAGTTCACTTTTAGCTAGAGGATCACCAAAGAAAGAGGAGGTAGATGGCATCAGAAGAAAGCTGGTAGATGCAGAAAGGATCCATGCAGTGGCTGGAGGGGGGGGGGGGGGGGGGGGGGGGGGCCTCTACCTTGACAGTGACTAAAAGTTTTGTTTTCTTGGCAGAGGACATGCAGCCTTCTGCCCTAGTTCTGCCAGGGGTTTACCCCTGAGTAACCCTGGTTTACCCAGGGGTACCCCCTCCCAAAGTAGCCTGAGATGTAGATGGTACTGCCAATTTGAAAGAAGATTTCAAGGTCAGGTAGAAATCCAGGGAGGATGTTGATAATAGCTGCTCCATTTTGAGGATAACACAAAGTAATCTATAACATCTTTCCAGAATGGCTAATTGACAATAGAAGATTGTCGGACGCGGAAAAGTGTAACATCTCGTTACGATTTGGTTTGCATTTTTTTTTTTGCGAGCATGCCAGTCTGTTTAGCAGACAAATCATTGGACAATTGCGACTATATTTTTGTGTATTTGTTCCGCTTGTTTATTTTGTCAGACGATTGGGGTTTTGTGTACAGGACCTATTCTCCACCGATCGAAGTCGATGTTAATTTACATCAAGTTGAATTCGGAACACCTTTGAATCTCTGTCAAAGAAAGCCTTTTGTCTCTATTTGTTGTGACAACGATGACCTTGATAGTCGCCCTTTGTGGGTACACTTGCAAAGAAAGATTGATGTCTGTATTGCTTGTACACATGTAATTTGGATTACAATTGGTCCTTCAAGACCTCAATGTCAAATGATATATCAGGTGTAGATTCTTCAAGGGTTTGTCCTGCCTTTGTGAAGGTATCCATTATATGTGGGGAGGAACTCATCTCCACCGGCACTATGTCAAATCTCAGGATCAACAGCCTGATGTTTTGACAAAGGGTCTGACTATTGCAGAGTTTAGATCAACCTTGTGCTAAGTTGAGTGTGCGAGACATCTACTCCAGGATTCCATGTTTGAGGGTAGGCATTTTCCCAACAGCTTCAATGAAATGTATCAGAAGGAACAATAAAGTAAGAGCGAGAGCTCAGATAGGGAAGCCCTTTTTAAGAATCCTTAAATCCTCTCCCTTAGTCCCTTGCATTACGGTCGAGCATTCTATCCTTCTCCCTAAGAGCAGAGCCACTTGACTAGAGAGATAGACGATGTTTGCACTGGTGTCCCTTGATAATTGCATTTGACGTTGGGTCTAAACCTCTTTTTGGCTCATTAGGATACTTTAACTCTATTGCTCTTCTTGCCTGCTTCTTGAAGGCAATGTGCAGGATTGCCTACTCCTTCGTATTCCGCTTGTCATGAGAAAAAGAATGAATGACTGAGAGATCAAACTCCAGTTCTAAGGAACTTCCGATCAAGTGCTTCCGAGACTAAAGTTACCTTACCAAGAGTCCTGAGCAGGCACAGGATCCAGCTTGGGATGGAAGTGGCCCAAATAGACCACACGGCAAAATTATGTGTCGTAAGAATCCAAGTTCTTCAAGAAGGATTTGGAATTTTGTTGTGTTAGGTGGTGGCAAGGGACTGGAGGCTGGCCATGGACCCAGTAGCCATAAAGTGATGGTGACAGATGGTGACATGTGCATCGAAGCAATAACTTGGACTTACTTTCCCTTTATAACTTGAAGAAAGTCAGGTGCCTTATGTCATGATTTTTCCTATGTTGGTGAAGCCAATTTAGTCTCAGACTAGGTATTCATGAGCTGATTCATATGTATAGGTTCTGGGCCTCTCCTCCTTAGGAACTAAACTTTTTAGGTTGGTTCAGTAACATTAACTTTCTGAATGTTATCATCATCAACACACTTACAATAGAATCTCATAACTTGTATAATGCTGCACCTAGTTACTTACCTATCTACTTCTCACTGATGTAATTTTTCTGAGAATTAATGTGTGGACCTACTTTTCAGGTGCTGTTGTGTACTCATCTATCTGAGATATTCAGTGATAGTTACATTTGTGAGGTCTGAAAATTTGTTTTTAGCTACGATATTTTTATGTTATTTAACATAACAATTTTCAAAAACATGTTCAGTCCGAGAATATCAAATTTTACACAATGAGCATTCTGAGACCTGACAACTGCTCTGGCATTGAAGACATCATTTTCCTATATCGGTTGTTTCCAGTGCAATCTCTTCATAAACTTGTTTACTTTCTGTTTTTAATTCACCCTACTGGTGGTGCCCCACTTATGCTGCTAAACAAAGGTTCTTCTATGCTGCTAAACAAAGGTTCTTTTACTTGTTTTTGTTTTGTTTTTGGATGGCAGGCTGATACCTGGAAATGCCTTTTTGAGCTATGGTAGGTATCTATAGATTCCCTTGTTTCAGATTGGTAATGTTTTAAAACAATGTCTGATAATATTGTTTCTTTATCTTGCAGGATTGCATTGTGCCTTACTTGCTGGTATGTTTTTGCCTTTTTGGCCCTTGCATTTCATGATTGAAATGGATGGTGACTACTCTTTTATGTAGCTTCATGAAGATGGCTGTTACTTGTTTATATACCTAATTTGTTGTTCTATTGGGGTTGTGGAACGTGGAAATTTTTTCACATCATCATCCCTCCCGGGGGAAGGATGGATTTCTTGGGTTTCGATGTAATGCGGACGCATGTACATCCGTGCATGGGTGTGCCAGACTGTTTAAAATAAACAGACAAAGATTTTTTATTTATGAGGTGCATTGGGTATAAACCCTGAGCCCTCGAGTATTTTTTTTTTTTTTTTTTCGCGCGTCCGTTTATCAAGCGATTAGGGTGGTCGTGTACTGGACCATTCCCCATTGACCGGAGTTGGTGTTTCATTTACATCGGGTAAAAACCCGAATACCTTCGATACGATACGTTTGTTAAAAGACCTTTGCTGAAATTAGGGAATTTAGATGACAATTAAAATTCCACAAATATCCTCAAATGTATTTATATTTATGACATTTGAATACGCATCCTCAATGGATGTACCACCATTAGGCGTTTACATAAACATGCCTTCACATACGTGTTATTTCAAAATACGGAAGGACTTAATTACAAAATTCCAAGTCTTTATATATGGACCTGCGGCATCGTTTTCTTCCCACGTCACGTGGTACAGACGGAGTACGGGGACAAAACACGTGTGTGCGGACGACAGGAGCTTGGAGAGAGAGGTATTCCCCCCCCCCCTAGAACATCTCCCTTGAGCACACAAACACTTGTAGGGTCTTCTTCAAAGGGTCAAGTGCATAAGGTTAGGTTCAAGTGCCTTCTTCAAGCCCTTGCCCCCTATTTATAGGGTTTTGGAGGGGTCGCGGCCCCTTTGTGGCTAGCGCACAAACCCCCCCGCTGGGGGGGTGCAATGGGCCGAACTGGGCCGGCAGGACACCCCCAGGGGGTGCCTGTGCGTGGGGGCAGCCTCGCTGGGGGTGTCCGCGCGGGGCCACACCCCCGCGGGGGGTGTCCGCATAGCGCGCACCTCCGCGGGGGGTGGCTTTGGCGCCGGGACACCAGGGGGTGTTCCGCACAAAACCGCCCCGCAAGGGGTGGCTTCTACGCCGGTAGACCCCGTGGGGGGTGCCCAAGCTATACAAGCTATAAAGGTGGGCCCCCGGGGTCTTCTCTGTCCATTTGACTACCCATTGACGCACGTTTGACGCCCGTTTGTAGCCGTTTGACGTGCATTCGCAGCCGTTTGACGTGCGTTTGTCTTTGTTTTCGAACTTCGAGGCCGTTTTGCCTGCCCAAACACGTGCACGTCGTGCGCACACTTGGACGCACTGTCGGACGTTGACGTTACCCGTCAGAGGGTATATGTTCCGCCCTAACGGACCTTCGAACGTCACATTTAATACATCATCCGAATTAAATCGGATTAAAATATGAACTCGAACCGTTTATCTCAGGTGTTCGCGGGGGAGGTCGGGAGTTTTTTTCCCAAAGCTCGGTATTTTTTTGGGCAGATTTATCGCCCTGGCTTTGTTTAAATCATGGTATTTTTCCGGGTTCAACAAATGCCCCCCACGAGATATCCGTCGGAGACGAGGGCGACGGTGGGTCCTGTGGCCGTCTTTTTAAATGCATTTCTTCTTCTGCACTTGTAATTGTCTACCTTGTTGTACCGTCATCATTTTTGACTGTCGAACTTTTTACTTGGCAGTGTTGACAATGCCTCGTTCATCGAGCCATCGCGGGGAGAGCAGCGGGACATCCCGCCGACCGGAGGGGGTTGTCCGGCGCACGGACGATCCGATGCCTTCGTTTGCTCCTTGTGCCATCATAAAGGAGAGCTTGCTCAGTCTTGACCGCGGTGTCACGGTGTGCGCCCAGGGACCTTTGGAGAAGCAGTCACCGTCTGAGGGCATGGTGGACTCAGACTCAGTTGCCAGACTTGATGGGGGTCTATTGCTATTTGAGGGGCGACAACTACCCCAAGCACTTTCCTTTGGACAAGCACTTGTTCCCATTTATTCAGAGGTTCGTCCTCGACGGATGGGAGGGTTCTTCTAGTCTTTTGGCGACCGAATGGGTCCAGCTAAAGAGGGCCGTCCTGGTAGGCCGAGACAGCATACTGGGGACATGCGGTTTCAGTTACCCCAGCTTTCCCCTCGGCTATCCCATTCAAGGTCCTCCTGGATTTGGCCCGGGAGCGACCTTTGATCATGTTCAAGTGGCGGCTCAATGACTAGCCCTTGATTTGAGGGTCCAGCCTGACCGCCGTGCTGCCCTTGAGGGGGTCTTCTGGCAGCATTCCGGGTATACCGGAAGATAGCATCGCCTCCCCGGCTGGGTTTATCTACCCTGTCCACGTCAGCGGGGACGCCGGATGGCTCGGCCAACTCCCTACCGGAAGCATAACAGGTGAAGATCGTCATTCCTCCATCTTCTTCTAGCATCCGCAGCACTCTTCGCTTCTTCGACTTTTGTGTGTCGGGGCGAAGTGTTGCCCCAACCTACTAAAGACTGAGGTGCTCAGTCTTTCGCAAACCAAGACCTGCGGTGCGGGAGCTTTAGTACAACTCGGGTCTCCCCCTGGGTTGGGTTCCGCCTGGGCGGAGACGAAGTTGGGCTTCCAGTAGATGCCCCTCCTTTTCTGTCTGCGAGGACGAGGAGGTTCGGGATCCAGAGCTTTTTCTGGCTCGGATGTTGATTTCGGCGGGTTGGCCCGCTTTCCCCTGCTTGATTTGGCGGGCCTCCTATTTGGTGACCCACATTTGCCTCATTTTGCGAGGCTGTTGGGGTGCCGAGCTAGACGCCTGCCCCAGTCGGGATCTTTTTTTGGGGAGTCCTGCTTGTCTTGCCGCATCCCCTAGAGGGGAGCGAATTTGTTGGAGGTTGGTATGGTTGGGACGCATTTGTCCCGCGGCATGATCGCCTCGCCTCCATCGAGCCGGATGCATACGTCTTCGACGAGAACGGTCTTGCCGGAATTGGAGACGACCGCCTGGGCTTGCTGCCCCTGCGGTTCTGGCACTGCCCCCGTCTTCTAGGGACCGCGACACAGGAGATTGTGTTAACCGAGAAGACTCGGCCTTGATTTGGGCGGGGCTTGATGCCCCTGGTTGTTGCCTTAGGTGCCGCTGCCGGCGTTGCTTGAGCGACGGGGACCACCCCTAGGAAGTAGGGGGATCCCACCACGGCAGGGAAATCACCAAACACCAGCGGTGTGGTGAGGTAGCCACATTTGGCGTGGCTCGCGACGATAAGCGGACCGTGTGTGATCGCAGCCATCTTGTTTGATTTGTAGAGGTTGCAGGTGAAGACGGGCTTTCTCGCCGGCTTCAGCTCCTTTTGTACCTACCATGTGGATATCAGTCATCTTATATCCTATATCATCATAAAGTCTTTTTACGTATGTATAAAAGGCAAGAACAGTCCCACCAGGCGTGCCAAACTATGGAACGTGGAAATTTTTTCACATCATCATCCCTCCCGAGGGGGGAGGATGGATTTCTTGGGTTTCGATGTAATGCGGACGCATGTACATCCGTGCATAGGCGTGCCAGACTGTTTAAAATAAACATACAAAGATTTTTTATTTATGAGGTGCATTGGGTATAAACCTCTCGAGTATTTTTTTTTTTTTCCGCGGCGTCGTGTACCGGACTATACCGACTGGAGACGGGTAAAAACCCAAATACCTTCGATACGATACGTTTGTTAAAAGACGTTTGCCGGAATTAGGGAATTTAGATGACAATTAAAATTCCACAAATATCCTCAAATGCATTTATATTTATGACATTTGAATACGCATCCTCAATTGGGTGTATGTACCTCCATTGGGCGTTTACATAAACGTGCCTTCACATACGTGTTATTTTAAAACACGGAAGGACTTAATTACAAAATTCCAAGTCTTTATATATGGACCTGCGGCGTCGTCTTCTTCCCATGTCACGAGGTACGGACGGAGCACGGGGACAAAACACGTGCATGCGGACGACAGGAGCTTGGAGAGAGAAGTATTTTCCCCCCTTAGAACTTCTCCCTTGAGCACACAAACACTTTGTAGGGTCTTCTTCAAAGGGTCAAGTGCATAAGGTCAGGTTCAAGTGCCTTTCTTCAAGCCCCTGCCCCCCTATTTATAGAGGTTTGGGGGGGGGGGGGGGGGTGGGGGGGACAGGGCCGGTATGGAACACCCCGCAGGGGTGGTCGCGCGCGCGGCACACCCCTGTGGGGGGTGGCCTGCGTGCGCGGCACACCCCTGCGGGGGGTGTCCACAGCGCACATCCCTGCGGGGGGTGGCTTTGGCTCCGGGACACCACCGCGGGGGGTGTTCCGCACAAAACCGCCCCGCAGGGGGTGGCTTCTGTGCAGGCAGACCCTGTGGGGGGTGCCCAAGCCGTACAGGCTATAAAGGTTGGCCCCCGGGGTCTTCTCTGTCCATTTGACTGCCTGTTGACGCACGTTTGACGCCCGTTTGTAGCCATTTGACGTGCATTCACAGCCGTTTGACGTGCGCTTGTCTCCGTTTTCGAACGTCGAGGCCGTTTTGCCCGCCCGAACACGTGCACGCCGTGCGCACACTTGGACGCACTGCCGGACGTTGACGTTGCTCGTCAAAGGGTATATGTTCCGCCCTAATGGACCTTCGAACGTCACATTTAATACATCATCCGAATTAAATCGGATTAAAATATGAACTCGAACCCGTTTATCTCAGGTGTTAGAGGGAGAGGTCGGGAGTTTCTTCCCAAAGCTCGGTATTTTTCCGGGCAGATTTATCGCCCGGACTTTGTTTAAATCCCGGTATTTTTCCGGGTTCAACAGGGGTCAAACATGTCAATGTTATTACATGGTGCGCAGTTGCCAGACCTAACCGATTTTCTAGCATATGTGCATGATAATCATTTCTGAGTAAATTAGTGCCTTTCATTGTGCAGCTCGTCTTGATATGCAGGTTTACCTTCTAGTACTTAACTATTGTACTTTAATATGGTACTTATTTTGTGCCAAGCTGTTGTCTCCTTGCCTGAAGAATTGCATGATATGGAGGAAGTCTCATCCAGTGCAGATTTGTGGGCTTTTCTTCCTGCTTCCTTAAATGCTGATTGTTCCAGATGCCTCCTAACATTATCCTCATCATCTGTTAGTCATTGAATTGCCATCACTTTAGATTTGCAACTTCTTTTCCAGCTTCCTTGAATGATGACTATCCCAGATGCTGTCTTTTTCTAACATTATCCTTAATATCTTCGGTAAGTGATTGAACTGTCGTTGCACATCCAGCAGTTGATGTTGTGCATTTCAGCAATCCAATTGCCTCTTGCCAGAAATGAGCATGTCTCAGATCATCTGGGTTGGTGCAACTGAGAAATTATTATATATTGTTACTATATGTATTGTTGATGGCCTACATTTCATCTATTAGGATAGTTCCATTTCTCTTTTGAACATTGAAGATTTTCATGGTTACTTGATGCTGCAAGGAAGAGAGAAAATGGAGGAAGAAGAGGGTGACCGGAGAGAGAAAGAGGGGAGAAAGGGAGATTGGCAGCTGTTCCTTTCAGTCCGCACAGATCCCCAACATATATATTAATGCCCTAATTAAAAGCAAAAGACTGAAATGTACCTGTTACATTACACACAGGTGACAGATCAGGGATATTTCAGGACTACAGGCCATAAGATTTTACTTAAGTGGATCCTCCAACTCCATAGTGGATCCGGTAATGAACTGCATAGATTTTAGTTAACTGGATCCTCCTTAGTGGTTTCAGTAATGAACCTGCATGCCCAGACCCACTATTCACCTCCTACAAGCATATCTTCTCAGTGAAAATTTACCATCGCTTGGTCAGTTTCACTTTCACTCACACTCTGAGCATCCTTTCCTTTTTGCTCACCTTCATCTGATCTGCATGGTCATGAATATTTATTCGTAGTCATCCAGTTTTTATGGAATTGTGGTCCATCACTAACTGCAGCACTAGGACCTATATACTTTCTTGATTCATTTGGTGAACAATTCACCATAGGCCTCAGAGCTTGTTGCTGCCAAGGTTCAAAATCTCGGGGATCGGGATCGGATCGGTCGGCCCAAAACCGATCCGACCCGGCGATCCCGAGCCCGGCTCGGCCGATCCGGGCCGAGCCCGACCGGGTCTGGCCAAGCAAAAGGGGGGTGGATCGCCCCCCTTAAAAAAATTGAAAAAAAATTAGAAAAAATATGAAAAAATAGGAAATATATGAACATTGTATTTATGAACTGAAATACATAAAAAAAATGTATTTATTGGAATCGTACATTATATTGTGTGGACATAAGGTTTACATAATCTGTCCAAGACATATAATGTTGGTAATATGCCTCATATTGAGTCAAATATTGACTATAGGCATCCGTGTTCGCATATATGATAGTGATTGGTGTGTAGCCCGGTATTTCAGGCACTTGATATGAGCCATATGACTCATATGAGTCATGTGAATGTGAATCGGACTCAGTGGATTGTGCATATGCTCCACCTCCGGTGTAATATGATGCATCCGGGTATTGAGGATATCCCAAGTAGCCTCCCTGCCCTTGGTAATATCCTTCAGTGGAAGCATAAGATGATGTATCTGACGCTTGCTCCATGGTCTCAAACTCCATCCGTAGCTTTTCTTGACGCTCCCACTCCTCTTGCATCTTCTTCTTCTTCATTAACCAATTCCGTCTATGCGGAATGAAGTTGGGATTGTATCCCGAATCTTCGGATGCTCCTTGCCCTTGCCCTTGCCCTTGCCCTTGCAATTGAGATGCCACTTTCTTCCCCTTTCGTGCATATTTTTGACTTGAGGTTTGTGCTTCCCTCCCTTCCCTACTCCCATGATGTTGATCTTGAGTAGCATGGGTGAAGTCTTCCTCTCCGGTGAATACAATAGGGTCGGGTGGCGGTGCCGGTGGCGGTACACTGCTGACAACTAGGACATCTCCTCCATGATCGGATCCCTCACTAGGAGTACTTGTCTTCGATGTCGAGTCATTAGAAGTTTGGTATTGAACATTATCGCTTGGCTCCGGTGTTTCATCATCTATATCTTCCTCGATCGTGTCCAAGTCTGCAATGCTAATGCCATGTTTCGTGCTCCTTCCTCTTGCACCCACTGTCTTCTTTTGGCGTTTAGGGGCTGGGGGAGTTTCGAACTCCGGAAGCAAAGGCACATCATCAAGCTCACCTAAATGAGACATAAACATGTTAAAATGAGAAATAAATAATTTATAAATGATGCATGTACATTGTAAATGTCATTTACCTTCAGCCCATGCACGATCATGCGGGTCGAACTCTGGTTGAACCGAAGTGCTTGCATTTACCCATGCATGTAGTGGATGTTCCTCCTCAAAAACTTCTTCTATATCTATTGTCTCCGATGGAGTTGCTTCAGCTTGTTGTTGCCCCGAGGATCTATATCTCTCTCTATCTTGAACTTGCTTGATTAATTGGAGGTTTTTAAGCTTCAATCTCATGTTGTAGTGGCAAAATACCAACTTCTCAAGACGTGCAGACTTCAACCGGTTTCTTTGTTTTGTGTGGATCAAGCCAAATGTGCTCCAGTTTCTCTCACACCCTGTGGCAGACGTTGTTTGGCTTAAAACCCGAATAGCTACATAGGCCAAGTCTTCATATCCATAAGTTCTTCCATGATCCAACCACCAATCCGCTGTAAATGAAGCATGTATAATGTGTTAGAAAATAGAACCAACTCATTGTACATGCAAATAAATATGATGAGTAACTTCTAACCTGGACTCAAAATCTGAGCAGCTCGTTGTGCCGTGCTAGTACCAAAGTGGTAGAGTTGAAGTCTATAATCATGCATTTGTTTGCATGCTATGATTGCCCTATCCTCATTGTCTAGCATCCGTTTGATTACATTTTTGGCCCCAATCAACACTTCGGAGGAATTGTCATAGTTCTCCCTCCTCCCATCAGTCCTATACATGTATTGGGGGTTGAAGAAATGCCCTACATGTAGAAGATAAATGTTAAAACATGAGTTGCAAATAATATGTAATCACAATTCACAATAGTTAAAGTGTTATGCTTACCTGCAGCATGAAGATCATGATGCAATGTGTGCTCCCATCGCCGATCTACGATTTCCCACCACTTGGCATACGTTGTTTTGTTGTTCATTTGGATAAGCTCCTTTGCTCGATCCATAGCCTCGTACAAGTAACCCATCTCGGATCTCCTCTCCCCATCTACCGCCCTTAACACTCGAACAAGCGGTTCTACTACATTCAACACATTTTGGACCCCCTTCCAAAATGGCTTTGATTGGATAATGTCGGTCACCTTCTTTCCATTCTCCCTCACCCGTGTAGGAGCATGTCGGGACATATAGTTTTCCCACTCTTCCGATGCTACCATCCTAATAAGGTTGCTACGTTGCCCATTTATGCTATCCAATGCAATATATTGGGATGCAAACCTTGTAGGTGCTGGCCGAAGCAACTCCCGTCCATGTGTATGCGTCCTCATGATGTCCAATATGTTGTTGTGGTTGTAGATGAAAGTGGTTACGAACCTTGCATTGTTGACCACATTTTCCACCATTGGATCTTCACAAATGTCTTCTAGCATTAAGTCAATGCAGTGCGCGGAGCAAGGAACCCAATATAAGTGTTCCCTTTTCTCCATTAGTTTTTGGCCCGCCAACTTGAAAGCCGCTGCATTGTCGGTTACCACTTGGACAATTCTTTTCTCTCCAATCTCCTGCACCATCTCATCCATCAACTGAAATAGGTAGTCCGCATTCTTCACCTTGCCAGAAGCGTCTACCGACTTCCAAAAAACAGTCCCTGCTTTGCAGTAGATTAAGAAGTTTATCATACTTCTTCGTGTAATGCCTGCACAATTCCATATGAAAAATTAAAACCTATGTCTTATTAATGAATAAGTGAATAACAGTTAACTAGCCAAACACTTGTACATACCTGTCCATCCATCGCACATTAACGTGCAACCATATTCGTTCAAATGTGGAAACATATGCCTTCATATCTTCAACTTCCATATCCAAGTATTTGTTGTAGATTTCATATGAAGTAGGGCCTTCCACCCCTTTGCCCACTTCACCAATAGTCTCTATCATGGACTCATAATATGGTCCTTTTGCTGCATTAGCCGGTATGCTGTTGAAGAAGAACCATCTTGACGTCGCTCTCCCTATCTTCTCCTTGCATATTTTCAAATTCTTGAATGCTGCAGAAATGGATGGTTGCTTCTCCCTTCGCCTGGTGAGAAATGGGTCTATTGGTCCCACTCTAGGATCTCCGTCTCTAGGGATATCCACTGGAACCTCAGGTATATTTGAACTCATTCCAGCACTTGAACTCCCTTGTCCGCTACCCCCATGGCCACTACCTTGACCTACGTGACGACCGGTACGTCGGAGATAGTCCTCTTCCGCATTAGACCTTCGACTTGCTTCCGATGCCCGACGAAATTGTTCTATAATATGAGATAGAAATAGAATGAGGGTCGGAGGGTGCTTAAAGCCTTAAACTAAAATAAATGTTTCAAAAGTAAGTTAACTAATTACTAACCTTCTTCATCTTGATCAAGATCAAAGAATTGTCTCCCTCTTGGTAAATCTACGGACCTTCGAGGAGGGGCAGATAAATCTTCCCGGATTTGTTGCCGTCTTCTACTAGTGTTTGCTTTGGATGTCTCTTTCTCCTTCATATATTGGCAAAATTGCATTCGAACTTCAGCAGGAACTCTCGAGCATGGTGCCACCTCACCTTTAATTCCCGCTAGATGTTGTTTCAAACGAAATATGCCGCCCGATAAGACCCGGTCACAATATTTACATTGGACCTTCCTTCGAGCCATGTCCACAACGATACCATGAGCCCAAGCGGGATCGGTGCTAGGAGGGTTGCTTGAAGAATGGGGAGCCGGAGCAGCACCACCTTCGGCGGCCATCACTTACAACACAAAAAAAGAAGTTAAATAATAATAAAACAGAAAATAAATAATTTTTTTTTGCGGATGAGAGAGAGGGAGATGAATCGCAGCCAAGAGTTCGGGCCAAGAGTGTGTGTGAGAGAGCCCGAATAGTCGAACAAGAATCCCAAGAGTGTGAAAGATGAGATCGCCTCCCAAATAGTGCAAAATAGTGCCCGAGAGAGAGAGAGAATGCCCAAAATATTGAGAGGAGGGGAGGAGAACTCAAAACTTGAGTTTAGAACATATTGGGGGCCTTTGGGGGGTTTATATAGACCCCCAAGGCCTCCAAAGGCTCCAAAGAGCCGTTTCTGGCCGTTGGGGAACAGTCCCCAACGGCTAGAAAACGGCTAGTTCTGAACTAGCCGTTGGGCCGCGGATCGCCCCGGTCCGGGCCGATCCGCGGCGGACCGGCCCGGGCTCGGCGATCCCGCCGAGCCCAGCCGAGCCCGACCGATCCGAGCGCAGGGGACCGGACAGGTTACCCCGGCTCGGATCGGAGGGGCCAAAACCGAGCCAACTCGGGCGATCCGATCCCGAGTTGGCCGAGTTTTGATTCCCTGGTTGCTGCTATACAGGGCGGTTCTCTACATATTTGTTTCAATCATGGTTTGGCGTGCCGGATCGGATCAGCCCGATTCCCCCGAATTGGGGCGAATCATGGAAAACCCGATTCTCGATTCCATCGATTCGGTCCGATTCGCCTCATATATATAATATTATTATATCATATTATAATATATATTATACATTATAAATATCATATATATGATATATTATATATATAATATATTATACCTATGAGGATCGATCCGATTCGGGGGGAATCGAATCGGATCAAGGAAAATCCGATTCGCCTCCCGATTCCGATCCGGCAAACCTTGGTTTCAATAGTCATTGTGTTTAGTTTTTGGTGTAATTAGGACATAATGGTCCGGTGGTGTGCCTGTAATTGTTGTATTGTTGTGATTCTATGTAGGTTAACATGAGGGGAGTCAGCTTCTCTATGTTTTTTGGCCATTCTTTCCCTCCCAAACCTTGTATACTTCTTTCTTGAGAGGGGCTTTCAGATTCTTCTTTCTTCGGCATCCTTGATTTCTTCTCCAACCAATTGCTTGATTTGGTGTTTGTTGAACCCTGAAAAGTTTGTGGTGGATATCTACAAAGGGAAATGCCAAAGGCCATTTATAATGATCCAATGGTTACTTAGGTAACCCCATGGTTGCTTAAGTAATATTGGGTCCAAGTCCCTTTCAAAGGTGACGTATGAATGAAGTAAATGTCATTATTACTTAGGTAACCCCATGGTTGCTTAGGTAATATTGGAACCAAGTCCCTTTCAAATTAAGAGAGGGAATTCATTCATCAAGTCGGCATCAAATCTCTCCAGTGAAGCAGAAGTTCAGAAAAGAACAGCGCTTGAAAGAGAATATGTCGCGGAAGAAATTCGGCAACACAAGGTTAATAAGGCCAAGTTTGAAGAACAGTACAAAGAACACGTGCAGCAGAAAGCGTCAAGCACTTGCAAACTCAAGCCTTTGTCGCAAGATCTCCAAAGAAAAGGACAAAATCTCACAGCATCCAACACCCTTCATGAGAAGACCAAAGGGGTGTATTTATAGAAAAACCTCCATGTAAAACCCATCTAACCGATGGAAATCCCCCATCGGTTAAGGGGGGGACCCTCCCTTAACCGATGGTACCCTTCCATCGGTTAAGGCGGTTAACTCTCTCTCCTCTCAAATGTAAGGGGCAAAACCCCTATATAGCCCATGTAGCCCAATGGCAACAGGACCCCTTTTTTTGGGATTCCAAAAATTGGAAGAAAATCTGAAAAAGAGAGGCTCTCTCAAAGGAAGTTCTAGCCCCCTCATAAAGGTTTTTCCGTTCGGTGTGAAGGTATTCGCCCTCGGCAAGGAAAAGAGAGGTCGTCTTCCTCTGGTTATGGAATCTTCTTAATCTCCCTTCATGTCGAGTTAGTCTCTATGGGGGTGGGGGGTTAAAAATCCAAACGTAACCCATACCTCCACATCGAGTTAGTCTCTGTGGATGTAAAATTAAATCATGCTCGTGTGCTTTGGATGTTTAAATGCCTTCTATGTCGAGCGAGTCTCCATGGGTATAAGGTATTTGAACATCTTTGTGTTCTTGTGTTCTAAATGTTTCCATGTCGAGTTAGTCTTCATGGATATAAGCATTTAGGCACATATGTTCTCCCCTCTCGTTAAGCGAGTCTTCGAGAAGGCCTCTTTATGGACCAATATATGGGCTGGACAAGGGCAAAAAGGGTGGAATTGGTGGCTTGAAATCGCCGAGGCAAAATGGGTTGGGGCGAGGTGATCTGAGGTCGCCTCGCCTCATGGCCTAGGTGATCGCCTCAATCGCCTTTGATAGCATAGGTCCTTATTTAGAGCTATTAGAATCATGTGGTTTACTTTTGTCTAATGGTAGGTGGAAGTTTGTGTTGCTCAGTTCTATGTAGTAGCCAAAGTCCATGATTCCATTGCCTAGGTTTACAAATATTCTTTTGTTATATTTGGCATCCCATGTCATGGTTTGGATGTATGCCAATTTTGCAAGTTGAAATAAAAATAAATAAATAAGATTTCGGATTTGAAATGAGAACTTGTATGATGTGGAATACGATTCAGGAATGTATGCTATACCTTTCCTTTTAGGTTAACTCCTTAAGCAGAATATTTCATCTTTTCTATTTTGTATAAATCCGGACTATGATAGGGGAGATCATAATTTAGTTTGTGGCCTACTAGAACATTGAAGTAAACAGAAGTGTAAGGTTATGTTTGAAATGCAAGGGATTGCAATCTATGAGCATTTGAAAAGTCTATGAATGTTCTGAATGGACCCGATTATGATATGAAGCTACATAAACATGTGATTCACTCTGTAGGTCATATGATTTTTGTTCTTTTGAAGTGTTCTGTAATGTTAAATCTATGGAAAAATGATATCTTCAGGATAAAAGTTACAGTAGCAGATAGCGTATCATGGGGTTATGTAACAAGAGGTCCTGGAGATACATTTGGAGATTTCACTGTGTCATAGACTTTGCATGGTTGAATTTTCATTATGTTTCCAGGTTGATGGTAATGGCTTTTCATACTCAAATTGCCTCTTGAGGGACCCTCTTATACAGTACACATGTGAGAGGTTACTTTCATATTCTCAATTGTCTAGGGGTTTTTCACGAAGTGCAATCTTACCATAGTAAACGGTTATATCCAAGAGCACCTTTATTTTTGGCATATGTGGTCCATAGTCATAGTATGATAGCAAACAGTTCAGACAAAAAAAAAGAGTGAACTCCAACCAGTAGAAAAACAGGATCAGGACAGGATTGACAACTGTGGTTTTATTCCACTGCCATGTTCTGTGCCGCCAAAGCAGTGACCAAACTAGGATAGGGGCATGACAGGCATATATTTTGCAAAGAAGGAAATTCAGACTAGTGCATGCCACGTTTTCTGATTCTGTTCGTTCCACTAAGGACCACAAATTTTCTATCCAAACCTTCATGTGGAGGGGACTTGAGTCAATGCGCAATGCTCTTAACACCTCATGTCTTATTCTTGTCTTTCTTTTCGAATCATCCTTCTGCAATTAATGATCTTAACATACATGCTAATTTTGTGTACATCCATTTGTATATTCACATCAAGGAACTTCCACGCACACTAGTTAGAATATTTGCAAAGTGGGAAAGGTTATCGTGTTTTGTTGATATGAATAATTTGCATAAACATTTTAGGGTGTTTTGCTTCTATTGCTAAGCTAGCAATAACATGGTTACCATTGATGACAGCATGATCCTAGTGATAATAAGGTTCACTATTGATGGCCACATGATGCTGTGGCTAAAGATGGTGAGGACTGTATGACAGTGTTAAATCATTTACTGCGTGCATAAAAAGGTAGGCCCATGTTTTGGATGCTGATCTGTTGGATTGAGTTATAGCATCAAATGGACAATTTAAAAAGCTTAATGGATTTCTACGTTAACCTTTATATGAAGTTTAGAACATCTTTTTGGGCTTGTATCATATTACAAGATATGATACAAAAGTTGTTATTTTTGTTCCAGAATTGGGATCTATCATTATTACCAATTTCAATTATCACATTATAATGCTCCAAAAGTTGTTCGTAAGCCATAGTTGTAGTATGGACGAGGGTCAGTTAACACATTGCATTGCATAAATGTCAGAATGGGCATTCAAATTCATCCATGGTAACATCTCTTCTGTAACATGTTAAGATAGATCTCTGAAGTGAAACTTTTCTTTTAGTGGCTGTTTATGTTCTTTTGAAACCCCTTATATTACTACAAACATTCAATTGTCAGATAATTTAGATTCCATGTAACATGTGTTATCGCCATGATTTATCCTTTGTATGACTAGTGCTGAGAAACACTAACAACTTTAGAAGATCAATGAGAGGCATTGTGCTTTATATATGTAGCCAGCAGAGTGATTCTGTAATCAGGTTGTCCATAAATAAAGCTGGCAGGATCCTCTCTTTTGCCTCAATTAGGTGTACCAGAGGATGTTGTCCAAAGGGCTGCTGCTATATTGGAGGTGGTTAGGTCTAATAGCCCTATTGAGCGGTTGCAGTGCCACAATATAACTTCCATGGATCAGCAGCATAAGGTACTTTCTGCTTTTTATTTATAGATGTTGGAAGTCTCCATATCTAGGTGAACGCTTTTGCTGAAGATAAATAGGCAATAATTGATGTAGGAATTTGGATGTGCATTTATCAGAGGTATGGATGCGGGGGTACATATGCAAATATGTATTTTAGAGGGGTGTATATACTTATATACCCTAAAAGCGAACGTCTTCTTCTGCTAATATTTCTTGTATGGACTATTTTTGCAGGATTACGTGAACAACATGTTAGCATTTGATGCTCGCAAGGCCAACCTCAACTTGTTCTTTGGAGACATCTTCCCCTCGTAATTCCCTTCCATTCCATACGTTCTACACCAACACCCAGCCCCCCTCTCCCACCATCCCGCCGTGGTCAGAAACATTTGCCATGTTACCCCGTGAAAGTGAAACTGGAGAAGAGGAGATCGTCGTGGGTTAGTGATGGTGTTTACCGTGTTATTACGGTACTCAGCAAGCACAAGCTGTGATTATTTCTCAACATAAACCAGCAGATTAAATAGACAAGTCGCAAGGACTACTGGTTAATTGTAAAATATTAGAGACTGAGCTAAGACTCCAAGATTACCTGGATCGGACAGGATCGGATAGGATAATACGAACTGGAGCGTCTTGTCCGTTCCTGTTTAGTTCTATTTGCATTAAAATAAAAAAGATCAAAAAAATACTAAACCGGACCCCAAGGTCATAGGCATGGTGTGAACTAGTCCGGTACACCCAACCATAGCTAAAACTGTCAAGAAATGAACTTTGAAGTTATTGTTTGCATTGATCTGGAGGTAAGTCATGCTGCAGTTTTATTTTCTTAATATCTTTTGAGAAAATATTTTATGTTTATCTTACTGTGACTTGTTTGACTTTATCTTTTTAATTATTGGAAACTTATATATGATGATTAAGTTATCATGTAACCCTTGTGCACAGAAATATCGTACGATGTTGGTTTCAAGGGAAAATAATTTTCATTCTAAATATTTGTTTCCTTTGTCTTAGAAGAATGTAGAAGGGCTCCCGAGGCCACAACTGCGTCAAATCAAAATATAACGGGTTACAATCCAAATTAATTCACCTCCTTCAGAGATAATACTCGAGCTCTTCAAATATTATTATCCTATAGTTGATTAGAAATGACTGTTCTATGGTATGACCATCAAAAGAGAAATCAGATTCGCATGCATAATGTAATAGCAAATGATTAGTCATACGAATAACACCATAATGTATCATATGCCCAAATGCGATTCTCCTTCATGCATTGCAACACTCCACCCAAACCTAGGCCATGGCTGGGGTAAGGTGCCACACAAAAGGAACTCAAATGCATCTATTATGGGACAGATTTTTTGCACTGCATAATAATATAGCAATCCATCCGCACCACCAAAACCGAAATAGATTATTCATGTCAATACAAGGTTTACAACGTTGCACATTAATTATACATGACTCTTGCCATCCAGGCAGATACAAACCCATGATAGAAGCAAAGTATAAAATGTGTTTTAAAATATGTTTCTTCTTTATACCAACAGTGGCATAAGGGAAATATTTGCCAGGAAATTTAAGTCATCTTAAGGTGATGGATCTGAAATTTTCAAAGAGCAAAGACATGAGTAGAAAGAATTTGGTTCAAATAGTTACATGCTTAACGTTAAACAGTTAATAGCCTTCAAAATCATGTAGGAACAAATTTCTTATACAAAGATCACCATCAATAAAAGGTATTAGAATGGAATTCTGAATGTAAATGACTGGCATAACAAAATCTCTGAAGGAGATGCATATATCTTTTGTGCCTAGATGATAGCACATTTGATCCTGCCCATGCGCACAGGTAGGGTCTAATGCTTACCTACAAATGTAGAATTTGTCTTAAAAAATCTAGACTAAGTTGGGCCATACATAAATTGTCACCCACGACTGACTACTTATAGTTGATGTCTACCACGGGCAGTTTAAACCACCCCTTAAGTGAGAAAGAGTACTAACTTAACATATCAAATTCAGATCTTACATGCATGTTGTATGGCAAGGAAGACAATGAGATTGTACATACAGAAAATATCAAAGAGCATAGAAGTTCGTACAACTAGAAAATGGGCCTCAAGGTGATTGAGGGAATACCAGGAACAATTAAACTAACATTGATTTAGCTTCAAGTGAAGTAAGAGTGGAATTGGGACATAGTTTGATGTAAAAATAATAGGAAAACCAAGATCAGGTCGTGCCTACCTTCAAAGTTAAAGCTTCAAAAGAGCACATTCCCTTCCTAATCAGATGGCCTACTTTTTCTAGTCAAATTCTCAGGTTGCAAGTAATGATACCGAGCTCTTACTTGTTGATAACCTCCATCCTTGTGCTTCTTCATTGATTGACTTCCAACTTGGCCCGTCGGCCTCTTTGTTCCGACCACAGCCGATGGCCTTTTTGACACTGTCCCCTGTTCCTTCTTCATCATGTTGTTCTTGATATTCTCTGCTATCGCTAGCGAGTCCTCCAATAGTAGTGCCTTCCTTAACATTTCCGGATACATCTGCAGATCCATCGGTCCCAGTTGTGTAATGTACTGGGGCCTTAGACTACTCATAAATCTCTTGGCCTTCAACCCTTCGGTCTGGACTAAGTGTGGGGCATACCGAGCCAGTTTAAAGAACTGGGCCTCGTATTCTACTACAGATAGACTCTATTGCTTCAGATTGGTGAACTCTGTCGCTTTCCTTTCTTATACTCTATCAGAGAAGTACTTGTTGTTGAAGTACTCCTTGAGCTGCGCCCAAGTTGCCTGGGCATCACCTAGTGTAGCCTCAATCCGACTCCCACCAAGTGCGTGCTTCCCTTTCTAGCTGATAAGTAGCTAGGGTAATCTTATTCTCATCGGTGCATCCCATCACGCGGAACGCAAGCTCCGTTTCCTTGAGCCAGTGCTCAGCCTCATCCGGGTCAGTGCTACCCTCAAATCTGGGTGGGTTCATGCTCCGAAAGTTTTTGTAGAGATCTCCTTGGTCTTCAGCTCTACCCTGTGTGGCTTGTAATAGTGCCTGGGTCAGTGTGTTGATCGTCCTTTGCAAGTCTCTCTCACGTGCAGCGACCATTGCAATCTTTCAAGATAACCACATTATGTTCATTAGATATTAACTTTATCACAACTTAATTCTAACTAGATGACTTAGCCCGTGTTTCTACCCCAATCTCACCATTGATTTTTGACAAGTCAGCACATGGGATTTAGTCTTGGCTAAGCCTAACAATTTCCTATTTACCTAGAACATAAGGAAAAGTCTAGGCTCTGATACCAACTGTCACGTCGTGACATTTAGCAGCAGAAAATAAACGTCGAGAGCGTGAGCGATACAAGTATGAGTATCACAGTCGAGTAATTCAGAGTTATTACTAAGTATAACAACAGACTTGAGACAATAATATTACCAGCCAAATATTCTTTATTTCATTTCCATCAAACTAGTTTAAAAACCTTACATCATCAGAGCCAAACATAGGGCCCATTATTGTCTGTCAAGTACATATGACATCAAAGGAAATAAACTTATCTATTACAGACTCTTTCAACTCTAATCATCTTGACTGACCAGCTATATAGATGGGTACAGTTGAAAAACTCATCACTCGTCCCAGTCCCATCATTCCCAAATTCCTCATAATCATTACCTAAAAATATTAAGAAAAATAGGGTGTGAGTGCATTTGTCACGCCCCGACGCGGAATATCGGAGCGCGAAGGCAGTTGCAAGTGAACGGGTATAGAGCGAGCACTAGACATCAAACCATTGCACAATGAATAATACTAAAGCAAATTCTCTTCATTAATACATTTCGATGCCTAGTTACAACCACTAATATCAGAGCCAATCTATGAGGCCCAATTACATTGAAAGAAAGTAAAAGACTAAACTTCAAACCTAACTACTACAACACTAAATATAGCAATAGGACGCTAGGGTACTCGAGACATCACTCCAGGTCGTTCACATCCTCTTGAGTGTATGGTTCATCCTCGGTCTCACCTGAGAACACAACGACAAATAACGCAGGGTGAGCGATAACGCCCAGTAGGACTTAAATCTCAGGATCAAGCATGCTTTAAGTGTTTAATGTCTTGTAAAGCAGGATAACTAGATAGAGTAACGAGAAACATATAGAAAGTACTGGTACACGATAACGAGAAACAATAGCACAATGCACGAGAGTATAGCACGACAAGTGTTGATATCGGATTGGTCGTATAACAAGATAACAAGTAAAGTTGCACAACAGTGCACAAGTCACGATAGCAAGTGTTGGTCTATATTCTGTCAACCACGAGATTCAAGTAAACCAATAATTGACTGTTTGATTAATTGATTGCCATAGATCAAATCTTGCGTGTTCATGCGTTAGGTGTATGCCATCACCCAGATCATTAGACCTCCGCGAGTTATAGCCTTTCAGGTGCTCCTCCCAAGGACCAGACCGGGCCCTTATAATGTTGCCTAGCATAGTCATGTTTTTATCGTAGACAATCAATCATTTAATTGGCCAAAAATAGAGAGTACTAAGAAATAGATGAGATCACTAGATGAATAGACGAGATAGTAGAGTGAACGTGAATAGATGAGCGAGTCGAGTATAGATGAGAGCTAGTGGACATTGCACGTAAAGCGACGAGTAAACAGGCGATAGTAACAGTTGCACAACACGCGCACATCGTATTGGCAGTCAGGTGGAATTCACGATCTTCCCGCTAGCCATGTTATGCACAAGTCCAGAGGTCCAACGTGATTCAAGGTAAGAGCGAACTTCTAATAGCCGTTTGGATCATATCGATCCCTAAAAGTGTAATAGGTGTTAGGGTACAACTGGCTCGTCGACCATGTGGGAATCCATGATCAGATGAGACTTACGGAGGCCTTGTGCAAGGGTTCACTAGTCCGGCGAAAGGAATATCCGACGGAGAGTTCACTACAAGCCAAGTAAAGTGTGTTTATAAAACAGGTGCTCGACGTTCTAGAGGAATTCTAGGACAGTGGAGCGTCGATATCGGAATATAAAGAACGCAAGAAACGATTACAAGTCCTTTAAAATAGGGCAATTAATGTACTTTATTTCAATAAATTACCAGGTACATTATGAGATATTTTCTGCAAAATTTCAGTCATAAATGGATGGTTTATGTGTGTGCAAGTGCAAGAGGAATCATAGATAGAATATAAGTCGTGAAGATGTATTTAAAATTATTCAATTGCTCCATTTTTAGGCAAGGTTTTGACCGGGGGTATAACTGTAAAAAGGCGTAAGGATTATTTAAAAAGTGACAGAAATATTTTATGGGTTTTTCACCAAAATTCCTGTGAAGGCGACATAGGCCAGTGAGGATCGCGACATTGGTATGATGGAACGCGACAGGGTCCTGTACGGGTCGCGATAGGGCTTACAGATCGGGTACTGGGAACGCGACGGTACACCTGTCGCCTTCTTAATCGCGACAGGTAGGCTGTCGCAATCGGAGCCCAGAAAGCGACATGTCGAGGCGTCGCCTTCTGGTTGTCTGCGCCTGACTCTGACAGGAGTCAGAGCAGACATTGGATTGCGGACCAGGGATATCAATTCTTGATATAGGGTTGTTCAGAAAATCATAACTAATTATATATGCAATGAAAAATCATGAAACCAGTGGCAAATGAAACTAGACATACGAGAGTACTTCCAGTAAATAGGGATTTGAGAGAGAACAGGGTTTGAACATGGTTTGAGAACGAACAAGGACGAGTAACACAGAACATGACACAGGGAGCAAGATGGATTTTATTCGAGTAACATGCTCAACAAAAATTAGGGCTTTCGGGTCAAAAGATCCCTAACAAGATCAAGTATTTACAATAAAAATTTCATAGCATGGGATTAAGTATACGAGGAGATATGGATTTAACATGATGTCTCGGGGTTATCATGTTTGCAGAACTTCAAAAATTAAGAACAAAAGATAGGATGGATGGAAAAATATGAAACTTGGGGGTTTTGTTCAAGAGGGTAGGAAGAACCTACAGACGAAATTTCAGAATTTTAGCTTGTGAGAACACCTACCTTTGGATTTATTTGTCTTCTAGGGTTGAAACTCCCAAAACGAGGAAGAAGCTTCAAGAACACCTTCTTCCCACGAGATCCTCTCCTCCTTGACCTCTTCCCCACGTCCAACAACCTTTGGCAACGAGCTAGGGTCGGCCAAGAGGATTTATGAGGTGTATTTATGCATGCATGAATTCCTATTCCTATTTCTACTCTAATTCCTCTAAATTCTGAGATTTCCTAACTCTAACCTTCCTTCCTTGCTTTTCAATCCCTATTTAGGCTAGGAAGAGATCTAAATTCGTGCTAAACCATATGGGGTAGGTTTAGGAATCCAATTCCAACTCTAACTTCTTATTTAATGCATTAAATACCCATTTTCTATTTAGGTAATAATTTAGTTACGAATTTAGGGTATTTTTCTATTATTCTCCCTTTGTAAATTCATATTTTTGACCCAATAAATTCTAGAAGATCCATTAAGCAAAGCCCATTACTCTTTTCCATTTAATGGGTTTTATTTAATGCTCTTTTCATTTAAATATCCATTTAGCTAGGTTTTAAATTCTTTATTTAAATTTTTATTTTTCTTAAAAATTCAGGTTGCTACACATTCACCCCCCTCTGGACTTGCTAGCTGGGCAACAAGTGATATCAGAGCTAGTCTCTTCGACAAAGAAGAAGATCCAACGATCTGAGGAGAAAAGATCAAATGGCAGCCCAAAGTCACTTCGAAGGTCAGTCAGTAAACCGACCCCCTCTATTCGATGGTGAAGATTACACATACTGGAAAACAAGGATGGAGTACTTCCTACAAGGATTCGATTTTCAAATATGGTCTATAATAGAAGAAGGCGATCTAGTTGTTCTGAACAACAGAGAACATTGGACAGAAGATGATAGAAAGAAGATTTCTCTCAACTGCAAAGCTAAGAGTATATTATGCTGTGCTCTTAGCAAGAAAGAGTTTAATAGAGTTTCAACCTGCAAATCAGCAATGGAAATGTGAGAGAAGCTCAGAATTACGTACGAAGGTACAGACAAAGTAAAAGAGACCAGAATAGACATTCTTGTGACATAGTATAAGAGGTTCTAGATGCACCCAGGAGAGTCAATAACTCAGATGTTCAACAGATTTACAAATATCACAAACGGGTTGGCTGGTCTAGGAAAAAGTTATGAAATGGGAGATATGGTCAGGAAGATCCTAAGATCCTATCAGCTTCGTGGACTCCAAAAGTGACAGCAATAGAAGAGGCCAACGACTTAAAGAGAATGTCATTAGAGAAACTCATTGGGTCACTCATGGCTCATGAGATCAACCTGGAAAGACTCGGGGAATCCTCAAGCAAGAAAAAACATACCAATGAACTCAAGGTTATAGCAGGTAGCTCTGAAGAAGAATCTAAGGATGAGGTAAGCAATGAAGGCAGTGATGATGAAGAAGCACTTCTATCCAGAAGATTACAACGCATACTAGCCAAGAAAAAGAAATACCAGTCTGGAAGAAGGTATTTTAAGAAAGGAAAAGAGTTCAAGAAGCCTAAAGTCAAAGATGTGAAGAAAAATGAACCAATTTGCTATGAATGTAAGAAGCTCGGACATATCAAAGCTGAATGTCCGAAACTGAAGAAAATTGAGTTCAGAAAGAAGGATAGTTCCAAGAAATTCAGAAGATAGAAGAAGAAAGCCATGGCAGCAGCATGGGACAACAGCAGTGACTCAGACAGTGAGTCAAGCTCAAGCAATGAAGAAGAAGAAGAAGCCAACCTGGCATTCATGGCCAACGTCGAAGATAAGGTAACATCAGACTCATCTTTTTCTTCATGTAATGAATCTGATTTAGATAACTTAGAAGAAGCTTTTAATGAATTGTACTGTAAATATACAGAAGTATGTAAATCACTAAAAGCCAGTAAGAAAAATCTCGCATGCTTAGAAAATACTAATTCATATTTAAAATCTAAAAATGAGCAAATGGAAAAACAAATTACTGAACTAAAAAGGAGAAATGAACTGTTATGTGAAGACTTAAAAAATAAAAATGAACAATTAGTGAGTTTGGAAAACCAAGTAACTGTAAATAAATTACTACAAGAAGTTAACACTTAAACAACAGAAAATGAAAAATTGTCAAGCACACTAGAAAAATTTACTAATGGCAAAACAACATTAATATTAAAAGGTGCTAGACGGTCAGGTAAAAAGAACATGGATTAGGTTATATTCCTCCCGATAATGAAGAATCAGTAGTATATCCTAAAACATATCCAACTCCTACATTTGTACCTAAACAAAACACAATATATAAAGCAAATCTCAAATACATTCCAACTGAAAAGATAACCAAAATGTCTGCTGCAGCCATTGTAACAAGTTAGGTCACATTAAAATGACATGTCCAACTAAACACAAAAAATGGATAATTAAAAGGAAAATTGATGATACTAACCAATCAGGACCCAAAAGAACTTGGGTACCTAAAGCTTAATGTTTTTAATGTAGGAAAACCTTCGAGCATCCAAATAGTACTTGGATAGCGGGTGCTCAAGGCATATGTCAGGTAACAAGAAGTTGTTCTCTCACCTTGAAGCTGAAGAAGGTACAGTTACATATGGTGACAGGGGTAAAGGAACTGTAATAGGTTGCGGACTGGTTGGTAGCAAAGGAAAAGTTATCATTGAAGATGTACGTTGTGTGAAAGGACTAAAGCACAACCTTATTAGTATCAGCCAACTGTGCGATAAAGGACATCAGATCAGATTTCAAGAGTCAAAGTGCAGCATTATGAAGAATGGTGCAATCGTGTTTGAAGCCAGCAGGGAAAAGAACCTGTATGTACTTCATCTAGAAGACCTAAAAGATCAAGATGTCTATCTGGCAGCAAACAAAGAGTAGTCAACTGAGCTTTGGCACCGAAGACTGGGCCACTGCAGTTTGGATGGCATGAGAAAATTGATCAAGAGAAGCTTGGTGGAAGGTCTATCCAAGGTTAGTGCAAAAATGAATGGTGTCTGTGGACCGTGTGTAAAAGGTAAGCACACCAAGTCATCCTTTAAATCAAAGACCGTGGTAACAATCTCTAAACCCTTAGAACTTCTACATATAGATCTATTTGGGCTAATGAGGACCACAAGTCTCGGGGGAAAGAACTTTGGATTTGTTATAGTAGATGATTACTCTAGGTTTACATGGGTTTCTTTCTTGGAACACAAAGATGATACTTTTGAAAGTTTTGTTAGTTTCAGCAAGAAAGTTCAAAAGGATAAGAAGTATAGCATCATTAGTATCCGATCAGATCATGGAGGAGAATTTCAGAATGAGAGCTTTGCAAAATTTTGTGATAGCCAAGGAATAGAACACAACTTCTCAGCACCAAGGACACCACAACAAAATGGAGTTGCTGAAAGGAAGAATAGAACCCTATTGGATATGGCAAGGACAATGCTATCAGAATATGATTTGCCAAGATATTTTTGGGCCGAAGCCATCAGCACAGCATGCTATATTATCAACAGAGTAATGATCAGGCCAATCTTGAGAAAGACTTCATATGAGCTATACAAGCAGAAGAAGCCGAAGATTAGCCATTTCAGGACATTTGGATGTCCATGTGTCATCCATAACAACGGCAAAAGGGATATTGGTAAGCTGGACTCCAAATTAGATGAAGGTATATTCATGGGGTATGCTTCCAAACCCAAAGGATATAGAGTATTTAACAAACGAACTGTATTGATTGAGCAATCAGTGCATATTATTTTTGATGAAACTAACCCTTCCTTGAGAAAGGAAGTAGATAGTGATATTGATGATACAGATGAATTGTCCAAGAAGCTAAAGAACACATCAATTGAGGACAAGGAAGATCCACCCTTGGAAGATCTACAACAAAAGGACACATCACATGAAAATCTTCCAAAGGAATGGAGGTATAAGAAGGATCACCCACTGGACAATATAATTGGAAATCCATCTGTTGGGGTAAGAACAAGAGGTAATGTAATTCCATGTGATTATTTAGCTTTTGTATCTCAAATGGAGCCTAAGACAGTCAATGAGGCACTGTCTGATGAATCTTGGATAATAGCCATGCAAGATGAACTCAACCAGTTCAAGAGAAACCAAGTATGGTCCCTTGTTCCGAGACCATCAGATCATCCTATGATTGGCACCAAATGGGTGTTCAGGAACAAATTAGATGAAGCTGGTGTGATCACTAGAAACAAGGCCAGACTGGTAGCTCAAGGCTATTCCCAAGAGGAAAGCATAGATTTCGATGAAACCTATGCACCAGTGGCTAGACTTGAGGCAATTAGGATTTTACTTGCATATGCTTCTGCATTAAACTTAAAACTCTTTCAAATGGATGTAAAATCTTCTTTTCTGAATGGTTTTATAAAGGAAGAGGTATATGTAGAACAACCACCTGGTTTTGATGACATGAATTTTCCGAATCATGTTTTTAAGTTGCATAAAGTTTTATATAGTTTGAAACAAGCACCAAGAGCATGGTATGAACGTTTAAGTACTTTTTTATTGAACCATGGTTTCATTAGAGGAAAAGTAGATAGTACATTATTTGTTAAGTCTAAAGTCAAATATGTATTGCTTGTACAAATTTACGTAGATGATATAATATTTGGTTCTACTGATGAATCTCTTTGCAAGTATTTTGAAAAACTTATGCAGGGAGAATTTGAAATGAGCATGATGGGGGAGCTCAACTACTTCCTCGGATTGCAAATCAAACAAGGAAAGGAAGGATCTCACATCCGTCAAGCCAAATATACCAAAGAATTACTAAAGAAGTTTGGATTTGAAAATGTCAAGCCACTGTCGACACCCATGAGCACATCAACAAGGCTAGACAGTGACAAAAATGGTAAGGAAGTAAATCAAAAACTTTACAGAGGTATGATAGGTTCATTACTTTATTTAACAGCAAGTAGACCTGATATATTGTTTAGCGTATGTATGTGTGCTAGGTACTAGGCAGATCCTAAAGAGTCTCATTTAATTTGTGTTAAAGGGATCTTTAGATACTTAGCCAAAACTCATGATCTAGGATTATGGTACCCAAATTCATGTGAAATTAATTTAGTAGGATATTCTGATGCTGACTATGCTGGATGCAAGGTAGATAGGAAAAGCACCAGTGGATTTTGTCAATTTCTTGTAGGATGTCTAATATCATGGTCCTCAAAGAAGCAAAATTCAGTAGCACTATCTACAGCTGAAGCTGAGTACGTGGCTGTTGGAAGCTGTTGTACACAACTCTTATGGATCAAACAGCAGCTTGAGGATTTTGGACTAAATATCAAGACAATTCCCTTGCTGTGTGATAACACCAGTGCAATAAATCTCACTAAAAATCCAGTTCAGCATTCAAGGACAAAGCACATTGAGGTTAGATACCATTTTATTCGTGATCATGTAGCTAATGGTAATATAGACATTTCTTTTGTAGCTACTCAAAATTAGTTAGCAGATATCTTCACAAAGGCCTTACCTGAAGAGAGATTTACTTCTCTAAGAAGGGAACTAGGCATGTGTAAATTGTGAAAGATTTATCTGTATAAAACTGAAATATAAATTATTTCAGAATAACCAAATTTTCTCTCCCTTGTAGTTAAGCAAAATTTCATTAAAATATTACTTATTTCTTACTTATCCAAGACGGTTCGATTATTTTTAAAGTATTTATTCCTCTCGAACTGGTCACTTTGTCGTTTTCTGCCATTATGGCGCCTCGTGTTTCGAAAAGTCACATTTATCCTTTTTGATAAAAACTCGAAATCTGTGGTACAACGATTCACCCTTCGTCTTCGTCTCCTTCAACTTGCCTGAGAGGATACCCTAACGACTCCGACATCGACTCTTCGGAATTTCAAAGCGTCCAACTCCTTCCCGCTAGAAATTTCTTGAGGGCTTCTGCTCCTTTCCTCATTCCAATCATTCAGAAACCTTCCCCATTCAAATCCATGGCCGCGTCTGGTGTTTCCGACAGCGTCGGGGGCTATGGAGTTGAGTTTCTCACCGCTGAGCAGCAAGAAAGGTTCACCTCTGTAAAAATTAAGGTCTGTGGCAATAAGGCAGTGGATGTTGCAGATTTGCAGAAAAATGGAATGGGCAGCATCATTGCAACAATGGAGAGGATGAAATGGTCAAAGATGGCAACTCTGTCAGAAGTAAGTTATCCAGACCTAGTGAAGGCTTTTTACGTTTGTTTGAAGACTGAGGAGGACGGGTCCTTGACATCCACCGTCAAAGGAACCCAGATTAAGATCACCTATGAGTTATTGGAATCACTATTTGGAGTTTGCACCACCGGTCACAGTGGGGTTCACACTGTGGATATCCACGAAAGGATTAGGGATTGTTGGTCCCGAATTCAGACTGAAGGATGGGAAAATTGACATCAACCAACTGAATGCTTTTAACCGTATTTTGCACTTTATTGTTTGCTAAATTTTGGTCCCAAGGAGCGCCACCTCTTCGACTTGCACAAAGGCAGACTCAGATATGATGTTCTGGGCCATCCAGAACCAGAGCATAAATATGGCAGAGGTTATGATAGAAAGGATGAAGTTTGCATCCGCACAGGTTTTGGACAAGAAAAGCAACTTAAATGTGTCCCTACCATATGCACACCTGCTCACCAAGGTATTTCAACATTCTGGCATCAATCTATCTGGAGCAGTGTCAGAGAAAATGGGTCAAGCCATTCGGTCCAGAAATCTTAAGAAGAGTGGTTTTTCGCTGGTTAATGGAATATGGTCAAAGACCTCAGTGGCTGAGGGTGAGGCCATTATTGGCGAAGCCCAAGAAGTCCAAGAAGAGGTAGCTCCAGTAGTGGAAGCAGCAGCAGTGCAAATAGGAGAAGCAGCAGAGCAGCAGCAGCAGAAGTACCAGCAGGTCCAGGAGTTCAAGAGCAGGCCGCCCAAGAAGAGGCACAAGTAGCAGCAGCAGCAGAGGTCCGAGTAGATGGATCAGTGATCATTAGAAGCCAGATTGAGGACATTCATCAAGAATTTATTGAGCCAATTGGACAGAATTCAGAAGCTGTACCTCCCTCCTCTCAAGTAGCTACAATTCTTCAGAGTGTACTGGACTCTTTAACCAGTACTCAGGTGGAGCCAGAGATCTTGGTAGATCCAGTTGTAGAGGTTGTGGCATCAGGCCACATTGCAGATGTTGTGATGGAGGAAGCTCCCATTCAGGGGGAGCAAGAAATTGTATCTGAAGATGTGCAAGTAGTAGATGCTCCTAGTCAAGGGGAGCAATCTGCTAAAAAGGAAACAGCATCTCAGGGGGATCACACTGCTAATGTCCCCATTGATGAGCAGTTCAGAGAAGGCATTGTGGAGAGTGCCTCAGATGATGCAAATGATGATAATGTGGAGCCCGTTACAATGGCAAGCAGCAAAGGGAAAGAAGCAGCTCCTGGGATTCCTCTCTTGACCAGGAGGCCTCATCAAAGGCAGAAAAAGAAGAAATTGAAGGTCAATCTGAAGCCCTTAGTTGCTAGAATGGATGAGCAAGGGAAGATTATGTGCTCTGTGCAATCAGATATTCAGTCAATTTTCATAAGCCAGAGTACCTCAGTTAAGGAGATGGGAATGGTCAGAAATGCAGTGAGATGGGTGCGAAGTGAGCTCATTAGCATCAAGGAGTCTATAGCCAAACTTGGAGATTTGGTCAGGGCACAGTCCTCAAATGCCCCTCCTGCTCCTTCTCCTGCAGAACCAGTCCGAAGTTCTGGGCCCTCAGAGGCCAGGCAACAAGATGTTGGGCCATCAGGGCAAATTTCAGAAGAACCAGCAGGGCCATCCGGGCCACAGGGTGTTGAAGAGGCAACAACTGCAATGCAGGATCAGGTTGAAGCTATGAAGTCTAGGCCGTCAGGGCCAATAGAGGATGTTTCTGGACCAACAGGGCCAGTGGTCTCCGAGGGTGAGATTCCAAGAGTGGAAGAGCCAGTTGTAGCTCCACAAGCCCCTGATCCTTCTCCTCTTGCAACTCCAGCCCCTCCTTCACCACCATCTTCCTCCACAGCTCCACCAGCACCTATCCCCTTCAAACAACCCCTGCCTCGCACCATTTCTTCCCCAACTCCATTTTCCTTCTGAATCCTCCTCATCTTCTGCCACCTCTACATCAATTCCTCCACCTCCTCCTGTTCTTGAAGACCCTCCAGCCTCATCATCAGCTGGAGCCTCATCTTCCTCTGGTCCTTCTTCAGATGGACCATCCATCATACCTCCTTCTACCCATCAATCATTTCTCCATCCTCCTACTCCTCCCTCCTTTATCACCTTTATACCTGAAGGTGCACAACTAGAAGGTCCATTTCTCAATAAATTTGAGGATGAGTTGGAAATTGCCACCATCCGTTCAGTTCTGGCAGTTGCCTTTCATGTCCACAGGACTGACTCTTCTAATCATGTCTCTAAAAAGAAACTCTCCAACACTCTTGCTCTTCCCACTGAACCTAAATTTCCTCCTCTTTGGTTTTCTCTCACTATTGAGAATTGACGAAAACCAATCTATTGTGAATATCTCCAAAAGTGTATCTTTGCCACCATTTTTGGTATTCCTTTTCTCAATCTAATTGATCACCTCAATGTTGTCCTTCCCTATAATCACTTCTCAAAAGCTGATCAATCCAAAATCTTCCAAATGGATGAATGCAAGTCTAAAGATCAGTGGGCTAAAGGGCACAAGGCTCTCTACAGGAAATTTCTTCTTATGAAGTCCGAGTGGTTTCCACCCCGGATCACCCTCTCTCTCTCTCTGAGTGGTTTGTAATCCATCACAAGACCACCTGGGCACATTTTATTCAAAAGGAAGTTAAACTCATCAGATACTTCCAACTATTCAATGACTATCGGTATCTTCACAAGCTACCTGAAGTGCAGTTCCAGGGAGCCATTGCTTCGTTAAAAATTGAAAATCCAGTCAATTGCTCCTTCAAAGTGGATTTTGCTACCCTGCAAATTTCAGACATTGTGTTTCTCCCTAAGCTGCACTCCTTGGTCATAGATTCCTCAGTTGGTCCTGTGATTTTTGAGAGATTTGCTCGTGTCATGGGTAGAATCTTAGCTCAGCAGGGTCGTCTCCCCTCCTTCCAATGATTCCTCTTCAGAGAATTTCATCAGGGCCATATCTCCTCTGAAGTTCTTGCCCCTCTTCTATCAGAATGTGAGAGGCTTTCTCCCACGGACAGGGAAAAGCATTATAACCAGTCAGCCCTTCAGTTGGAAGTCTTAAACAGCTCCTTGTTTAAGGCAGGCAAGTCTACTCTCACAGCTGAAGCCTTTTTGGATTTAAACTCCATCAATCTGGTTCAAAAGCCTTATGATCAGTGGGTCGAGCGGTACAAGCTTTTTATGGCTTTGAAGAAAGATCTTCTGCAGCATCAGATCCACTACCCTATCAAGATCAACCAATTTCTTCGGTTTGCCAGCTTTGGATCTTTCATTTCCTTCAAAGAATCTCTTGGCAAAGATGAATATGCTAATTTTCTAGAAGATCAGCGCCAACTTCACATCAAGAGAATGCTTCCTGATATGGGGCCATCTTATTCTATTGCTTTTGGGGTCTTTCAGACCTATTTTGAGGAGCAGGAATGCAAGGCTTTGCACATTATTCAGTGGCATGCCTCCCTTCTATCTCCTGCTTTCTACCTCCATGTAACCCCTAAAGATAAATAGCAAAGTTCCTTAATCTTACTTCTCTTTTCTCCTAAAATTCTTTGTCTCAGTATGATATCTTTTTGCTTAATGACAAAAAGGGGAGAAATACAGTACTTCTGAAATACATGATATTTTATTCTGCAATTTATTTAGATTTATTTCAGAATATCTTTGGTTAATGTTATGTTTTGTGATCACCAAAAAGGGGGAGATTGATGATCAGATTATCCCAAATATAATTTAAATAAATTACATATCTATTTTGGTGATTAACAAAATTGTGATAAAGATTACTCTAACATAATTTCTATGAGATTTGAGCACAGGAAATAAATCAAGGAAATACAAGAAAAATCAGTAAGTATTTATCATCCTGTAGCATTTACAGTTCAAAGCATGAAATATTCTAAGTACACATCGACTTTTTAGTTGTTGCAACGATTTCCTTAGAATCATAACGATTTCCTCATCCACATCGATTTTTGGTTCTATAACGATTTCATAAGTCATCGCTATTCTATTGAAGTCTATTTTATAACGATTTGCTTCTATACGATTTGATAAGTGAGAACAACGATTTGCTCTCACATCGATTTGCTCTCATAACGATTCGTTAAGTATCATATCGATTTGATCTTTTTCGATAAGTTACACAACGACTTGGTCACTGTAACGATTCAATAAGTTACAACAACGACTTGGTCGTCGTAACAATTCGATACAGCAAACAACGATTTGCTTACAATGATTTCAATCTCACATCGATTTTGTAAGTGAGCATAACGATTTGCTCTCATAACGATTCGACAAGTGAGCATAACGATTTGCTTATAACGATTTGCATATAACGATTTGCTTATAATGATTTGCTTATAACGATTCAATCATAACGATTTGCTTATAATGATTTGCATATAACGATTTGCTTATAACGATTTACTTATAACGATTCAATCATAACGATTTGCTTATAACGATTCGATCATAACAATTTGCCTATAACGATTTGCCCATAACGATTTGCTTATAATGATTCAGTTATAAGGATTTGTTCATAACGATTTGCTCATAGCGATTTGCTTATAACGATTTGCTCATAACAATTTGATCATAACGATTTGTTTACGAATAAGCAACGATTATCATGAACAATAACTCGCTAGCACAACAATTCTATAAGTCATGTTCATATCGATTTCATGAGCTATAACGACTTGATATTTAAATATCTTGACTAGTCAAAGTCATCCCGTGTATTTCTTTGTTATCCATGCATTAAATATAATCATACATTTCTCTGCACGATGCATGTCCAGATATCTTCTATTCTTATGCTTGTGCATGTAATATCTTTTTGAAGAGACAGAATGGAATTTCCATTTTGATGTATTCTCACTCTGACGTTGACTGACAACAAGAGACAGCACAGCTGTCTAAGTTTTAGCATTTAATGTGTGTAGGTCCCTGACAGCACAACTCTATACAACGTTGGATAAAGTAGAAGCTGGAGGATATCAAGAAGGATTTTCTTCTTATGTGCATGAAACGCAAAGAACCATTGACTGCAAAGGAAAGCCATGCAGTCTAACGTTCTCTAAACTCAAAGACAACGGATACTTCAACGACTACATTTTAAAAGAAGATACAAATAGAAGACTGGTGCTATCATGAAGAATCTCTCTCTGGAGAGAATTCAAAATCAGCAAGCACCTTAGAAGAGCTCAAGTCTCACTCCATCACCTTGATATAGCTCTTAGCTCTCTACATCTAGTGTAGATCTCAGAGAGAGCATTTGTGTACTGAGAGAGTTCATTATTGTTCATCTTTTCCTCTCAATCTTGTCTTTGGATCAAGCATTGTGCTATTAGCTTGGTCCAGGGGCGCATCATCTCTTGAACACTTTTGTGTGTTGATTCCCTTCGTGTGAAGGAAGACCTGGGGGTTCCAGGGTGTTCATTTCCCTTCATGATGAAGAAAGACCTGGTGGGATCCAGGGTGTTGTATTCCTCTTCGGGTTGTGAAGAGAAGACCAGCTACGGCTGGGTGTGTAATTGTCCTTGAGGGGGACTGTACCCTTGGGTAGTGGAATCCTGAGTTGTTGCTCAGGGACTGGACGTAGGACTCCTGTGGAAAGGAAGTCCGAACCAGGATAAAATCTTGTGTAGTGTGTCTGATTGCTTTGTGTTTATTGTTTTCTTCTCGCTAACACTAACAATCATTGAAGTGTTTATTGTGTGAACGTTTTTTGTGGACAGGTTTTAGATTATCAAATTTTAAAGAATCCCATTCACCCCCCTCTGGGCTTGCTAGCTGGGCAACACGTTGATGGTATTGTAAATATTTAGCTTATTAGGAAGGATGTTGTAAATATTTTCAGTCTATAGAACAGAATGACAATGTAGTGTAAATCTTTTGGCTAATTAATGAAAAATGGTATGTTATGTGAAACTGAAAATTTGTATGAGAAGAATGTAAGCATGGTTTGGTTATGGTATTAATGTATGCATTGTTGGATGTCTCAGATACTTGTTCAAATTAATCATGGATGGAAGTGATGCAAATTGGAAGAAGATGGAAAGCTCGATGCATGATGTGACATGGGTAATGAGGACTGTGGCAAAGAACACACACCATAATAGAACAAATTTGTTTAAAGATTTCCGAAGTCTAGATCCTCCGAGATTTGCAAGTAGCACAGATCCGAATGAGGCTAAGAATTGGTTAAAGGATATTGAGAGAATCTTTAAAGTGATCTGATGTACAGAAGAAGAAAAGATACGCTTAGCAACATTTCATTTAGATCGTGATGCCCGAGTATGGTGGGAAACAGTGGAGTCTACTTTAGAGGACCCAAACCAATTTGGTTGGGAGGAGTTTGTGGAAATGTTTAATGATCATATTTTTCCGAGGTAGTTCAGGAGAGAAAAGCTAATGAGTTTGCTGGATTAAAGCAACTCAGAATGTCAGTGTCGGAGTACGAGGCACAGTTTGCCCAATTATCCAAGTATGCTCCTCATCTAATAGCCACAGAGAAACTGAAAGCAAAGAGATTTATGAATGGCCTGCGTCCGAATTTCATTACACAGTTAACACCACATTTGATTACCACATATTCTAAAATGGTTAAAAGAGCCTTGGCGTTAGAAGCTTCTAACAATATTGTGGAGAAAATTAGAGGAAGGTCTGGTGAAGGTTCTTCTGACCGTAAAAGGAAATTTGAGTCGGGGAATGCCCCTAAGGTTCAGCAGTCCACTAGAAAACGGGGAAAGCTCCAGTTGGAAACAAGGATGTTTGTCGGCATTGCCACCTCAGTTGACACAAGATTGAGAACTTTTGGCGTAGGTTGGGTGCTTGCCTCAGATGTGGAAGTACTCAACATCGGATTCTAGATTGTCCTATGATCAAGAATGCACCAGCAAACCAGAATCCTCGAGCCAAGCAGGGACGTATTCAAGCTGTTCAAGAATTGGAACCCGAATCTCCGCAAGAAGACGGACTTATTGAAGGTACATTACTAGTAAACTCGAAACCCACATATGTATTATTTGATTCAGGAGCTACACATTCTTTCATTAGTTGTGAGTTTGCTAGATCCTTGGAAACGCAATCAGTTCCATTACCTACAAAGTTGGAGGTTGCAACTCCTTTAAGTGAGGGTAAGAAACTTGAGAAATATTACCCTGATAGTCAAATTCTAGTCAAAGAACATAATTTTCCAGGTGATTTGATTTGTCTTGAGATGTGGCATTATGATGTAATTCTTAGGGTAGATTGGATATCTAAACATCATGCAAATCTAGATTGTCAATTAAGACAAGTAACCTTTCTGGGTAAGGAAGCTTATTCCATAAATTTTGATAAACCCCGTACAAGAAGAATACCCATAATCTCGGCAGTTAAAGCATGTAAGTTAGTACAAAAGGGCTGTCAAGGGTATTTGGCTTCTGTGACACTAATTAATCAGAACACCACTGGGTTGAAGGATATTCCGATAGTAAAAGAATTTCTTGATGTTTTTCTGGAAGAATTACCTAGTTTACCACCTAGTAGAGAGGTAAATTTTTCAATTGAATTGGTTACAGGAGCCACACCAATTTCGAGGATGCCTTATAGAATGTCGATGAAGGAATTGAAAGAATTAAAAAGCAATAGATGGAATTGATAGAGAAAGGATTCATTAGACCCAGTACATCACCCTGGGGTGCTCCAGCGTTATTTGCTAAGAAGAAGGATGGGACTATGCGATTATGCATAGATTATAGACAATTGAATCAACTAACCATTAAGAATAAGTACCCACTTCCTAGAATTGATGATTTATTTGATCAATTGTCTGGAGCCCAGTGTTTTTCAAAGATTGATCTTAGATCCGGATATCATCAATTAAGAATTCAAGAAGAGATATTCATAAGACAGCTTTTCGAACTAGATATGGGCATTACGAGTTTGTAATGATGCCGTTTGGATTGACTAATGCACCTGCTGCATTTATGCGTCTGATGAATGACATATTCAGATCATATTTGGATCAGTTTGTGATTGTATTTATTGATGACATATTGATCTACTCTAAGAGTGTAGCAGAACATGAAACACATTTGCAAATTACTTTGCAATTGTTGCGAGATCATAAGTTATATGCGAAATTCAGTAAATGTGAATTTTGGTTGGAACAAGTGATGTTCTTAGGACATATTATTCCTAGAGGGGGATTATCAGTAGATACCTCTAAAGTTGAAGCTATACAAAAGTGGGAACAACCTAAAAACATTACTAAAATTTGAAGTTTTCTAGGTATGGCTAGCTATTACCAGCGATTCGTTAAAGATTTTTCCAGGATCGCTTCACCTCTCACACAACTAACTCGAAAAGGAACTACATTTGAATGGAGTGAGAGTTGTGAGCAAGCATTTCACTTACTGAAGGAATGTCTATCATCCGCACCAGTTTTAGCCTTGCTGGTAGAAGGGAAAACATTTGAAGTGTATACCGATGCATCAAACATCGGCATGGGATGTGTATTGATGCAGGAAGGAAGAGTTATTGCTTACGCATCTAGACAATTAAAGACTCATGAGAAAAATTACCCAGTACACGATTTGGAATTGGCAGCGGTAGTTTTTGCTTTAAAGCTATGGAGACACTACCTGTATGATAATCAATTCATAGTGTACTCCGATCATAAAAGTTTAAAGTATTTATTTTCACAGAAGGAATTGAACATGAGACAGAGAAGATGGATGGAATATATTAAGGATTACGATTTTAAGATTGAATACCATCATGGGAAAGGTAATACTGTGGCTGATGCTCTCAATAGAAATCCTATAGCCAAGTTATTTCAATTGCAAGTCAAGGAATGGAAACTTTTGGAAGAATTTTCTACACTAAGTCTGAAAGCTGAACCACAAGAAGAGAGGGTTATGATTAATAACTTGACAGTACAATCAGATCTGCTGAAACAAATTAGTGAACAACAAGACAATGACCCTATGTTGATAGAAATCAGAGAGAAACTAAATTCCAGACCCGACTTCAATGAAGATGCACATGGAAATCTTCAGTTCCGGAACAGGTTATGTGTACCGGATAGTTCAGATATCAAGAAGCAAATACTAGAAGAAGCTCATCGAGCACATTATACTACCCATCCGGGAGCTGTCAAAATGTACCAAGATTTAAAGAAAAATTTCTGGTGGTGTAACATGAAGAAAGAAATTGTGGACTTCATAGCTAGATATTTAACATGTCAGAAAGTAAAGGTTGAACATCAAAAACCCGCCAGTAAGTTAAAACCTCTTGAGGTACTGGAATGGAAATGGGATTGTGTCTGTATGGATTTTATTGTGGGATTAACTAGAACACGTAGTGGATATGATGCAATATGGGTAATAATTGATCGACTTACAAAGTCATCCCACTTCTTGGCTATTAAGACAAGATGGTCAGTCAATATATTAGCAGCTCTATACTTGAAAAAATTGTTCGGTTACATGGAATCTCAAAAGATATTATTTCTGACAGGGATGCAAGGTTCACCTCACATTTTTGGAGAGAATTACAAGATGCATTAGGAACCAAGCTGAAGTTTAGCACCGCATTTCATCCTCAAGCCGATGGACAAACGAAAGGAGTAAACCAAATTATTGAGGATATGTGTCGTGCATGTGTTCTGGAATTTGGAAATGACTGGAGTAATCAACTAGTAATTATGGAGTTTGCTTATAACAACAGCTACTAGTCTACTATTCAAATGGCACCATTTGAAGCTTTATATGGTCGGCAGTGTAGATCACCACTATGTTGGGTGAAGTTAAAAGAAACACATATTCTTGGACCTGAAATGATCCAAGAAACGACAGAAATTATAAAGTTAGTGAGAGATCGAATGAAAGCTACCCAAGATTGACAGAAAAGTTATGTTGATCGACGAAGAAGGGAGTTGGAATTTCAACAAGGTGATCATGTGTTCCTTAAAGTGTCACCCCGAAGAGGAATCAAGAGGTTTAGAATCAAAGGAATGTTGAGTCCAAGACACATTGGACCATTCGAGATATTAAAAAGAGTTGGGAGATGACATATCAGCTGGCACTTCCACCTCAATTATCCAATATACATGACATCTTTCATGTGTCAATGTTGAGGAGATATGTTTATGATCCAGAGCATATTATTGAATACCAAGATCTGGATGTACAAGAAAACTTGGCATATGAAGAAAGACCTGTACAAATCCTCGATTGAAAGATCAGGCAACTCCGGAACAAGGAAGTTCCATTATTAAAGATTCAGTGGAACAAGCGAGGACAAGAAGAAGCAACATGGGAACTGGAAGATGCCATCAAAACCAAGTATATGGAATTATTTACAGGTCAGTAGTTACATTCTTATTATTTGTTAAATTTGGAGGACCAAATTTTATTTAGTGGGGGAGAGTTGTAACGTCCCGAAAATTTTAATTGTTAGAAAAAAATTTGAGTAATTTGATTGTTAAACATAACCACTATCATGAGATGTAATTAACTTTAATTTAGGATTAATTGGTAATAATTAATATTATTTCAATGTCGTACTCAGAGGTGTGCGCTCCGATAGGGTAACACCAAAATTCTGTAACGAAAATGAAATCTGAGAACACCAAAATTTCCAAAAAAAATATGCAAATAATAGAAATGTAAATATCCGAAATTGTTGACGTGCGGATTACGAGATTAAGCCGACGCAACTATTTTTCGAGTAATTTTTACTGGGTGAAAAATAAACTCTAAATATTAAACTAAAATTACCATAATTTGTAAAACCTTCTTATTAGTTTATGGTTGAAATTTCAACTTGAATGGATGTCATTTGGATATAAAAATTTGAAGACAAATGGACCAGCTGAATTATTGGCCAATTACGGTAACCATTTTTTTTTGTTATTTCTTACTTACGTATCAGGGGCCACATAAGCTCATTTCACATGAGGTAGAAGACCAACACGTTTTACCATACATGTAACCTTTGAAGGTTGCATGGTAAACATGGCCTTGGGAAGTTAAAGAGGCTTTTCACCTCAACACATGTATGCCCTACGTGCCATGCATGCATGAGGTGTGAGAGTTTATAAAACTCTCTCTTCACCCATCGTGCGAGCCTTTCCCACTACCATCCAGTCTTGCTCCTGTTTCTTCCCTCTTGACGTTGTTGCTCCTGCTGATCCTGTTGAGTTGTAGCTGGTGAAGCTGTAGCTGCTGAGCTATTGCTGCTAGAGCTGTAGCAGCTGCTGGTTGTGGCTGCTATTGTTCTTCTTCAATTGGTTGTTACCTCTTCAACTGCACCTGCCGAAGCTACCCCCTGTGTAGTCTTCTTGTTCCTACTTCCTACTACTGTTGATCTCAACATTGAGAAGAAGAAGAACCTTTGTTCCTTTCCAAGTAGGATTCTCTCTATCTTCTCTCATTCTTGACTCCTACTCTTGCTTAAGAGTTCATGCTTAAGTGTATGATCATATACATACTTGCCTCTAATTCTGTAAACCATCTTTAGAATTGTGTATCTATTCCTGTGATCATGATTTAGTATGTGTACTTGCGGAAATCTTCCTATCGGATGCAAGAAAATATTGTTTAGATGTTTGTACTTCCAGTACCTTGTTTTCTAAGTTTCTGGCCACCCATGTGTAGGTTGTGTTTTCCCATGCTTTAATTTTATCCTCTATGTAAAATAGTATCTGGAGCGGTAAACAAATGCTTCTAGTTGTTGTTATTTATGGTTGGATTCATAGGAATCATTAAAAAGGTCCTTAGAATGGTTGTAGATCCATTTCTGGAAGCTTAACTTGTGACTGTCGACAGTTAGAAACTATCTGTCGACAGGCCACATGCTCCAAGAACCCAAAACCTTCAAGAACACACAGTAGCTGTCGACAGGTGGCCCTGACCTGTCGACAAAAAGCCTTCACCTATCGACAGGTACTGTCCAGATTCCAGAATTGTGGTTCTGGAAGCATGTACCTATTGACGCTACCTTTTGGCTGTCGACATACACCACCCAGTCATGCCTTCTAGCACCTTTTCTTGTCCAAGCTTTGATGACTCACCTTGGTATTGACCCCACTAGTTGTTACCCTTATTTCCTTGGGTTTCAACCATTGTATCCTCGAGAAAGATCATTCAAAAGTCATCCATATTTCACTATGAAATGTCTTTGAACATCTCCAGTACATATGACTACTTGTCTCCAATTTTCTGTAAGTGTTACATTGTAACCTGAATCTCTGTTCTGTGAGAAACCTTGAGCACTTATATACCCCTACTTGAAACCGTGCAAGAATGAGTTATGATGACAATTTGTCGATCTTCGGACTCATTTGAGATATATGCATGTGCAAATAGGGTTGGTCCAGTCCTGGGAGGAGCACCCAAATTCGTTTACTGGTCGTACGGAACGATAAAGGATCTGTGGATGTTTGGCATTGCATCAATACAAGCTTGATTAGTCATCATGTTCTTTTATCATGATTGAAATGTGCAATTAAACCAGAGCATGGTTGTATTCCTGTTTTACAATTGTTGTTGGTTTGACATGATCATCCAGTCATCCTTGATATCTAGCATTGTTAACAGTTTAACTTCTTATCCTATCTTTGGTTGTCTTATTTCTTTTGGATTAGTATGATTGAATCCTACTGGGCTAGTTAGCTCATACAATCTTACCATTTCAGGTGATCAAGATGAGGGTGATGCTTAAAGGGGGGGAAAAGTGTGCTAAGTGGGTCAACCAGTCCTCCGAAGTTCTACAACTTAGTTTTTCTTTAGTAATGTAGTAATGAGTTGTAATTAAGTTTTCTTTTTCCCTTACTCCTCTTATAGAAAATAATGAGGAGTATTATGTACTTAAGCTTCCACAATGTGAATATTAGATGAATAAAATATAAGTTCTATTTTGTTTACCCAATTTCTGTCATTTCCGATAAATGGATGTTTTATTAGGACGTGACATCAAGAATATGTCCCTAGGCCCCGACGTGATCAGGTCACAGCCTCGCGATATGTCGCGACCTCAGAAACAGTGTCCAATTGCCTATTTTGTACAAATTCGACTCTGATTCAAATGGGAACTTGACACTAGGGTCTTTTAGGGTTTATAACTCACTGTAGAGGGCATGAATATTAGGGCTTTCAGTTCTGGGACTAACTAGACACATCTTAACCTACAGACATGAGAAATTAGAAAACTAATCACGTTTACTGGGTCAACTTGACATTGTGAGACAGATAATGGAAATCTGACATAGTAGGGGTATTACGATCACTCTCTGTATACACACCATGAAAGTGAGAGATCTCGATCTTGTTTGAAAATAAACTCAAAGGGGATGTTACAATAAAATTTTCAGAATTTAAGATAGGCTGAGACAGGAGATCTAGGGCTTGCAAAACAAATCAGGGAAAACTATGACTGAACCAACATCAGATAGTGTTGGATCGAGTTGGAGCTTTAGATGTCTTAGAGGGGGGTGAATAGGACTTTTGAAATTCCTGCTAAGAGGAGTTAGATCTGAAAATAACTAAACAGAAGTTAATGGTTAGTGTAGTGTGTGAAATGGAATAGAAATAAACGAAAGCAATCACACACAATGCACAAGAAATTTATACTGGTTTGGGTTTCCTCTCCAACAGGAGTCCTATGTCCAGTCCCCAAGCAATGCCTTGGGTATTTCACTAACCACCAAGAACACTTGGTCTTCCCTTCAAGGAGGGGTATTACAACCACTTGCACCCAAGCAAGTATTCCCTTCACAGAGGGGCATATAACCTCCTATCGCAATAGCCCCTCCCTTCTACAAAAGGGGAACACATAGGGAATAAACCCCCTGTTGGTTACAACTCAGGTTGATTACAGATAAGTGATGCTCAAAGAATAGGCAAGCACAGAAGAATAGAAAGATCTAATAGAAGAAAAATTGTAGCACTTCTCTCTTTTTGACTCTGAGGTGGACTTTAAGAAATGATCTAAGGATTCTAGTCCATACAACTACAGACTTCTTGAAGGCTTGAGAACTTGAATGCTTGGAATTTGTTGCTTGGAACAGATTGCTCTTGTTTTGTCTTTTTCATATCTCTTTTTTTTATTCTATCTTATATCTCTTATCTTCAGCTTCAAATGCTTTTACATAGTTTTCAGAGTCTTCAGCTTTCCGTTTGAATTTTTTCATTTGAGATATGATGTTTTGGTCTTGAGAAGATGACTTGAGAGTAACGTTCATAAATCTTCTGTGTAACGACATCTTGTTTGCTATTTTAGATAGCTTGCATGCTTCTGAATATTTGTGGTAGTTATTTGTCTATAACTTCTGAATATTACTTATTCGTCATGTCTCTTGATTCATTCCATTGCTAAAAATTGAGATCGTGACATAGTAGGCGGGATAGAGGGTCAACTGACAGAAGGTTTGATGCATGTGCAAGTAAGGAAGATCAAGTAGACAAAGGCGGTGTAGGCAGACATCTGGCAAGTGGTGCAGTAAGGGCAAGGGTGATGGTAGCATAGAAGGCAGTGGGGTTGAAGTTGCGCAAAACAGGTTGAGCTAGGTAGCTAATTCCTCTCACGGCGCCAATGGTGGGAGAGGACATTGGTGGTGAGTGTGTCCCAGGTAGGAAGGAGGGGAGAGGGTAGGGACCCAAATGGGCTTTATAAGCCCAAATAGGCAATAACTACGACAACGGCATTCTGCTGCTGCTATTGCTGTCGTGGAAGCACTGGCTGCTACAGTCAGCAATGTCTTCCCATTGGGTATGATGACAACCTTTTGCCCCTATCTTCTCCAACCCCATTTAAGGGACTTGTTAATATAGGGCCATGATAGTCATTTTCTTAATTGAGTTAATCTTAACTAGAGTTAAGGGGGGGTTATTTGAAATTTGGAATATTATAGGGCGTTATTTAGAATACCATAACATTTTAGGTTTATATGTAAAACAGTCCAATTAAATAAAAGGAGAAGGGTGTGTTTAGGTATCATGGACAGTCATACACCCATATTGTGCATTTCTCTCTTCTCCCCCTCCTTTCTTCTCTTTTCTGTCTTATGACCATAAAAATCTTCATGGTATTTTAAGGCTATGCAGGCCTTCGCTATGTGAGGATGGTTATGCACATCAAGAGAGTGTTCCGTGTTGGAGTTCAAGACTGTCCCAGATGTGCTATACTCCTACACTGCAGTCCTTTAACATGCTACAGCGCCACACAACAGTTCGCAACATGCTACGGTGCATACTGTAGTGTCGTTTGCTCTAACTCCATAGTGGGTTTTGGGTATAACAGTACAAGGCATACCTCCATCATGAAGGGTGGAATTACTCAATCATGGGCAGTCATCACTCGGTTGCCTGCGATCTACACCTCCAATGTCTAATTCTACCCAATCTTGAAGGCACCTCTATCATGTCGAATACCTTTTTAAGATTTATTTTGGCGACCATTTAGTCTTAGATGGACAATTTTGTCCGAAAGTTATTGTCGCACCCTTGGATGGGCCCTCTCTTGCTAATTCTAAAGTGGGATTTTTTAACATGTATAAGGGTTATTTTATAGCATCTTTCTAATTTAAGGCACATGCTGGCGGAACATGGCTTTATTAGGAATATATATATATATACATCGTAGCCAAGGGATGGGTATTTTTCCATGGGTAATGTCACTCCGTGTACATTGGTTGCTGACAATCCTTACAGCCAAGAACTTGTCCGCAGCGGCTCAGATCTATGTGGTGAAGCGGCTTTCAACGCCACAGCTCTACTGCCGGGAGGGCCGGAAGGAGAGGGCGGGGAGAAAGGTAAAGGAGTGGGTCTGCTGGTGGTATGAAATCTGCAGCATCGTGTGTCCAAATCCGGAGTGGGTCCGAGGAGTAAGGTGAAAAGGGAACAGCGGGAGTCATTCAATATACTGACCTTTCATACACGGACTTAAACGCACTCCGACTCCCAGTGAATAACCAAATAGGTTAACCAGAGTAACAATTGCTACAAAATCTACAATACCAATACATGTTAAGACATCTACATAAGATAGACCCAGTGCCGTCAGCAAATACTGAGCGTCACCACTGCAGATCAGAATAATAAACTGCATGTAACTTAAATCTACACAGGCCAAGCGCAAACTAGGATGAGTTAACAAATACATGATTAGGAAACTGTGGAAACTCCAGGTTCCTAACCACATCATACATTGCTTTGTTTGTAAAGCTTTGTGTCAAGAACTTGCTTCCCACACATGGCACACACTCCTGCACACAAAGGGCAGGCATCAGACAATCTATATGTGGATTTGATATTTGATAGGCCATAAATAGTGTGTGGTTAAACAATCTAACTGCCAGGAGCTAGGAGATTCTGGAGCATGCCCTTTAATTGGATAACCCACCAGGGAAATCCAGTGATGGATATAAACCTACGGTAAGGCCAAAGGACCACAATGATGTAATGTAAAGCGCATACGCAGCATCAGATTTCATACCTTTTGAATAGGCGCATGTATGACAGTAACGAGCATCCTGATGGACTTGCTGCTTACAAATGATGCACTTAGTATTTCCATAAGGATGGACCATTGCTACATTACAAATGTTGCACTTAGTATTTTATGGAGTCCATCTACATAAGAACAGTTTTTTATTATCACAGTAACAGAAAAATTTTCGACAGAAAATAAAAGACCTAAATGAAGACAAAAATAAAGAAAATGTAATATACAAAATGAAAATAATAGATGGTGGAACATTTGACAATACACGATAATATTTATATACCTTTAGGACAAATTGGTTTCAAACAAAGGTATGGTGTGTCAAGGCCAAGAGCCTGAAGGAACAACCTTTTAGATACAAGCTCGAGGAAACCAAAGAAAAAAAATACAAAAGAACCCTATGCTTGAGTGCGGAAACAGTACGTGAACATGGATTAGACTTGAAATAATACTTATGTCTGCCCTTTCTTCCTTTTTGTTGTTTATTACTTTTCTTTACTTTACTATTTGTTTGCCTCTAGAAAGTTGAAATATATTGCTGCGATTCAGTGGCTTGTTACAACCAATCATCTATTGACTGGAAATATAGCATAACTTCTTGGAAGGATTTGCCCCCTCTGCCCAGTAGCATAACCAGATTCATAGCAGTACAAAGAGCTGGAGATCAGGTTGCTGGTCAGCAAAATGCTGTTCATAACCTTCAAAAACCCCAACTGATGGCTTGGACAGGATGACAATGAGCAGCATATTCCCACTTCGTAGATTTTAAATCCACAAAATTTTAAGTTTAGACATGGTCCTTCTCAACTTGATAATGCTTTTCAGGATAATCATATCTACATAGATCCTCAGAATCTTTTATGTTCTACTCTACACCACCATATCCTTTACATTCTCATGTATATCCTCATGCTAGGGAATAAAGTTTCAGTTACATCTCTTTGGTTTCAACACTGTCAGGATCAATGAAAAATTTTGTTTACAATGTAAAACATAGACGGATCTAGAATAGAACCAGTGGGGTCACGTGACCCCACTGGAATTTTAAAACTCTATTGATGAGTCTAAAAATTTCCATTAAAATAGTTTGGTTGAAAATGTTCCTAAAGGGAGTGACCCCACTGAAAATTTTTCTGGGTCCGTCTATGATGTAAAACACAAGGTTTTGGAGGGTCATACAAGAGAGTATAGGGGATTGTAGGGGTATGTATGTCTTCAATTATGTTAGAAGATCAAACAACCATATATTATTTTTGCCCCCTCTCAGCTTACCTGAAGTCAACTTGAACAGACTGCAGATGGCAATAGGTGGTCGGATTGAATATATTTGACTGTAGGGTAGATGTAACAATATAAAGTATGTAGGAGTAGATATCTTAATAGAACAGTTTCTGGCGACACCTATCCAATTATCCCATAAAATAATTAGCAAAGTAGCCACTCTACTAAATTCTAAACAGTTACACTACTCTAAATTGACCACACACATAATTAACTCTAACTTGGTATCAAAGTCACAATTCTATAGTGAGAGGAATCATCCGGAAGAGATGGCTGCCATGGGCAGCAGAGTACCAAAAACTGCTCCATATCGATGTGGTAAAGGTTGATAATCAAGCTTTCGGGCATTGCAGCCTAAGCCAATGAAAAGGAACTTAATCTATGGAGGTGAGTATTTTTAAAAAGTGGATAGTACCACTAGTACATAAATGAAAAAGATAAAGAATGTACAAGTATAGACTTAACAAAAGGCCCAAAAAACTGCTCAACCCGTTCATTCACACCCCTCCATCAACAAAAGGGCAACCTCTCTCTATGCCCCCAACAAGTCAAAAAGATTAGAGTTGGATTGATTCACATTACCAAGTTACCAACAATAAATGCCCATTCCTTAACTTTGATATAAATAGCAGCAAAAAGAAACTCAGCATACCTAGCAGCCTTGGAGAAGATGCGATTGTCTCTCCCCACAAATCATCTACAATGTAGCATGAAGGATCAGCCACCAAATTGTATTATCCCCTTTGGTCGGCCATTGTCTTCTCCACTTCTCAAGGAAAACAACCCGAGCATCACCATAGTGGGGAATAGCGCCATGAGTTCTAGCCGCCACCAGTCCACACCAGATGGGCATAGGAGCAAGTGATAAAAATATGATCTATATACTATTTTTCCTACCCACAAAGAACACACAAAGTCTAGATCTCCGGAAGGAAGCGAACAAGTCTATCTCTCGTAGGAAGCCGACCAAGAGAGATTCTCCAGACGAAAACCTTCACCTTGAGCGGACTCTGAGGCCTCCACACTTGAAACTTTACCCCATGCCTAAGCCTACCATCCGAAGTGATGTTATACACTAACCTCACTAAGAAATTCCCTCCCTTCTCCCACCGCCAAATCCACTGGTCCAAACTCTCAAAAGGGAAATGGAGGATAAACAAGGGAGCAAGTCCTCAAATTGGCTGATCTCTGACTGTCTCAGACTCCTCCTGAAAGTAGGTGCCCACGCCCTCCCAGGTAAAGAGAGGTCAAACACCTGAGAAACTGGACTAAGAGAAGTCGTTGCCACTTGGAAGAGGTCAAGGAAGACCTCACTAAGAGGAAAATCACTGTACCATCTATCTTTCCAAAATAGAGCCATGTCCCCCTTCCTCGAAGAGACTTTGGTATCCAAGAGGATAATATCCCTACAGGAGATGTCCCGCTACAAAGGAGAAGTACTGGCCTGCGGGGAAGAAGACAAGTCCCAGACTCTAAAGCTCCCAAAGTACCTCTATCTGTTGATAGTGGTCCAGAGGCACTCCTCTCTGATCCCTCGTCTCCACAACTATTTTGCAAGCAAAGCCATGTTGAAGTCTTTGATATTCTTCAACCCCACCCTCCTTGCTCCCTACTCTTGATGACTCTTCCCCACATTACATCATGCCATCCTCTATACATGTCTCCCCCGCCATGTCAAAAAAAATCTACAACGGATAGCTTCCAATCTCTTTGCCACCATCTTCGGGATCCTAAACATGGACAAGAAGTAAATCAAAAGACTATCTAGGACCAAACTGTAGAAAACCAGCTGACCCCCATAAGACAAAGTCTTGGCCTTCTAACCTGCCAATTTAGATTCAAATCTATGAACAATGGGTAGCCAGTCAGATGATCTCAAAACACAAGGAGAAAGCGGAAGGCCCAGGTAGGAAATGAGGAAGCTGCCCCTCTTACACCCTAAAGCAATTGTTGCCTTCCACAATGTTTTCCTCAATATTCACCCTAATCAAGAGACTCTTCTGAAAATTTACTTTCAATTCCGTAACCTCTAAGAGCCTAGGTACCATGATGGGCATATGATCTCCCTCATCCAAGAACAGATTGGTGTCATCAGCATACTATAAATGCGGAATAATCGTCCCACCTCTAGCTCCCTAAACACAGCTGCCAGAAGGCCAACAGCCTCGACTCTTACCCACATCCTACTCATAGCATTAGCCACTAAAAGAAAAAGTAGAGGGGTCCCAGTAACACCCCAATTTCATATTATGGAAACACTTGAATTTTGAAAAATTTAGAAAATAAATTTAATATATGATAAATTTTGTCACATACCAAGCGATATATTCAACAACAGTTGAAAGATATGCATCCAAAGCTTTTTTTTAAAACAAATTGTTTACTAATTGAAATGTTTATAAACTAATCAGAATGAGAAGTGAATATTTGTTCATCAATCGGAACGAGAACTGAACATTTGTTCAGTAATCAAAACATTCACAACACCAATCAATATGTTACTAAACCTTTCTTCAATAATGGAAATACTCATAACACCAATCGGTAAGATACACTTATAACACCAATCAGAATATTACTAAACTTTTGTTCAGTAATCGGAACACTTATAACACCAATCGGAATGTAACTGAACTTTTGTTCAATAATCGAAACTTGGAATGTTACTGAACCTTTGTTCAGTAATCAAAATAATTATAACACTAATCGGTACGGTGAAATATTTATAACACCAATCGGAAGAACACTTAAACATCAATCGATAGAAAGCTTTTGTTAGAGGTTCTCTAATCGTTGGAAACTTTTGTTCTCCAATCAGAAGAAGGTTTCTTCAGTAATCGATGTGACACTTTAGTCTTTAATCGATACATATTGAACTGTAATCGATATAGACTTTCAGTGCAAATCTTTGAAGCGATAGAAATTGTAATTATTTATTATACATAAAAATATCTTGAAAATTACTATTAAATATATTAAAGTTATTCATGAGTTTTAATTATCATCAAAACATAGGGATAAATATATGAGTGGTTCAACAATATTAACTCGATTTATTTTAGGGCAATTTTCATCCAATGAAATATTAATTTGAAAAATTCAACTAAAATCACCATAATTTGTGTTATCTTCCAATTAACTTATGTTTGAAATTTCACCTTGATTGGACATTCAAAATGTTGATTCTCGATCTTCAAGTCTAATTTTGGTTTCAAACTATGATTTTAGTACATCAACTGGTAACTTCGATACTTCGACTTTTGACTTGAAAATTCAGTTTCTAACATAAATCCTCATTTTGAAGAAGTTTACTAGTATTTGGATCTCTTATCATACATTTTAACATTTTCAACTCTTCTGTAATCTTTACAATATACAATCATGTACATTTGCCTTATTTTTGAAACACGTTGTTGTTGCACAAATAAATATCTGAAAACATAATTGTGTGGGGTGTCTACGATCCTTTGGGTCTTCGAACTCTCTTAGACCAATGTCGGTGCAAATGGGGCAAATCCAATCCCGAGAGGAGTACCCAAATTCATTTAATCTGCGCAAAGCGATAATGGATCTACTGGGTGTTTGGCATGACACCACTGAGAAGCAAGATTAGTAGATATTCCACTACATGTTATTGTTCACTTATGCCTGTTATATTTGTTCTGTACCTGCCATGACCAGCCAGTATATGTTTGGAATTGATAAGCTTGATAAGTAGTTATTACATATTTGATACTTGATGAATAGTCATTATATGTTCGATACCTGTTATCATGGCTCAGTTCTTCTACATACTGATTTGTACCACCACCGTTACTTGCACCCTGTTTAGTTGTTATTTTCCAATGTAGCAATTTCCTTTGACTCATGTATACTTTTGTAATTCCTTAATATTTAAGGGTAAATCCTACTGGGCAAGACTGCTCATACCTACTCTTTTTCCCAGGTGATTTACAGCTCTAGAAGGCAGGACATCGAGAATTATGTGCTGAATAATCAACCCCTGCTGCGTCGACTCTCTAAATTTTAGTTTAGAAAACATATAAATACCTCAATTTAGAGGAATGACAATTAATTATTTTTATTTAAGGTGGAGACCTCGAGAAATTTCTGCTCGATGAATTTAAAATTTACTCTTTGTTTTCCTAGTCCTTCACGTTACGACATTTATAATTGTTTTAAAAGTCGGGACGTGACAATCCCCTTGTCTGAGGCCTCTGCCACCAAGAAACCAAGTTTATGGTTTACGATTAATGAGAACAGCAAAAGCAGCCAAAGATACACAAGCCCTGATCCACCCGATCCATCTATAGCCAAACCCCATCCTCTCCAACACATGTAGCAAGCAAGGTCAATTGACCTTGTCATATGCCTTCTCAAAGTCGAGCTTCAAGACTAAACCCTTTCCCTGTGTTACTTGAGAGCAAACAAGCATTTATGAGCATGGATGGCAAAGTCGGCCGACTCAAAGCGGAGTCGTCCGACTCGAAGCGGAGTCGGCCGACTCGGAGTGGAAACGGCCTATAGCGACTCGATTTTTTTTTTTTTTTTTTGGGGGGGGGGGGGTGCGGGGAACAACCATCCACCCACGGTATAAGGTGGAATCGGAGTGGATCGACCGGAATCAGGCCAACTCAGCCCGACTCTGAGCACTCCACCCATATTCCACTCGATCCAGGCCGCTTCCACGGGAAGCGGAGCTCCTTTTAATGGAGTCGGCCCTAGTCGGGCCGGATTCGCTCCAGGAGGATCCGGCCCGACTAGGGCCGACTCCTGCGGATCCCTCCTTAAGGAAGGATCGGGACTGCGCAGATAGAGAGCTGTCTGCGCAGTCCCGAGATAGGTCGCCATCTCCGCCCCTCCCAACCCCCTGCCCCCCCTCTGGAGGTCCCCTCCCTCGCCGCACACCGCTGCTTCTTCCTCTCTTTTTCTGTTCTCCTCTCTCTCTTCTGTATTTTTTTTTTAATTTTCAGATCTAAGCCCTAAGGTGCCCCAAGAAGAGTCTTGCATTTGCTTTGGACGTTTGTCCAACTCTTCAAAGATCTTTTTGTGGGTGAAGGAGGGTGGTTTCCGCTGCTGCCGCCGGTTGTGCAAGGTGATTTTTAAAAAATAAAAATAAAAAATATCAAAAAATAGAAAATATTTAATATATTATAAATCTATAGATAAATAGCACTGATAAGATGTTTATGACCCTCATTATTAAAAATCCCCAAATTGAACCCTAATTAGGGTTTAAAAATTAGGAATTTTGTGTCATTAATGTAACTAATATGCAATTGAGTGTCCAATGCAGTCATTTGAGTTGATTAGAGTTTGCTTGTAGACTCAATTGCATTGCATGGTCTATTTTCCCCAAAATCTCTAAATTGAACCTTAATAGAGATTTTTGTCATTAATGTAACTAATGTGCAATTAAGTGTCCAATGCAGTCATTTGAGTTGATTAGAGTTTGTTTGTATACTCAATTACATTGCATGGTCTATTTTCCCCAAAATCCCCAAATTGAACCCTAATTAAAGTTAAAAAATTAGAGATTTTGTCTAATTAATGTAATTAACGTGCAATTGAGTGATCAAAGTTCTCAATTACATTTATTAGTCTTATTCAATTGCATTCATTTACTCTCATTGTACCAAATGCACATGCATAAACATCACATCTAAGTTCTATCTTACACAGGAATATGGCTGATCAAGAACATCAAGAGCAAGAGGTGGAACAGGCCATTGATCCTGGTTGGGCTCATGGTACTCTCCTTGATGCACGGCATAAAAAAATGAAATGTAATTGGTGTGCAAAGGAGATATTTGGAGACATATATAGTCTTAAACAACATATTGCTAGGATTTTAGGAAATGTAGCAAAATGCCCATCATGTCCACTTGAGGTTAGGAATGAAATGAAAGTGTACATAAAGGGGAAAAAGACTGAATCATTGACAACTCAGCAGCAACAACAACTTCAAGATGAGATTTTTGGGCGACAGATTCATAGAGATTATAATTTACCAATCAATGTTGGCGATGATGAGGATGATGAAGATGATGATGATTCTGATCCTGAGTTCACTGTAGCTGCACGTGCTAGTCGGCGTTCTTATGTAGAGGAACACGATAAACGAAGGGGCATGGGGACATCAGGGTCACATTTGCCTAGAGATGACTTTAAAAGATCTCTCCCTAGGAGCACATCAGTTCGTAGGGCTGCCGGTGCATTAGGGTGTGGAGGTAGACTTTCAGATATTCATAATCCTACACAGGGTTCTATGGATAGATATTTGTATAGATCAAGGTCTGTAAAGTAACCTTCTATTAAACAGGCCTTGAAATGAGTCAAAGCCACTGCAAAGGGAGCAATCAAATGTATTGTGAAATGGTTTTTACATACAGGTGTGTTGGCACATACGACAGAGAGCCCATATTTTCATACTATGTTGGATGCAATTGCAAAAGCTGGGCCTGATCTTAAGGCTCCCACACGGAAGTACATTTATGATGTTGGGCTTGATGAAGAGTATGATGAGTTGAAAGGATGGGTTAATGGCTTCAAAAATGTTTGGAAAGAATATGGTTGCACCATTATGTGTGATGGTTGGACAAGGACAACAAGAAAATCTATGAATAATTTCCTTGTTTATTGCTGTGAGGGTACCATTTTCCTTAAATCTGTTGATGGCTCTGACAACATCAAGAATGCAAATTATTTATTTAGACTAATGGATGAAGTTGTAGAGGAAGTGGGTGAAAAAAATGTTGTACAGGTTGTCACTGACAATGAAGCGAGCTACAAGGCTTCTGGTAGATTGTTGATGAAAAAAAGAGAACATTTGTATTAGGTTCCTTGTGCAACGCATTGTATCGATTTGATGATGAAGGGCATCGGCAGAGATCCACATATTCATGGCCTCATTGACGATTCTCAAATGATCACTTCATTTATTTATGGTCACAATAGAATATTGAATATGATGAGGCAATACACAGATGGACGAGATCTTCTTCTTGCTGGTCCCACTCGATTTGTATCAAATTTTATTTTTTTAGAGAGCCTCGTGAAATATAATCATCAATTGAGCTAGTTGATTAATTCTGAGCAATTTTTGCAACATCTAACCTAAAAGTAAAGATGTTGCTCTCCAAGTACAAGATTTGATTAGCAATGTACGATTTTGGGAGAGAATTTCCTACTACCTCAAGGTAATAGAGCCTCTAGTACTTGTTCTTAGAATGATTGATGGTGATGATAAAAATGATATGGGATATTTGTATGAGGCAATGGACAGAGCAAAGGAACATTTAAGGGAAAGGAATCCCAAAGCATACAGAAAATGGTGGGTCATCATTGACAAGAGATGGGAGATGACTATCCACCATGATCTTCATGATACAAGTAATTTATTGAATCTAATTAATGGATAAATTTTTATCATACCATGTTGAAAATTCTTATCATATGCAAGGTATTTTTTCAACCCTAGATTTCAATACAAAGATAATGTACATAATGATGGAGAAGTGATGAGAGGCACCATGAACGTCATCACTTGTCTAGCAAGGACAAGGAATAAGAGATTAGATGCAATGGCAGAGGTAGCATAGAATGTTTTCTTTTGCATATGTATGCATGTTTCATTTTGCAACGGTTATTTGACATATGTTATATCTTCCATTTTGTAGGTGGAGAGGTATAGGATGAAACTTGGGATATATGGAGTATATGATATGAGATGTGCAGTTCAAAGACTCAATCCAAGTTATTTTACATGAGAATTGTTTGCCAAAAATCGTAAATTTATCACATTTAGGAATTCACCATTATAAACTGATTAATGTTCACTCATTTTATTGCAACAGCTGAATGGTGGATTCAAGTAAATTACCAGCAAGCCGACACGAACCCTTTAACATATGTTGCAGTGAGACTGTGAGAGTGTTAAGTCAGACCACTTTTTCTAGCCAATGTGAAAGAAATTAGAGTACATTCAGCCTCATTCACACGAAAATCCGCAATAGGCTAGGTGTTGATAGGCTAGAGAAGTTGGTCTATTGCCACTATAATATGCGTTTAAGAGTGAAGTAAAAAGAAGAAAGGCAGATATTCATGCAACTAACTGGCAGAACAATTGAGGAGGTAGTTCCTGAGATAGATGTGGATGAATTGCTAAATGAAGAACACCCTTTACATGCTTGGGTGGAGACAAGAGCTGAGGGAGAGATACTTGAGTTTCATCCTGATGATCGTCTGGTTTAGACATGTGCAGAAGATGTAGAATGTGAAGAACATGTACCTGGATATGCGTCTGTCCCTGAGAGAGGTCAAAGACCCGAATTAAGAAGATCTGCCACAGTACAGGAGACTACTAGACTTTCTTCATCTCAGCCAGAATTAAGAAGATCTACCACTCAATTGGACCTAAAAAGAAAGAAAGACAAAGACAAGAAAAAAACAAAGTCCCACAAGGAAAGAAGAATAGAGGAACCAAGAAGAAAATCACAAGATCGTACAGAGGACTCTCTCGAGGAGACACCTATTGGGGAGCCATTTTCTGAGGCTCTACCCCTACCACCTCACTTGGCCAGATTATATAAGGCAGAGTAAAAGCATTATCACCGTAGAAGAAAGATGCTTAAGAAAGGAAAAGTAATTGGGAGTGATGAGTCCACTCAATCACTTGATGATGATGATGGTGGTGCTGCTGCTGCTGCAAGTACTGGAGCCCATAGTTGTCAAGGCGTCAAGGCAACCAAGGAGTAGTCGGGGTATCGGATCACCTAAGCGCTTAGGCGCCCGCCTAAGCGGTGCCTAGGCGTTTAGGACGAAACCAAGTATGATTTGTTTTCAAGTGTCCCTCTTATATGATATTTATGTCTCTAAAAATATATATGATGATGAAAATTCAATAAAAATATCATAATATGACAGACATAAAGACAATGACATATCGTAACATGGCAGATATATTATTAAAATAATACATAAATTTGAGAAATATAGATAATAGCTATGTATCACAAAAAAAAACTTGCAAAAAAATAAAATGTTACAATAAAAAGGTCAAAATTATATGAAAGCAACAAAATTTAAATTACAAGTAAACAAACTCATATTATATATCATAAAGTCATAAAAAATCTTAATTGACATCTTCAAATAAATAAGCACACTAAATAAGAACAAGAAGTGCAAATATCATCATATCATCATAAAACTAATTTCCAATTTTTAAAACAAACCAATAAATACACATACATGTAAATATGTTAAATAAAAATAGAAAGTGCAATATTTTAACACGCTTAAAACAAGTAAAAATTAAATGAGTCCATTACATAATCTCACAATATGTCTAAAAATTGAAAAGAAACTAGAATATGACAATTCTCATGAGTTCGGATGATGATAGTTTAAGTTTGACTAAATCCTGAGAGGTCTCAAACAAACTAAGTGTTGTCAGTAGGAGAGTGGATCCCTTGGAGAAGTCACATGTACGTTTGACTATTTTCACCGGATTTTAAATTTTTAATATTCTATGTGGTTTATTTGAATTATAAAATTTTTAGTTAAGCTAAATTATGAAAGATTAGAAAGACGCTATTTTGATGGAATCACCAAAATCGCGATTTTCTTCTTGGATGAGAGAGTTGACTTTTTATTGATAAGAGATATGATTTTTTTTATATTTTTATTAGGTTCAAATGAGGGATACTTTCTTATTTACATGTAATATCTTAAGTAAATGAAACTACAAATACTAACATTTACTTAAATGATATTCAGGTAAATAAGATGTTTCCTGAAATCAGGTTGGACTCAGCCCCCGGCAAGGTTACCACGGGCCGGATCAGATACCTGGAAACCGAACCCTAACAGATCTAGGCGCGCCTGGGCGTGCCTGGCGCGCGCCTTGGCCGCTTTAGCAGCACCTTGGGGCGCCTTTTTCACTCTTAAAAGGGCGGGTGTTTTTAAGCGGCTAAGGAAGCGCCTTAGCGCTTAAGCAGCGCCTAGGCGCCGCCTAGGCGTCCGCCTTGACAACTATGCTGGAGCCACAAGAGGTTATGGGCTTGGGGGTATCCTTTCAGGATATGAGGATTATTTAGTACCACCCCATCAACAAGAAGGAAGCCAAGGGGAAGCACAAGAACAACATGGGGGATATGAAGGCCAACAAAGGCAAGCAGGGGATGATTGAGGACGTGGGCCTTCTTATCCACCCATTTTTAGCCCTCCAAAGTTACCATATTCAGATATCAGCTCTAGTACTGAGACAAGTTACTTGGGCAATATTCAAACTCTTAGGTATGGTAGTTCCTTCACTCCAGGACAATCAGGAGAAAATTCAAGCCAACAAGCAACGACACCTCGAAACATCTAAAGAGGATTCCAAGACATCGTCAATTCTTTGTTTGGCTATAGATATACCCAGTATGGAGGACATGACTATGGGCCACATGCTCAGTTTCATGAGGCAGAGGATGAGGGTTCGGAAATGTCAAATTGACAAGATATTTTTATTTATTTCATGTTATAAACTTGTATATTTTTTTTTCAATGTATGAATATAATCATTATGTCTTAATCATCGTTATTGTTCTTTATGATACATGAACATGATAAGATTTGAATTTCATTGTGTTTTTATTCAATGAATGTTGTATGTGTTTTCATAATTTTCTATAATTTTTATGATTTTTCATAATTTTCTCTGATTTTTTCACAATTTTTCTTCATTTTTTAACCTGGCTGATCCTAGATCGGCCAGACTCCCATAGAGTCGAGCGGATCCTGCAACCCGACCCGACTCGGATTGGGGTCAGTTGGGTCCGACCCAACACCCTGATCCGACTATGCCATCCATGTTTATGAGCCACCAAAAAGTTATCAAGGATGTGCCTGTTTTTTATAAAAGCACCCTAAACATGATCTAGCAGCCGATCCATCATAGAAACCAACTTAGAAGCCATCACTTTAGAGATGATCTTATAAGTGGCATTCAACAAGCTAATAGGTCAGAAATCAGAAAACTCAATGGCATCTTTTTTCTTAGGAATAAGCACAATATGGGTCTTAATAATTCCACCCAAATGGGCCCTCCCCTCCTGGAATTCCTTAACAGCAACCAACAAATCCCCTTTAACAATATGCCAACACTTCTGAAAAAATGCCACAGGAAAGCCATCAGGTCCCGGTGCCTAGCCCCTCCTGTAACCTCAGCCTGAAACAGTTCTCATCACTAAAGAGCCTGGAATAGAAGCCTCTCGCCTGCCCTCTAATATGGTGCGTTGGCATAAAGTAATCATGTTTGAATCTGAGTATCTGACATTGGTCTCCTCCCCAATATATACATCTATCAGTATCCGTATGTATGTATATATATATAGAGAGAGAGAGAGGGAGAATCATGCTTGACGTTGGCATTTATTTAAGTTCTGGTTTAATGTGACCATGCAACAGCAACTATCATCTAGGCACTCAAGAAAGCAGGACTAGAAATCACATCTATCCAGTCAATTCAACGGTCACCCCCTTTCCTGTCCTACTACATGCCGAAAAGTATACTCCCATTTTATTCTATTACTTTTACTTCATACTCAGTTGCTGCCCGTTTTCTACTTCTTAAGAGTCCAAACAAATATAGATAAAAAAAGATTGAATATTCAGATATCAGTTGTTTTGGAAGAAAGATCCTCATTTTTCTTTGGAAGGTACCAGCAACCTGCATCACCCATAACCTTTTTCTCAACAGCTGGCCGATCAATCCTCCAAATTCACCCAAAATCATTCAAGTGTATTCTGGAGCACCATTTATTCTGATTTCTGAAGTTTCTTGAAATCTGCTTCATCTCATTTTTATTCAAATTTTAAAAATGATGTAACTCAGATGCTAACCTGCTCAAGAGGATTAACATAATTCTAAAACAATACAGAGACCCATTTGACAACTATTGGTTCAATAAAATTTTATCCCATAAAATTTTCAGTATTTCTCCACTTGGCACCATGTTATCCCTTATCTTGCTAGGCAAGCCGAAAGGCAATGAGTCCCCCTATCAAATTCCTCAGATAGACAAGAAATGGGGTACATGTAGATGTAGTGTGGCTTCTTCAATTTTATAAGAACTTTTGTTGAAATTTCTGCAGTCTTCTTCAGAAGCAATCAGTTTATAGGGACGTTCACCTAATAAACTATGGATAGGAAAGCATACTATTTCATCAATGATTACAGGAGAGCTGTCTTCAAAATGGTGAATTATTTGATAATCACTAAAAAGTGAATGAACTGTCTTATGAAATGTGAACGCTAGCCTTGAGGCTGCCATGGAAGGGTGCATGGTGATGCTATAAATATGACCAACCACACAAGCAAGACAATGAGATGGCGAAGATGTGGGTAGGAAGGCAGAGGATAGTTGTTTTCTTGTGCAGCATCAGAGGGTGGTGGGGAAGATGCAAGGAAGAGGGGAGGAAACAATAGGTATCCTATGAGAAAAATGGCTAATCAATGAATCTTTGCGAGGCATGATAGCTTCCCCCAAAAAGAAAAAGAACAAGATAATAAAACATGCACCTCCCAAATAAAATTAAATTTAGAACATATTTAGGTTGTTTTGATTTTGGCCTCTTCACCATAGTTGAAAGTTTCGACCAAAACCGGGTCAAAGTACTGTGGCAATTCCAAAACTGAAAAAAAAAATAGTTTAATTGGTTTCGGTCGAAACCAGACTGAAACTGACCAAAACCATCCGAAACTGACCGAAATCGGCCAAAAACGACCAAAACCGGCTCCCCTAAGGCTGCCCGAAACCTGTCAAAACAAAACCGAAATGGTTTTGGTTTTGGACCCAGCCGAAACCGGAACTGAAACCGAGTTTACCATCCTTGCTCTTCACTAAGCATTAGAGGAAGTCCTGCCAGATGGGTATTAGGTCAAAAGTTATATTTCTTATTTAAGAGAGTCAGAAAGTTGCATCAAACACTCTACAAGTATCAAAAATTCCCTTCCTAAAGAACAAATAACCACTTAATCCAACATAGGAGATGTTTCCAAGATAAGAAATTTTGGTTTTTCCCTTTCTTTTCCACTCAAAATTGGACAGTCTGCAGGTTCATAAAATTGAAAATCATAAGATTAAATCAAATGAAAAACCCTATTTTACCCCCCCCCAAGAAAAAAAAGAAAGAACCCCAAAAAATCCATGTAAACCATATACAAAGATGAAGTAAAATCAAAATCCTTAAACCCAGAAGATTTTAACCCTACACAAAATACATAGTTCATAGTCAACCAAAAACCATCAAAGAACAGTGGCCCTGACAAAGTCCCCAAAAAAAGCTATCCCCAACAGAGGAATCAGGACTTAGCCCCTTTCCGATGGCCAACCTTCTTTTTCTTCTTTGAAAAGTGGATAGTACCACTGATTATATTCGAGGAGGAAAGGATGTACATGTATGATACAATGGTGATGCAGGGCAAAGAGGGAAGGAGGGGAAGAAGAAGGGAGTGCCGGAATCTCACCAGAGAGGGGGATAAAAGGTGGGGGTGTAGGCTTCACGCCCTCCCCTTCACAGGGTCCACCTTGAGGTGGACAGCTTCTTCTCAAAGCTCCTTCTTCTCCATCGCAGAGAACAAGCACAAATTCTTCTTTCATTCAATTCATCATTCCCCTCCTCAAAATAGATCATTAAATGTGTTTATATAGACTTGGGCTATTCCCAGTCATAGTAGACTTCTAATAAGACTCCAAATTAAAGACAAACTTCATTCCCTAATAAGACTTAACATATTAGAGACCTAAAGAAAGGAAAATACAGAATCCAATCTAAATAAGACTTGACTCAAATAAGGAAATGCAAAAAAATACATAATAAAAAGCTAATTGGACTCTAATATGACCCTTTTGGACGACTTTACCCTTAGACTTAAAAATAGTGCGAAAATTGCACAAAAATTACAGAAAAAATAGAAATACTCCACATGGGCTTCAAATGGGCCAAGCTAATTCCACAGCTTCTCGTTCCCCATCAAATGGCCAACCACTGACTCCTCACATAGAAGATCTCCTTTACCAAAAGCTAAGTCTCCTCTCTTCCTAACCCAAATCTTCTGCTTAAAGAAATCCTGCATTTTTCACAAAAGTTGACATGAGCCAGTAGGACAACTTATTTTAATGAGATGACCGACACCCAATTAGCCTCTTGTGCCCATTCTTCAGCCACCATTCCTATTGGGAGAGAGGACAAAGGCAAGGGATTGCTAAGTGAGTCATCCTAGAGCAAAAATTTACTAACCATCGCTTCATGTGCCATGGCTACAGGTGCTATGTCCTAGCCAGGTCGGACAACTTATGTTAGTGAGAGGACTGACACTCAATTAGCCTCTTGTGCCCATTCTCCAGCCACCATTGGGAGAGAGAACAACCCTTGAAAATCAAAGTATATGTAGGATAAGAACTTGAAGACTTATATACTCTCTCTTCTGCTAGTGGAACCCGTTGAAGAGTAGGCGAGTTATCCCAGAGCAACAATTTACCAACCATTGCTTCATGTGTCATGGCTAAGGGAACTAAATTAGGCAATGTCCTACCAGAGCCCTTCACTTAGAAGAACAAAAAGAAGAGATTTATGACGTCAATCCAACACGTACTGAGCAATTTACAGGTAATGGGAATTTGTGGGATATATCTTTGATGAGACTAAACTTGGCGAAGTCCTGTGCATCTTAACCAAACCCAAGGAATAGCAATAATGATTGGCATAGAACCTCCATTTTCCCACTTTTCTTAAAACTGGAAGGAAAGTCTGCAAGCGCATTGTTAATAGTGGAAGGAAGACTGAAAAGGAACCGACAACACATGGAATTATCTCCAGATACACAAAATAAGGGTGGAAAATCTCTTTTCACTTTGCAAGAAGCAATGGAACTAATAAATAATTTCCTAAACATGAACAGCTAAGAACCATTTGAATATACCTCGCAAACATCCAAATTCTTCAAATATTAAGTTTTGCAAATACCTAAATCAATCATGTTCTATCATTGTTTGGACCATATTGCTTGAAGAATCTGATGCTGCGAAATAGTTTTCTCACTATGAGTATCAAGTGATCGATCACTGAAAATGGAGCATTTGGATAGGGATTTCCATAAATCTTATAAAAATTTAAGGAAAGTATCCGAAGGGAAAAAATTGTTCGGATATGAACGTGATCATAAAGTTTGACTTCGTTATTAGTATAAACTCTTTAAACATATCGACATCTAGAACGGGAAGTGGCCTCCGAGAGAAAGCCTTGCCGTTTGCGTTCCATGGAAAACAGCATGGATGGAGTCCCAAAGAGCATGGATGGATGTAGCATATAACCAGTGGGGTCACAGGACCCCACTGGATTCAAAAAAAAAATTGAAATGCTCTCTTGGTCCGTTAAGTAGGAAGATTTTATAAAGTGGGTGACCCCACTGGATTGTGCCAGCGGTTATCGGTGACCCGCCCCCTTTTTATTTGTCTCCCTAAATTTCGCGACCTTCACCCCGTTGGCTGATTGCCCCTTTTCTATTTCCCAAAATCGAAACGGCGAAACTGTAACATTTGGTACTTAGATTCAGGATTTTTAATTTCTTTTATATTTATTTCAAATGTTTAGACTTATTCTTCTGATGATTTTTATAATATTTTTACATCATTTTATTAAGTTAGAATTTTCATTTCTTAAGAAAGAGCGTACTAACACAAATTTATTGTGTTTAGACCAAGGTTAGTTAGATAATTTGCTTTTTGTGATGCTATATACAAATGTGATCCAGTGAATCTGAGTGGTGGTTCACTTTACAGTATATTTTTTGAGACTTACTCATAGTTGTCAAGGCGGGCGCCTAGGCGCCGCTTAAGCCAAGGCGCTTCCTTAGCCGCCTTAAAACACCTCGCCTTTCTAAGAGTAGAAAAGGCGCCCCAAGGCACCGCTAAGGCGGCCAAGGCGCACGCCAGGGGCGCCTGGGCGCGCCTAGACCCTTTAGGGGTCCGCAATATCCCACTTAGACAGCAGATTCAAGTCGATTTTCAGAGCTGAGTCCAGCCCGATTCCAGGAAACATCTTATTTACCTGAATATCATTTAAGTAAATGTTATAATTTGTTGTTTCATTTACTTAAGATATTACATGTAAATAAGGAAGTACCCCCCATTTGAATCCAATAAAAATATCAAAAAAATCATATCTCTTACCCAAAAAAAGTCAACTCTCCCATCGAAGAAGAAAATCACGATTTCGATGATTTTAGCGAAATGCTAACTTTCTAATCTCTCATAATTTGACCTATCTAAAAATTTGATAATTCAAATAAACCATATGGAACACTAAAAATCCAAAGTCCGGTAAAAAAAGTCAAACGTGCATATGACTTCTCCAAGGGAGCCGCTCTCCTACTGACAGCACTTAGTCTGTTTGAGATCTCTCAGGATTTGGTCAAACTTAAACTATCATCACCCAAACACATGAGACTTGTCATTTTCTAGTTTCTTTTCAATTTTTAGACATATTGTGGGATTATGTAATGGACTCATTTAGTTTTTACTTGTTTTAAGTGTGTTAAGATATTGCACTTCTTATTTTTATTTAACATATTTACATGTATGTGTATTCACTGGTTTGTTTTAAAAGTTGAAAATTAGTTTTCTGATGATAGAATGATATTTGCACTTCTTGTTCTTATTTAGTGTGCTTATTTATTTGAAGATGTCAATTTAGATTTTTTATGACTTTATGATATATAATGTGAGTTTGTTTACTTGGAGTTTAATTTTTGTTGCTTTTATTGTCTTTATGTCTGTCATATTATGATATTTTTTATTGAATTTTCATCATTATATATATTTATAGATACATAAATATCATGTCTTGAAAACAACTCATACTTGGTTCCGTCCTAAACGCCTAGGCTCCGCTTAGGCAAACGCCTCAGCGCTTAGGCGATCCGAGACCCCACCTACGCCTTGGTCGCCTTGACGCCTTGACAACTATGGACTTACTATATATGAAGGTGATTCAGCGAGCTCGGGTTGTAGCTCATTTTACATTATATTTTTTGTGATTTACTATATATGTTAGTTTAATGGGATAAGGCTCGAAGACTATATATGTTAGTTAATAGTAGGTTACTTTTTTATTTAAAATTATGTATTTATATTATATATAATATATAAATTATTCAAATATTAAAAAATAGTTCAAATGACCCCACCGAACAAAATTCCTGCGTCCGTCCTGCAAAGAGCTAAACATGACAAAGGTCCTGAAGGGCAGTGGTAATACATGCTTGACACAGATATGATACAGACCTGATCTGCTTACAGAACCAGCCACGTGCCCAGTCAAAAAAGGATTATTCAGCGAGGAGAGAGAGAGAGAGAGAACCCCAGGAGAGCAATCTTTCATAGCGTATAGTACGAAATGTAGGGAAATTGGAGGTGCGAAGCTATAAGGCAAGGAGCACGAGGGGGAGGAGGATAGATGAGAGAAGGGACCTGTTCTTCTTGGAGAGGAGCTTATTCTCGTTGATCTTGCGGCCGCCGCTTTCGGTTGTGTTGCTGGCCCCCTCCTTCCACTTGTCGGGGACGATCACCTTCCCCAGCTTCTTCTCGCCTGAGGAAGAGGGGAAAAAATAAAAAGCGGGGAGATTTGTCTCAGAATCTAGAAAAGAGGAAGACAATCGATGGGAACAGAGCGAGAGACGTTGGAACCAGTGCTCGAAGAACGGAGACGAGAGGGGGGAGAAAGGAGAGGTTGTAGATGCTGCTTACACTTCTCGCACACCATCGCGCGCGTGGGCGGTGGTGGGAAGAGTTATAGAGAGAAAGAGAGAGAGAGAGAGAGGGATGGGGGGTGGGGAGAGACGAATCGTGGTAACCTACAACATCCAAATTGAAAAATCGAACCGCGGTTCCGTTCAATTTGATGGATTGGAGAATTAAAATAAATTAACTATATATATATATATTTAATTAATAATTTATTTATATATAAATATTTGTAGCGCAGTTAGTTGGACAAACCTCTGCGCAAAGATCGTGAAATCGAGTCTCGTGATCGTTATTAAAATTAATTTTTTTTACATATTTCAATTTAAATCGAACTGAACAAATTTTGAAGAAATTCAAATCAATTCAATTCCCCTAAAAATAGGGGTGAACCACCGGTGTTCACCCCTAGGCCTATTTCATAAACTTTGTTGATTTTGAACTTTCCATGTTGTTTGGTGGATTGCAATAGCTCTGAAATTTGAAAGGCACTTTAAATATCCTATCTATAATTTATCTACAGAATTATTATCCTATATATACATATATCCTTTTGCAGACTTTTTATATCTATTTCATAAACCTGGTATGAAATTTAAATGGTTTCCAAATATCTTCTTTTTTAAATTTATTTACAAAATTATGTAATATATGTTATTTTAATAATCTTCATACATCAAAGATTTTCAACTAAGAGAAGACTTTCTGACCTCCGCTAAGTTGCTTATTCGACAGCATATTGGTCCACCAAGGTGCCCTATCAGAAGCACCGCCATGCAAGAAGTGGCTTATAGCGTCTTGCACGTAAGATTGCAGCAATTGTCGGTGCAAAAAGATAAGAGCCTTCACGATGGCAATGTCTCAATTTCACCCCTCTATAGAAATTGTAACACCCCTATTTTGTAAGTGTTAGGTCGTAAGTGTTAGGTCAGAGGAGAATGGGAGCAATAAAAGAAAAGGAACTAAAGGATGGTTAATGTCACATCCCGACGCGAAATATTTGACCGCGCAGTTGTATTCAGATCATAAATAAAATAAATATATATATAATGAGATGATAACACTAAATCATAAACTAATATTAATTCAAATAGTAACTCCTTATTGCATTCATAAAATTTCAAAGTCAACTATAGGGCTCATTGTTCAAATACATGTTAAACTCAAGTAAAATAATATAATACAGACTCTATCGCAAATTCTAAGATTTCTATGTCATGGCTGCATAATATCTTGGATGCTCTTCACTCTTGCTCTTCCCCTTCATTATCCATGGTCTCATCATTGCTGCCTAAAATTGTCAAGAATTTAATGAGTTTATGTTCAGTAGAATTTATATCTCAACGTGTGGGTAATGATATAAGTGATTAAGATTTTTAAGAAACAAAATTCTTACAAAGCAAAAGGCAAAAACATGCACGATATTACCCGCAAGATTAAATGACTGATTAGATTAAAATACTCAACAGATTTTCATAACGAATCATATAGACTTTCATAAGTATTGGGTAAGGAATTCAAGAACAAACGTATCATATGAAAAGAGATTGGTCATATCACACAAATAACACATATTCACATGGTCAACTTATCATATCACATGATGACACATTCAAATCTTGCACACATACTATTGTCAAGTCACACACCACAAGTCCATACTCTCGCGGTTAATAAGTATGTTAGGGTGCTCCTCCCCATGACCAAATATGGCCCTTTATTTACATAGACATTAGTCAAATGGACCGAAGTCCAACATTGTGTCGATCAAACAAATACATATCATGGCCACATATTTTCAAGAACAAGCTCACAGTAACAAGGACAAGATTATTCACGAAGTTCAAAGATATGACAATAGCTTGAGAGATCAATCCGAACAACATAACGACTTATTTTTAAGTTCCATAAACTTTAATGTCCTGACCAAGATGTGATAGGACGCACACAGAACCAAGTTTTCTCTAACTCTAGGAAATTCATGGTACAACCAGTTCAGTTTCTATGAGGAAATCTATAAAGTACAAAGACCTTCCTAATTATGTATGCAAAGAACGGTAGTACATGCAGTAATCGGAAAGCATATTGAAGGATCGAATAGGTGGATGGATCAGATTTAGAAGGGGGGGTTGAATAGATCTAACACCAATTAATGCATAAGCTTAAGCAATTCAAAATTACTTCGAATCAGAGATCAATTCAGACAAACAATTTACTGATCTGAAGTGTGGGTGTGTGTAGATGATGTGTGAAGCAATTAAACATTTAGTGTGAAAGCGAAATCCTATGCAAGCATCTAGCGCAGACAAGCAGATAAAACCATTGCACACAAGATTTTTAGGTGGTTCGGAAATCACACCAGTGATTCCTACATCCACCCCTCACACAGTGAGACTACACTACTCAAACATGAGTACAACACACACTGGAGCACGACGACTCCAACACCCTTGAGCTTGACGGCTTAAAACACACAACCTGGAGCACACCTACTCCAAAACAGAGCACGATGGCTCAACCATACAGTGAGTGCGACGACTCACAAACTAGAGCCCGACGGCCCACAAACTAGAGCTAGATCAAAGACAAAAGAAATCAGATCCTCTAGCAATGATTTGATTCACAGACTCAATCGAACACAGAAATCTGCACAGAACTACATGCACAAATCTCACAGACGAAAGTGAGAAGAACACTCCAAGAAATGAGTAAAATAAATATAAATTGGATGTTCCTTGGTGAAGAGGTTTTGCAGAAGCTCGAATTGAAGAGACTTGAAAGAATTCGATGAAGATCCCCTTCAATTTGTGATGTTTTGCTCCAATGGCATCTGAATTGCCAGAAATTCTTCTTCTACTGCTGCTCTTCAGTTGGATCTGCTCCCTTTCTCAGCACATCACAGTTCTCTCCAGAGATTGGCCTTGATTACCACGTCCTTCCTCTTGTAAGGATGGTCTGCAGCTTCTGGAGATGGAGCAAGATCTGGAATACCCCTTTTTCCACCAAAAAGCTTCTTCTGGGAATTGTATGGGGTTGGTCTCCCTTGGGGTACAAGGATCATGGGTATTTATAGCCCTATATGTCCATGAGATGCCTTGGGGTGCGTGGGCACAAAAATCTAGGTCAAATCCCTTGATTCCTAAGTAGCCACATGTCCAGAAAAATTCCCATTTTTTAGCTTTAGTCGAAGTGTGTCGACACACAGGCAGACTGTGTCGACACCACTAGCTACTAGCTTCAAAACTAGCTTCTGGGAGGGACAGTGACTGTCGACACACAGGCAGACTGTGTCGACACCACTGGCAGACTGTGTCGACACACAGGCAGACTGTGTCGACACCACTGTGACAAAGTTATGTAAACCTGAAAATATGAAGTGTGAACCATTAACATAAGTCATTATTATCAACATATGAAATATTAACATGCCATTTAGTCATCATTTTAATATGTATAAAATGTCATCATCAAAATCAAATTATGAGTGATGTCAAATAGTCATGATTAAAATCATCATTAAAAGGTTTCAAATACACACTCAACACAACATTCTCCCCCTTTTTGATGATGACAAAATAAATGCAATTTTCTTCCATGTCTGTAATTTCTCCCTCTTAGGTCTTTGCAATTTCTCCCCCTTTTTGACAACATCAAAAAGATATTCATGAAACAGAACAAAGAATGGTAGGAGATCAAGAAATGCAGTTGTAGAAATGAAGGTTCAGGAATGATCAAAATAAGTGAGGCAAAGTGATATTGACATATGAGAGAAGTTATTGTGTGGTTGGTATTGTGCAATAAAGTTTAATCATAAAGACACACTCAACACAAGGTATAGCACGATATAATGATCTGAATGTAGTTACAATAATGATGTAAATGTGAAGTGAAGTGACCTATATGAGTGAGCAGAAGTATTTAACAAGGATGTTAGGAGCTTTAATTTTAACACAATGTAGAATAATAGGTCTAAACTCAGTATACATGAACTTTATTAAGGTCTTAAGCTTTTTCCATCCTGATAAGTTGATTTTCTTTCATTTTGAACTGGGAAAGAATACAAGAATAGATTAGTTAAATCTCACTTTTTCAACGCAAGAGATCACATTGATCAAATGCAAGACCTCCTGATTACTCAGTGGTTTAACTTTCATTATCTTATGCAGAGTTGAAAATTTTGATTTTCACTTTTTGACGCGAAACAAATCACTTTTTAGGTGAAATGGCCCGGTTACTCAGTGGTTCAAGAATTTGCATTGCTTTGTTTGTATCTTTCCAGATTGTTGATCATTTTCTTTTGATGTGTTGCAGGAATATATTTGCTTTGACCAGAAAAGTCATGACTACGAATTTAGAAAAAGTATTCTTAACATGTGGTAAAAATGAAGTTTAAACATGCACATGTTAAATAATAAAGCTACTTATGTGCCTACAAGTGTTTTGCAAGTCATTTTAAAGAATTCAGTATTAAGATTACTTAACTTTGAAATGATAATGAATATTTGAAATTAAACTAATTGCACAATGAGTTTATTTTAGTCTTAAGTCTCTCATAAGAAAACAGCACAAGGACTCAAAAATTCTGATAATTTTGGGGCTCAAAATAGAAAAGAAAGGTCAAGGAATGTGACAATGACTCCCCCTTTCATGTATCTCCCCCTCATAAGGTCAACATGAAGATTATTGAAGAAATAGGAATGGAATGAAGTGAAAATAGAATGAACAAGAATATTTTATTGAAAGACAAGGACTCCCCCTCAACAATTGCATTCAAGGCTCTTGATACTTGGCGGAGACATATACTCACGCATAGTGAAAGTGTCCAGACAAGTCTGACTTGTCTTTCTTCAAATCACCATTTGATATACCAAGAATGCCAATACAATGTGAGAGTGAGGAAATTATTGGCAAGAATAGGAAAATATTTTATTTGCTAAAAGAGATGGAAGATATCAAGAATGTGAAATTTTGCACAAACCAAGCTCTCTTCTCAAAGATGAGAATTTGTTTTCTGGAAGAGGCTTAGTGAAAATATTTACAATTTATTTTTCAGATTCAATGAAGTGAAGTTCAAAAGATTTCTTAGCGACCTCATCCCTTAGAAAATGGTGCCTTATTTCAATATGCTTTGTTCGTGAATGCTGAATTGGGTTTTTAGATAAATTAATAGCACTAGTGTTATCACACAAAATAGAAATACAACCCAATTTGTGATTATAGTCTAGGAGCTGATGTTTCACCCAAAGAACTTGAGTGCCACAATAACCAGCCGTAACATATTCAGCCTCAGCAGTGGATAGGGCTACTGAATGTTGTTTTATAGAAGCCCATGAAATTAGGCATCCACCTAGATATAAATACAAGCCACTAGTACTTTTTCTATCAAGCTTACAACCAGAATAATCAGCATCACAGTACGCAATTAAATATAACTTGCAACTAGCAAGATACAAAATTCCAAGTTCACATGTTCCAACAAGATATTTAAAAAAAAATTTGACAGCTAACATGTGACTTTCTTTAGGATTGGCTTGAAACCTAGCATACATGCACACACTATATTGAATATCTGGTCTAGAGGTTGTGAGGTAAAGTAAAGAACTAATCATACCTCTGTAGGTCTTTGGATCTACTGACTTACCAAATGATTCTTCCTCTAGTCTTACATTTATTACCATTGGTGTGCTTGAGTGCTTGAGGTGCTGAAAGTCAACCCTTTTCAGAAGTTCTTTCACATACTTTGTTTGACTTATGAAAATCCCTTCACTGGTTTGATGTATCTCTTGAAGTTCATTCAGTCCTGGAACAATGTTACCTGATCCACTTGTGGTAGGTGATCGATTGTCCAGATTTTCAAATGGATCTTCATCATCTTCAACAGTTGGTGAAGATTCGACAATGATGTCATCTTCTTCATTACTTTGAGGAACCCTGCAAGATGCAGAGTCATCAGTTTGATACAAATTTTCATTAAAAGCTACATGTGGAGATTCTTCCACATTTTTATTCTTGAGAATGTAAACTCTATTAGCTCTTGCAATTTCAGAATAACCAAGGAAAATGGATTCAAGACTTTTGGCATCAAATTTATCAAGATTTTCTTTATTGTTGTTATGTAAAAAACACTTGCAACCAAAGATTTTAAAATAAGACAGAGTTGGCTTTTTTTTTCAAAAGTTCATAGGGGGTTTTTCTGATTTTTTGTCTAACCAATGCTTTGTTCAAGATGTGATTTGTTGTGTTTACAGCTTCAGCCCAGAAGGATTTGGGCAATTTACTTTCCAAGAGCATAGATCTAGCCATTTCCACCAGAGTTCTATTTTTCCTTTCCACAACTCCATTTTGTTCTTGTGATACCCCGAATTTTTATTCTTTTATATGATGAGAAGATATTCACTTGTTGTGTGCATAGCATGTGTAATTCATTGTGCCTACTATAAATTTTATACTTCTCTTGAGCATATGCATGCATATATATATATATATATATATATATATATATATATATATATGTATATATATGATAATTGATGTGGAGATGAGCAACTAGCTAAATTGAGGTGTATACTTGAATAATATCATGCATGTACTATCTAAATATTGAAGAATATCATATACTACCTATTACATGGATATTGTGTGAGAGTGTATGAAGTGCATATGTGTATGTATGTATGTATGTATGTTATCTTATGCATGTGATAAATTGTATACCTAATTCTACGTACATAACACCTTGGTATACTTATGTATGCATGTGCATGTCTAATAGTAAACGCTATTCATTTGCATGGTGTGGTTAATGTAAGGAATCGATCAGAGTGCAGCGGAAATGCGATTCCCTCAGGTAGATATCGTTGCCGGCGGTCGGATCGAACACAAAACGTAAACCCGCGCACAGGAAGATCTTATCTTTACCTTTGCGGGGTTGCGAAACTCCCGAATCCGGGGAGGAAGTGGCGCTGGAGGCGCTGGTGCTTCAATCCGTTCAGGTGTCCGGCCTCTAGACGTATCCACGCGAGCTCCGGACGCAGACGGGATCTCCTCGGTCTCCACGCGTCTCCCGGATCTCAACTCCACCATGTGCCAGAGAGAGAAGGTGGGGTGCCCAGGGAGAGAGAGGAGGGGGTGACCAAGGAGAGAGCCTGGAGCTTGGGCCAGGGTTTAACTCTCCACGTATATTTATAGACACTGCAGTTTTTCACAAAAACCCAGTTATTGTCTATAACGACCATCCTGCCCAGTCTGCTCGGAACTCTATTGCGTGTGACCCTCTAGGCCCAAGTGCTAGTCCAGTTTTCAGCCCATTAAGCCCAATAACTCTTTATTGACTTACTGTAATTAATTAATATCTCATATTAATTAATTACACAATCAATTATCGTCTCACAATAATGATGACCAGTATGTCCCCATGTAATTCTAATTAATTACATATATATTTTGATGATTAACAAAACCAAACAAAAGTTTATCAATTATATCTAATGAATATTTCATAAGTCTTAAGCACAGGAAAATTACCAAGGTCAAACAAGCCAATAAAGGTATGCATTACTTCTCTGAAGCATTAATCTTTTCAACATGATATTTCTCTAAGTCCATATCGACTTCTATTGAAGGCCATAACGATTTCCTTATAAGCATATCGCTTTCAATAGAATTATCATAACGATTTCCTTTCTGGCTGAAAAATCATGTTGTTTCAAACAAATCGATGCCGTAACGATTCTATAAGTGATCGCAACGATTTCCTTACAAGACTTAAAAGTCATGTTATTTCAATCAAGTCGATGTCACAATGACTTTATAAGTTACCGTAACGATCTCTTTAGAGCCCTTAACGACTTGCCTGTCGCAACGACTCTATAAGTTGTCGCAACGATTTCTTTAGAGCCCGTAACGACTTGCTCGTCACAACGACTCTATAAGTTACCGCAACGATTTCTTTAGAGTTCATAATGACTTGATAAGTATTCATAACGATTTCTTTAGAATTCACAACGACTTGCTTTATATAATGATTTGTTAAGTATTTTATATCGATTTCTTCAGAAACACAACGATTTGCATCTCACAACGATTTGTTAAGTAACTCACAACGATTTCTTTAGAGCTCATAACGATTTGTTAAGTGTTTCACAACGACTTCTTATGTATCACAATGACTTGGTCAACATGACTTATTCATAACGATTTCATAAGTCATATAGTCATCGATTTCATATTAACGTGATATGATCTTTGTTGACTAGTCAAAGACCACGTATGCATCTCTCTGACGCACTTGCATTTAATGAGACCTGAACGTATCTCTACATGCACGCAGACCATATCATCCTTTATCTTGCTTACTCTGATTACGTCTTTTAGACTTAAGCTATTTGGCATTACTATTTTCATGTCTATTGCTACTGACGTTGACTGACATTAGAAACAACTTAGCTGTCTGCTATTTGAGATTGACATTTATGCAGACCTCTGATCTAGCTTCATGGTACAACGTTAAACAAATAGAAGCCAACGGATATCTCTGAAGATCTATCTCTTTGCGTGCTCAAGTAATCAAAAGACTGTTGACCGGAAGCTTCCAAGACTCCAGATGTCATTCAGTCTAACGTCTACTCAAAAAAGAGACAACGGATACTTCAACGTCCTTATTTCGAATTGAAGATACAAATACAAGTTAGAAGAACAGAAGAATGACAACGAGCATTCAAGCATTCAAATCTTCTGAAGAAAGTCTAGAGCCAAGCATCTTACTTTTCCTCATCACCTTCAGCTCTTCTCTCTGTGTGCTATAATAGATTTTCTAAGAGAGCCCATGCAGTTCTGAGAGTGTAACTTGCGTTAGATCTTTGCTCTCAGCACTGGTTGCTTCAGATCCTTGCTTGTCAAAAGCTTGATCTAGGGGCTTGAATTTCATTCAATTCTCTTTGAGTTGTTGTTCCCTTCAGTTGTGAAGGAAGACCTGGTGGCATCCAGGGTGTAGTTCCCTTCAGTTGTGAAGGAAGACCTGGTGGCATCCAGGGTGTAGTTCCCTTCGGTTGTGAAGGAAGACCTGGTGAGGTATCCAGGGTGTTGTGATTCCCTTCGGGTGTGAAGGAAGACCAGCTGAGCTGGGTGTTGTAGTGTCCTTAAGGGGACTGTACCCTTGTTAGTGAAATCCTGAGTTGTTCCTCAGGGACTGGACGTAGGACTCCTAAGGAAAGGAGGTCCGAACCAGGATAAATTTTGTGTTGTGTGATTGTCTTCTTTGTGTACTTGATATTTGAACTAATAGTCACTAACCTCCTTCGAAGAATTCTTGTGTAAGTATTTTTGGTTACAGGTATCTTGTAGAATATTTTTAAAGACCCATTCACCCCCCCTCTGGGCTCGTCAACTGGGCAACAAGTGGTATCAGAGCGAGTCTCTTCGACAAAGAAAGGATCCAACGATCTGAAGAGTAAAGATCCATGGCAGCCCAAGGTAGCATTGAAGGTCAGTCTGTCAACCGACCCCCTCTCTTTGATGGTGAAGACTACCCTTACTGGAAGACCAGGATGGAATACTTTCTACAAGGCCACGACTATCAAATTTGGTCAATAGTAGAAGAAGGTGACCTGGTTGTCACAAATGAGAAAGCTCAATGGACAGATGATGACAGGAAGAAATCTCCTTGAATTGCAAAGCTAAGAGCATCCTTTGCTGTGCCTTGAGTAAGAAGGAATTCAACCGAGTTTCAGCCTGCAAATCCTCGATGGAAATGTGGGAAAAGTTCAGGATCACTTATGAAGGTACAGACAAGGTAAAGGAGACAAGAATCGACATTCTTGTCACTCAGTATGAAAGATTTCAGATGCAGTCAGGTGAGTCAATCACTCAAATGTTTAGCCGATTCACTGATATCACCAATGGTTTAGCCAGCCTAGGGAAGACATATGAGATTGCAGATATGGTAAGGAAAATTCTCAGATCCTTGCCATCCTCGTGGACACCTAAGGTCACAGCTATAGAAGAAGCTAATGACTTGAAAAGAATGTAAGTGGAAAAGCTCATTGGGTCCCTCATGGCCCATGAGATCAACATGGAAAGGCTAGGAGAGTCATCTAGTAGAAACAAGGACTTCAAAAGATCAGATGGTAAGGAAATGAAGAAAGGAGAAACCATCTGCTACGAATGTAAAAAACCTGGACACATCAAAGCTGATTGTCCTAAATTCAAGAAACCAGATTTCAGGAAGAAAGAGAGCTCCAAGAAGTTCAGAAAGTACAAGAAGAAGGCAATGACAGCAGCATGGGAGAACAATAGTGACTCAGACAGTGAATCAAGCTCATACAGCGATGAAGAAGAAGCCAACTTGGCCTTCATGGCAGATGTTGATGAAAAGGTAACCTCTGACTCCTCCTTCGATTCATGTAATGATTCTGATTCTGATAACTTAGAGGAAGCATTTAATGAATTGTATAATAAGTACAAAGAAGTAACTAAACTATTAAAAGCAAGTAAGAAAAATAACACCTGTTTAGAAAACACTAATTCTGATTTAAAAACAGAAAATGAAGAATTAGATAAACAAATAACTAAACTTAAAAGAAGAAATGAATTGTTATGTGAAGACCTAAAAGCTAAGAATGAACAAATAACAAAATTGGAAAAACAGGAAAGCACAGATGAATTAAAAAAGGAAATTAAAAACTTAAATGAAGAAAATAACAAACTATCAAGCACACTAGAGAAATTTACTAATGGTAAAAACTCTCTAATATTAAAAGGTGCTAGAAGATCAGGTAAGAAGAAAAATGGGTTAGGATATACAGCCCCAGATAATGAAGAAACCATAATCTACCCTAAAACATATCCAATACCAAAATTTGTACCTGAACAAGATATAGCATATAAATCTGATTTCAAGTATATAGAAAAGGTAACACAATTATCCTGCTGTGATCACTGCAACAAATTAGGACATATCGTAACAACATGCCCAACAAGACATAAAAAATGGATAATAAAAGGTAAAATTAATGATACTAACCAATCAGGACCCAAAAGAATTTGGGTACCTAAAGCTTGATGTTTTTATTTCAGGTTAACCCTCGAGCATCCAAATGGTACTTGGATAGTGGGTGCTCAAGACACATGTCAGGTAACCAAAAATTATTCTCTCATCTCCAAGCTGAAGAAGGAACAGTCACTTATGGAGATAATGGGAAATGAACAGTGATAGGCAGTGGGTCTGTGAATAACAAAGAAAAAACTGTCATAGAAGATGTGTTATTAGTCAAGGGATTGAAGCACAATCTCATCAGCATCAGCCAACTGTGTGACAGAGGCCATCAGATCAAGTTTCAAGAGTCAAAGTGCAGCATAGTGAAGGATGGAGCAGTCATCTTTGAAGCAAATAGAGAAAATAATTTGTATGTGCTCTATCTTGAAGAACTCAAAGAGCAAAATATTTGTCTGGCAGCAAGTAAAGACAAATCTACTGAATTATGGCACATACGACTTGGACATTGCAGTTTAGATGGCATGAGGAAATTACTAAAGAAAAATCTTGTAGAAGGTCTGCCAAAGGTCAGTGCAAAAATGGAAGGTGTATGCGGACCCTGTGCTAAGGGAAAGCACACTAAAAGCTCCTTCAAGTCAAAGACGGTGGTGACCACCTCAAAACCCTTAGAGCTCCTATATATGGATCTATTTGGGCCAATGAGGACTACCAGTCTTGGAGGAAAGAACTTTGGATTTGTCATAGTTGATGACTATTCAAGATTTACGTGGGTATCATTTCTATAACATAAAGATGACACTTTTGAAAACTTTGTTAGTTTCAGCAAGAAGGTGCAGAAAGATCAGAAGTTCAACATTGTGTCTATCCGATCAGATCATGGTGGTGAATTTCAAAATGAAAGGTTTGCTAGATTCTGTGATGATCAGGGAATTGAGCATAATTTCTCAGCACCAAGGACACCACAGAAAAATGGTACTGCTGAGAGGAAGAACAGAACCCTACTGGATATGGCAAGAACTATGCTCTCAGAATATGATCTGCCAAGATATTTTTGGGCTGAAGCAGTCAACATAGCAAGCTACATTGTCAACCGAGTGATGATCAGGCCAATCCTGAAGAAGACTGCATATGAACTGTTCAAAGGAAGGAAGCCAAAGATCAGCCATTTCAGAACATTTGGGTGCCCTTGCTTCATTCACAACAATGGAAAAAGGGACATTGGTAAGTTGGATGCCAAATTAGATGAAGGCATCTTCATGGGGTACACTTCTAAACCCAAAGGCTATAGAGTGTTTAATAAACGTACCTTATTGATTGAACAATCTGTGCACATTATTTTTTATGAAACTAACCCTTCATTGAGAAAGGAAGTAGATAGTGACAATGATGATGCAAATGAATTGTCCAAGAAACTAAAAGATACATCAATTGAGGACAAGGATGATCCGCCTCTGGAAGAATTGCAACAAGAAGAAATCACTCATGAAAATCTTCCAAAGGAATGGAGATACAAGAAAGATCACCCACCTGAAAACATCATTGGTGATCCATCCATAGGGGTAAGAACAAGAGGTAATGTTATTCCTTGTGATTATCTAGCTTTTGTTTCTCAAATAGAGCCTAGGACAGTCAATGAAGCTCTTTCTGATGAATCTTGGATAGTAGCCATGCAAGATGAATTAAATCAATTCAAGAGAAACCAAGTATGGTCACTTGTTCCTAGACCATCAGACCATCCAGTCATTGGCACCAAATGGGTGTTCAGAAATAAACTGGATGAAACTGGTGCAATTTTAAGAAACAAGGCCAGATTGGTAGCTCAAGGCTATTCTCAAGAGGAAGGCATAGATTTCGATGAAACCTATGCACCTGTAGCTAGACTTGAGGCCATTAGAATATTACTTGCATATGCATCTGCTTTGAATTTAACACTATTTCAAATGGATGTTAAATCTGCATTTTTGAATGGTTTCATAAAAGAGGAAGTTTATGTGGAACAACCTCCGGGTTTTGATGACACGGAATTTCTCAATCATGTTTTCAAACTTCACAAGGCATTATATGGTTTAAAGCAAGCACCTAGAGCCTGGTATGAAAGGCTTAGTTCTTTTCTTTTAAACCATGGTTTCAGTAGAGGTCAGGTAGATAACACTCTTTTTATAAAGTCAAAGGTCAAACACATCCTATTAGTTCAAATCTATGTAGATGATATCATTTTTGGTTCTACTGATGAATCTCTTTGCAAGTACTTTGAAAAGCTAATGCAGGGAGAATTTGAGATGAGTATGATGGGAGAACTCAACTATTTCCTTGGACTTCAAATCAAACAAGGAAAGGAAGGAACTCACATCTGTCAAGCAAAGTACACAAAAGATCTCTTGAAAAAATTTGGATTCGAAAATACCAAGCCACTGCCAACACCAATGAGTACATCAACAAGAATGGACAGTGACAAAGATGGTAAGAAAGTAGATCAAAAGATCTACAGAGGTATGATAGGTTCATTACTTTATTTAACAGCCAGTAGACCTAATATATTATTTAGTGTATGCATGTGTGCTAGGTATCAAGTAGATCCTAGAGAGTCACATTTGATTTCTGTAAAAAGAATTTTTCGATATTTAGCTAGAACTCATGATCTAGGTTTATGGTATCCAAACTCTTGTGAAATCAATTTAGTAGGGTATTCTGATGCTGACTATACTGGATGCAAAGTTGATAGAAAAAGCACCAGTGGTTGTTGTCAGTTTCTTGCAGGGTGTTTGATATCCTGGTCCTCAAAGAAACAAAATTCAGTAGCACTTTCTACAGCTGAAGCTGAGTACGTGGCTGCTGGAAGTTGCTGCACACAACTCTTATGGATAAAGCAACAACTTGAGGATTTTGGATTAAATATCAAATCAATCCTTTTGCTGTGTGACAACACCAGTGCCATTAATCTCACCAAGAATCCAGTCCAGCACTCAAGGACCAAACATATTGAGGTTAGATATCATTTTATTCGTGATCATGTTGCAAATGGAAATATCCTTTATTGATACAAATGGCCAATTAGCAGACATTTTCACAAAAGCCTTACCTGAAGAGAGATTTACATCTCTTAGAAGGGAATTAGGCATGTGCAATTTGTGATAAAAGTTTGCTTACAAATGGCACATTAAATTTCAGAATTAAAGTAATTTTTCCCTCCATGGCGTTAAGCAAAAGAAATTCAAATTATCTTTGTAACCGCTCTCTCATTGAAGTCGGTTTGAATAGTCAACACCTTTTGTCCTTTTCCACCGCCTTTTGGCGCCTCACTTTCCACATCGCATTAATTTATTCATAAAATCAATGGCAGAACGATTCGTATCTCATCGTCTACCTTTTCCCCCTTTTCATCTTGTCGCATGAGCCGATGCCCTAGCAACTCCTATCTTAACCCTCTGCAAATTTGAACCTTCCTCCTCCTTCTCACAAAATTTCTTGAGGGTTCCTTCTCTTCACCTTCCATCTCAACCCTCCATCGCCTTTCCCACCTGAATCCATGGCCGCACCAGTCATCGCCGGTAGTTTGGGTGGCTACAGTGCCGAATTTCTCACTCCTGAGCAGCAGGAGAGGTTTACCTTTGTGAAGACGAAGCTCTGTGGCCATAAAGAAGTCGATGTCGCTAATCTGAAGAAAAGTGGAATGAGCAGCATGGTAGATTTGATCAATCAGATGCAGTGGACAGAAATTACCACCTTTTCAGAGGTCAGTTATCCGGACTTGGTAAAAGCTTTCTTCGTGTGTATGAAAACAGAGGAAGATGGGTCTCTAGTTTCTTCAGTGAAGGGAATCATGATTAGGATAGACCCTGAGTTGCTGAAGATGTTGTTTAATGTGAAGACTTCCGGATTTAGTGGGGTTCACACGGTGGACGCCCAAGTGAAAGGTTTGGGAATTATCGGGCCATGATTCAAGCTGAGGGACGGCAAGATCGATATAAATCAACTATCTACCTTCAACAGCCTCCTTCATTTTATTGTCTGTCAAATCTTAGTTCCCAGAAGTGCAACTTTTTCATCTTGCACAAAGGCCGACTCAGACATGATGTACTGGGCCATTCAAAATAAGGAGATAAATATGGCCGCAGTGATAATGGAAAGAATGAAATTTGCCAGAGATCAGATTTGGGACACCAAGAGTAAGTTCAATGTGTCCCTGCCTTATGCCCACTTACTTACCAAGATCTTCAAACACTTCGGTGTTGATCTTTCTGGGGCAGTCGTAGAGAAAATGGGCCAAGCAATCAGGTCCAGGAACCTAAAGAAGAGTGGTTTCTCTGAGAAAAATGGTGTCTGGTCCAAAACTTCTGTTGCTGAAGGGGAAGCCATCATCGACGACACCTCAGTTGTTCATCAGGAGATGGGATCAGTGGATATGATTCCAGATTTGCCAGTGGAGTCAATTTCACCTCTAGCAGTTGGAGCAGTAGAATCTTCAGGCCCCTCTATAGCAGAAGTCCAATATGAAATTGCAGTAGAAGAAGAAAGAGTGTCTGTAGCAGCTTCAGAATTTCCAGAAGAATCAGTTCAAATCTTTGCAGAGAGGAGAATTGAGGATATTCTCCCAGAGGACATTATTCCAGTTGAGGACCCACTACCCTCAACTGTAGTTGCATCTATTCTTTTAGACATCATTGATTCGATTCCTTTCACCTCAAGTGCTCCTGAAGCTTGTGGGAGTGTTGCTGAAGAGGCTGTGGCATCAGGCCACTTTGATGTTCAAATGGAAGATGTACCAGTAGAGTTAGAGCACCCAGATGGTCAGGGTGACTCTGTATTGGCGGATGCTCCCATTCAGGGAGAGCAGTTATCAAATGAAGAAGAAGCTCCTGCTCAGGGGGAGCAGTCAAAGGATAATGAAGCAGAAGAAAGAGATCACCTTGATCAACCAGTGGGCTCTGCACCAGAAAATGATAATATCCCTCGTGGCTCAGAAGATGTTAGAGAAGGGGAGACAGCCAGCTCCTCCAGTTCAGATGATGATGAGCCTTCTCCAGCTTCAGAGGCTCAGAATAAAGGGAAAGAAGTAGAATCTGAAATTCCAATGTTGTCAAATACTCCCTTTGAAAGGCCAGTAAAGCAGAAGATTATAATCAACCTGAAGCCTGTAATAGAGAGACTTGATGCTCAAGGACAAATCTTATGTTCTCTTCAGGCAGACACCAATTCAATCTTCATGAGCCAAGCTTCAGCCTCCAAGGAATTGGCGAGTGTGAGAAATGCCATGAAGTGGTTTAATAAAGAAATGGGCACCATGAAGGAGATGCTAGAGAAAATTCTGAAGGTGGTTGGAGATCACATTCCTCCTCCTCCTCCTCCTGCTGCTGACCAAGCCCAAGAATCAGGGCCATCAGGGCCAGCACCAGAAGTAGCAGCAGCAGCAGCAGAACCAGAAGAGGTAGGGCCAGAAGTGCCAACTGATCAGGTTGCAGGGCCACCAGGGCCATCTGAGCAAGGGTCAGGGCCATCAGGGCCGTTGGTGAGTGAGTCTGTGCAGACAGAGGCAGATGAGTTCTTGGCATCCAAGCCCCCAGCTCCCTCTTCTCCCTCTCACACACCCATTCCACCATCACCACCCTCAGCTCCTCCTGCTCCTCAGACTTTCAAGAAGCCCCAATCTAGACCTATTTCTTCTCCCACTCCATTTCCTTCTCAATCAACCTCAACTCCTGCCTCCTCTACTTCCATTCCTTCTCCTTCTCCTATACATGAGGCCCCTCCAGCATCCTCAGCTGGAGCATCCTCCTCCTCCTCTGGTCCCTCCCTTGGACCAGTTGATGACCTCCCTACTTCTTCTCACTCTTTTCTTCATCCTACTCCTCCACCCTCTTTCATCACTATCATACCTGAAAGAGCTCAACTCAACTCTCCCTTTATGGAAAAGATAAAGGATGAGTTTGAGGAAGGGATCCTCAGATCTATGTTGAAAGTTGGGGAACATATTCACAGGGCAGACCCTTCTAGTCCTGCCCCCAAGAAAAGGAAACTTACTTCTACTTCCTCCTCTTCCTCTGACCCCAAATACCCACCTTTGTGGTTTTCTCTCACAGTGGACAACAAACATAACCCACTGTATAGGGAATACCTTTCCAAAGTTGTTTTTGCCACCATCATCAACCTTCCCTTTCAAAATCTCACAGATCATTTGAACACCATTCTACCCTACACTTCTCTTTCAAATCTGAAAAGTCCAAAATCTTCTCTCTTGCTCACTCCAAATCTGAAGAGCAGTGGGGCAAAAGTCACAAGGATCTCCTAAAGAAATTCATTCTTGCCAAATCTGCCAGATTTCCTCAAAGGGACCACTCCCTGACCCTATCTGAGTGGTTCAGGATGTATCACCAAGAGCTTTGGGCTCCCTTCATTCAAAAGGAAATTAAGATGGTCAGGCACTATGTGTTGTTCAACAACTACAGATATGTCCATCGTCTTCCTGAAGTTTAGCTCTGCCAGTTCAAAAGGGCCATTTCAGCTCTCTCTCCAGATATCTCTCATACTTCAGATGTCCAGGTAGATTTTGCTACCCTTCAAGTACCAGAAGAAATAGCTCTTCTGCAAATCCATTTTCTTGTCATGGAGTCCTCTGTAGGATCCATTATCTTTGAATGGTTTGCCAGAGTAATGGGCATAATTAAAGTGCAGAAAGGCTGCCTGGTTACTTTTCCTAGATTCCTATTTAGGGAATATCACCAGGGGCATGTAAGTGCTGAAGTTCTAGCCCCTATTATGTCTGAATGTGAAAGACTCACATCTTCTGAATGGTCCAAGTTCTACCCCCTATCAGCTCAGCAGTTGTTTGACCTCAATGAATCTCAGGCCAGGGAAGGCAAACCCGCCATTTCGCCAGCTACTTTCCTAGATATGAACTCCATTCATCTTGTTGATGACCCCTTCAAAGTCTGGGAGGAAAGATACAAAGTCTATGTGGCTCTTCACAAGGCTCTCAGAGATAACCACAACCACTATCCTGTAACAATGGACCAATTCCTCTCTGTGTCAGCTTTGGACTCGGCGTTTCCTCAAGATGAACATGGACAAGGATGCATATGCTGATCTTCTCTACCAGCACCTAGATCTTCATCTCAAACGGATGGCTTCCACTATGGGACCATCCTACTCTATACCTTTTGGAGTTTTTAAAACCCATTTTGAAGAACAGGAAGCACAGGCATGGGAAACCATCTCCCATTTTGCCTCTCTTTTGTCTCCTGCTTTCTACTTACCTGTACCTCCACAGAATTAATAAACTCTCTTTGCTTATGTGGACCAATCTTTCTCTTCTTTTCTTTGTCTCCGTTCGCTTTTTGCTTAATGACAAAAAGGGGGAGAAAATACTTAGCATGTCTGAAATATTCATCCACTAGTTTTAAGGGAAGAAAACTAGCATGTCATTTCTTTAGAACAAATTTCAGATACTTTTTATCCATGCTTATTGTTCAGTTTTGTCATCACCAAAAAGGGGGAGATTGATGACCAGTCTGTCCCCATGTAATTCTAATTAATTACATATATATTTTGATGATTAACAAAACCAAACAAAGTTTATCAATTATATCTAATGATTATTTCATAAGTCTTAAGCACAGGAAAAATACCAAGGTCAAACAAGCCAATAAAGGTATGCATTACTTCTCTGAAGCCTTAATCTTTTCAACAAGATATTTCTCTAAGTCCATATCGACTTCTATTGAAGGCCATAACGATTTCCTTATAAGCATATCGCTTTCAATAGAATTATCATAACGATTTCCTTTCTGGCTGAAAAATCATGTTGTTTCAAACAAATCGATGTCGTAACGATTCTATAAGTGATCGCAACGATTTCCTTACAAGACTTAAAAGTCATGTTATTTCAATCAAGTCATGTCACAACGACTTTATAAGTTACCGTAACGATCTCTTTAGAGCCCGTAACGACTTGCCTATCGCAACGACTCTATAAGTTGTCGCAACAATTTCTTTAGAGCCCGTAACGACTTGCTCGTCACAACGACTCTATAAGTTACCGCAACGATTTCTTTAGAGTTCATAATGACTTGATAAGTATTCATAACGATTTCTTTAGAATTCACAACGACTTGCTTTATATAATGATTTGTTAAGTATTTCATATCGATTTCTTCAGAAACACAACGATTTGCATCTCACAACGATTTGTTAAGTAACTCACAACGATTTCTTTAGAGCTCATAACGATTTGTTAAGTGTTTCACAACGACTTCTTCTGTATCACAACGACTTAGTCAACCTGACTTATTTATAACAATTTCATAAGTCATATAGTCATCGATTTCATATTAACGTGATATGATCTTTGTTGACTAGTCAAAGACCACGTATGCATCTCTCTGACGCACCTGCATTTAATGAGACCTGAACGTATCTCTGCATGCACGCAGACCATATCATCCTTTATCTTGCTTACTCTGATTACGTCTTTTAGACTTAAGCTATTTGGCATTACTATTTTCATGTCTATTGCTACTGACGTTGACTGACATCAGAAACAGCTTAGCTGTCTGCTATTTGAGATTGACATTTGTGCAGACCTCTGATCTAGCTTCATGGTACAACGTTAAACAAATAGAAGCCAATGGATATCTCTGAAGATCTATCTCTTTGCGTGCTCAAGTAATCAAAAGACTGTTGACTGGAAGCTTCCAAGACTCCAGATGTCATTCAGTCTAACGTCTACTCAAAAGAGAGACAACGGATACTTCAACGTCCTTATTTCGAATTGAAGATACAAATACAAGTTAGAAGAACAGAAGAATGACAACGAGCATTCAAGCATTCAAATCTTCTGAAGAAAGTCTAGAGCCAAGCATCTTACTTTTCCTCATCACCTTCAGCTCTTCGCTCTCTGTGCTGTAATAGATTTTCTAAGAGAGCCCATGCAGTTCTGAGAGTGTAACTTGCGTTAGATCTTTGCTCTCAGCACTGGTTGCTTCAGATCCTTGCTTGTCAAAAGCTTGATCTAGGGGCTTGAATTTCATTCAATTCTCTTTGAGTTGTTGTTCCCTTCAGTTGTGAAGGAAGACCTGGTGGCATCCAGGGTGTAGTTCCCTTCAGTTGTGAAGGAAGACCTGGTGGCATCCAGGGTGTAGTTCCCTTCAGTTGTGAAGGAAGACCTGGTGAGGTATCCAGGGTGTTGTGATTCCCTTCGGGTGTGAAGGAAGACTAGCTGAGCTGGGTGTTGTAGTGTCCTTAGGGGGACTGTACCCTTGTTAGTGAAATCCTGAGTTGTTCCTCAGGGACTGGACGTAGGACTCCTAAGGAAAGGAGGTCCGAACCAGGATAAATTCTGTGTTGTGTGATTGTCTTCTTTGTGTGCTTGATATTTGAACTAACAGTCACTAACCTACTTCGAAGAATTCTTGTGTAAGTATTTTTGGTTACAGGTATCTTGTAGAATATTTTTAAAGACCCATTCACCCCCCCTCTGGGCTCGTCAACTGGGCAACAGATAATTGACCGGGCTTCCAATCAAGTTGGGTGCCAAGCAACACCACTTGATCCTGGAAAGCATTGGGGTTCAGCAACCCATTCAAGGAACCTTTTTCTGTCATCAGTTACCACATGACTATAATCCTTCGCTCGTACAATGCTCCCGAGTGCACTTAGGGTATGGTCAACTGTCAAACCCTAATGTGCGCACTCACTTGGTTTAGATGCCGCATAGCATTATCAGAAAACTCCTTTTCTGATAAGTAGTCTTGCCCTGGCCAGGGACTATCAGGCATCTTTCCCTAGAGCATTCACTCTCTTATTACCGAGAGCGAGCGATCCCTTGTTGACCACACAATCACCTTCGAAGGTATTCCGCTAGATCCGAACACTAAACTGATTAAGACCCCATGGCTAGAGATCTATAAGTTAAGGTCAAAATCTAGAAGTCCACCGACAAGGTGTCCTTGGTGTCTCAGGTCTAAGGACCAATCACGCCACTGTGACAATGAATCTAGCTGGTTGACAGTTAGGTAACATTACCATCCAACGATTCATAACGGATCAGTTCAGTGAACTCATTCTCCAATGAGCACCTACAGATGCACCTTAGTGTCTCCATACAAGTGACTATGAGACCAGTCACCCTCATCATATGAGCAGGTGCAACCTGTACTAGTCTAACCGGATATTCGATGTCCTTCTCGAATATCCTCCGACTAGGAACAATTAAGAATATACGTTTAAAGGATATTAACCTCATTGTTATGATCTCATCATAATTAACATTCATTGCGTATATTCATGGACTTCAGAATGAAACGGTAAACGAATTACACATAATAAATATAAAAGCCTTATTATTATTATCAAAGAACAATATTTTACAAGTTATGATGGCTTGAGGACACCCATAACTAACAATCTCCCACTTGGACTAATGCCAATCACCTTTATGTCTTAGACCCATAGACTCTAGGTGGCGCTCAAACACAATTTGAGTCAAAGGCTTCGTCAGTGGATCTGCAATGTTGTCAACTGAAGGAACTCTTTCCACCAGTACATCTCCTCTAGTGATAATCTCCCTGATCAGGTGAAATCGCCTCAGAATGTGCTTTGACTTCTGATGAGACCGCGGCTCTTTCGCTTGTGCAATGGCCCCATTGTTGTCACACAGCAATGGGATCGGATCAGAGTTACCCGGCACCACACCAAGGTCGGTGATGAACTTCTTCATCCACACTGCCTCCTTGGCGGCTTCAGCTGCAGCAATGTACTCAGCTTCTGTCGTCGAGTCTGCAGTGGTTTCTTGCTTGGAACTCTTCCAGCTCACTGCACCTCCGTTTAAGGTGAACACAAACCCAGATGTAGACTTGCTATCATTTGGATCTGACTGGAAACTCGAGTCAGTGTATGCCCGAAGTTTCAAGTCCCCTCCTCCATAAACCAGAAATATATCCTTAGTCCTTCTCAAGTACTTAAGGATACATTTCATTGCCATCCAGTGTGTTTCACCTGGATTTGCCTGATATCTGCTCGTAACACTTAGAGCAAATGCCACATCAGGCCTTGTACATAGCATGGCATACATGATAGACCCTATAGCCGAAGCATAGGGGACTCTATCCATGACTGCCCTCTCTTCAGGAGTCTTAGGAGACTGCTCCTTAGAGAGATTAATCCCATGTCTCATTGGTATGAGACCTCTCTTGGAATTTTCCATGCCAAACCTTTTGACAATGGTATCTATGTACATTGATTGGGTCAAGCCAAGCATCCTCTTGGATCTATCTCTATAGATACGTATTCCCAATACGTAGGATGCTTCTCCCAAATCCTTCACGGAGAAGTTCTTTGACAACCAAACCTTTACTGATGATAACATCCCTACATCATTCCCAATGAGCAAGATGTCATCAACGTAAAGTATGAGAAAAGTGATAGCACTCCCACTGATTTTCTTATACACACATGGTTCATCTTCATTCTTAATGAAGTCATAAGATTTGATAGCCTCATCAAACCTTATGTTCCAACTATGAGAAGCTTGCTTCAATCCATAGATGGACCTTTGAAGCTTGCATACTTTATCTGGACACTCTTTGGATGTAAAACCCTCAGGCTGTATCATATACACTTCTTCCTCAATGTTTCCATTGAGGAAAGCAGTCTTTACATCCATCTGCCAGATCTCGTAATCAAAGTATGCAGCAATGGCGAGAAGAATTCTGATCGACTTTATCATGGCAACTGGTGAGAAAGTTTCGTCATAGTCAATTCCTTGCCTTTGACGATACCCCTTTGCCACCAACCTTGCCTTATAAGTGTCGATCTGTCCATCTGCACTGATCTTTCTCTTAAAGATCCACTTGCACCCAATAGGTACAATACCTTCAGGCAAGTCTACCAAGTTCCAAACTTGGTTGGTGTACATGGACTGCATCTCAGAATTCATGGCATCTCGCCAATTTCCTGACTGAGGACTATCAACAGCCTCTTGGTAGGTCTTTGGATCATCATCCTCATTATAAGACATGCCTTCACTGATATGTCCAACATATCTTTCAGGCTGTCTAGGTACTCTACCAGACCTACGCTGAATGTGTGTATATTTCTGAACAGGTTCCGGAACCGATGTTTCAACTGGTGGACTTTGCACAGTCTGTGGATCTAGAACCTCTTCTAGATCTACCTTACTCCCACTGTCCTCTTGGGTAAGGTACTCCTCTTCTAAGAAGATAGCTCTCCTGGCAACAAACACTCTTTGTTCACCAGGATGGTAAAAGTAGTACCTAAATGTTTCTTTTGGGTATCCAACAAACCTGCACTTATCAGTTATGGAGTCCAGTTTATCTGGGTCGTGTTTCTTTACATGGGCAGAATAGCTCCAGATTTTAACATGTTTAAAATCAGGCTTTCTACCCTTCCATATCTCATATGGAGTAGAAGACACAAATTTACTGGGAACCCTGTTCAGTAGATATGCCGCTGACTCTAGTGCATATCCCCATAGGGAAACTGGTAACTGCGAATGACTCATCATGGATCGTACCATGTCCAACAAGGTGCGATTCCTCCTTTTCGATACACCATTCATCTGTGGTGTATAGGGAGGAGTCCATTGAGAAAGGATACCATTATCCTTTAAGAATTGTGTGAACTCTGTACTCAAGTATTCACCTCCTCGGTCTGACCATAGGATTTTAATGCTCTTTCCAGTTTGCTTCTCAACTTCATTCTTAAATTCTTGGAATTTCCCAAAGGCTTCAGATTTGTACTTCATTAAGTAAACAAATCCGAACCTTGAGTAGTCATCCGTGAAAGTAATGAAGTATGAGTAGCCACCCTTGGCTTGGGTAGACATTAGACCACATACATCCGAGTGTATTAGTTCCAATATGTCCTTGGCCCTATCTCCATGTCCACTAAATGAAGATTTGGTCAACTTACCCATTAAACAGGATTCGCAAGTTGCATATGATTCATAATCAAATGGATCCAAGTATCCATTCTTATGCAACTTTTGAATCTTATTCTCGCCAATGTGACCAAGCCTACAATGCCATAAGTAGGCAGTGTTCACACTATTCTTACTTCTCTTAGGAGAAACATCAACATGGAGATTTTCATAAGAAACATCAAGCAGATACAAACCATTCACCAAATTTGCTAAAGCAACTAGTTTATTTCTCAAATAAACTGAACAACTATTATTCTCAATGGTAAACTTGTATCCAATTTTGTCTAAACAAGAAACAGAAATAATGTTCTTAATGATACTAGGCACAAAGTAGCAATCATCTAATAAAAGCAAATCTCCTGAGGGTAACTTGAGCTTCACTGTCCCCACAGTGTGTGCACCAACACTTGCGTCGTTTCCAAGCCTCAAGTTCACCTCGCCCTTGCTCAGCTTCCTTCTACTTGTCAGCACCTGCACATCATTGCAGACATGAGAAGCACATCCAGTGTCTAAAACCCAAGATGTAGAATCTCTAATAGACAAGTGAAGATCTATCATATAGATACCTGAAGCTTCGCCAAGCTTCTGCTTCTCTTGAGCCTTCATTGCAAGGTAGTCCTTGCAATTTCTTTTCCAGTGCCCCTTCTTCTTGCAGTGGAAGCACTCACCCTTTTCCTCTCCTTTGCTTATGTCCTTCTTTTGCTTCTGCTTGGACTGCTTCTTTGCATTACCTTTCTTAAAGGCTTGCACTGCTCTCCTCTTCTTGTTGGACTTTCCAACCATGAGAATAGTGGGATTTTCCTTCTTAAGGATGCCCTCAGTAGTCTTCAGCATGTTGAGCATCTCAGCTAAACTCACCTCAATCTTGTTCATTGTGAAGTTCATAATGAACTGGGAAACTGAATCTGGAAGTGATTGGAGAATGAGGTCCGTGCTCAGTTCCTTGTCAAGAGGAAAACCAAGCCCCTCGAGCCTCTCAATCCACTCTATCATCTTCAGCACATGAGTCTGTACTGAAGACCCCTCTGCCATGCGAGCTCTGAACAGGGTCTTGGATATCTCATATCTCTCTACCCTGCTCTACTCTTCAAAGAGCTCCTGCAAGTGCTGCATGATGGATCTAGCATCTATGTTCTCATGCTGCCTTTGCAACTCATTGCTCATTGAGGCAAGCATGTAGCATTGGGCCAGAGTGGAATCCTCCTTCCACTTTGCAAATTCAAGTGTTTCCCCTTCTGGTGCGTCTAGGGGTGGTTCAGCTGGGATCTCACCTTCCAGGACATAGGCAATGCGCTCAGACCTAAGGACAATCTTCAGGTTCCTGAGCCAATCCGAGTAGTTTGGGCCTGTCAATTTGTTGGCATCCAGTATGCCACGGAGTGGGTTACCCGACGACATTTTTGCCTATAAAGGAAATGTAAATACAACTAGTAGATGTTCATAATAATAATTAAAATCTAGATTGGGACTTTAATCAAGATTAGCTCCCACTATTTTCCGACAGACTGTATAACCCTCAGATATACAGAATGGGAGACTCCGACGGTCTCCTAGTGGGGATCGGAATCTTACAGACTCATAGCATGATCTTGTGGATAGCACAACAAACCATACTATGATCTGAAAGCGGTCAACTCTTGACACTTGCAACTCTTGCAATATCCGATCTTATTTTGGCCCCTGAATTTTAATGACCTTGTGGATAGCACAATAAGTCATTAAATCCAGTCTAAACAGTACCATCATTACGTAACGAGCATAGATTTGGATGTAGCCCTTGTGGATAGCACAACAAAGCTACACCGGTCCTCTATCCCGTTTAAGGCATCACCATGCCATAATTTTAGTTTGTCATCAGATTTGACAAGCCTTGTGGATAGCACAACAAACTTGCCCGATCTAATGACAATCCTAAAACTATAATGATGGAGGGCCACGTAATTCATTCTAAATGATTACGCTACGGCTTAAAGTTTGAACGAGGAGGGATTTTGACATATTTTATCTTGGTCTCTATATCTGCGTGCTATTGATATATAGAATTTGGAATATCATATATTTAATTATATATATCATAGCACATTCCACATATATCATATATATGAAGAAAAACGATGGATGATCATGGACTTTAACCTAGAGTGGCATTACCAGAGCCAGTTGGTAATCCACAAACATGGCAACATATGGCAGCCCCGCATCGAATGCTCTTGCTTGATGTAACTCTATCTCTATGAAGGTCTTGCATGGTACTCTCCTCCATCTTCGCCAATCTGCATCTTAAAATTACAAGTAACATTAAATTGGGCTCGCAGGCCCATAAATATACATCAGATAATTATAAGAAACCTTGAACAAGTCAAGGGGAGTACATAACAGAAGGGAGATAGAATGTACAACCCGGATTTAAAAGAGGAAGAGAGGGAGGCACGCAGTCCTCATAAATTACATCACATGCCATAATACATAAACATCATCACATGATATCTAAGTCCATGATCATCCATCCACACATCAACACATCACATGCATCAATAAGCAATTATCACATAATTACTTCTGAAATAACTTTTATTTCAAAAATATAATAATTATATTTTAAAAATCATTTAACTAAACAATTTAGCTAACATGGATAACATCTAAACAACTTTAGATAAACGCCATTCACCGTTGCTGCATGAATCCACCAAAATTTATTGTTAATTAATTTAACAAGAATCACATTCTTAAATTAATTAACATGCTTTAATTAGATAAGAGGAAATAACTAAAACAATTTTAAAATTCCCTTAAACTAATTAAACATTGGGTTAAACATCTGAAAATTAATTTACAGAGAGCTAAAACAATTTTAAAAACTCTTAAAACTAATTTCAGAATTTTCTGGTATTTTAAAGATTTTTTCTGGTTTTTTAAACAATTTAAAAACAATTTAAAAACTTAAAAATGGGGGAAAGGGCCGGTCGGATCCGGCGTGGGCCGGATCCGATTGTGGCCTGCTTGGGACCCGCGGGGGGTCCGCCCGCAACTTACCCACGGGCGGACCCGCGCGGGATCCGCGAGCGACCCGCGCGCGCGCGCGCGCGCGGGGTCGCGGCCTCGCCGGCCCCCGCGCCGCCTCCGGCGGCCGCGGACGGCGCCGGCGGCGCCGGAGATCGTCTCCCATCGCCCTCAAACGCCCAGAAAACCCCGGAAAACCCCATAAAATGCAGAAAACGCCCTTTCTTAGACTGTCCAAGAAGCATGGCGGCGACATCTTGCAGGGGTCGTGTGGCCTCTACAGAGGGCCAAACGATGCCACAAAGGGTTCTTCGCGAAGCCCTTGGTACCAGGAACAACTTCCATGTACCAAACAAGAAGTGCACATCCCATGTGCGACCCAAGAACGAGGTAAAAACTAGGGATTCATGCAGAACGCGAATCGACGAAAACGCAAAAAATGACATTCATATGATGCCGATTCCGACCGAGCCAGCAACCTGGCTCTGATACCACTGTAAGGAATCGATCAGAGCGCAGCGGAAACGCGATTCCCTCAGGTAGATATCGTTGCGGGCGGTCGGATCGAACACAAAACGTAAACCCGCGCACAGGAAGATCTTATCTTTACCTTTGCGGGGTTGCAAAACTCCCGAATCCGGGGAGGAAGTGGCGCTGGAGGCGCTGGTGCTTCAAGCCGTTCAGGTGTCCGGCCTCTAGACGTATCCACGCGAGCTCCGGACGCAGACGGGATCTCCTCGGTCTCCACGCGTCTCTCGGATCTCAACTCCACCATGTGCCAGAGAGAGAGGAGAGAGAGAAGGTGGGGCGCCCAGGGAGAGAGAGGAGGGGGGCGACTAGGGAGAGAGCCTGGAGCTTGGGCCAGGGTTTAACTCTCCACGTATATTTATAGACACTGCAGTTTTTCACAAAAACCCAGTTATTGTCTATAACGACCATCCTGCCCAGTCTGCCCGGAACTCTATTGCGTGTGACCCTCTAGGCCAAAGTGCTAGTCTAGTTTTCAGCCCATTAAGCCCAATAACTCTTTATTGACTTACTATAATTAATTAATATCTCATATTAATTAATTACACAATCAATTATCGTCTCACGATAATTGACCGGGCTTCCAATCAAGTTGGGTGCCAAGCAACACCACTTGATCCTGGAAAGTATTGGGGTTCAGCAACCCATTCAAGGAACCTTTTTCTGTCATCAGTTACCACATGACTATAATCCTTCGCTCGTACAATGCTCCTGAGTGCACTTAGGGTATGGTCAACTGTCAAACCCTAATGTGCGCACTCACTTGGTTTAGATGCCTCATAGCATTATCAGAAAACTCCTTTTCTGATAAGTAGTCTTGCCCTGGCCAGGGACTATCAGGCATCTTTCCCTAGAGCATTCACTCTCTTATTACCGAGAGCGAGCGATCCCATGTTGACCACACAATCACCTTCGTAGGTATTCCGCTAGATCCGAACACTAAACTGATTAAGACCCCATGGCTAGAGATCTATAAGTTAAGGTCAAAATCTAGAAGTTCACCGACAAGGTGTCCTTGGTGTCTCAGGTCTAAGGACCAATCACGCCACTGTGACAATGAATCTAGCTGGTTGACAGTTAGGTAACATTACCATCCAACGATTCATAACGGATCAGTTCAGTGAACTCATTCTCCAATGAGCTCCTACAAATTCACCTTAGTGTCTCCACACAAATGACTATGAGACCAGTCACCCTCATCATATGAGCAGGTGCAACTTGTACTAGTCTAACCGGATATTCGATGTCCTTCTCGAATATCCTCCGACTAGGAACAATTAAGAATATACGTTTAAAGGATATTAACCTCATTGTTATGATCTCATCATAATTAACATCCATTGCGTATATTCATGGACTTCAGAATGAAACGGTAAACGAATTACACATAATGAATATAAAAGCCTTATTATTATTATCAAAGAACAAGATTGTACAAGTTATGATTGGCTTGAGGTCACCCATAACTAACAGTTAATGTGTATATTGTACTTCGTGCATTGCATGTACATATAGAGTGCAAGTATGGTAGGTGTATTTAGTAGTGTATATTGTAATTCTATACTCCTCATGAATAACATGCATGTCTTTTTATGATATTTAGGTGAGAATAGACAATTAGCTAAATTGTGCATATTGTGTACATTAAGAATTCCATGCATATAGTACTTAAGTAATGTTGTGCAAGTTTAATCTAATTACCGGTGCACGTGTTGTATCCATCTATTTCATGCATAATGTACATAAGTATGTTACATCTGTGTGTGCACGCTATATATATGTCAAATCAAGCGTGTGCATGCCAGAACTATTTTGTTGAACAGATTATTCCTAGATAACTTAATTCGTATTGCCTCCTAATGATTTTGAAGCCCTCGCAATTCTTGTCATTTTATTTTGCCGTGTGTTGAGTCACGAAAACATCATGTACGCATAGGTAGATATCTACGTACATCTTATCTTAGTATACTTATGTATGCATGTGTATGCCTAGGTAAAGATGTTATTGATTGCATGGTATAGTAATATACAAGTTATACCCTATACATTGTGTGTATATACGTAGTGTAAATATAGTTCTTTGTGTGTTGAGTCATGTTGTGTATATTTATATATATACATTGTATGCGTATGTAGATATTCATGTACGTGTTATTATCTTGATGTACCTACGTATGTATGTGTAGGATTAGTAGTAAATATTGAATGTTTACATGGTATAGTGGTGTATACATTATACTACATAGGTTTCATGTACATGTATGTATGGATTAAGCATGGTTTCTGCATGATTTTAGGTTTTGGCCGAAGGGCCAATTGGCGTCAACATGGATGGACGCCCATGAGGTGTCGGCGTCCATATCGATGGACGCCAAGCCCTCAGTAGCCGTCCATATAGGTGGACGTTTACTTCTCTGACCTGCATGCTCAGCAGACCCGGAATTCCGGGGACAAGCAACCCCAGCCATTGGGGAGCTGTCCCCAACGGCTGTGAAGCCCTCACATCACCATTTGCGTGAAAGGAGAGGCCTCTCTCCTATAAACCAACCACTCCTTGCAACCCCAAGAGCTCTCTTTGGCTCTTTGCAAAGAGGAGAGAAGAAAACCCTAGCTATGGGAGAACAAGAGAAGACCTGAAGTTGGTGGCCTTTGATCCGTCGACTGGAGGTGCAAACCAAGGAGTTACAACATCTGGAGGACAGCCCATGCATCCAAGAAGAGACCCCAACCCCGAGGTGCCATCTACATCGACAGGGGAAGAGGATCGAAGGAGTTTCTGAGCACTTTTTGGCAAGGCTGAGAAGGGCTTCATCAACATATTCCGATCTTTGTAGAATTTTTAGAAAGGCAAGTAAACCTAGATCTTGATCCTATACATGTCCCCTTGAGTCTTAGTATTTTTATAGATTTTTCCTCGAGTCCTGGAACCCCACATTCACCAAATCCCTGGAGTTTGGTCTGTGTTTTGCACAGACCGGAACTCGACGTCAATGTCACTTGCCGCCAAGTTCTTCTATTAGCGGCCATCGATATGGCCGTTAATCTCCTTTAAACGGCCAGACTATGCCGTTAAGTTCCTCAGGACAGAACAATGATCTGTTCTCTCCTCCTATATGATAAATTTCCGATGTGTTTCGCCTTAGGATATATTGTAAACACTATATGTTATGTAATAGGGTTAATGGAATGTGTTTGAAAGATTTTTATACTTTTCTGTGATTTATCTAAATTGTTAGAATTATGTGAAATGAAGATCATGAGTATGGTAGCTTACTGTTTGCATGATCCATGGGTAATTAGACTTCCATAAAATTTCCAGATGATGTAAATGCATGTCAGTCCATGTCTCGAAAATTTGGGAATTTTCCCTTGAATATGAAATTGGTTATAATTTTGTAGCAGAAAATAGAGAGCATGCCTAGATTGGTTTAAAACTCCGGAAAATTTGTATGTTGTGTAAAAATTTCAGGGAAAATTTCTGTGACATTATGAATGATAGGTATAGACCCGTGAATAGTTAATTCGAACATTCATGTTATGTTCCATGATAAATTAAATTATAAATGGCCTGAGATTGAATGTTTTAATTTCTGTAAATGTAATATGATTCATAAAAATATGAAAATTTGCATGCGTGATCATAAACCTTAAATTAGTCTGTGGTTAAATTCTCATGTTATTTGGATAACTGTAGAGTGCTCTATGAAATTTCCATGCGAAAACGAGTGTTCAACGCATGCTAATATGAACATGGTTGATTATGTATGTTTCAACATGATTAGTGTGAGGTACTGAACGTTTGATTTTTGTTAACAGTAGTACCGTGTTAGGGTTAACTGAGACATGTGGAATTTATGGATATAACATATAAAATGATTCAACAGAATAAGTAAAACATGTGAATAATGTGTGAAAATGCGAGAAAGTGAATGTAATGTGTAATAATTGGGCCGAAATGACACTGCTACCCTAGGGGCCTCGAGAGCTGTACATAGAAAAGTCCCTATGGAAAGCTCTAAGTGTGAAAAGTTCGTCCTAAAGGCATTAGGGAAATCCCGGAGGTGGACACGTACCACTGGATAGGGTGGAGAGGGCTTCTCCCGGTCTGCGCATTTACCAAGATTCACCACTGTATTGCCTAGGTGGTGGGTATGTGATTATGTGTAAGACCCTCGAATTTCCGTCGTATTTTCGTATTTATGTGTGTATATTGTGTTGAGTATGTATGTACGTATTTACGTAGATATTAAATAGTATAATTACGTGTACATGTGTTTATATTAAACGTAAATAATGTATGTATCGCATGATGATAGTATGAATATAATGCTACGTACATATTGCAAGTATAGAAGCTTGGTATGCTTGGTTTTCTGCATAAATCAAGGTTCTGGCCGAAGGCTCTTGGCGTCAACCCTAGGCCGTTTATTTGGTGTCAGCGTCCAGACATGGACGCCAACACTAACTCCGGCGTCCAGAGATCTGGACGCCAACTTCTCTGACTTGCATGCGTTGCAGAGCCAGAAAACCCGGGAGCAAGGCATGGCCACCATTGGGGGGATGTCCCCCAACGGCTCTCAGGCTGTCTAATCAGTATGGTGGGTGGGTGAGGGGCTCTCCTAAGTCCTGAACCCGGATTTGGCCTCTCCCCACTTCTCATTTCACCCTTGCAAGAGGAGAGAAGAAGAGAGAAAACCCTAGAGCATTCTGTGAGAAAACCCCACTTTAGAACCCTCAAATCCGACCCCTTGAAGCTGGATTTGGAGATCTTCTGCATCAAGGAGGGAGCTGAAGCAAAGGGGAAGGCTTCCCCATCATCCCCTCGGCGTGGAGATCACCCAGGAGCTCGGAGGAAGGCATTCTTGAAGACACTTCTGCAACTTCTTGGAACTGCCCAAGGAGGTCTTCTTCGAGCCATAAACCTCTTGGAGGATTTTTAGAGAGGCAAGTGACCTATCTATGGTGTCCCTGTATGAGTCTAGGAGGTTTTTAACATTTTTATGGAATTTATCTCGAGTCCTAGACCCTCCATTTCACCCAAGATTTAGAGCTCGGGTCTGTGTTTTCTGCACAGACCTGAGTAGACGGCAAGGTCCCTGGACGCCCAGTTCACCCTTGGCGTCCATCGACCATGCCGCTGACCTTGAGTCAGCGGCCAGAGACCGCCGTTTAGTTCTTCTGGACAGAACAGTGAGCTGTTCTGTCCCACTTATACATTAAATTCGGTATGTTTCATGCGATGAGGATATATGGTATTCCTATAAGCTATGTATATTGTGCATTGTGGTTGTGGATGTATGTGAGTTGTGTTGGCGAATGTGGGATAATAATATCTTGTAAACATGTGAGCATGACTTGTAGACCATTTTGCAAAACCCATATTCATGATTTAGGATTAGTTGAATGCCTCGATTTCGGTCTAATCAAGAAGATTGTGGGACAGCATGTGTGTTTGCAAATTTAGGAAACTTATCCATGTTTGTGCAATTTGTTAATAGTTCGGTTCGATAAAATAGAAGTATGTAGTAATGATTCGTAGTGTTAAATCCATAGATGTATGAATTAGGGAAATTTTGTACTCTAATTTCATGCATATGTTGGTAGCTTATGGTTAAACAGCAAGTGGTAAATTGCATGATGTGTAAGTTCCATGTTAACGTAAATTGTGAATAATGTGCTAATTAGGTGTTTGATTTTCTGTAAATCCTATTTAGCTAGAAAAATCTGAAAATTGAGGGTATGATTTTGAACCCGAAAAAGCATGTGGTTAAAATTTCAGGTTAATTGGAACAGTAAATAAAAGTTATGTATTTTCATGTGAATTGTGAATAATTCGTACATATGATCGTAATGTGATTTTATTTTGTTTAAACCAGCATGATTAGTGTGTTTACTGTGTGTTAAACCTTGAAACTCTGTAGTACCATGTTAGTAAAAACAGAGGTGTTCATGTGAGTGAGAAAGTGAATGTGATGGAAAGTGTAAAGTGTAAAAAAAAAAAAACCATGTGTAAAACGGTAAATGTGTAAAAGTGTAAACTGTGCCAATGTGATACTGCTTCCGAGAAGGCAGTGGAGCTGTATCAGGGAAAAGTCCCCCTGAGAAAGTTCATTGTGTTAAGTGACCCTAAGGGCATTAGGGGGAAATCCTGGAGGTGGACAAGTACCACTGGTTAGGGTGGAGACTTGTTCTCCCGGTCTGCGCAGTCCAAGAGTCGCCATTGTATTGCCTAGATGGCGTCTATGTGATGTGATGTGTTTGTGTCCTTCTTTGGTGGTTTGGACTATGTGTCACGGCACCTAAAATATGTGTAAAGTGTAATGTGTAAAGTGTATGTGACCATGTGTAAATGTGTAAGTGATATGTGAATGTGTATGTGTAAAGTGAACCATGTGAAAGAGGAAACTAGTGTAAAGAAAAATGTGAAATCTTAGATATGTAAATGTGTTATAGAAACCGTGCGAAACTAAATCTGAAACCAAGTGAATTCAGAAAATGCATGTTAATATTCTTGTTTATGTGTGCAAAAGTGTTTAGAATCCATGATAGGAACAACAAATGAGTATGTGAGTACAATGGCATGATGGATTGTTCATGTGTTATGTTTAAGCAACGTTGTAGCTTTCATGTGTAGGGTTATAGTCATTGAACCATGTAAAATCAGCAACCTAAAGCATGATAAAAAGTTATGTATGTACTTAAGAACATGTGGAATCCATGCTAATTATGTTCCCCGTTCATGTATGTAAATTGTCCATGTCAATAGCTCTCATGTTTTGATTAAAGTCTCATGAGTGAATTGAATAGAGACCATGTGATAGGTGAATGTTATTTTTGAAATCTGAAAGCATGAGTTATGTATAAAATTGTAGAACCTTCATGATAGGTTGAAAACTTGAATGGACTAGCATGCTATGTATTGTTAATTGAATGTGCATGTAGAAACCACTAGGACTTGTACGTGTATATCATGCATAGTGTTACTTGCTGAGTCCCTGGACTCACTCCTTGCTTCGGCGTACAGGTATAGTTGGTGACACAGTACTCTCGGAGGAGGCAGCAGAGACGGACTCCGAGCGTGGAGACTAGCCAGTTTTGAGTTCTTTGTGATTGTGTACTTCGTAGTATGTACTTGAACATTGTATTAGAATTATCATGAAAAGAATGTAATATGTGGACATTTTGTATTTAAGTAGCAGCAATTTAATTTATGTGGACTTAGTTCCTTTTTGCAAATTGTAAACTGCATGTATGTTTAATGTGGATGATGAATGAATGGAGATAGTTCTCTTTTACTTCCGCTACTCTGTTATTTATATTCGCGTGTATCTCAGCTGTTTGTATCGTTGGGTAAATGTCCCACTGTGACTGGCAGCACTCGCTATACCGACGTGGGTTGGTATAACCGTACCGGTGTAACGAGGGCCGTCACAGAGATTGGTATCAGAGCGACCGGTTGAGATTACACATGAATATAACTAAGTCATCATCCCCATTGCATGCTAAATATGTCCACATGTGTAGAAAACACTAAGAAGAAGTGAAAGATAGATAAGAAAATGGTTAGAAAACTTAGTAACCTAGCTCTAATGGTGGCTGAAATTTTATGACAGCCATGGCTTCCCGTGGACGACGTGGAGGTGCACCAGCTCGCGACGACGAGCAGAGGCGTGAGGAGCGGGCGGAGCAGCAGGCCCCGGCCCCACAGGGTCCTGTGCTTCCCCCACCGCCGCCTGTGGACTATGGAGTATTCATGCAAGGTCTGGTGCAAGCCATGCAGACCCAGGCACACACTCAGGCAGCACTCCAGGCCCAGTTGGAGGCCCAGGTAAAATGATAAAAACAACTAAGTAGTCTGCTATTTGAATTGTATGATATTGTGTTTATTGTATATTGCTTGTTGTTTGATGTAGCAGGCTCAGGCCCCAGCTCAGGACCATGGTGGACCTTCCATCATGGAGCGATTCAAGAGGATGACCCCACCCTCTTTTAAGGGGGAGAGTGATCCGCTTTTGGCAGAAAGCTGGATGAGGGAGATCGAGAAAATCTTCCGAGCTATCAGGTGTCCTGACGAGGACAAGGTGACCTTAGCCACCTACATGCTACAGGTATGCTTTAGTTTATGCTTGAATGCTGGTTGTTATTTGTTAGTTAGAACTTATGAAGGTGTGTTGCAGGAGAGAGCTGATGTATGGTGGTCCTCCCTACTGCGTACACGCTTTGAGGACGGAGCAGTAGATGTGGCGTGGGACGCGTTCGTGAGGCTCTTCCGAGCCAAGTTCGTCCCCGAGCACATCCAGGACAAGATGGAGCAAGAATTCCTTTCCCTGACGCAAGGATCAATGACCGTCCTGGAATACGAGGCAAGGTTTTCTGAACTCTCTAAATATGCACCGCACATCGTGGAGAATGAGCGCAGAAAGACCAAGAAGTTCGTGATGGGTCTCAAACCATCACTGAGGACGAGGCTCGTGGCGTTCGACCACCGCACGCTAGACGAGGCCCTCAGCGCAGCCTGCAGACAGGAGGGAGAAATGGAGCAGTATCTAGAGGAGAAGAAGGCTTCGCAGAAGAGGCCGGCAGCGACATTCCAGCGGCAAGATAAGAGGAAGACGGTGTACCAGACACCGCAGAAACCATCGTCAACCAGCAACTATCAGGTACCCTCTGTACGTTCCCCCGGTGCGAAGAAGGAGTGTCCCCATTGTGGGAAGACCCATGGAGGTTCCGAGTGCTGGTTAGTAGCGGGTAGATGCCTAAAGTGTGGGAGTAGCGACCACAAGATCAAGGATTGCCCGAGGCTTCAGCAGGAAGCTCAGCGAGGAGCGCCAGTACCAGCAGTAGCGGCAGCCGCGCCAGCTACAGGACGACCAGGAAGGCCTCGAGCCCCAGCTCGAGTGTTTGCGTTAGCTCGTGAGGACGCCGAGCAGGCGGAGCATGTCACCGAAGGTACAGTTTTACTTTTCGGTGTGCACGCTCGGGTTTTGTTTGATACGGGTGCTACTCACTCGTTCATTTCCGAGCGGTTTGCTAGGCAGTTAGCCCTAGAGTCAGGCATAGAGTCTGAGGAGTTAGAGGTCCCTTTGTCTGTGCACACCCCTGCGGGTACGGTATCGACTAGGAAGTGCATTCCGTCGTTACCTGTGTGCATTGAGGATAGGTTCCTAGATGGGTGCTTCTTCTTGCTAAAGATGAAGGACTATGATTGCATCTTTGGTCTAGATTGGCTAGAGGAGCATTATGCGTTAGTGGATTGTCGTAGGAAGAAGATTGTCTTCCGCATTCCTGGCGAGGACGAGTTCTCTCATCCCTTGCCAAAGAACTTAGCGGGAAAGTTAGTTATCTCTGCCATGAAGGCGATGCGCATGGTGAACAAGGGCTGTGACGCATTTCTTGCCAGCGTTATACTAGTACCCGATGCTAGTTCGTCACTGACTCTTGCAGAGATCGATGTGGTGCAGGAATTTCCAGATGTCTTTCCCGATGACTTGTCTGGATTGCCACCGGATAGGGAGATAGAGTTCACTATAGAGTTGCTTCCAGGCACCTCTCCTATCTCAAAGGCCCCTTACAGGATGGCACCTGCAGAATTAGCGGAGTTGAGGAAGCAACTGCAAGAATTGCTTGATAAGGGATTTATTCGTCCTAGCGTCTCCCCTTGGGGCGCACCTGTATTGTTCGTCAAGAAGAAAGACGGGTCACTTCGGTTGTGCATTGATTATAGAAAGCTAAACCAGGTGACTGTGAAGAACAGGTATCCCTTACCTCGGATTGATGATCTGTTTGACCAGTTGCGAGAGGCATCAGTCTTTTCCAAGATTGACTTGCGATCTGGTTATCATCAGTTGAGGATTAGGAGTGAGGATGTGTCCAAGACGGCATTTAGAACCCGTTATGGACATTATGAGTTTTGGTTCTTCCTTTCGGATTGACCAACGCCCCTGCAGCGTTCATGGATCTCATGAACCGGGTGTTTAGTCCGTATTTAGATAGTTTTGTTGTTGTGTTTATTGACGACGTGTTGGTCTATTCTCCGGATGAGGCCACGCATCGTCAGCATTTGAGGTTAGTCTTGGAGGTTCTCCGTGAGCACAAGCTGTATGCAAAATTCAGCAAGTGCGATTTTTGGTTGCGTGAGGTTCACTTTCTCGGGCATGTCATCTCCGGCGCTGGTGTAGCTGTTGACCCAGCGAAGGTCCAGGCAGTTATGGATTGGGAGATTCCCAGGACCTCTTCGGAGATTCGTAGCTTTATTGGGTTAGCTGGTTATTATCGGGGATTCATTGAGGGTTTCTCATCCATCGCCGCCCCCTTGACAAAGCTGACTCGGAAAGGTGAGAAGTTCGTATGGTCTGAGGCGTGTGAGCGTAGCTTTCAGCTATTGAAGGCTAAGCTTACTTCTGCTCCGGTATTGGTATTGCCTAGTGGTCTAGAAGGCTTTGCCATTTATACGGATGCATCTCAGATTGGTTTAGGCTGTGTGCTCATGCAGCAAGAGAGGGTAGTAGCTTATGCTTCTCGTCAGTTGAAGGAGCATGAGAGGAACTATCCGACTCATGATTTGGAGTTAGCAGCTGTGGTTCATGCACTAAAGATCTGGAGGCACTATCTTTATGGTGTCAGATTTGAGGTGTTTACCGACCACAAGAGCTTGAAGTATCTTTTCTCCCAAAAGGAATTAAACCTGAGGCAGAGAAGATGGATTGAGTTCTTGAAGGACTATGACTTCGACCTCCAGTATCATCCTGGAAAGGCGAACGTCGTAGCGGATGCTCTTAGTAGGAAGAGGTCTTCGCTCCAGCAGGATTGGAAGATGTTGGAGGATGCAGCGTGCTCTATGACCGAGTTAGAGCCATCGCTGTGTCAGGCTTTTGTAGCTCAGCTATCCCTTAGATCCTCAGTCTTGGATGAGGTGATTGAGCAGCAGAAAGCCGATCCTAGATTGTTAGAGTTAGTGGGTAAGGCGGGCATTGCTCGTGATGAGGACGGTGTGATTAGATTTCAGCACCGTGTTTGTGTCCCCGATGTAGTAGATGTCCGTGAGCATGTGTTAGCAGAGGCTCATAGATCGCGATTTTCTATTCATCCGGGTAACACTAAGATGTATCAAGACCTGAAGAGATCATTTTGGTGGTCCGGCATGAAGAAGGATGTTGCGGATTATGTGTCTAGATGTCTAGTATGTCAGCAGGTGAAAGCCGAGCGGCAGCGACCATCCGGCCTTATGCAGAGGATGGATATCCCCGTATGGAAGTGGGAAGCTGTCACTATGGATTTCGTGTCGGGTTTGCCTCGATCTAGAAGAGGCAATGACTCGATTTGGGTAGTTGTAGATAGATTCTCGAAGACTGCTCATTTCTTGCCTATGAAGAAGAAGCAGTCAGTAGAGAACTTGCTAGATTGTATGTTAGCGGTATCGTTAGATTGCATGGTGTGCCGAAGTCGATCATTTCGGATCGAGATCCGAGATTTACTTCGAGATTGTGGAAGGGTCTTCAGGATGCGTTAGGTTCGGAGCTTAAGCTCAGTTCGGCGTTTCATCCCCAGACTGATGGACAGTCCGAGAGGACTATCCAGACGCTCGAGGACATGTTGAGAGCGTGTGTTTGGATTGGAAGGATGATTGGGAGCGTCATTTACCTCTTGTGGAGTTCGCATACAACAACAGCTTTCATGCTAGTATTGGAATGGCTCCATTCGAGGCGTTGTATGGTAGGCCCTGCAGATCTCCTTTATGTTGGGAGGAGACTGGTGATAGGCAGCTGATCGGACCGGAGTTGGTTCAGGAGACTTCGGACAAGATTCAGCTTATCAGGAAAAGGCTTGTTGCGGCACAGGATAGGCAGAAGAGTTATGCCGACAACAGGAGAAAGGATTTGGAGTTCGAGGTTGGCGATCATGTCTTCTTGAAGATATCGCCTACTCAGGTGTTGTCAGATTTGGCAGGCATAGCAAGCTAAGCCCTAGGTTCATTGGCCCATATGAGATTCTCAGACGTTTGGGCAACGTGGCGTACGAGCTAGCATTACCCCAGCTTTGGCTAGCGTTCACCCGGTATTCCACGTATCTATGCTCAGGAAGTATGTCCGAGATCCGTCTCATGTGATTAGTCATGAGCCAGTGGAGATCCAGCCAGATCTTTCGTATGTCGAGCAACCCGTAGCCATTCTTGACCGGAAGGTTCAGCATCTCCGGAACAAGAGTATTGCGTCGGTGAAAGTTCTATGGCGAAACTCCTCACGTGAGGAGGCTACGTGCGAACTTGAGGATGCGGTGAAGAAGAAGTATCCCCTTTTGTTTGAGTAGTGTCGTTCTAACTTCGAGGACGAAGTTTTCTTTAAGGGGGAGAGGGTGTAAGACCCTCGAATTTCCGTAGTATTTTCGTATTTATGTGTGTATATTGTGTTGAGTATGTATGTACGTATTTATGTAGATATTAAATAGTATAATTACGTGTACATGTGTTTATATTAAACGTAAATAATGTATGTATCGCATGATGATAGTATGAATATAATGCTACGTACATATTGCAAGTATAGAAGCTTGGTATGCTTGGTTTTCTGCATAAATCAAGGTTCTGGCCGAAGGCTCTTGGCGTCAACCCTAGGCCGTTTATTGGTGTCAGCGTCCAGACATGGACGCCAACACTAACTCCGGCGTCCAGCGATCTGGACGCCAACTTCTCTGACCTGCATGCGTTGCAGAGCCAGAAAACCCGGGAGCAAGGCATGGCCACCATTGGGGGGATGTCCCCCAACGGCTCTCAGGCTGTCTAATCAGTATGGTGGGTGGGTGAGGGGCTCTCCTAAGTCCTGAACCCGGATTTGGCCTCTCCCCACTTCTCATTTCACCCTTGCAAGAGGAGAGAAGAGAAGAGAAAACCCTAGAGCATTCTGTGAGAAAACCCCACTTTAGAACCCTCAAATCCGACCCCTTGAAGCTGGATTTGGAGATCTTCTGCATCAAGGAGGGAGCTGAAGCAAAGGGGAAGGCTTCCCCATCATCCCCTCGGCGTGGAGATCACCCAGGAGCTCGGAGGAAGGCGTTCTTGAAGACACTTCTGCAACTTCTTGGAACTGCCCAAGGAGGTCTTCTTCGAGCCATAAACCTCTTGGAGGATTTTTAGAGAGGCAAGTGACCTATCTATGGTGTCCCCGTATGAGTCTAGGAGGTTTTTAACATTTTTATGGAATTTATCTCGAGTCCTAGACCCTCCCTTTCACCCAAGATTTAGAGCTCGGGTCTGTGTTTTCTGCACAGACCTGAGTAGACGGCAAGGTCCCTGGACGCCCAGTTCACCCTTGGCGTCCATTGACCATGCCGCTGACCCTGAGTCAGCGGCCAGAGACCACCGTTTAGTTCTTCTGGACAGAACAGTGAGCTGTTCTGTCCCACTTATACATTAAATTCGGTATGTTTCATGCGATGAGGATATATGGTATTCCTATAAGCTATGTATATTGTGCATTGTGGTTGTGGATGTATGTGAGTTGTGTTGGCGAATGTGAGATAATAATATCTTGTAAACATGTGAGCATGACTTGTAGACCATTTTGCAAAACCCATGATTCATGATTTAGGATTAGTTGAATGCCTCGATTTCGGTCTAATCAAGAAGATTGTGGGACAGCATGTGTGTTTGCAAATTTAGGAAACTTATCCATGTTTGTGCAATTTGTTAATAGTTCGGTTCGATAAAATAGAAGTATGTAGTAATGATTCGTAGTGTTAAATCCATAGATGTATGAATTAGGGAAATTTTGTACTCTAATTTCATGCATATGTTGGTAGCTTATGGTTAAACAGCAAGTGGTAAATTGCATGATGTGTAAGTTCCATGTTAACGTAAATTGTGAATAATGTGCTAATTAGGTGTTTGATTTTCTGTAAATCCTATTTAGCTAAGAAAAATCTGAAAATTTGAGGGTATGATTTTGAACCCAAAAACAGCATGTGGTTAAAATTTCAGGTTAATTGGAACAATAAATAAAAAGTTATGTATTTTCATGTGAATTGTGAATAATTCGTACATATGATCGTAATGTGATTTTATTTTGTTTAAACCAGCATGATTAGTGTGTTTACTGTGTGTTAAACCTTGAAACTCTGTAGTACCATGTTAGTAAAAACAGAGGTGTTCATGTGAGTGAGAAAGTGAATGTGATGGAAAGTGTAAAGTGTAAAAAAAAAAAAAAAACCATGTGTAAAACGGTAAATGTGTAAAAGTGTAAACTGTGCCAATGTGATACTGCTTCCGAAAGGCAGTGGAGCTGTATAGGGAAAAGTCCCCCTGAGAAAGTTCATTGTGTTAAGTGACCCTAAGGGCATTAGGGGAAATCCTGGAGGTGGACAAGTACCACTGGTTAGGGTGGAGACTTGTTCTCCCGGTCTGCGCAGTCCAAGAGTCGCCATTGTATTGCCTAGATGGCGTCTATGTGATGTGATGTGTTTGTGTCCTTCTTTGGTGGTTTGGACTATGTGTCACGGCACCTAAAATATGTGTAAAGTGTAATGTGTAAAGTGTATGTGACCATGTGTAAATGTGTAAGTGATATGTGAATGTGTATGTGTAAAGTGAACCATGTGAAAGAGGAAACTAGTGTAAAGAAAAATGTGAAATCTTAGATATGTAAATGTGTTATAGAAACCGTGCGAAACTAAATCTGAAACCAAGTGAATTCAGAAAATGCATGTTAATATTCTTATGTTTATGTGTGCAAAAGTGTTTAGAATCCATGATAGGAACAACAAATGAGTATGTGAGTACAATGGCATGATGGATCGTTCATGTGTTATGTTTAAGCAACGTTGTAGCTTTCATGAGTAGGGTTATAGTCATTGAACCATGTAAAAATCAGCAACCTGAAGCATGATAAAAAGTTATGTATGTACTTAAGAACATGTGGAATCCATGCTAATTATGTTCCCCGTTCATGTATGTAAATTGTCCATGTCAATAGCTCTCATGTTTTGATTAAAGTCTCATGAGTGAATTGAATAGAGACCATGTGATAGGTGAATGTTATTTTTGAAATCTGAAAGCATGAGTTATGTATAAAATTGTAGAACCTTCATGATAGGTTGAAAACTTGAATGGACTAGCATGCTATGTATTGTTAATTGAATGTGCATGTAGAAACCACTAGGTCTTGTACGTGTATATCATGCATAGTGTTACTTGCTGAGTCCCTGGACTCACTCCTTGCTTCGGCGTACAGGTATAGTTGGTGACACAGTACTCTCGGAGGAGGCAGCAGAGACGGACTCCGAGCGTGGAGACTAGCCAGTTTTGAGTTCTTTGTGATTGTGTACTTCGTAGTATGTACTTGAACATTGTATTAGAATTATCATGAAAAGAATGTAATATGTGGACATTTTGTATTTAAGTAGCAGCAATTTAATTTATGTGGACTTAGTTCCTTTTTTCAAATTGTAAACTGCATGTATGTTTAATGTGGATGATGAATGAATGGAGATAGTTCTCTTTTACTTCCGCTACTCTGTTATTTATATTCGCTTGTATCTCAACTGTTTGTATCGTTGGGTAAATGTCCCACTGTGACTGGCAGCACTCGCTATACCGACGTGGGTTGGTATAACCGTACCGGTGTAACGAGGGCCGTCACATTATGAGTTGTGTTATGTGTTATGCGTTGTGAAAAGAGTTATGAGAATGAGATATTTGTTAGTGTCCTCTACTGGTAGTTGGGACTATGTGTCATGACAATTTGTTTAAGAAATGAAATATGAATAAAGTGTGAAATGATATGTGAATGTGGCACATGGTAAGTGCAAATGATATGATATGTGACAAGCAAAAGAAGAGTAAATGATATGATAATTATGTGAAATGAGATGTGAGGGAGAGTTAATGCAAATGAGAAATTGTGCAAACATGTGAAACAAATGTGTTAGATTGTAAAATTGTGATCCATGATATGTTAATGTGAAATAATGTTATAACAGCAACCTTAAAGTGTATGAAGTGATAGTGTGCTTGCATGTGAAAACTAATTTACTAGCATGCCATGTTTATGTTTTCCATATGTTAATATCTCAATCGAAATGCCATGCTTAGTATCATATCATGTAGTTTAACATTCGTCATGTAATGGTGTATGTGAGTAAACTTAGACAACCATGATTATTTATGCAACACAAAAAATAAAATGAACATGTAGACTTATCTAAGGGATAAGATAATATGTGAATAATTATAGGTCCATGTAATTGAATGAAATGCATACAAGAACCAAATAAAGTGTGATTATGAACATGGTAAATGCATGAATAATATTTGGATTCCATGCTAGTTGAAATGCTCAATTAGTATAAAGTTTCATACTTAAGTGCTTATTGATTGCTAAATGTTTCACCATGTTTTAACCTTCAAGTCATGATATAAAATGTGAAGCTATGTGCATGTGATTTTATTATGTTAAAACAGTAAGAAATTGTATAAATAAATACGAAAAGGGCATGTGAAAAGAAAGTAGTCATTGTGCTAGCTTGTTCTTTTCCTTATGCTCAATTTTATGCTTTAGTGGTAGAGATATCTATGGAATGAAATAATGTGTGGATGAACCATGCTATACGTTTAGGTGTATGAAATGTGTACATGTGTATGATGTAATGCTCATGATTTAGAATAGAAACATGATGGACTAAAGCATGCTCATGTGAATATAATACGTATTGCTAGTTAAGAGTAAGGACCATGAGTACCTTCATGATTTGATGATAGTGTGCATCTCTTTAATGTTAATGCCTTATTGTGAGTGTGACATGTTTAAGTTTAAGTCTTTGGTTTGCTTGCTGAGTCTTTGGACTCACCCTTGCTTCAGCGTACAGGTTGACAGGTATCATGCACTAGAAGGAAGCTTAGTAAGGAGCGCCAATTAGAAGACTGTTTTGTGGAGCTGCGACTAGTTGTACTTTTCTTTTTCTCAGAGTATGAAAAGAATTATTGTATGGACAATATTTGGACAATATAGTTCTTTTATCTTGTAGTAATGTAGACATTGTCTTTCTATTTCGCTATTTAGATTGTGGAATGTGTGTTGGTGATTGGTTAAAAGTTGAATTATTTATTTTATTCCGCTCTACTCTATTGCTATCCAAGTACATATCAACCTATCGACTAGTGTTGGGTACATGTCCCACTGTGACGACGCCCTTTATACCGATGGAGATTGGTATAATCGTACCGGTATGAAGAGGGTCGTTACAGAGATTGGTATCAGAGCCCCAAGGTTGAGACTGTACGTGGATAGACCATCACTGTCACAATATTGCAAAGTCTTCATAGGGAATTGTCCATATATGTAGAATTTACTAATAATAGATGGAAGATAGTAAGGAGAATAGTTAGAATATTGTAACCTAGGTTCTAACTGAGTTACTTATTTTGCAGATCATGACTGGACGTGGTAGACGTAGTGCTCAGTCTAGGAGGTATGAGCAAAACCGCAAGTTGAAGAATTTCGTGAAAGGGCTTAAACCCTCAGTAAGAGCTAAGCTTCTGGAGCTTGATTCTCATACCTTGGAAGAAATTCTAGGTGTGGCAACCAAGCAAGAAAGTAGAGTGGGACCTTTTCAAGAGGGGGAGGCAACTTCAAAGGAGGATGTGACCAAGCCATTCCAAAGGCAAGATAAGAAAAAGGAGAAACTCGTGGAAAGTCCGCAATCAACTGTGACCTCAATTAGCGAGAAACCCGAGTGCATCCAGTGCGGGAAGCGTCATGGCGGGAACACATGTTGGAGAAAGGAAGGAAAGTGTCTTAAATGCGGTAGCAAGGAGCATCGGCTTAAGGAGTGTCTGAATCTGAAGACAAAGTTCGCTCCACGAGGTGCTTCATCGACGGCAATAAAGGAGCAAGGAGTAGCTGGTGATGACCTCGACGACGTCACCACAGGTACTCGATGCGATCTTCGAGGACGAAGATCTTTTTCAAGAGGGGGAGAGTGTGATACCCCGAATTTTTATTCTTTTATATGATGAGAAGATATTCACTTGTTGTGTGCATAGCATGTGTAATTCATTATGCCTACTATAAATTTTATACTTCTCTTGAGCATATGCATGCATATATATATATGTATATATATATGATAATTGATGTGGAGATGAGCAACTAGCTAAATTGAGGTGTATACTTGAACAATATCATGCATGTACTATCTAAATATTGAAGAATATCCTATACTACCTATTACATGGATATTGTGTGAGAGTGTATGAAGTGCATATGTGTATGTATGTATGTATGTTATCTTATGCATGTGATAAATTGTATACCTAATTCTACGTACATAACACCTTGGTATATTTATGTATGCCTGTGCATGCCTAATAGTAAACGCTATTCATTTGCATGGTGTGGTTAATGTGTATATTGTACTTCGTACATTGCATGTACATATAGAGTGCAAGTATGGTAGGTGTATTTAGTAGTGTATATTGTAATTCTATACTCCTCATGAATAATATGCATGTCTTTTTATGATATTTAGGTGAGAATAAACAATTAGCTAAATTGTGCATATTGTGTATATTAAGAATTCCATGCATATAGTACTTAAGTAATGTTGTGCAAGTTTAATCTAATTACCGGTGCACGTGTTGTATCCATCTATTTCATGCATAATGTACATAAGTATCTTACATCCGTGTGTGCATGCTATATATATGTCAAATCAAGCGTGTGCATGCCAGAACTATTTTGTTGAACATATTATTCCTAGATAACTTAATTCGTATTGCCTCCTAATGATTTTGAAGCCCTCGCAATTCTTGTCATTTTATTTTGCCGTGTGTTGAGTCACGAAAACATCATGTACGCATAGGTAGATATCTACGTACATCTTATCTTAATTAGTATACTTATGTATGCATGTGTATGCCTAGGTAAAGATGTTATTGATTGCATGGTATAGTAATATACATGTTATACCCTATACATTGTGTGTATATACGTACTGTAAATACAATTCTTTGTGTGTTGAGTCATGTTGTATATATATATATATATACATTGTATGCGTATGTAGATATTCATGTACGTGTTATTATCTTGATGTACCTACGTATGTATGTGTAGGATTAGTAGTAAATATTGAATGTTTACATGGTATAGTGGTGTATACATTATACTACATAGGTTTCATGTACATGTATGTATGGATTAAGCATGGTTTCTGCATGATTTTAAGTTTTGGCCGAAGGGCCAATTGGCGTTAACATGGATGGACGCCCATGAGGTGTCGGCGTCCATATCGATGGACGCCAAGCCCTCAGTAGCCGTCCATATAGGTGGACGTTTACTTCTCTGACCTGCATGCTCAGCAGACTCGGAATTCCGGGGACAAGCAACCCCAGCCATTGGGGAGCTGTCCCCAACGGCTGTGAAGCCCTCACATCACCATCTGCGTGAAAGGAGAGGCCTCTCTCCTATAAACCAACCACTCCTTGCAACCCCAAGAGCTCTCTTTGGCTCTTTGCAAAGAGGAGAGAAGAAAACCCTAGCTATGGGAGAACAAGAGAAGACCTGAAGTTGGTGGCCTTTGATCTGTCGACTGGAGGTGCAAACCAAGGAGTTACAACATCTGGAGGACAGCCCATGCATCCAAGAAGAGACCCCAACCCCGAGGTGCCATCTACATCGACAGGGGAAGAGGATCGAAGGAGTTTCTGAGCACCTTTTGGCAAGGCCGAGAAGGGCTTCATCAACATATTCCGATCTTTGTAGAATTTTTAGAAAGGCAAGTAAACCTAGATCTTGATCCTATACATGTCCCCTTGAGTCTTAGTATTTTACGGATTTTTCCTCGAGTCCGGGAACCCCACATTCACCAAATCCCTGGAGTTCGGTCTGTGTTTTGCACAGATCGGAACTCGACGTCAATGTCACTTGCCGCCAAGTTCTTCTATTAGCGGCCATTGATATGGCCGTTAATCTCCTTTAAACGGCCAGACTATGCCGTTAAGTTCCTCAGGACAGAACAGTGATCTGTTCTCTCCTCCTATATGATAAATTTCCGATGTGTTTCGCCTTAGGATATATTGTAAACACTATATGTTATGTAATAGGGTTAATGGAATGTGTTTGAAAGATTTTTATTCTTTTCTGTGATTTATCTAAATTGTTAGAATTATGTGAAATGCATGTGAAATGAAGATCATGGGTATGGTAGCTTACTGTTTGCATGATCCATGGGTAATTAGACTTCCATAAAATTTCCGGATGATGTAAATGCATGTCAGTCCATGTCTCAAAATTTGGGAATTTTCCCATGAATATGAAACTGGTTATAATTTTGTAGCAGAAAATAGAGAGCATGCCTAGATTGGTTTAAAACTCGGAAAATTTGCATGTTGTGTAAAAATTTCGGGGAAAATTTCTGTGACATTATGAATGATATGTATAGACCCGTGAATAGTTAATTCGAACATTCATGTTATGTTCCATGATAAATTAAATTATAAATGGCCTGAGATTGAATGTTTTAATTTCTGTAAATGTAATATGATTCAAAAAAATATGAAAATTTGCATGCGTGATCATAAACCTTAAATTAGTCTGTGGTTAAATTATCATGTTATTTGGATAACTGTAGAGTGCTCTATGAAATTTCCATGCGAAAACGAGTGTTCAACACATGCTAATATGAACATGGTTGATTATGTATGTTTCAACATGATTAGTGTGAGGTACTGAACGTTTGATTTTTGTTAACAGTAGTACCGTGTTAGGGTTAACTGAGACATGTGGAATTTATGGATGTAACATATAAAATGATTCAACAGAATAAGTAAAACATGTGAATAATGTGTGAAAATGCGATAAAGTGAATGTAATGTGTAATAATTGGGCCGAAATGACACTGCTACCCTAGGGGCCTCGAGAGCTGTACATAGAAAAGTCCCTATGGAAAGCTCTAAGTGTGAAAAGTTCGTCCTAAAGGCATTAGGGAAATCCCGGAGGTGGACAAGTACCACTGGATAGGGTGGAGAAGGCTTCTCCCGGTCTGCGCAGTTACCAAGATTCACCACTGTATTGCCTAGGTGGTGGGTATGTGATTATGAGTTGTGTTATGTGTTATGCGTTGTGAAAAGAGTTATGAGAATGAGATATTTGTTAGTGTCCTCTACTGGTAGTTGGGACTATATGTCATGACAATTTGTTTAAGAAATGAAATATGAATAAAGTGTGAAATGATATGTGAATGTGGCACATGGTAAGTGCAAATGATATGATATGTGACAAGCAAAACAAGAGTAAATGATATGATAATTATGTGAAATGAGACGTGAGGGAGAGTTAATGCAAATGAGAAATTGTGCAAACATGTGAAACAAATGTGTTAGATTGTGAAATTGTGATCCATGATATGTTAATGTGAAATAATGTTATAACAGCAACCTTAAAGTGTATGAAGTGATAGTGTGCTTGCATGTGAAAACTAGTTTACTAGCATGCCATGTTTATGTTTTCCATATGTTAATATCTCAATCGAAATGCCATGCTTAGTATCATATCATGTAGTTTAACATTCGTCATGTAATGGTGTATGTGAGTAAACTTAGACAACCATGATTATTTATGCAACACAAAAAAATAAAATGAACATGTAGACTTATCTAAGGGATAAGATAATATGTGAATAATTATAGGTCCATGTAATTGAATGAAATGCATACAAGAACCAAATAAAGTGTGATTATGAACATGGTAAATGCATGAATAATATTTGGATTCCATGCTAGTTGAAATGCTCAATTAGTATAAAAGTTTCATACTTAAGTGCTTATTGATTGCTAAATGGTTTCACCATGTTTTAACCTTCAAGTCATGATATAAAATGTGAAGCTATGTGCATGTGATTTTATTATGTTAAAACAGTAAGAAAATTGTATAAATAAATACGAAAAGGGCATGTGAAAAGAAAGTAGTCATCGTGCTAGCTTGTTCTTTTTCCTTATGCTCAATTTTATGCTTTAGTGGTAGAGATATCTATGGAATGAAATAATGTGTGGACGAACCATGCTATACGTTTAGGTGTATGAAATGTGTACATGTGTATGATGTAATGCTCATGATTTAGAATAGAAACATGATAGACTAAAGCATGCTCATGTGAATATAATACGTATTGCTAGTTAAGAGTAAGGACCATGAGTACCTTCGTGATTTGATGATAGTGTGCATCTCTTTAATGTTAATGCCTTATTGTGAGTGTGATATGTTTAAGTTTAAGTCTTTGGTTTGCTTGCTGAGTCTTTGGACTCACCCTTGCTTCGGCGTACAGGTTGACAGGTATCATGCACTAGAAGGAAGCTTAGTGAGGAGTGCCAATTAGAAGACTGTTTTGTGGAGCTGCGACTAGTTGTACTTTTCTTTTTCTCAGAGTATAAAAGAATTATTGTATGGACAATATTTGGACAATGTAGTTCTTTTATCTTGTAGTAATGTGGACATTGTCTTTCTATTTCGCTATTTAGATTGTGGAATGTGTGTTGGTGATGGGTTAAAGTTGAGTTATTTATTTTATTCCGCTGTACTCTATCGCTATCCAAGCACATATCAACATATCGACTAGTGTTGGGTACATGTCCCACTGTGACGACGCCCTTTATACCGATGGGGATTGGTATAATCGTACCGGTATGAAGAGGGTCGTTACAGTTCTGGAGTTCTTGGAGAAGAGAATCTGTGGAAAATGTTCAGTTCAGCACATAAATCAGAAAAACCTTTGTTTTTAAATTCTCCTCCATGATTAGTCAAAATGGATTTGATTTGATGTGAAAAACCCATTAAGGCAGTAGTACAGAATTTTCTGAATTCCTGACAAGCATCACTTTTGTGGAATAGAAAGATTACCCAAGTGTATCTAGTGAAATCATCAATGATTACAAATTCATATCTTTTACCACTAAGACTGAGAATTCTTGTTGGCCCAAAAAGGTCCATATGAAGTAATTCTAGTGGCTTAGAAGTGAGAACATCATTGAAAATTTTAAAAGATTTTCTGGTTTGTTTTTCTTGAGCACATATCCCATAAAGTTGATTCTCTACATTGGGAAGAGATTCAGGAAGTCCTTTAACCAGATTTAGCCTTAAGAGTTTATTTATTATGTTGAAACTTGCATGACCAAGTCTTTTATGCTATGTCCATGCAATTTTATTTTTATTTGCCACCAAACAAATGTTTTCAGCAAAGTTTTTATCAAGATTGATCATGTAGACATTGTTTTCTCTTTTGCCAAAGAATTTTATTTTTTCAGTTGAAGAATCAATTATTTTACAGAAATCAGATTCAAAAACAACCTTGTGACCTTTGTCACACAATTGGCTTATACTCAAAAGATTGTAGTCTAAACCAACAACTAACAGAACATTTTCAATTGAGTTTGAGGATGATTTACCAACATTTCTAGATCCAATGATTTTCCCTTTATTTTTACCTCCAAATGTGACAGATCCTCCTTCATTTTCAATCAAAAAATGAAAATTTTGTTCTGTCTCTAGTTATGTGTCGTGAACACCCACTGTCAAGAAACCACACATTGGAGTTGGGTGCACGACCTTCCTGCATAAATCAGATCAGAGAAGAAAAGATTTTAGTACCCAAACATTGTTGGGACCATCAATTTGTTTGAGCAAAAATAATAAGTCTTTTCTGATCCATATTTGAGTTGTTTTTAGTTTTTATTTTATTTCTGATCTGATTTGACTGCTTCTGTTTGATCTCTGTGTTAATTGCTTGAATTGTTTGCTTACTCTTTCACTATCTCATTTTGATTGATGGATTCTCAAGAACTTGTAGCTGAGGGCCATTCCATTAATAGACCACCATTTTTTAATGGGTCTGATTACTCTTGTTGGAAAAATCGCATGCAAGTTTTTCTTAGGGCTCAAAACTATGAAATCTGGAGGGTAGTTGAAGTGGGTCCTTATGAAAATCATGGAGATGAAGAGAATTGAACTAGAGAGCAGATTAGGAAAGCTACTCTTAATTACAGTGTCATGAATATGCTTCAGTGTGCTGTCCACCCTAAAGAATATTCAAGTATATCTATGTGATGTGGGATAAACTTGAATTAATGTATGAAGGAACATCTCAAGTTAGGAAAACCAAAGCAAACATACTTGTCTCTAAATATGAATTGTTTACGATAAAATCTGACGAATCAATTTTCTGAAATGTTTGTTAGGTTTATGATAATTGTCAATGGACTGAAGGCACTAGGTAAGGAATACACTGATGCTGATCTGGTAAGAAAAATCCTGTGCTCTCTATCATCTATCTGGCACACAAAGGCTACAACGATTGAAGATTCTAAGGATTTGTCCAAAATTTCTTTGGATGAACTCATAGGATCTTTAATGACTTATGAAATAAATCTAAAAAGAAGTGAAGAATATATGCTTACAGCTAAACCAGTAGCACTTAAGGCTTCATCAAGCAACAAAGAGAAAAGTCAAGTAAAAATCAAGTTGCAAGCATCTAGCGCAGACAAGTAGATCAAACCATTGCACAAAGGATTTTTAGGTGGTTCGGAAATCACACCAGTGATTCCTACATCCACCCCTCACACAGTGAGGCCACACTACTCAAACCTGAGTACAACACACACTGGAGCACGATGACTCCAACACCCTTGAGCTCGACGGCTCAAAACACACAACTTGGAGCACACCTACTCCAAAACAGAGCACGACGGCTCAACCACATAGTGAGTGCGACGACTCACAAACTAGAGCTCGACGACTTACAAACTAGAGCTAGATCAAAGACAAAAGAAATCAGATCCTCTAGCAATGATCTGATTCATAGACTCAATCGAACACAAAAATCTGCACAGTACTACATGCACAAATCCCACAGACGAAAGTGAGAAGAACACTCCAAGAATTGAGTAAAGTAAATGTAAATTGGATGTTCCTTGGTGAAGAGGTCTTGTAGAAGCTCGAATTGAAGAGACTCGATAGAATTCGATGAAGATCCCCTTCAATTTGTGGTGCTTTGCTCTAATGGCATCTGAATTGCCAGAAATTCTTCTGCTGCTACTGCTCTTCAATTGGATCTGCTCCCTTTCTCAGCACATCACACTTCTCTCCAGAGATTGGCCTTGATTACCATGTCCTTCCTCTTGAATGGATGGTCTGCAGCTTCTAGAGATGGAGCAAGATCTAGAAAAATCCCTTTTGTTGCCAAAAAGCTTCTTCTGGGAATTGTATGAGGTTGGTTTCCCTTGGGGTACGAGGACCATGGGTATTTATAGCCCCATATGTCCATGAGGTGCCTTGGGGTGCGTGGGCACAAAAATATAGGTCAAATCCCTTGATTCCCATGCAGACACGTGTCCAGAAAAATTCCCATTTTTGAGCTTCAGTCAAAGTGTGTCGACACACAGACAGACTGTGTCGACACCACTGGCTACTGGCTTCAGAACTGGCTTCTGGGAGGGACAGTGAGTGTCGACACACAGGCAGACTGTGTCGACACCACTGGCTGTGTCGACACTCACTGGCAGACTGTGTCAACACCACTGTGACAAGTTATGTAAACCTAAAAATATGAAGTGTGAACCATTAACATAAGTCATTATTATCAACATATGAAATATTAACATGTCATTTAGTCAGCATTTTAATATGTATAAAATGTCATCATCAAATCAAATTATGAGTGATGTCAAATAGTCATGATTAAAATCATCATTAAAAGGTTTCAATACACACTCAACACAACATTCTCCCCTTTTTGATGATGACAAAATAAATGTAATTTTCTTCCATGTCTGCAATTTCTCCCTCTTAAGTCTTTGCAATTTCTCCTCCTTTTTGACAACATCAAAAAGATATTCATGAAAGAGAACAAAGAATGGTAGAGATCAAGAAATGCAGTTGTAGAAATGAAGGTTCATGAATGATCAAAATAAGTGAGGCAAAGTGATATTGACATATGAGAGAAGTTATTGTGTGTTTGGTATTGTGCAATAAGTTTAATCATAAAGACACACTCAACACAAGGTATAGCACGATATAATGATCTGAATGTAGTTAAAATAATGATGCAAATGTGAAGTGAAGTGACCTATATGAGTGAGCAGAAGTATTTAACAAAGATGTTAGGAGCTTTAATTTTAACATAATGTAGAATAATAGGTCTAAACTCAGTATCCATGAACTTTATTAAGGTCTTAAGCTTTTCCATCCTGACAAGTTGTTTTTTTTTTCATTTTGAACTGGGAAAGAATACAAGAATAGATTAGTTAAATCTCACTTTTCAGTGCAAGAGATCACATTGATCAGATGCAAGACCTCCTGATTACTCAGTGGTTTAACTTTCATTATCTTATACAGAGTTGAAAATTTTAATTTCCACTTTTTGATGCGAAACAAATCACTTTTTAGGTGAAATGGCCCGGTTACTCAGTGGTTCAAGAATTTGCATTGCTCTGTTTGTATCTTTCTAGATTGTTGATCATTTTCTTTTGATGTGTTGCAGGAATATGTTTGCTTTGACCAGAAAGTCATGATTACGAATTTAGAAAAAGTATTCTTAACATGTGGTAAAATGAAGCTTAAACATGCACATGTTAAATAATAAAGCTACTCATGTGCCTACAAGTGTTTTGCAAGTCATTTTAAAGACATTTAGTATTAAGATTGCTTAACCTTGAAATGATAATGAATCTTTTGAAATTAAACTAACTGCACAATTAGTTTATTTTTAATGTATTAAGTCTCTCATAAGAAAATAGCACAAGGACTCAAAAAATCTAATAATTTTGGGGCTCAAAATAGAAAAGTAAGGTCAAGGAATGTGACAATGACTCCCCCTTTCATATATCTCCCCCTCATAAGGTCAACATGAAGATTATTGAAGAAATAGGAATGGAAAGAAGTGAAAATAGAATGAACAAGAATGTTTTATTGAAAGACAAAGACTCCCCCTCAACAATTACATACAAGGCTCTTGATACTTGGCGGAGACATATACTCACGCATAGTGAAAGTGTCCAGACAAGCCTAACTTGTCTTTTTTAGAATCACCATTTGATATACCAAGAATGCCAATACAATGTGAGAGTGAGGAAATTATTGGCAAGAATAGGAAAACTTTTATTTGCTAAAAGAGATGGAAGATATCAGAATGTGAAAATTTGCACAAACCAAGCTCTCTTCTTAAAGATGAGAATTTGTTTTCTGGAAGAGGCTTAGTGAAAATATCTGCAATTTATTTTTTAGTTTCAATGAAGTGAAGTTCAAAAGATTTCTTAACGACCTCAACCCTTAGAAATTGGTGCCTTATTTCAATATGCTTTGTTCGTGAATGCTAAATTGGGTTTTTAGACAAATTAATAGCACTAGTGTTATCACACAAAATAAGAATATAACCCAATTTGTGATTATAGTCTAGGAGCTGATGTTTCACACAAAGAACTTGCGTGCCACAACAACCAGCCGTAATATATTCAGCCTCTGTAGTGGATAGAGCTACTGAATGTTGCTTTTTAGAAGCCCATGAAATTAGGCATCCACCTAGATATAACACAAGCCACTAGTACTTTTTCTATCAAGCTTACAACCAGCATAATCAACATCACAGTACGCAATTAAATCTAACTTGCAACCCGCAGGATACCAAATTCCAAGTTGACATGTTCCAACAAGATATTTAAAAATCCTTTTGACAGCTAAATGTGACTTTTTTTAGGATTGGCTTGAAACCTAGCACACATGCACACACTACACTGAATATCTGGTCTAGAGGTTGTGAGGTAAAGTAGAGAACCAATCATACCTTTGTAGGTCTTTGGATCTACTGACTTACCAAATGAATCTTCCTCTAGTCTTACATTTATTACCATTGGTGTGCTTGAGTGCTTGAGGTGTTGAAAGTCAAACCTTTTCAGAAGTTCTTTCACATACTTTTTTTGACTTATGAAAATCCCTTCACTGGTTTGATGTACCTGCAATCCCAAAAAGAATTGTAAGTCTCCCATCAAACTCATTTCAAACTCAGTTTTCATAAGATCAGCAAATTCAATGCAAAGAGCTTTATTTGTAGACCAAAAAATTATGTCATCAACATAGATTTGGGTAACAATGATTTGATTATTAACAACTTTAGTAAATAATGTCTGGTCTACATTACCTCTTGTGTAACCTTTATTCAACAAAAATGAGCTCAAACGGTCATACCAAGCTCTTGGAGCTTGCTTAAGACCATAAAGAGCCTTATTGAGTTTGAAAACATGATCATGATATTTTTGATTTTCAAATCTGGGAGGTTGTTCTACAAAAATATTTTCTTTGATGTATCCATTCAAGAAAGTACTTTTCATATCCATTTGATAAACTTTAAATTTCAGGGATGATGCAAAAACAAGAAATATTCTCATAGCTTCTAGTCTAGCTATAGGGGCATATGATTCTTCAAAATCAATTCCAAACTCTTGATTGTACCCTTTGGCAACTAGTCTAGCTTTATTCCTAACAACCTGTCCATTTTCATTCAATTTATTTCTGAACACACATCTAGTGCCAATAACAAATTGATCACTAGGTCTAGGAACTAATTCCCACACTTGATTTATGTCAAATTGATGAAATTCATCATGCATTGCATTGATCTAATCCTCACTAGTTAGAGCTTTATCAATAGACTTAGGTTCAATTTGGGAAATTAGTGCCAGTAGGTCTTCATTTATTGCATTCAGAAAAGATGATCTAGTTCTATCTCTATCATACACATTACCAACTACATTCTCAATTGGATGATCTCTTAAAAATCTGTTTTCAGGAATTACCTCTGAGGTTCATTCAGTCCTCGAACATGTTACTTGATCCACTTGTGGTAGGTGACTGAATGTCCAGATTTTTAAATGGAACTTCTTCCTCTTCAACAGTTGGTGTGAAGATTCGATAATGATGTCATCTTCTGTGACGACCCAACCAATAAACTGGCCCAACAACCATACTAGTTGGTAGACTTCCCAGGAAGGTCAACCTTCCTGAGACTACTCCCAACTGAGCACACTTAACTTCAGAGTTCTTTTCCTACTCGAGCTCTGAAAATGACTAGTCCGAGTTGTTGGTAGTTTGCTGATTTAGTCCATTTAAGATATTCTTATATGGAGTGTTACAATATACCCCTCTTATATAAGCGAGGTCCTCGTCGCTATTCATATATAGCACACAATCAAACCCCAGACGAGCAGGATTCTAGAGGTGGCCCCCACAGGCTGAGGTGGCTCCCATTATATAGCACTTTGCGCCATTATAGCCTCAAGAGGTGGCTCCCATAGCGTAGCACTTTGCCCTATGTGGCACTTAGTTCCTGCACTTTCAGCTGGGCAAGGCTTTGATACCATTTCTGGGACGACCCAACCAGCAAACTGGCCCAACAACCGTACTAGTTGGTAGACTTCCCAGGAAGCTCACCCATCCTGGGACTACTCCCAACTGAGCACGCTTAACTTCAGAGTTCTTTTCCTGCTTGAGCTCTAAAAATGACTAGTCCGAGTTGTTGGTAGTTTGCTGATTTAGTCCATTTAAGATATTCTTATATGGAGTGTCACAATCTACCCCTCTTATATAAGCGAGGTCCTCGTCGCTATTCATATATAACACACAATCAAACCCCAGGCGAGCAGGATTCTAGAGGTGGCCCCCATAGGTCAAGAGGTGGCTCAGGTGGCTCCCACTATATAGCACTTTGCGCCATTATAGCCTCAAGAGGTGGCTCCCATAGCGTAGCACTTTGCCCTATGTGGCACTTAGTTCCTGCACTTCCGGCTGTGGGCAAGACTTTGATACCATTTCTGGGACGACCCAACCAACAAACTGACCCAACAACCGTACTAGTTGGTAGACTTCCTAGGAAGATCACCCATCCTGGGACTACTCCCAACTGAGCACGCTTAACTTCAGAGTTCTTTTCCTACTCGAGCTCTGAAAATGACCAGTCTGAGTTGTTGGTAGTTTGCTGATTTAGTCTATTTAACATATTCTTATATGGGGTGTTACAATCTACCCCTCTTATATAAGCGACGTCCTCGTCGCTGCTCACATATAGTACACAATCAAATCCCAGGCAAGTAGAATTCTAGAGGTGGCCCCCACAGGCTCAAGAGGTGGCTCCCACTATGTAGCACTTTGCACCATTATGGCCTCAAGAGGTGGCTCCTATAGCGTAGCACTTTGCCCTGTGTGGCACTTAGTTCCTGCACTTCCGGCTGGGCAAGGCTCTGATACCATTTCTAATGACCCAACCAACAAACTGGCCCAACAATCATACTAGTTGGTAGACTTCCCAGGAAGGTCACCCATCCTAGGACTACTCCCAACTGTAGCACGCTTAACTTCAGAGTTCTTTTCCTACTCGAGCTCTGAAAATGACTAGTCCGAGTTGTTGGTAGTTTGCTGATTTAGTCCATTTAACATATTCTTATATGGGGTGTTACAATTTTAGTACCCAAACATTGTTGGGACCATCAGTTTGTTTGAGCAAAAACAATAAGTCTTTTCTTATCCATATTTGAGTTGTTTTTGGTTTTTATTTTGTTTCAGAAATGATTTCCCTTTTTGGCATTTTAACATTCTGATTTGGATTGAAAACACCAGTGTTCTTCATTTCATAAGCATGTAAATTATGCATTTTGGCATGATTGTTCTTGTATGCAAATCCAAACCAAGAATTCTATTGATATTTGGAAAGTTTGGATAAAGAGATTGTAAATGGTACCAATGAGGATTATGATACCATTGATTCCAAGAATTGATCCAATTAGATTGATGTGATGTCCTGGATCTCCAATAATCATCATGAAGGTTTGTTTTAGTGTTTTTATAATCTTTCAGATTTTTATTTGAATTTTTATTCAAATGGTTATTGTTTTTCAGAATTGGACAGGTCGACCTATGCTGGGCTAGTGTCGACTTAGCGGCCACATTTTTCAACTTATGGTTGATAGGTGTCGACCTATTAGAAATATGTCGACCTATTAGAAATATGTGTCGACCTGTTTTGTTTCTTTTGATTAGAAACATTCTTTTCACTTTGGTTTTTGATTATTTCAGATGTTTTCTTTACACTTGTTTATTTTTGTTTTCTAGACTAGTGTTTTTGACAAATTTTATCAAGGAATTTTGAAAGTTTTTTTTTTCTTTTCACCAAATTTATTGTTCAATGATTTTTCTATGGTGAATCCTAGTCCATGTTTTTCCGCATTCATTCTAAGTCCTAACAATGCAAGATTTTCTTTTCCATTGTGAAATTTTTTATCACTTGTTCCTTTTCACCCAACAACTTCTTAAGTTTATGAATTTAATCAATAGCTTGTTGTTTTTCTTTTTGTTGCAATTCCATTCTTTAACAAGCTTTTCAAAATCATTGTTGGCCTTTTGAGATGTAATTTTAAATTCATCAACTTCATTCAGAAGTAGGGGTGTCAACTGGGCCAGGCCGGCCCGAAGGCCCGGAGGCCCAGCCCAGTATAACACGGGCCTGGGCTTCAATTTTTAGCCCATTTTTTAATTTCGGCCCAGCCGGCCCGGCCCGCAATAAACCTGGGCCGATTCTGGGCTTTGCTTGGCCTGGCCCGCCCAGCCCGAGAGCCCGGTTTCTACTGAAAACCCTAAGGTCTAAACGCGGTCGCTCTCGGCAGCCCGGTTTCTCTCGCGAAGCGTCCACCACTCCACTGTCTCCTTCTGCTCTGGCGTTCCAGCGGTGGTAGCGTGGAAGGAAGAACCGAAGAAGGTAGGCTGCTGCTCATTTCTTTGCTCCCCCCACCGTTCGCCCCCTCGCGCAGGCGCCATCGCGTAGGCGCCCTCGCCCCGCGAAAGGGCCTTCTGCTTTCATGGCTCCCCCACACCCCGCCTTGCACACCGATCGCCGCCCCCCCCCCCCCCCCCCCCCCCCCCCCCCCCCCCCCCCCTTGCTCCCCCCACCGTTCGCCCCCCTTCCCCCCCCGGTCGCCCCCCTTCTCCCCCCACTGTCGCCCCCTGGCTTCCCCCCACCATCGCCCCCCCACCACAGCCTCGCCCCGCCGATTCCACCACGATGGCCTTCCCGCCCGGTCGCCCCTGCCCCCCCGATTCCACCCCCCACACCAGTCGCAGGTCGCTCCGCCCCCCCACACCGGGTTGGATTCCGGCTGGTGCAGCATGCCAGCAACTATTTTTTTGCTTTTTTTTTTGTCGCACGTCACAATGTGTACACCGGAGAATATATCATAGTTCCGACAGCTTAGAGTAGAATGGGATAACCCATATTGTTTTACTTCCTTGTGAGATATAATTATGCCATCAGATTTCAGCTTCTCCCCCTCATGATTTGAGAACGACAATTTCCTAAATCTATTAATCGTTTCTTAAGTTCTTTCTTTGTTCTTATGTCAATTAATACGAAGTTTATTTCTTAACTTCTAAGCTGTTCTGCTTTTATTCCAATACTATTGGACTACCATTTGTCTGAAATCTACATTTCAGACTATGTCTCTGAATATGATTAAGTTCTAAGCTGTTCTGCTTTTATTCCAATACTATTGAACTACCGTTAATTATTCCAAACTTTATTTTGGTTGGAGTATTTGATTAACACACAGACATGTCAAACATATTACTATCTTTGCTGTTTATTTTAGATTTAATGGCTTAATGTTTATTTTTTATGTACAAAATGGGCTTTCATGGGTGACTGTATGACTGTGTATCAATAGACAATAGAAATATCCTAAAAAAAAGTTAAAACCAGGCCGGACCGGGCCTGGGCCTGGCCGGGCCAGCCCAAGCCCGGCCCAGGCCCGCCCATTGACACCCCTATTCAGAAGGTCTTCCTTTTCTTCATTAAGTTCAGATATTTAATTTTCCAGTTCAGAAATTCTTTTTTTAAGGAAGTATCATGCATGAAAATTTCAATTTTCTTTTTCAGATGTTTATTTTCTTTTCTTATTTCAGAATATTTTCAACCAACTCAGCATATGCATCTTGCCAATCTTCAATAGTATATTGTTCAAAAGAAGAACTTACCTTTCCATCACTGCTGTTGGCCATAAAGCATAACTCCTCATTTACAGAACTTGAAGAGTTCTCTTCTTCATCTTCACTTTGGTCTTCATCCGAACAAGTTGCTATCATGGCCTTTGGCTTCTTCATTTTGTTGTTCTTCTTGTGTTTGTCCTTTTTAATCTCAGGACACTCACCCTTCATGTGTCCTTCCTTGTTGCACCTATAACATAATACCTTCATCAAATTTTTTATTTCTATTTTATTTCTGCCAGCATTAAAATTTGAAGAAGAAGCATTCCTTTTACCAGAAGAATATTTTTTCTTTCCATTAATTTTTTCTCTTCTTGAATTAAAAAATTTTCTGAATTGCCTAGTCATGAGGGCAAGTTCATCCTCATCAGACTCAGACTCTTCAGAACTTGATTTTACTTGACTTTTCTCTTTGTTGCTTGATTAAGCCTTAAGTGCTACTGGTTTAGCTTTAAGCATATATTCTTCACTTCTTTTCAAATTTATTTCATAAGTCATTAAAGATCCTATGAGTTCATCCAAAGAAATTTTGGACAAATCCTTAGAATCTTCAATCACTGTAACCTTTGTGTGCCAGATAGATGATAGAGAGCGCAGGATTTTTCTTACCAGATCAGCATCAGTGTATTCCTTACCTAGTGCCTTCAGTCCATTGACAATTATCATAAACCTAGCAAACATTTCAGAAATTGATTCGTCAGATTTCATCATAAACAATTCATAATCAGAGACAAGTATGTTTGCTTTGGTTTCCCTAACTTGAGATGTTCCTTCATACATTAATTCAAGTTTATCCCACATTTCTTTAGCAGATTTACACATAGATATACTTGAATATTCTTTAGGGTGGATAGCACACTGAAGCATATTCATGACACTGTAATTGAGAGTAGCTTTCCTAATATGCTCTCTAGTCTAATTCTCCTCATCTCCATGATTTTCATAAGGACCCACTTCAACTATCCTCCAGATTTCATAGTTTTGAGCCCTAAGAAAAACTTGCATGCGATTTTTCCAATAAGAGTAATCAGACCCATTAAAAAATGGTGGTCTATTAATGGAATGGCCCTCAACTACAAATCCTCGAGAATCCATCAATCAAAATGAGATAGTGAAAGAGCAGGCAAACAATTCAAGTAATTAACACAGAGATTAAATAAAAGTAGTCAAATCAGATCAGAAACAGATATTAACCTGCTTTGATACCAATTGAAGGATCGAATAGGTGGATGGATCAGATCTAGAAGGAGGGTTGAATAGATCTAACACCAATTAATGCGGAAGCTTAAGCAATTCAAAATTACTTCGAATCAGAGATCAATTCAGACAAACAATTTACTGATCTGAAGTGTGGGTGTGTGTAGATGATGTGTGAAGCAAATAAACACTTAGTGTGAAAGCGAAATCCTATGCAAGCATCTAGCACAGACAAGCAGATCAAACCATTGTACAAAGGATTTTTAGGTGGTTCGGAAATCACACCAGTGATTCCTACATCCACCCCTCACACAGTGAGGCCACACTACTCAAACCTGAGTACAACACACACTGGAGCACGATGACTCCAACACCCTTGAGTCGACGGCTCAAAACACACAACCTAGAGCACACCTACTCCAAAACAGAGCACGACGGCTCAACCACACAGTGAGTGCGACGACTCACAAACTAGAGCTCGACGGCTCACAAACTAGAGCTAGATCAAAGACAAAAGAAATCAGATCCTCTAGCAATGATCTGATTTACAGACTCAATCGAACACAGAAATCTGCACAGAACTACATGCACAGATCTCACAGACGAAAGTGAGAAGAACTCTCTAAGAAATGAGTAAAATAAATGTAAATTGGATGTTGCTTGGTGAAGAGGTCTTGCAGAAGCTCGAATTGAAGAGACTTGAAAGAATTCGATGAAGATCCCCTTCAATTTGCGATGCTCTGCTCCAATGGCATCTGAATTTCCAGAAATTCTTCTTCTGCTACTGCTCTTCAGTTGGATCTGCTCCCTTTCTCAGCACATCACAGTTCTCTTCAGAGATTGGCCTTGATTACCATGTCCATCCTCTTGAAAGGATGGTCTGCAGCTTCTGGAGATGGAGCAAGATTTGGAAAACCCCTTTTGCCGCCAAAAAACTTCTTCTGGGAATTGTATGGGGTTGGTTTCCCTTGGGGTACGAGGATCATGGGTATTTATAGCCCCATATGTCCATGAGGTGCCTTGGGATGCGTGGGCACAAAAATCTAGGTCAAATCCCTTGATTCCTAAGCAGCCACGTGTCCAGAAAAATTCCCATTTTTGAGCTTCAATCAAAGTGTGTCGACACACAGGCAGACTGTGTCGACACCACTAGCTACTGGCTTCACAGCTGGCTTCTGGGAGGGACAGTGAGTGTCGACACACAGGTAGACTATGTCGACACCACTGTGACAAAGTTATGTAAACCTGAAAATATGAAGTGTGAACCAATAACATAAGTCATTATCATCAACATATGAAATATTGACATGTCATTTAGTCATCATTTTAATATGTACAAAATGTCATCATCAAAATCAAATTATGAGTGATGTCAAATAGTCATGATTAAAATCATCATTAAAAGATTTCAAATACACACTCAACACAACATTCTCCCCCTTTTTGTTGATGACAAAATAAATACAATTTTCTTCCATGTCTGTAATTTCTCCCTCATAAGTCTTTGCAAGTTCTCCCCCTTTTTGACAACATCAAAAAGATATTCATGAAAGAGAACAAAGAATGGTAGGAGATCAAGAAATGCAGTTGTAGAAATGAAGGTTCAGGAATGATCAAAATAAGTGAGGCAAAGTGATATTGACATATGAGAGAAGTTATTGTGTGTTTGGTATTGTGCAATAAAGTTTAATCATAAAGACACACTCAACACAAGGTATAACACGTTATAATGATCTGAATGTAGTTAAAATAATGATGCAAATGTGAAGTAAAGTGACCTATATGAGTGACCAGAAGTATTTAACAAGGATGTTAGGAGCTTTAATTTTAACACAATGTAGAATAATAGGTCTAAACTCAGTATACATGAACTTTATTAAGGTCTTAAGCTTTTTCCATCCTATCAAGTTGATTTTCTTTCATTTTGAACTGGGAAAGAATACAAGAATAAATTAGTTAAATCTCACTTTTCAGTGCAAGAGATCACATTGATCAGATGCAAGATCTCTTGATTACTCAGTGGTTTAACTTTCATTATCTTATACAGAGTTGAAAATTTTGATTTCCACTTTTTGACGTGAAACAAATCACTTTTTAGGTGAAATGGCCCGATTACTCAGTGGTTCAAGAATTTGCATTGCTCTGTTTGTATCTTTCTAGATTGTTGATCATTTTCTTTTGATGTTTTGTAGGAATATGTTTGCTTTAACCAAAAAAGTCATGACTACGAATTTAGAAATAGTATTCTTAACATGTGGTAAAAATGAAGCTTAAACATGCACATGTTAAATAATAAGGCTACTCATGTGCCTACAAGTATTTTGCAAGTCATTTTAAAGACATTCAGTATTAAGATTGCTTAACCTTGAAATGATAATGAATCTTTTGAAATTAAACTAACTGCACAATGAGTTTACTTTTAATGTCTTAAGTCTCTCATAAGAAAACAGCACAATGACTCAAAAATTCTGATAATTTTGGGGCTCAAAATAGAAAAGTAAGGTCAAGGAATGTGACAATGACTCCCCCTTTTATGTATCTCCCCCTCATAAGGTCAACATGAGGATTATTGAAGAAATAAGAATGGAATAAAGTGAAAATAGAATGAACAAGATTGTTTTATTAAAAGACAAGGACTCCCCCTCAACAATTGCATACAAGGCTCTTGATACTAGGCGGAGACATATACTCACGCATAGTGAAAGTGTCCAAATAAGCATGATTTGTCTTTCTTCAAATCACCATTTGATATACCAAGAATGCCAATACAATATGAGAGTGAGGAAATTATTGGCAAGAATAGGAAAAACTTTTATTTGCTAAAAGAGATGGAAGATATCAAGAATGTGGAAATTTGCACAAACTAAGCTCTCTTCTTAAAGATGAGAATTTGTTGTTTGGAAGAGGCTTAGTGAAAATATCTGTAATTTGTTTTTCAGTTTCAATGAAGTGAAGTTCAAAAGATTTCTTAGCGACCTCATCTCTTAGAAAATTGTGTCTTATTTCAATATGCTTTGTTCGTGAATGCTGAATTGGGTTTTTAGACAAATTAATAGCACTAGTGTTATCACACAAAATAGGAATACAACCCAATTTCTGATTATAGTCTAGGAGCTGATGTTTCACCTAAAGAACTTGAGTGCCACAACAACCAGCCACAACATATTCAGCCTCTGTAGTGGATAGAGCTACTGAATGTTGCTTTTTAGAAGCCCTTAAAATAAGGCATCCACCTAGATATAAACACAAGCCGCTAGTACTTTTTCTATCAAGCTTATAGCCAACATAATCAGCATCACTGTACGCAATTAAATCTAATTTGCAATCAGTAGGATACCAAATTTCAAGTTCACATATTCCAACAAGATATTTAAAAATCTTTTTGACAACTAAATGTGACTTTCTTTAGGATTGGCTTGAAACCTAGCACACATGCACACACATTATTGAATATCTGGTCTAGAGGTTGTGAGATAAAGTAGAGAACCAATCATATCTCTGTAGGTCTTTGGAACTGTTGACTTACTAAATGAATCTTCCTCTAGTCTTACATTTATTACCATTGGTGTGCTTGAGTGCTTGAGGTGCTGAAAATCAAACCTTTTCATAAGTTCTTTTACATACTTTGTTTGACTTATGAAAATCCCTTCACTGTTTGATGTACCTGCAATCCTAAAAAGAATTATAAGTCTCCCATCAAACTCATTTCAAACTCAGTTTTCATAAGATCAGCAAATTCAGTGCAAAAGCTTTATTTGTAGACCTAAAAATTATGTCATCAACATAGATTTGGACGACAATGATTTGATTATTAACAACTTTAGTAAACAATGTATGGTCTACATTACCTCTTGTGTGACCTGTATTCAATAAAAATGAGCTTAAACAGTCATACCAAGCTCTTGGAGCTTGCTTAAGACCATAAAGAGCCTTATTGAGTTTGAAAACATGATCATGATATTTTTGATTTTCAAATCCGGGAGGTTGTTCTACAAAAATATTTTCTTTGATGTATCCATTCAAGAAAGCACTTTTCACATCCATTTGATAAACTTTAAATTTCAGGGATGATGCAAAAGTAAGAAATATTCTCACAGCTTCTAGTCTAGCTACAGGGGCATATGATTCTTCAAAATCAATTCCAAACTCCTGATTGTACCCCTTGGCAACTAGTCTAGCTTTATTCCTAACAACATGTCCATTTTCATTCAATTTATTTCTGAACACCCATCTAGTGCCAATAACAAATTGATCACTAGGTCTAGGTACTAATTCCCACACTTGATTTCTGTCAAATTGATGAAGTTCATCATGCATTGCATTGATCCAATCCTCACTAGTTAGAGCTTCAACAATAGACTTAGGTTTCATTTGAGAAATTAGTGCCAGTGGGTCTTCATTTATTGCATTCAGAAAAGATGATCTAGTTCTAACTCTATCATACACATTACCAACTACATTCTTAATTGGATGATCTCTTAAAAATCTATTTTTCAGGAATTACCTCTTGAGGTTCATTCAGTCTTGGAACAATGTTACCTGATCCACTTGTGGTAGGTGACTGATTGTCCAGATTTTCAAATGGATCTTCATCCTCTTCAACAGTTGGTGAAGATTCGACAATGATGTCATCTTCTTCATTACTTTGAGGAACCCTATAAGATGTAGAGTCATCAGTTTGATACGAATTTTCATCAAAAACTACATGTGGAGATTCTTCCACATTTTTATTCTTGAGAATGTAAACTCTATAAGCTCTTGAAATCTCAGAATAACCAAGGAAAATAGCTTCAAGACTTTTGGCATCAAATTTATCAAGATTTTCTTTATTGTTGTTATGTAAAAAACACTTGCAACCAAAGATTTTAAAATAAGACAGAGTTGACTTTTTGTTTTTCAAAAGTTCATAGGGGGTTTTTCTGATTTTTGGTCTGACCAATGCTCTGTTCAAGATGTGATTTGCTGTGTTCAGAGCTTCAGCCCAGCAGGATTTGGGCAATTTACTTTCCAAGAGCATAGATCTAGCCATTTCCACCAGAGTTCTAATTTTTCTTTCCACAACTTCATTTTGTTCTGGAGTTCTTGGAGAAGAGAATCTATGGAAAATGTTTAGTTCAACACATAAATCAGAAAAAAGCTTTGTTTTAAAATTCTCCCCCATGATCAGTCAAAATGGATTTGATTTGATGTGAAAAACCCATTAAGGCAGTGGTACATAATTTTTTGAATTCCTGACAAGCATCACTTTTGTGGGATATAAAGATTACCCAAGTGTATCTAGTGAAATCATCAATGATTACAAATCCATATCTTTTGCCACTAAGACTGAGAATTCTTATTGGCCCAAAAAGGTCCATATGAAGTAATTCCAGTGGCTTAGAAGTGAGAACATCATTGAAAATTTTAAAAGATTTTCTAATTTGTTTTCCTTGAGCACATATCCCACAAAGTTGATTCTCTACATTGGGAAGATATTCAGGAAGTCCTTTAACCAGATTTAGCCTTAAGAGTTTATTTATTGTGTTGAAACTTGCATGACCAAGTCTTTTGTGCAATGTCCATGCAATTTCATTATTATTTGGCACCAAACAAATGTTTACAGTAAAGTTTTTATCAAGATTGATCATGTAGACATTGTTTTCTCTTTTACCAAAGAATTTTATTTTTTCAGTTGAAGAATCAATTATTTTGCAGAAATGAGATTCAAAAATAACCTTGTGACCTTTGTCACACAATTGGCTTATACTCAAAAGATTATTGTCTAAACCATCAACTAACAGAACATTTTTAATTGAGTTTGAGGTGGATTTACCAACCTTTCCAGATCCAATGATTTTCCCTTTTTATTACCTCTAAATGTGACAGATCCTCCTTCCTTTTCAATCAGAAATGAAAATTTTATTCTGTCTTCTGTCATGTGTTGTGAACACCCACTATTAAGAAACCACACATTGGAGCTAGGTGCACGACCTTCCTGCATAAATCAGATCAAAGAAGAAAAGATTTTGGTACCCAAACATTGTTGGGACCATCAGTTTGTTTGAGCAAAAATAATAAGTCTTTTTTGATCCATATTTGAGTTGTTTTTTGTTTTTGTTTTGTTTCAGAAATGATTTCTCTTTTTGGCATTTTAACATTCTGATTTGGAATGAAAACATCAGTGTTCTTCCTTTCATAAGCATGAAAATTATGCATTTTGGTATGATTGTTCATGTATGGAAATCCAAACCAAAAATTCTGTTGATATCTTGGAAATTTTGAATAAAGAGATGTGAATGGTACCAATGAGGATTATGATATCATTAATTCCAAGAATTGATCCAATTATATTGATGTGATGTTCTGGATCTCTAATAACCATCATGAAGGTTTGTTTTAGTGTTTTTATAATTTTTCAGATTTTTATTTGAATTTTTGTTCAACTGGTTATTGTTTTTCAGAATTGGACAGGTCGACCTATGTTGAGCTAGTGTCGACTCAGTGGCCACAGTTTTCAACTTGTGGTTGACAGGTGTCAACCTATCAGAAATATGTGTCAACCTATTTTGTTTCTTTTTATTAGAAACATTCTTTTCACTTTGGTTTTTGATTATTTAAGATGTTTTCTTTGACACTTGTTTATTTTTGTTATCTAGACTAGTGCTTTTGACAAATTTTATCAAAGAAATTTTTGATAGTTTTTCTTTCTTTTCACAAGATTTATTGTTCAATGATTTTTCTGTGGTGAATCCTTGTCCATATTTTTCCGCATTCATTCTAAGTCCTAACAATGCATCAAGATTTTTTTTTCCATTTGTGAAAATTTTTATCACTTGTTCCTTTTCACCCAACAACTTCTTAAGTTTATGAATTTCATCAATAGCTTGTTCCTTTTCTTTTTGTTGCAGTTCCATTCTTTCAGAAAGCTTTTCAAAATCATTGTTGGCCTTTTGAGATGCAATTTTAAATTCATCAATTTCATTCAGAAGGTCTTCCTTTTCTTCATTAAGTTAAGATATTTCATTTTCTAGTTCAAAAATTCTTCTATTTAAGGAAGTATCATGCATGAAATTTTCAATTTTTTTTTTCAGATGTTTATTTTCTTTTCTTATTTCAGAATATTTTTCAACCAACTCAGCATATGCATCTTGCCAATCTTCAATAGCATATTGTTCAAAAGAAGAATTTACTTTCCATCACTGCTGTTGGCCATAAACCATAACTCGTCATTTATAGAACTTGAGGAGTTCTCTTCTTCATCTTCACTTTGGTCTTCATCTGACCAAGTTGCTATCATGGCTTTTGGCTTCTTCATTTTGTTGTTCTTCTTGTATTTGTCCTTTTTAATCTCAGGACACTCACCCTTCATGTGTCCTTTCTTGTTGCACCTGTAGCAAATAATACCTTCATCAGTTTTTTGATTTTTTGCCAGCATTAAAATTTGAAGAAGAAGCATTCCTTTTACCAGAATAATATTTTTTCTTTCCATTGATTTTTTCTCTTCTTGACTTTAAAAATTTCTGAATTGCCTAGTCATGAGGGCAAGTTTATCCTCATCAGACTCAGACTCTTCAGAACTTGATTTTACTTGACTTTTTTCTTTGTTGCTTGATAAAGCCTTAAGTGCTACTAGTTTAGCTTTAAGCATATGTTCTTCACTTCTTTTCAGATTTATTTCATAAGTCATTAAAGAACCTATGAGTTCATCCAAAGAAATTTTGGACAAATCCTTAGAATCTTCAATCACTGTAGCCTTTGTGTGCCAGATAGATGATAGAGAGCACATGATTTTTCTTACCAGATCAGTATCAATGTATTCCTTACCTAGTGCCTTCAGTCCATTGACAATTATCATAAACCTAGCAAACATTTCAGAAATTGATTCGTCAGATTTCATCATAAACAATTCATATTCAGAGACAAGTATGTTTGCTTTGGTTTCCCTAACTTGAGATGTTCCTTCATACATTAATTCAAGTTTATCCCATATTTCTTTAGCAGATTTACACATGGATATTCTTGAATATTCTTTAGGGTGGACAGCACACTGAAGCATATTCATGGCACTGTAATTAGGAGTAGCTTTCCTAATATGCTCTCTAGTCCAATTCTCCTCATCTCCATGATTTTCATAAGGACCCACTTCAACTATCCTCCAAATTTCATAGTTTTGAGCCCTAAGAAAAACTTGCATGCGATTTTTCCAATAAGAGTAATCAGACCCATTAAAAAATGGTGGTCTATTAATGGAATGGCCCTCAGCTACAAATCCTCGAGAATCCATCAATCAAAATGAGATAGTGAAAGAGCAAGCAAACAATTCAAGTAATTAACATAGAGATCAAACAGAAGCAGTCAAATCAGATTAGAAATAGATATTAACCCGCTCTGATACCAATTGAAGGATCGAATAGGTGGATGGATCAGATCTAGAAGAGGGGGTTGAATAGATCTAACACCAATTAATGCGGAAGCTTAAGCAATTCAAAATTACTTCGAATCAGAGATCAATTCAGACAAACAATTTACTGATCTGAAGTGTGGGTGTGTGTAGATGATGTGTGAAGCAATTAAACACTTAGTGTGAAAGCAAAATCCTATGCGAGCATCTAGCACAGACAAGCAGATCAAACCATTGCACAAAGGATTTTTAGGTGGTTCAAAAATCACACCAGTGATTCCTACATCCACCCCTCACACAGTGAGGTCACACTACACAAACCTGAGTACAACACACACTGAGCACGACGACTCCAACACCCTTGAGTCGACGGCTCAAAACACATAACCTGGAGCACACCTACTCCAAAACAGAGCACGACGGCTCAACCACACAGTGAGTGCGACGACTCACAAACTAGAGCTCGACGGCTCACAAACTAGAGCTAGATCAAAGACAAAAGAAAGCAGATCCTCTAGCAATGATCTGATTCACAGACTCAATCGAACACAGAAATCTGCATAGAACTACATGCACAGATCTCACAGACGAAAGTGAGAAGAACACTCTAAGAAATGAGTAAAATAAATGTAAATTGGATGTTCCTTGGTGAAGAGGTCTTGCAGAAGCTCGAATTGAAGAGACTTGAAAGAATTCAATGAAGATCCCCTTCAATTTACGATGCTCTGCTCCAATGGCATCTGAATTGCCAGAAATTCTTCTTCTTCTGCTGCTCTTCAGTTGGATCTGCTCCCTTCCTCAGCACATCACACTTCTCTCCAGAGATTGGCCTTGATTACCATGTCCTTCCTCTTGAAAGGATGGTCTGCAGCTTCTGGAGATGGAGCAAGATCTGGAAAAACCCCTTTTGCCGCCAAGAAGCTTTTTCTGGGAATTGTATGGGGTTGGTTTCCCTTGGGGTACGAGGATCATGGGTATTTATAGCCCCATATGTCCATGCGGTGGCTTGGGGTGCGTGGGCACAAAATCTAGGTCAAATCCCTTGATTCCTAAGCAGCCATGTGTCCCGAAAGATTTCCTTTTTTGAGCTTCAGTCAAAGTGTGTTGACACACAGGCAGACTGTGTCGACACCACTGGCTACTGGCTTCAAAACTGGCTTCTGGGAGGGATAGTGAGTGTCGACACACAGGCAGACTGTGTCGACACCACTGTGACAAAGTTATGTAAACCTGAAAATAAGAAGTGTGAACCATTAACATAAGTCATTATCATCAACATATGAAATATTGACATGATTAAAATCATTTAGTCATCATTTTAATATATGCAAATTGTACAAAATGTCATAATCAAAATCAAATTATGAGTTGTGTCAAATAGTCATGATTAAAATCATCATTAAAAGGTTTCAAATACACACTCAACACAAAAGAAAGCATATCCAATAAGGAAAGTCCAAACTGGAAAGTCACGACATAGTAAGGATCAAGCAAAGAAAGCTTAAACGAAGCAGACTCATGTCGAAACCTAGCATGTGTTCTCATCAGCTTGGTTATGGCATAAATTATAGCAAGACGTTGCCTTCTTTTTTTCTTTACATCGAATTGGAACATAAGGACAAATAGGCATAATCAATGAAAAGTATGATCAATTACTCCCATATAGAACGTTAGAATCATATTCATATAATTAATGCTTTTAATATATTGCTGATAACTTTTAAAATATAGACCTAGACCAATCAACATGCTAATAAGACCAAGAAAACGATGTAGTCTTTCTTGTTTGATCCATAACTCCAAATCTAGGATTCCTAGAACGCAACTGTAAACTTGAGAGTTGTTGGAAACAGAAAGTAAAACAGTTTTATGTTGCTCAGATAGCAAGCCCAGAGGGGGGGGGGGTGAATGGATTGCTAAAAATTCTTCTTCTAATAATTCCTGTAAATAAACACACTTGACAGACAGCACTAAGATCGATAGTTAGAGTTAGTGTTAATCAAAACAAAGAGAAGTGAACAACCACATAGACAATAAGAAATTTTATCCTAGTTCGGATCTCCTATCCCAAGGAGTCCTACGTCCAGTTCCCAAGCAACCACTTGGGATTCCACTAAACAAGAGTACAGTCCCCCTTAAGGACACTTACACATCCAGCAACAGCTGACCTTCTCTTCTCTACCAGAAGAGGGATTGCTCCACCTGATGCAACAGGTCTTCTCTTCACACCCGAAGAGGAATGCTCACAGAAAGGATGAGAAGAGAAAGGCCCCAAGACCAAGCTTATAATCACTACTTGATCTGAGACGAAGTCTGAGAGACACAAGATTATCACAAATGGACTCTCTCAGATCAATGCAAGCTCTCAAAGGTAATGCAATATTCTATGGAGAACTAAGAGCTACAGAAGGTTGGAATGGACAAGCTAGCTCTTGTTGTTCTTCAGGTGACTAAGATGTTCAAGCTTTTCAGAGGTTGAAAGAGTGAGTGTTGTGCTTCGAGTCACCAGTCTTCTTTTATCTTCTTTGAAATAATTTGACTGTTGAAGTATCTGTTGTCTCATATCTTCATGCACGTTGGAGTATCTGGTCCAAAGTATGGAGCAGGTGAGCTTGCAACCATTAATGCTCAGATTGACACATACACTCATGAGGAGAGATTGTCTGAATCTTCTATCCTCTTGTCGGGTTTAACAGGTCCATCTTTGCAACGTGTGTTTCTACCGAAAACCCTGCACATAATAAATGCTGACACCTAGACAACTTATCTTTATCTAAACTGTCAGTCAACATTAGTAGTCGTGCAGTATGAAGATACACAAGAAGGGAAATGCCATTCTGTCATAATGAAAAGTGTGACTTTGTGTGTCATAGGCAAGATAGGTAAAAGATATATCGTGCAGAGGTTTGTACTGTCACAATAAATGTTAGAGAACATGGATACAACATGCTTTCGCAAAAAAGCTTGAAATCCACAAAGATTTGAAATACATTTGAATATCATGTGGAATGAAACTAAAGAATGTTTTAAAATGATTTAAACGAGAATGTTTGACAATTGTCTTAAATGTAATCGATAACAGAGGGTTGATGTAGCTGTTCCCAGAGAGAGTCGATGTTGATATTAAATCAATGATATAATCATAAGTCAAGTGAGAATGTAATCCATATTGAAATCAAGTCGATGTGAGCATAATCCATGTATTAATGAAATAGATGTTCTGTGCACAATCGTTGTTTAACTGAAGTTGATGTGTTGATAAATCATTGTTTGAAACGAAGTCGATATAAACATGAAGTCGTTGTTTCATATGAAGTCGTTGTTCTACTGAAATCGATGAAGCAACCAAATCGTTGTTTAAGTGAAACGAAATCGTTGCAGCAACCAAATCGTTGTTTAAGTGAAGTGAAATCGTTGTTGCAATGAAATCGATGTTGAATCTATGAAGTTGTTGTAGCAACCAAGTCGATGTTTAAGTGAAATGAAATCGATGTTTCTATGAAGTCGTTGTAGCGATGAAGTCGATGTTTAACTAAGACGAAATCAATGTTTCTATGAAGTCATTGTAGCGATGAAGTCGATGTTTAAGTAAGACGAAATCGATGTTTCTATGAAGTCATTGTAGCAACCAAATCATTGTTTTAGTGAAGTGAAATCGTTGTTGCAATAAAATCGATGTTGAAGCTATGAAGTCGTTGTAGCAACCAAGTCGATGTTTAAGTGAAATGAAATCAATGTTTCTATAAAGTCGTCGTAACAACAAAGTAGATGTTTAAGTAAGACGAAATCGATGTTCTAGCTATGAAGTCGTCGTAAGACCAAAATCGTTGTTTTACTTATGAAATCGATGTTATGATGAAATCAATGTGTACTCAGGAAGTTGTTGTTTAAGTGAAACCGATGTAGGGATGAAATCGATGTTAGGATGAAATCGATGTTCTTCTAAATAAATCGTTGTTCTATCAAAGAAGTCGATGTGTACTTAGACAAAACACATGTATTGAATTTCAGATAGCAGTGTGTGTAGACAACTTACAGATATTGCTTGAATTACTGCCTGTGGATAAACTTCAGAAAATATTGTTAGAAAGAACTTTTCAAGGTTTTGTTAATCACCAAAAATACATATAATTAATAATAAATTACTTGGAGATGGACTGATCATCAATCTATGCCTTTGGTGTGACTTAGTTTGGTCTCGGTTGTGTGAAACACGAAAAGAACAGAAAGATCCAGATCTCGTGTGATGTTTGGAAAACACTTAAGACTCTTTACCTAAATGACGAAAATTAGGAAGAATAGGGTCATATGAGACTAGACTTGAAGGACTTTCAAATGATATATGTCATGTTAAGATTGTACCCGAGATCACCTACCTTTAGTTGCTTCCAACACCAGGGTCCTTACAGGTCGAAGTAGATGCTAAGGGGATGAAGACTCCTTGAATCCTTGCTACTAGCTCATCCCCCTTGCTCCTGGAAGCTCTTCCCACGTCCAACAATGAAGAGAGAGATCTAAAGTCAGCTACAGGGGTCTTATGATGGTTTTATAGAGCCGTGATGGTTCAATTCTGAGTTTGTAGTTTACTAATCTCATGGTAGGAGTCCTACCATATCTAGAACTTCCATAGGAATTATTTTCTTATCAAGTCCATTCTTATTTGGTAAGTTCTAGGGAGCAAATTTGGGTTCCCATGTTGGGCTCGGGTTTAGACATGATTTATGGCCCAAACTTCCCATGTTTAGTGTAACATCTCGGGTTCTGGCTGTCTTGCTGTTGGTCTTGGGATTGCGATGGATCAGGCAGTCGTGTTCTGAACACGACGTGCTCTGTGTCGCCTTCTAGTTGGGAAGGCGACGACCCTTGTGTCGCATTCCCGTTGCCTGATGGTTTGTGTGCCACGTGTCCGTAGCGTAGATGTGATGGCAACGTGCCAGATGTCGCATTCACCTGAGTCGCCTGCTTGTGTGACACGTGGTCTGGAGGCTGTCATCATGGCAAGAGACCTGTCAGAACTTTTGGGAAGGTGACAGCTTGCCTGTCGCGTTCTTGTTGAGAACGCGACGCCTAGCTTGTCGCGACCTCAGCTCCGAGGGCTTAAGCCAGGTGACCCTCCTTTCATTCCCTCCTTTCCTTTCTTCTTCCCTCCTCCTCTCCGAGGAGGGGAAGTTTCCCCCTGCTCTCTCCGGCGGCCTGGGCATGGTGGAGTCGCCGGCGAGCTCGTGGCGGAGCGACAGAGCGTCGTGGAGCGAGGAGGAGGCGGCCGAGGTCTCGTGAAGGCCCATTTGGGTTTGCTTCTTCGTTCTCTATAGGGATTTCCTTACTCTCTTACTTGTTTGGAGTGGATGGAGCTTGTTTTAGAGCGATCTGCCCCGTGTTCGGAGTGCTCTTGTGGTTTGCACAGGCGAATGTTTGCCGGTGGTGCTCCTTCCACGTGTTTAAGCTTTGTGCATGTTGTGTGGGCGAGAAGAGGTGGCATTGGTGCCTCTCGAGCCACTCTTAGATTTGCTTGCAAGTATGCTCCATTCCCCCAGTTGTTTGGAGGCCTTATTGTAGCTTGGGGGACCATGGAATGGCCCCATTTCCCAGTTTGTGCTTCTAACTGGGATCGCGATAGCAAGGCTGTCGTAATACCAGTCAGAAGGTGACGTAGTTCCTGTCACATTCTGGTCGCGACAGGGACCCCATCGCATTCTCATTGTCTTGTTGTTTCCTGTTTCTGGTCGTGGTGGGGAATGGCTCGGGTCCAAGTTGGTTAGAGAGAGGTCTTTCCAACTTGGGATGAGGCCAGTCCTCCTGTTTGGGGCCTTGCCTTTGTGGCCCTTTGGGGTGTGGGACTTGGGGTGGTTCTTCCCCAAGGGTCCTGCCTTCAGATGAGGAACGCGATAGTTGGATACGTCACGTTTTGAATCTGAAGGCGACACCCTGTGTGTCGCTTTCTGGTTGCGGAAGGATCCTCGTCACATTCCGCTGTTGGGTTGCGACGATCTCCTTGTCGCCTTCTTGCTTCTGTGCCGTTTGGCTGCGGGCCGGTGGCCCCGCTTGGGGTCCGGCCTTCCGATGCTGAACGCGACGGTTCGACACGTCGCGTTCAGGTCAGAAGGCAGCACCGTGGTCATCGCAACCTGGTGGCGACAGGTTGGGCGCCGCCTTCTTGCTCAGAAGGCGACGCACCTGTGGTCGCGTTATGGTTGCCTGGTTTCTGGCTGTGGTTTGTGACCGGTGTTGGCCGACGGCCCTTCTGGGGGCTTTTTTCGGAAGCGGTGCTGTGCGTGCCTGTGCTTGCTGGGCTTGTCTTTGTTACAAGCCAGTTGTGCCGTTTTTGTGGTGGTTGCCATGACAGTTCTCTTTCACCCGGTGCTTGGCACTTGAGGGCTTGTCCACGGGTCAGGTTGTTACCATTACTTGGGACCCCCAGCCCCGCGCGTCTGTTAGAGGGAGTTCTCCGGGCGGCAGGCGTGCTCAAGTCTCGAACTTGGAGCAGAATGGGAAAATGGTGGGGGCAGCGGCGTAGATTCGTTTGTAGAGCTCTCTTAGCTAGTCTGGGTCTCCGAGGTGGTTCAGGCGCTCGTTCGGTGCGAACCAGCTAGTCCTTCTCACTGCCTCGCTCTGCGTTGGCTCCGGAGCCGCGTAGGGAGGTTAGGCGTGGGGCCGCAACTCGGCCGGGCTGCGGTGGTTGTGTTGTACCTTGCTGTGACTCGCTAGCCTCACTCTACCGGGGAGGTTGTAGGCAGGAGTCAGTGGTGGTGAGCTGGAGGAGTGGACTGTGTGTCCTCCTCTTAGCTGCATGTGGCTGTGGCTTGTGTGCTCTTGCGTAACGGTGTTTCTCGTGTTGTTTCCAAGAATGGTTTCTCGTTTCCCTAGCTTGCACGGGGGTTGTAGCCTAGCCGTGTATAGTTCCGTGGGCTAGGTTAGTTTGGCCTCGTGGGCCGTGTTTAGTGTTTTCCATTCTGCGGGTTCTCTCGGCGTGTCGAGTGCTGACACCCGACTGCTGTTTCGGTAACCATTCCTTGGTGCCGTCCGTGGTGGCACCGCAGCGTGTATTTTCCCTGACCTCGTGGAGTGTCCGAGGTACAGGGTAGTTCTTCTTGTGGGACCTCGATCTGGTGGAGGTCTGAGGTGGCTGTGCCTATGGTGAGACGGTGCTTCTTACGTGGTTGCTCGGTGTCTCTCGGGGTGACACCTGGTTGTTCCTTCCCGACCTCGTGGAGGTCCGAAATGTTGGTGCTTGTGTCGTGAGACTCTGGTCTCACATAGTCGCTCCGGTGTTTCCGTGAGCTTCTTTGTCTCGACGGGTGTGTGCCGAGGGTTTGCTTCCACATTGTGTTTGACTCCGCTGGTTCTGCGGGAGTCATGTTTGGCCTGACCCGAATAGTGGTCGAGGAGTTTCTATATTTCCGCTGCTTTGTAGTACTCTGTGGTAGGCGTTTCTCTCTTTACTGCTTTGTAGAGTTGTTTTACTTCCGCTTGTTGGAGTTCCTGCTGCTCTGGCTGGTAAGGGACTGGTTATCCCTACTGAGCCTTGTTCGGGAGGCTCACCCCCCTACTCTCTTCAGGTAGGGACTCGCTGTCGCAGGAGTTCGTTGCCGGATGGTCGTGGTGGCGGTTTGTTGCGCCGTGCGTTGCCAGCAGTGTGAGTTGTGAGCGTGAGTGCTCTTGTAGCGTGAGTTGAGAGTGGCCTTTTTGCAAGTCCTCGAGGTATGCCCCTTAAGGATTGCACCTTCTTTCTGTACTTGTACTTTTATTTGGGACATGTTGTACATAATTTCTTTATTAAATGTACAAACTCTCTTGTTATAGTTATTTGAATTCATTGCTTATCGCACTAGACTAAATTCTAACCCTTCCGGGTCTTCGGATCCGTGGGTAGCGGCACGACCTTCGGGGTCCCTGGCAGAGGTCCGGGAGGTCAGGTCATTATAGTGGTATCAGAGCTCAGGGGTCCAACGAGATTTGTAATGCTATGGCTGTCCCAAAGAAAGGTACTCGTGCGCTGCTGGCCCGTCCGTGTATAGTTGCTGTTAGGTGAGCTTTTGGCTCTTTGTTGCAAGTGTCTAGCTTTCCAACAGGGTCTGAGCGTGAGCTGCAGGAGAGTGCTGCTGCTGTTGCTGGGTGCGCGTGCTACGAACGTGGTTGCTGGTTCGCTCGTGCTGCGATTGGGTTCGTCGTCGGTCTATGCGTCTGTGTGGGTCTGTTGCGAAGGCTGAGAGAGCCTACATGTGGTGTGGCCTTCACTGGTGCAGGGTTGTGGTCTGCGGAACCGGTAGAAGGTGTCCTAGCCTTGTTGGCTGCCCCCTTCTTATTGGGGTGTGTCCTTGTTGGATGTCCCCTTCTTATTGGGGTGTGTCCTTGTTGGATGTCCCCTTGTTGTTGGGGTGTGTCCTTGTTGGATGTCCCCTTCTTATTGGGGTGTGTCCTTGTTAGATGTCTCCTTGTTGTTGGGGTGTGTGTGTTGTTGGCTGTGTGTTTGACCTTGCGTGCCTGTGCGCCGTTGGGCGCTGTGCTCTGCTCAGTCGGCGTCTTTGCTCGAGCTAAGAAGATGCTTGTGTGCTGTGTTGCACCACTGGTTGAGCGCTGCGACACTTGGTTGTGGTTGTTGTCGGCCTTGCGCTGACTGGTTGTGAGCTCTGGTGAGGTGCTCCTAGAGTTCTTCTCTTCTGGTTATGGTGGAAGTGAGGTTTCCCCAGATCTGTGTTGTGCTCGCTTCTGGTTGTTGCGGCATTGCCCTCTAGGTTGAGGTGCATCACTTGGCTGCTGTGTTCTGGTGGTGTTTCCCAGAACTGTTTGTTGTTGTCCTAGTGAGAGTTCCTCTCCCTCTGGGACTGCTTCTATGCTCGTTAAAGTCTTCCGTTGTGTTGCCTCCTTGGTTTGAGGTCTCTGTTGTCTGGTTGGTTGCCATTGTGTTGCCCTCAAGGTTGAGATGCATCGCTTGGTTTCCCTGTGTTCTAGTGTGGTTTTCCAAAATTGTTGGTTGTTATCCTAGTGAGGGTTGCTCTTAGGACTATTCTGGCTTGTTTCTGCCAGTTGTTGTGCTACCTCAGGGTTGAGGTATGCTGCTGTTGTGTTGGCCGTTGCGTTCTGGAGGGTTTTCCCAGAACGACGCCTTGGTGGTTCTGGTGGAGGTTCTTCCAGAACCAGTTTGTGTTGCTTCCGTTGTCTGCTGTGTTCTCTCTGTTGGCCGTTTGTTTGGGCTGCGTTCTGGTGATGGTCCCCGGAACGGCTCTTGGCGCTTTAGGTGGAGGTCCTCCCCAAGCTACCTTGCACTGTTTTTGTTTGTTGTTGCTCTCTCTCTGTGGAGATGAGCTGTCGCTGTTTCCGGTTGGATTGTCCGTGTTATAGTCTACCTGGGTGCTGTCGGTCAAGGTGTGGTGCCTCTGACCGTGTGTCTGGCCGTGGTGTTGGCCAGTTTGTCTTCCTGATCATTTTTCAGGTTTCCCGGCTGCACTGGTGGGACTTCGTGTGTCCCCAGGATTGGGAGGTTGGATTCATTTTCTCGCGCCCTGCGGGCTCTGCCAGATGGTGGTCTGGTGAGTACCATGGGTGTCTGGATGGTTGTGCTTCTGCGGAAGTGCTAGTCTCATTTAGTAGTTTTTTCCCTTGCGTGTGGAAGAGACTCATTGTGCGGGTCTCCTTCCCCTGGTTTCCGTTGGTTGCTCGGGGTGGTGGTGCTTACAGGGTAGTTAGTGCCGTGTTTTTCGCACTGTGGCGACCATTGTGGTGAAGGTCCCTCCCCTTGCATTGTTTTAAGGTTGAGCAGGTTGCTCACCTTGTGCGCGTGGTTTCCTTGTGGCGCGATAGGTTGTGGTGACCTATTGTCTAGTCTCTTACTATGCTGGTTTCTTGTTGCCTGACTGGACGATGTAGGGCAGCGTGCCCTGTGTTTAGTGTGAGGCAGCACCGGGTGTGCTTCTGTTTGGCTTGCTTGTGCAAGCATCGTTTCGGTGCATGTTTTGTTTGTGCCTCGGCTGTGCTTGGGAGGCACTTGTCACCGTTTAGTGTGTGGCCCTCTCCGCCTGCGTGGTGGGAGCGGTGCCTTGTGTTGTGGGCTTCTAAGAGCCAATATGGTTGTTGCGCTCTTGAAGCTGTTAGTTTTTTGCGCGTTTCTCTTGTGGGTCTTTGGTGGAGAGTCCCTTCCTGTTGGCCTTGAGTCGTCTCAGGCCGCTGGTGCAGTTGCGTGAAGGGTTACGCGGAATAACACGATATGGTAATCTAGAAGGGGGGGTTGAATAGATTACCACAAATTTTAATTACTGATGGATTCTTTTCGGTGCTACAGCAATCTTAATGAAAACTTGATTAGAATTTGATTAAGATTAAGAAAGCTTGAGTTGATATATAGAGAACAGGGTATCAAACGTGCGTATGAACACCGTGCCTACCAATCATCTATCGCAAAACGCGAACAAACCACAGAACACGATGATTTAAGGTGGTTCGGAGTACACAACTCGTGTATCCTACATCCACCGTCCACACACACACGCAGAAACGACTGCTTATGAGCGAGTTCAACACAACAACTCAACCACACACACGTTGTCTGATGAAACACGATCAGAACAACCACAAATTCGTGAATCAAGCACAAGGGATGCTCGAAGCACAACCACACACACACGATGGAATGGAAATTATGAAATGGAGAAGAATTAGGAATTGAGGAACAAATCCATTTGGAATTCTTCTCGTGGATCGTCCAAACGCTCTTCAACCTTCAATTGGATGTAGATTGATCGATGTAGAAGGTTGAATTGATGACGATCCGGCTTCAACTTCGCATGGATGGCGATTTCACGACGATCTGGGCAGAAGGTTGAAGCAGAGCAGCAATTTGGGGCTTTTCCTCTTGGTCCCTTGGAGGCTCTTGGATGGGAGGCTGCTCTCTGCGAATTTGGCTCCAAAAGGATGCTTATATAGTGTTAGGTAAAGGTGGGGGTCGTGGAGGAAGGAAACACCCAAGTGGGGCCGGATTTGGAAACTCAAAATCTCATGTTTCCGTCGTCTGTCGACAGGTGCACTTGCATCTGTCGACAGGCAGACTCAGGCTGAGAACTGGTTTCAGAACATCTGGATTTCTGAGTGTATCTGTCGACAAGGCAATTTTCATCTGTCGACAGGTGCACTCAGGAATAGAACACAGAGTTCTGTCCTGGGTTGACTGTGTGAATCTGTCGACAGGTTCATTGCATCTGTCGACAGATACACTCAGAGATGCAAACCTGAGTTCTGTCTTGGAATGACTGTATGAATCTGTCGACATGTATATTGCATCTGTCGACAGATACACCTCTTGAACAGTTTTTTTGTGATATTTGCTCATCTCTTCAATGCCTCTTCAATGCTCCATCTTTCATGCTTGTGCACCTACATGCAAATACATTGTTAGTGATATACATTGTATGATTTGGCAATGTTTAACTCAATCACTTTCATGGTGTTTTTCATGTTAGTTAGCACATCAATTTTGCATTAAATCAATGTTCAAGGATATTAATGTGATCATCAAAAACATGATATATGGAAAACCCAACAATCTCCCCCTTTTTGATGATGACAAAAACATTCAATTGATGCATATATTGATGTTCTCCCCCTTTTTGACAACATACAAAAGGTCAAGTCATGCACATTTGGAGACAAATAACCATGAACTGAGTTTTCATTGATTGATCATTGAAATTTCACAGTACAATTGACAATCATTACATGACTCAATAAAAATCAAAAGAAAGGGAAATAACATGAACAAGCAAAAGATGACTAGACAAGTGAGACTAATTCCCAGCTAAGATTCTTAGTGACCTCTAATGACCCTGAGACCCTCTATTCATTGTCATGTCCAGCAGGAGGAGGGTGACGGGATCCATCTCTCTCGGAGTAGAGGTGGTCAAGCCGGTCATCTAGAGTGTTGAGGCGAGCATCCACTTGATCAAATCTTGAAGTCATCTGAGCAAATCCTGAGATCATTTCTTGATGGATTTGTGCCAAGTAATCACGAATGGATTGTTCCTCAGGCACAGGTACATCAGCAAACTCTTGAGCTTGATCAGGCATTTGCTCATCCTGAGAGTCTTCATCACTGCCTGCATTAGCGTCATCAGCTTCATTGTCTTCTTCATTGGATGATCTTCAGCTCCTTGGTGATCCTTTCCTTTGAGAGTCCTTGAGACTATACCGTCTACAATCTTGTAGCCCATTCGGTTGGCGGCAGTGAGATCAAAAGCACTTCGGGATTTTAATGAGATGAGCTCACTTGCAGGGATAGGAATGCCAAGAAAATGAGAAGAGAGGTGATCGGGCAAGCATATGGCATTGATCTTTTGGTGTTTGAGAAACACCGACGGATGAGGCTTATCATGAGTTCAGGCAGATTGATTTGTTGACACTTGAGGAAGAATATGAACAAGGATTTGTGGACCTCAGTGACTAACTCTCGGCTGCCATCCTTTGGGACGATCAAGGTAGTGAAGATGTGATGGATCATCCGGATCAAAGGAGGAAAGGAGTTGGCATTAAGACGAGCAATTTCTTTGGTGGAGTCATAGGGTTGCAACGTGAGAAGTTCATAGTACTCAGAAGCAGAGGGAGTGTAGTTGAAGATTTCAACTCCTGAGTTTGGAATTTCAAGGGCTGTTGAGATGAGATTGGCGGTGAGGCGAAAACGAGTGCCTTTCACCGAAGAGTAGAGATCTCCCTGATCGGAAAGCCCTAGGTTATTGAAGAACTCTGTGACGGAAGTTGGTGAGTATTGCAAGTGAGAGTACAAGAAGGATGTCCACCCTTGAGTGTCAAAATAGGGTAGGAGTGAGGGGAACATCGGTGCTAAGGACTCGAAGTCCACATACCGGGATTGGACAATTTTCTTGAAGGTGCCGATGGCTCGGATAAGATGGAGACCTTGAGGAACGATGAGTTCCGGCAACCGATCCTCGCGATGTTTGCTGCGACGTTCGGAAGGAGCCCTGGAACTTTCTCCGGCGTCCGTCGGAGCGCGACGACGGCGAGCGAGAAGCTTTGATTTGGGTGCCATCTCAGGAAGAAGGGTGAGAATGGTGTGTGAAGGGAGAGTGGAGGGATCCCAGACGAGGAGCAGCAGGATCGTCGGAGACGGAGCGGATTTGGAGCCCTGAAGGGGGGAAGAGAGGGGTTTGGAGAAAAGGAGGAGGAAATGAGAGAGGAGGGGTGAGAATGGGTCGTGGGAGGCCTTAGAATGGGTTTAGAAGGTTTTAAAAGAGAGGCCCCACAAAAAGGAGGTGAACCGGCGCGAGGGTTTGGTTCAAAAACGGGTCTGGGCCGTCGTCTGTCGACAGATGACAGTCTATCTGTCGACAGATAACCCCTTTTTGGATAAAATTTGATTTTTGACAATATTTTTCAAAGGGACAAGTGTTCATTTGTTGTTTTAAGGCAAAATAGGTGTATGTGCAAGATAAAAATGCATATCCATTATGATAAAGACATGACACAATTCTAAAATGAGTTTGAATTAAGACAGATAAGTTCTTTAATTAGATCATGAAGAACACATTTCACAATAGCCAGTGAAAATTAAATAACTCTTTTGATTAAGCCCGTTGAAGAAAAACATGCATCTAAATAGAGATGATAGTCAGATGACATTTGAATTAGATGGCCATTAGAATATCTTACCCAAGAAGCACATTGGACTTGACATAAAAAGTTTTCGGAGGCTTCACTCTATTTCTGGTATGATTTTAGAAACTTTAAACAACGAAGATGGAAAAGAGTGGCAATGAGGAGCACTTTCACTTTTTCATGTGAAGGTAGACACTTGTGATGCCAATACCCCCAGTTACTCAATGTGAGTGTCCATCAAGCCATTGTATAGAGATAATGAAACAACCTTTTGACGCGAAGACCGACATTGGTGATGCCCATGTCCCCGGTTACTTAGTCATTTTCATCATTGCTCTACCTCCATCCCATAACGAGAGATAAATTTTTGACTGAACCGAAGAAATAGGTAGCTTTTCTCTTTTTTTTTTTTTTTACTTTTCGTCAAGTACAAGAGATTTCTTTAGGTAAGTTATAATGTAGAACATTAAATTCAAGAGCTTTCTGATTTTTCAAATCATTTTAGATTCATGTTTAACGACAAGGGAGTTATTCAAAGGAGATGTTTAAAAATCATTTGGTTTGCTCATTGTGTTCAAAATGATCTAAAAAGACCTCAATCAAGTGTTGCATCAAACATCATTTCGACTTGGTTCACGACTTTGACATGAAGTGGATATGAAAAGGTTATATTGCACACAAACAAACTAATGTTTACCTTTAAATCAATCAATGAACACTTTCTTGAGAAGTATGAAGAAGGAATTGAACAATAAAGAAGAATGTGTGTATCTGTCGACAGAAGGAATCTGTCTGTCGACAGATGCACACAGACTGATGAATTGAAGTTTCAGTCAGAACAAAACTGAGTGTACTTGTCGACAGATGGAATGAGTCTATCGACAGATATGAACAGATTGGATTTTTCTGGTTTTAGATTGATTGCACATTGAGTTCAAGCAAGTGAGAGTTCAACAAGAACATGTAGGAGGAGTTTCCTCATGAAAGAAAATAAAACTCATCTACCTTTCACTTACTCCCCCATAGTGTGTGCACGTGTTGACACAACATCTAAGCAAGGATTCACACAAGCATTTGATACAAGACAAACATGTTCATGAAAGGAAAGTCATACACAAGCACATGGTCACAGAAAAAGCATTGTTTCATGGAGTTAACATGATAAAATGTAAGGAAACTAAAAATCCTATGTGAAGTACAGGGCCTTTATATGAAATGGGACTATTGATACTTGGCGGAGAATATTTCTCACGCATGATGATAGTTTCCAAACAAGCCGAACTTGTTCTTCCACAGTTCACCATTTGATATACCACATAGTCATTCACACATAAAGAGCATGTACTCCAATATGGATAGTTAGCTTCATTGCATTTTACACAAACCCAATTCTCTTCTTAAGGATGTGAATCTATCTTCAGACAAGGGTTTGGTGAAAATATCAGCCAATTGTTTTTCTGTGGGAATGAAATTAAGTTCCAAGGTTTTATTGGCAACTTCATCTCTCAAGAAATGATGACGGATTTCAATGTGTTTAGTCCTTGAGTGTTGGACAGGGTTTTTTGAAAGGTTGATAGCACTTGTGTTGTCACATAGGATAGGTGTGCATCCAATTTCAACATTATAGTCAGCTAACTGACTTTTGATCCACAACACTTGAGCTGCACAACTTCCTGCAGCGACATATTCTGCCTCTGCAGTGGAGAGTGCAACTGAGTGTTGCTTCTTGGATGCCCACGAAACCATGCAACCGCCAAGGAATTGGCAATATCCACTAGTGCTTTTTCTGTCAATTTTACATCCAGCATAATCAGCATCAGAATATGAGATCAAATCAAAACTACTGCCTGCTGGGTACCAAAAACCCAAATTGTATGTGCCTGAGAGATATCGGAAAATTCTCTTGACTGCAATTAAATGGCTTTCCTTTGGACTAGATTGATATCTAGCACAAAGGCAAACACTAAATTGTATATCCGGTCTACTTGCAGTAAGATAAAGGAGTGAGCCAATCATACCTCGGAAGTGCTTTGCATCTACCGGTTTACCTTTCTCATCATTTTCCAATTTGACGCTTGTGCTCATTGGGGTGGAGGCTGGTTTGGCTTGCTCAAATTGAAATCGTTTGAGAAGCTCTTTGACATATTTTTCTTGATTTATGAAGAAGCCTTCTTCATGTTGTTTCACCTGCAAACCAAGAAAGAATTGAAGCTCCCCCATTAGACTCATCTCAAATTCACTGTGCATGTGTTTAGAAAATTCTTCACACAGTGAAGGGTTAGTAGAACCAAATATGATATCGTCCACATAAACTTGTACAACAATTATGTGATTGCGAACTTTCTTAGTGAAGAGAGTTTGGTCCACTTTACCTCTTGAGTAGTTTTTGCTTACCAGAAAATTGCTTAGTCTATCATACCAAGCTCGAGGTGCCTGTTTCAAACCATAAAGAGCTTTGTGCAATTTATACACATGGTTAGGCATTTCAGAATTTTCAAAACCTGGTGGTTGAGAGACATAGACTTCTTCTTTGATATAGCCATTTAAGAAAGCAGTTTTAACATCCATTTGATAGAGTTTGAACTTATGGGAGCATGCATATGCCAATAAAATTCTGACTGCTTCTAACCTGGCTACAGGAGCAAAGGACTCTTCAAAGTCTACACCAAATTCTTGACTATATCCTTTTGCTACGAGTCTTGCTTTATTTCTGACCACTTTTCCTTCTTCATTAAGTTTATTCCTAAACACCCATCTAGTTCCTATGATAGAAATTTCAGGGGTTCTAGGAACTAAACTCCATACATTATTTCTTTGAAATTGACCAAGTTCCTCATGCATAGCATCAATCCATGAGTTATCTTTTAAGGCTTCTTCAACATTTTTGGGTTCCACTTGAGAAACAAAAGCAAAAAGATCATGTTCAATTATTTTTCTTACTTGAGACCTCGTTTGAACAGAATCATTTAAACTACCTATCACATCATCAAGTGGGTGATCTTTGGAATACCTCACATTTGTGATTGTTGAAGGGCCGGGAGTATCTTGTCCTTGAGGAATTTGATCTTGTGAGTGTCGCTCTTCAGGAGGTTCACTTTCTGGTGGATTCTCTTCAACTGTTTCATCTTGTTTTCTGAATGCTATTTCATCATCTTCATCGTAGTCCCTGTGAAGATATCCACCTTTGGTCTTGGAATCTTCTTCAGATTTGTCTTTTGCTTTGACTTGTAGGTCCTTAAGCGATGTTCCTTCATCCTCTTTTTCAGCCCTGTTAACATTCAAGCTGTTAGATTTGGCATAAGTCTCATCAAAAATGACATGTGGAGTTTCTTCCACAGTGCGTGTTTTATTGTTAAACACCTATATGCCCTAGAGTGTTCTGAGTAGCCTAGAAAAACACCTTGATCACTTTTGGCTTCAAATTTATCTAAATCAGATTTATCATTGTTATGAATAAATACCTTTGAGCCAAAAACTCGGAAGTACCCAAGGTTGGGTTTCTTACCTTTCAACAACTGGTAGGGGGTTTTCTTTATCACAGGTCTTACCATGGCTCTGTTTAGAATGTAGCACGAAGTGTTCACCGCTTCTGCCCAAAAGCTTTTGGAGAGTTGGCCTTCAACTAGAAGAGTGCGAGCCATTTCCACCAATGTTCTGTTTTTCCTCTCCACTACTCCATTTTGTTCTGGAGTCCTTGGGGAAGAGAACAGATGTTCAATCCCTTGGTGCCTGCAAAAATCAGAAAAAGCATTGTTATCAAATTCTCCCCCGTGATCGGTGCGGATTGAACATATTTTATTCACATTGCCATGCTCAATCTTATTAAAGAATTCTTGGAAGATTGTAAGTGTTTCACTTTTGTGTGCCAAGAATTTGACCCATGTGAACCTAGAAAAATCATCTACAATGACAAAACCAAAACGTTTGCCATTGAGACTTAGAGTTCTAGTTGGTCCAAAAAGGTCCATGTGCAACAGTTCATATGGTTTAGATGTGCTTACCGGTGCTTTGGATTTGAAAGACTTTCGGGTTTGTTTTCCCTGTGCACATGCATCACAAAAACTTTCATTGTTATTAAAAGAAATGTCAGGAAGTCCACTTACTAATTTGAGCTTCATGATCTTGTGCAACACGTTGTAGCTCGCATGGCCAAGCCTACGATGCCACAAGGTCAATTCATCCTGTCTATTTGCAACAAGACACAAGTTATCATTTTCTGGATCATCTAAGTCAACTAAGTAAATGTTATTCACTCTTTTTCCAAAAATTTACACTTCCTGTTTCTTTATCAACAATTTGACATGAATTTGATTCAAAGATGACGTTGTGACCTCTATCACATAATTGACTTATGCTAAGCAAATTGTGATTAAGGCCATCAACCAACAGTACATTTTCAATTGAATTGGAGGAACACTTACCAACATTACCTGTGCCAATTATTTGGCCTTTGTTGTTACCTCCAAAAATGACTTGTCCTCCGTCTTTCTCCACTAGGAAACAGAATTTAGATTTGTCGCCCGTCATATGCCTCGAACAGCCGCTATCCAAGTACCATTTGTTTTGATGTTGGGCTGCTAGGCATTCCTGCATAAGTGGATCAGACAAGAGGTTTTGGTACCCAAATTACTTTGGGTCCCAAAATTTCATTCATGCAACAAAGTAGATGTTTAGGAATCCAAACCTGTTTGAATTTTTGTTTCTTTGGATTATTCCAGCATTGTTTTTCATCATGACCAATCTTTTTACACACATTGCATGAAGGAATTTTCTTTTCAATTTTTTGTTGCTTGATAGACTGTTTATTGGTTGAAGTTGTTCTTGTCTGTCGACAGGCACCATTCCATCTGTCGACAGGTGGCTTTTTCTTTTGTTTGATGGGAACATTTTGTTTGGGTTGCATTGCTTTGGTCTGAGGTTGACTTGTTTTATGCTTTGTGGGAACATGCTTGCTTGTGCTTGGGCTAGGATCAACGAAGGAAGTAATCAATGACTCTCCTATTTTCTTTTGTTTGACAGGTTGATATCCTAACCCATGCTTGGTTACATGAACTTTAGCACCCAAAACCGCGTCTAGATTTTGCTTCCCTTTTACAAATTTCATCAAGTCCTCAGATTTCTCTTTCAATTCCTTTTCAGTTTGTTCCAACTTTTTCTTTGTTTCTAGATGTTCTTCTTGAAGGAATTCAAGAGAATGGCTTAAACAGTCTTTTTCTTTTTGTGTTTCTTGCAATCTCATTTTTAAGCAATCCATCTCTTCATTATGAGTCTTTTCATCAACTTTCATCATTTCTATTTCTTTTGTCAGGAATGCAATTCGTTCATCATTGTTCTTATCATGCACAAGGGAGTTGCATTTCTTTTTTAATGCTTTATTTTCAGATTTATATTCACAAAAATTTTCAAATAAAGTAGTGTATGCTTCCTCCCATTCACTTGTAGTGAAATCATCAAATGAGAAATTTACCTCGGTGGAGTCATCACTCCTAGCCATCAAGCATTTCACTTCTTCATCATCGGATGTTTCTTGTGCATCTTCATCTTCATCACTCCAGGTGGCCAACATTGCTTTGGCTTTCTTGGAGGTGAATTTTTCCTTCTTCAGCTTCTTCTTGAGTTCCGGGCATTCTCCTCTCATGTGCCCCTGTTTCTTGCATTCATAACAAACAATATCAGATTTTTTGTTGGACTCATATTTCTGTGAAAAATTTTTCTTGAAGGGTTTGGAGTTACCTGAGTCTCTCCTTTTGAACTTCAGAAATTTCTTGAATTGTCTAGTGAGCATTGCCATTTCACCATCATCACTCTCACTAGATGTTTCTTGCTCATCACTATCTTGTTGAATGGATTTCTTGGAACTTGTTGATGTTTTATTGGATGCTTTTAGAGCAATTGACTTCCTAGGATTTTCTTCTAATTCTTTTCTTTTGATGTTGATTTCATATGTCATTAAGGAGCCAATTAGTTCATCCAATTTCATTTTAGAAAGGTCTTTGGAATCCTCAATGACAGTGGCCTTAGTATTCCAAGATGAAGTAAGAGATCGAAGTATCTTTCTTACTAAGTCACTTTCAGAGTATTCCTTCTTAAGACCTTTTAGCCCGTTAACTATTAGCATGAATCTTGCAAACATGTCTGATATGGTTTCATCAGTTTTCATCTTGAACATTTCATATTCAGACACTAACATGCTAACTTTAGTTTCCCTTACCTCGGACGTACCTTCGTAAATGAGTTCAAGTTTGTCCCACATCTCTTTTGCTGTTGAGCATGTGGAGACTCTTGAAAATTCCTTTGGATGCACCGCACATTGCATCATGTTTAGTGCGCTCCAGTTGAGAGTTCCTTTAGCTATTTGGTCTTTCGTCCAGGTGTCTTCGTCCTCGGGCAACACATATGGTCCCTTGCTGACTATCTTCCACAGCTCGTAATTTTGAGCTCTCAAAAATACCTGCATGCGATTTTTCCAATAAGAGTAGTCAGTGCCATCAAAATAGGGTGGCCTGGTTACTGAATGTCCCTCGGCCATATACCCTTTGCTAGAATCCATAAGATCGAAAATCTCCTGATCGCTAGATCAATTTACGAAAAGCTGTAAATCGGAGAAACCTCGCTCTGATACCAATTGAAGGGTTACGCGGAATAACACGATATGGTAATCTAGAAGGGGGGTTGAATAGATTACCACAAATTTTAATTACTGATGGATTCTTTTCGGTGCTACAACAATCTTAATGAAAACTTGATTAGAATTTGATTAAGATTAAGAAAGCTTGAGTTGATATATAGAGAACAGGGTATCAAACGTGCGTATGAACACCGTGCCTACCAATCATCTATCGCAAAACGCGAACAAACCACAGAACACGATGATTTAAGGTGGTTCGGAGTACACAACTCGTGTATCCTACATCCACCGTCCACACACACACGCAGAAACGACTGCTTATGAGCGAGTTCAACACAACAACTCAACCACACACACGTTGTCTGATGAAACACGATCAGAACAACTACAAATTCGTGAATCAAGCACAAGGGATGCTTGAAGCACAACCACACACACACGATGGAATGGAAATTATGAAATGGAGAAGAATTAGGAATTGAGGAACAAATCCAGTTGGAATTCTTCTCGTGGATCGTCCAAACGCTCTTCAAACTTCGATTGGATGTAGATTGATCGATGTAGAAGGTTGAATTGATGACGATCCGGCTTCAACTTCGCATGGATGGCGATTTCACGACGATCTGGGCAGAAGGTTGAAGCAGAGCAGCAATTTGGGGCTTTTCCTCTTGGTCCCTTGGAGGCTCTTGGATGGGAGGCTGCTCTCTGCGAATTTGGCTCCAAAAGGATGCTTATATAGTGTTAGGTAAAGGTGGGGGTCGTAGAGGAAGGAAACACCCAAGTGGGGCCGGATTTGGAAACTCAAAATCTCATGTTTCCGTCGTCTGTCGACAGGTGCACTTGCATCTGTCGACAGGCAGACTCAGGCTGAGAACTTGGTTTCAGAACATCTGGATTTCTGAGTGTATCTGTCGACAAGCAATTTTCATCTGTCGACAAGTGCACTCAGGAATAGAACACAGAGTTCTATCCTGGGTTGACTGTGTGAATCTGTCGACAGGTTCATTGCATCTGTAGACAGATACACTCAGAGATGCAAACCTGAGTTCTGTCTTGGAATGACTGTATGAATCTGTCGACAGGTATATTGCATCTGTCGACAGATACACCTCTTGAACAGTTTTTTGTGATATTTGCTCATCTCTTCAATGCCTCTTCAATGCTCCATCTTTCATGCTTGTGCACCTACATGCAAATACATTGTTAGTGATATACATTGTATGATTTGGCAATGTTTAACTCAATCACTTTCATGGTGTTTTTCATGTTAGTTAGCACATCAATTTTGCATTAAATCAATGTTCAAGGATATTAATGTGATCATCAAAAACATGATATATGGAAAACCCAACATTGCGTACTGCACCTTGAGCGTGTTTTCCTTTTCGATGCTTCGTGTCCTTGTGCCTTGAGGGTTCGGGGCCGGTGTGGCCTGATCTTCCCTTTCAGGCTTGTGGCTCCTTACGTCTGGCTTGTGGCAGGTCTCTTGTAGAGAGTCCTTCCTGTTAGCCTGTGTTGTTTCAGATTTTGGTGCAACCATGTTGCATCTTGCCTGATTTTGGTGCTGGTGGTGGCACCATGTGCTCGTGCTCGAGTGGTTTGTTCTATTCCATCTAGAGCCTTGGTGCATTGTGTTGCACCTTAGGTGGTTCCTGGTGCTTGTGTTAGCACAGTGGGTTGAGCTGTTTTCCCTGATCGTGTTGCTTTCGACCTTTGTAGTTGTTTCATTTCCCGTGCAGGTTTGTCGACGTCTTGGGATGTTTGTCTTTGCCAACCTCAGACGTCTTTCTTGGTTTTATCTCTGCGCGTGCGCCTGTGGAGCGTTGGGTTTAATTTTTCTGTGGCTCCACAGTTATTGTGTGTCCTTGTCGGACCATGAGGACGATCTGGGTAAGATCGAGTGGTGCCAGTGGACACTGTTCCGCGAGCCGTGGTGTTTTCCTTGTGCATGCTATCGCTTGGTTTTGGGTTGCCCTAAGAAGCTCTCATTTGGCCTTGCCGTAGGCGCTAGCAGTTGCTAGTTGTGCGGAGCCATTCAGCGGAGTCTTGCGGATGACCTTTTGGTGTTTTCCCCGGTTGTCGTCAGTAGCTGTGACCTCTGTCAAGTCGCTGGTGATAGAGGGAGTTACTGACCGGTTGGTCTCAGCAGTGTGGTCTGTTGAGGGTTCAGTCGCGTGGTTTTCGACTGCGGTTTCAGTGGTTCTGGTCGGCTTGGTGCGTGCCACGCCAAAGGAGTTGTCGACATCCGATTGTGTGCTCTGCGCCGGTTGGTGTGCGCTCGGTAAGCTATCGGATGCCTGGTTAGGCACTCCCTTATGGCAGGGTCGTGGTGGTGACCACCGGGAAGTCGTGGTATGACTTAGTGGTCCCTTGGCACCTGTTGTTTCCTCCGACCGGGTTTCGCCCTTGATTTTGAGGATGAAATTTTTTTTTTGTAGGATGTATTGTAACATCTCGGGTTCTGGCTGTCTTGCTGTTGGTCTTGGGATCACGACGGATTGGGCAGTCGCGTTCTGAACGCGATGTGCTCTGTGTCGCCTTCTAGTTGGGAAGGCGACGGCCCTTGTGTCGAGTTCCTGCTGCCTGATGGTTTGTGTGTCACGTGTCCGCAGCGTAGGTGTGAAGGCGACATGCCAGCTGTCGCATTCTCCCGAGTCGCCTGCTTGTGTGACACGTGGTCTGGAGATTGTCAGCCTGGCAGGAGACCTGTCGGAACTTTTGGGAAGGCGACAGCTTGCCTGTCGCGTTCTTGTTGAGAACGCGACGCCTAGCTTGTCGCAACCTCAGTTTCGAGGGCATAAGCCAGGTGACCCTCCTTTCTTCCCCTCCTTCCCTTTATTCTTCCCTCCTCCTCTCCGAGGAGGGGAAGTTTCCCCCTGCTCTCTCCGGTGGCCTGGGCGTGGTGGAGTCGCCGGCGAGCTCGTGGCGGAGCGACGGAGCGGCGGAGCATCGTGGAGCGAAAATGAGGCAGCCAAGGTCTCGTGAAGGCCCATTTTAGGTTTGCTTCTTCGTTCTCTGTAGGGATTTCCTTACTCTCTTACTTGTTTGGAGTGGATGGAGCTTGTTTTAGAGCGATCCACCCCGTGCTCGGAGTGCTCTTGTGGTTTACACGGGCGGATGCTTGCCGGTTGTGCTCCTTCCACGTGTTTAAGCTTTGTGCATGTTGTGTGGGCGAGGAGAGGTGGCATTGGTGCCCCTCGAGCCACTCTTAGATTTGCTTGCAAGTATGCTCCCTTCCCCCAATTGTTTGGAGGCCTTATTGTAGCTTGGGGGACCATGGAATGGCCCCATTTCCCGGTTTGTGCTTCTAACTGGGATCGCGATAGCAAGGCTATCGCAATACCAGTCAGAAGGTGACGTAGTTCCTATCGAGTTCTGGTCGCGACAGGGACCCCGTCCCGTTCTCATTGTCTTGTCGTTTCCCATTTCTGGTCGTGGTGGGGAATGGCTTGGGTCCAAGTTGGTTAGAGAGAGGTCTCTCCAACTTGGGACGAGGCCAGTCCTCCTGTTTGGGGCCTTGCCTTTGTGGCCCTTTGGGGTGTGGGACTTGGGGTGGTTCTGCCCCAAGGGCCCTGCCTTCAGATGAGGAACGCGACGGTTTGATACGACACGTTCTGAATCTGAAGGCGACACCCTGTGTGTCGCTTTCTGGTTGCGGCAGGATCTTCGTCGCGTTCCGCTATTGGGTTGCGACGATCTCCTTGTCGCCTTCTTGCTTCTGTGCCGTTTGGCTGCGGGCCGGTGGCCCCGCTTGGGGTCCAGCCTTCTGATGTTGAACGCAACGGTTTGACACGTCGCATTCAGGTCAGAAGGCGACACCCTGGTCGTCGCGTCCTGGTGGCGACAGGTTGGGCGCCGCCTTCTTGCTCAGAAGGTGACGCACCTGTGGTCGCGTTATGGTTGCCTAGTTTCTGGCTGTGGTTTGTGATCGGCGTTGGACGACGGCCCTTCTGGAGGGTTTTTCCGGAAGGGGTGCTGTGCGTTCCAGTGCCTGCTGGGCTTGTCTTGGTTACAAGCCAGCTGTGCGGTTTCTGTGGTAGTTGCCACACCAGTTCTCTTTCTCCCAGTGCTTGGCACTTGAGGGCTTGTCCGCGAGATAGGTTGTTACGTTACCTGGGACCCCCAGTATGACACCCCGAATTTATATTCTTTTATATGATGAGAGGATATTCACTTGTTGTGTGCATAGCATGTGTAATTCATCGTGCCTACTATAAGTTTTATACTTCTCTTGAGCATGAGCATATATATATATATATATATATATATGTATACGTGTATTCGCGTAGAAGTGAGCAATTAGCTAAATTAAGAAGTAATATGAATGTTCTCTTTTCTTTTCCAAGAATCTTAGACTTAGAATGATTGAGTAATATTATGTATGTATTTTCTAAATATTGAAGAATATCCTATACTACCTATTTCATGGAATTTTGTATGAGAGTGTATTAAGTACATATGTGTATGTACGTATGTATGTTATCTTATGCGTGTGACAATTGTATACCTAATTCTACATGCATAACACCTTGGTGTACTTATGTATGCATGTGTATGTTTAGTTGTAAACATGGTTCATTGCATGGTTTAGTTAATGTGTACATTGTACTTCGTACATTGCATGTACATAAAGAGTTCAAGCATGGTAGGTGCATTTAGTAGTTTATATTGGGATTCTATACTCCTCATGAATAACATGCATGTATTTTTATGATAATTAGGTGAGAATAGTCAATTGGCTAAATTATGCATATAGTGCATATTAAGGAATCCTATGCATATAGTACTTAAGCAATGTTAGGTAAAGTTGTGCAAGTTAATCTAATTTCTGGTGCGCATGTTGTATCCATCTATTTCAAGCATAATGTACATAAGTATGCTACACCCGTGTGTGTATACTATATATATGTCAAATCAAGTGTGTGTATGTAAGGACTATTTTATCAAATAGATTATTCCTAGCTAACGTAATTCATATCACCTCCTAAGGATTTGCGAAGCCCTCACAATTCTTGTCATTTTGTTTTGCCGTGTGTTGAGTCACACTTATGTAAAACATCATGTATGCATAGGTAGATATCTACGTACATCTTATCTTAGTGTATTCATGTATGCTTGTGTATGCCTAGGTATAAATGTTATTGATTGCCCGGTGTAGTAATATACATATTATACCTTATACATTGTATGTATATACGTAGTGTAAACACAGTACCTTGTGTGTTGAGTCACGTTGTGTGTATATGTGTGTGTATATATATATATATATACATTGTATGCGTATGAAGATATTCATGTGCGTGTTGTTATCTTGACGTACCTATGTATGTATGTGTAGGATTAGTAGTAAATATTGGATGTTTACATGGTGTAGTGGTGTATACACTATACTACATAGGTTTCATGTGCATATATGAGTGGATTAAGCCTGGTTCTGCATGATTTTAACTTCTGGCAGAAGAGTGTTTTGGCGTCAACATGGATGGACGCCCATGATATGTCAGCGTCCATATCGACTGACGCCAACCCTAATGTAGCCGTCCATGGATGTGGACGTCAATATCCCTAATTTTCTGTGCGCAACAGAGCGCAGAGAGCACTCATTGGGCCAGGCTTCTGATTGGGGAGATGTCTCCCCAACGGCTCTTACCTGTCCCTTCGACCCCTGCACGAGCCCTCTTGTCCCTTAATCTATAAAACTCATCCCTCTTGCAACCTAGAGAGCTCTCTTGGCTCTTTACTAGAAAGGAAACCCTAGCTCAGGAATGTGAGGAAAACCTGAACTTGAGAGCTCAGATCCGGCGTTCTGAGGCTTGGATCCGGCGATCTTCTTCAACAAGGAGGAAGTCCAAGCATAGGAGAAGACCACCCCGGCGCTGGACTGCGGCCTACAACCCCCTAGAACCCGGAGCAAAGGAGTTTTGGGAGGCTTCTTGGCACTGCCCAAGGAGAGCTTCTCCGGCCATTAGATCCGTTTGGAGATTTATTCAAAGGCAAGTGAACCTAGATCCTAACCCTAAACATGTCCCCTTGGGTCTTAGTATTTTTATGGGTTTTTCCTCGAGTCCTGGAACCCCACATTCACCAAATCCCTGGAGCTCGATCTGTGCCTTGCACAGACAGGAACTTGGCGTCAATGCCTTGACGCCAAGATCTTCAGTGGGCGTCCAGCGATCTTGCCGTCAAACCGTGAACGGCCAGACACTGCCGCCAAGTTCTTCAGTGCAGAACAGTAAACTGTTCTGCCTTAAGTAATTAATTTCTGGACTTTTGACGCATGAGGATATAATGTAATTTTTATATGTTATGTAAAATAGATAATGTGATGTGTGTGGTAAATTGCTTGCACATTTCTGTGGATGGTGCAAATTTTTAGATTTATTGAAATGTATGTTAGCAATTAGTTTGGATATGTTAGTCTACTGTTTACATGAATCATAAGGAGTTTGGATGCCATAATTTTTCTAAACCATGTATGTATGCATCAGTCCATGCCCTGCAAATTTGAGAATTTTTTTGTGTTCATGTGATTTTACTGCATTTTCTGCAATAAGAATAGAAGTCATGTGTAGGTTATTTAAAAAAAATTTACAGTAAATTGTGTGTCGTACAATAAATCCGGGAAAAATTTCCTGTGACCATGTATATGACGGGTTCAGGACTTTGAACCATCAAATTTGACATTCATGTTATGTTCCATATTAAATTGAATTATTAGTGGCATGAAGATAAATGTTTTATTTTCCGTAAATTCTATGTAATTCAGAAAAATATGAAAATTTGCATGAGTAGTCTGAAACCTGCAAACAGTGTGTGGTTAAATTTTAAGGTGATTTGGGTAACATTAGCTTAAACTGTGGAATTTACATGTGAAAAATGAGTTATTAATGCATGTTACCATGACTATGGATGATTGAGTGTTTTCCCAATGTGATTAGTGTAAATTTCTGAATGTGTGAACCCTGTTAATAGTAGTATCATATTAGGTTAACTGAGACATGTGGAAATTATGGATGTAACACATAAATGATTCAACAGAATAAGTAAAATATGTGAATAATGTGTGGAAATACGATAAAGTGAATGTAATGTGTAATAATTGGGCCAAAATGACACTACTACCCTAGGGGCCTCGAGAGCTGTACATAGAAAAGTCCCTATGGAAAGCTCTATGTGTGAAAAGTTCGTCCTAAAGGCATTAGGGAAATCCTGGAGGTGGACAAGTACCACTGGAATATGGTGGAGAGGGCTTCTCCCGGTCTGCGCAGTACCAAGATTCACCACTGTATTGCCTAGGTGGTGGGTATGTGATTATGAGTGTTATGTGTTATGCGTTGTGAAAAGAGTTATGAGAATGAGATATTTGTTAGTGTCCTCTACTGGTGGTTAGGACTATGTGTCATGGCAAATTGTTTAAGCAATAAAAAAATGAATAAAGTGTGAAATATGTGAATATGGCACGTGGTAAGTGCCCATGATGCACGTGGTAAGTGCAATCGATGTGATACGTGATAAGTGAAAGTGGAAGAGTAAATGATGTGGAAATGTGTAAATTGTGTAAGTGTGAACATGTGTACATGTCAAATGTGTAAAAGTGAACAATGTGAATGAGTAAGTGTGCAATCATGTGGGATAAATGTGTTCGATTGTGAACTTATGATATATGTCATGAAAGCGTTAAATGCGTATCCAAACAGCAACCTAAATGTATGCAAAACGATGTTTCACATGTGTAAGAATGAGTAGAATCCATATTAGGAACTTCCCTTTCAAACATATGAGAATCTCACGTTAATTGCTATCACGTTGTGATTGAATTGTATATATATATAGCTCTCATGTGAATGAAATGGTAGTGAGCATGTAATAGGATTTTCATGTTTGCGAAAGGTTGATTATGAATATGACAAATGCATGAAAAATATTTGGATTCCATGCTAGTTGAAAGGCTCAATTAGTATAAAAGTTTATACTTAAGTGCTCATGGATTGTTAAATGGTTTCACCATGTTTTAACCTTCAAGTCATGCTACAAAATGTGAAACTATGTGCATGTGATTTTATTATGTTAAAACAGCAAGTAAATTGTATAAATAAATACAAAAAGGTCATGTGAAAAGAAAGTAGTCATCGTGCTAGCTTGTTCTTTTCTTTACGCTCAATTGTATGCTCTAGTAGTAGAGATATCTATGGATTAAAAGAATGTGTGGACGAATCATGCTACATGTTAAGTGTATAAAATAAGTGCATGTGTATGATGTAACGCTCATGATTTAGAATAGAATTATGGTAGACTAAAGCATGCTCCTGTGAAGATAATATGTATTGCTAGTTGAGAGTAAGGACCATGAGTACCTTCGTGATTTGATGATAGTGTGCATCTCTTTAATGTTAATGCATATTGTGAGTGTGACATGTTAAGTTTAAGACTTTGGTTTGCTTGCTGAGTCTTTGGACTCACTCTTGCTTCGGCGTACAGGTTGACAGGTATCGGGTTCTAGAAGGAAGCTTGGTGAGGATCGTCATTTAGAAGACTATTTTGTGGAGCTGTTACTAGTTGTACTTTCCTTTCTCCTAGCACGAAAAGGATTATTGTATGGACAATATTTGGACAATGTAGTTCTTTTATCTTGTATTAATGTGGACATTGTCTTTCTATTTCGCTATTTAGATTGTGGAATGTGTGTTGGTGATGGGTAAGAGTTGAGTTATTTATTTTATTCCGCTGTACTCTATTGCTATCCAGGTACATATCAACCTATCGACTAGTGTTGGGTACATGTCCCACTGTGACGACACCCTTTATACCGATGGGGATTGATATAATCGTACCGGTATGAAGAGGGTCGTTACAGAGATTGGTATCAGAGCACCAAGGTTGAGACTGTACATGGATAGGCCATCACCGTCACAACATTGCAAAGTCTTCATAGGGAATTGTCCATATATATAGAATTTACTAATAGTAGATGGAAGATAGTAAGGAGAATAGTTAGAATATAGTAACCTAGGTTCTAATTGAGTTACGTATTTTGCAGACTATGGCTGGACGGGGTAGACGTAGTGCTCAGTCTAGGAGGTATGAGCAAAACCGCAAGTTGAAGAATTTCGTGAAAGGGCTTAAACCCTCAGTGAGAGCTAAGCTTCTGGAGCTTGATTCTCGTACCTTGGAAGAAATTCTAGGTGTGGCAACCAAACAAGAAAGTAGAGTGGGACCTCTCCAAGAGGGGGAGACAATTTCAAAGAAGGATGTGACCAAGCCATTCCAAGGGCAAGATAAGAAGAAGGAGAAACTCGTGGAAAGTCCGAAATCAACTGTGACCTCAATCAATGAGAAACCAGAGTGCATCCAGTGCGGAAGCGTCATGGCGGGAACGCATGTTGGAGAAAGGAAGGAAGGTGTCTTAAATGCGGTAGCAAGGAGCATCGGCTTAAGGAGTGTCAGAACCTGAAGACAAAGTTTACTCCACGAGGTGCTTCATCGATGGCGATACAGAAGCCAGGAGTAGCTGGTGATGACCTCGGCGACGTCACCACAGGTACTCGATACGATCTTCGAGGACGAATATCTTTTTCAAGAGGGGGAGAGTATGACACCCCGAATTTATATTCTTTTATATGATGAGAGGATATTCACTTGTTGTGTGCATAGCATGTGTAATTCATCGTGCCTACTATAAGTTTTATACTTCTCTTGAGCATGAGCATATATATATATATATATATATATATATATATATGTATATATATATATATATATATATATCGTGTATTCGCGTAGAAGTGAGCAATTAGCTAAATTAAGAAGTAATATGAATGTTCTCTTTTCTTTTCCAAGAATCTTAGACTTAGAATGATTGAGTAATATTATGTATGTATTTTCTAAATATTGAAGAATATCCTATACTACCTATTTCATGGAATTTTGTATGAGAGTGTATTAAGTACATATGTGTATGTACGTATGTATGTTATCTTATGCGTGTGACAATTGTATACCTAATTCTACATGCATAACACCTTGGTGTACTTATGTATGCATGTGTATGTTTAGTTGTAAACATGGTTCATTGCATGGTTTAGTTAATGTGTACATTGTACTTCGTACATTGCATGTACATAAAGAGTTCAAGCATGGTAGGTGTATTTAGTAGTTTATATTGGGATTCTATACTCCTCATGAATAACATGCATGTATTTTTATGATAATTAGGTGAGAATAGTCAATTGGCTAAATTATGCATATAGTGCATATTAAGGAATCCTATGCATATAGTACTTAAGCAATGTTAGGTAAAGTTGTGCAAGTTAATCTAATTTCCGGTGCGCATGTTGTATCCATCTATTTCAAGCATAATGTACATAAGTATGCTACACCCGTGTGTGTATACTATATATATGTCAAATCAAGTGTGTGTATGCAATGACTATTTTATCAAATAGATTATTCCTAGCTAACGTAATTCATATCACCTCCTAATGATTTGCGAAGCCCTCACAATTCTTGTCATTTTGTTTTGCCGTGTGTTGAGTCACACTTATGTAAAACATCATGTATGCATAGGTAGATATCTACGTACATCTTATCTTAGTGTATTTATGTATGCTTGTGTATGCCTAGGTATAAATGTTATTGATTGCCCGGTGTAGTAATATACATATTATACCTTATACATTGTATGTATATACGTAGTGTAAACATAGTTCCTTGTGTGTTGAGTCACGTATATATATATATACCTTGTATGCGTATGAAGATATTCATGTGCGTGTTGTTATCTTGATGTACCTATGTATGTATGTGTAGAATTAGAAGTAAATATTGGATGTTTACATGGTGTAGTGGTGTATACACTATACTACATAGGTTTCATGTGCATATATGAGTGGATTAAGCCTGGTTCTGCATGATTTTAAGTTCTGGCAGAAGAGTGTTTTGGCGTCAACATGGATGGACGCCCATGATATGTCAGCGTCCATATCGACTGACGCCAACCCTAATGTAGCCGTCCACGGATGTGGACGTCAATATCCCTAATTTTCTGTGCGCAACAGAGCGCAGAGAGCACTCATTGGGCCAGGCTTCTGATTGGGGAGATGTCTCCCCAATGACTCTTACCTGTCCCTTCGGCCCCTGCACGAGCCCTCTTGTCCCTTAATCTATAAAACTCATCCCTCTTGCAACCTAGAGAGCTCTCTTGGCTCTTTACTAGAAAGGAAACCCTAGCTCAGGAATGTGAGGAAAACCTGAACTTGAGAGCTCAGATTCGGCGTTCTGAGGCTTGGATCCGGCGATCTTCTTCGACAAGGAGGAAGTCCAAGCATAGGAGAAGACCACCCCGGCACTGGACTGCGGCCTACAACCCCCTAGAACCCGGAGCAAAGGAGTTTTGGGAGGCTTCTTGGCACTGCCCAAGGAGAGCTTCTCCGGCCATTAGATCCGTTTGGAGATTTATTCAAAGGCAAGTGAACCTAGATCCTAACCCTAAACATGTCCCCTTGGGTCTTAGTATTTTTATGGGTTTTTCCTCGAGTCCTGGAACCCCACATTCACCAAATCCCTGGAGCTCGGTCTGTGCCTTGCACAGACAGGAACTTGGCGTCAATGCCTTGACGCCAAGATCTCCAGTGGGCGTCCAGCGATCTTGCCGTCAAACCGTGAACGGCCAGACACTGCCGCCAAGTTCTTCAGTGCAGAACAGTAAACTGTTCTGCCTTAAGTAATTAATTTCCGGACTTTTGACGCATGAGGATATAATGTAATTTTTATATGTTATGTAAAATAGCTAATGTGATGTGTGTGGTAAATTGCTTGCGCATTTCTGTGGATGGTGCAAATTTTTAGATTTATTGAAATGTATGTTAGCAATCAGTTTGGATATGTTAGTCTACTGTTTACATGAATCATAAGGAGTTTGGATGCCGTAATTTTTCTAAACCATGTATGTATGCATCATTCCATGCCCTGCAAATTTGAGAATTTTTTTGTGTTCATGTGATTTACTGCATTTTCTGTAATAAGAATAGAAGTCATGTGTAGGTTATTTAAAAAAAAATTTACAGTAAATTGTGTGTCGTATAATAAATCTGGGAAAAATTTCCTGTGACCATGTATATGACGGGTTCAGGACTTTGAACCATCAAATTTGACATTCATGTTATGTTCCATATTAAATTGAATTATTAGTGGCATGAAGATAAATGTTTTATTTTCCGTAAATTCTATGTAATTCAGAAAAATATGAAAATTTGCATGAGTAGTCTGAAACCTGCAAACAGCGTGTGGTTAAATTTTAAGGTGATTTGGGGTAACATTAGCTTAAACTGTGGAATTTCCATGTGAAAAATGAGTTATTAACGCATGTTACCATGACTATGGATGATTTAGTGTTTTCCCAATGTGATTAGTGTAAATTTCTGAATGTGTGAACCCTGTTAATAGTAGTATCATGTTAGGTTAACTGAGACATGTGGAAATTATGGATGTAACACATAAATGATTCAACAGAATAAGTAAAATATGTGAATAATGTGTGGAAATACGATAAAGTGAATGTAATGTGTAAGAATTGGGCCAAAATGACACTGCTACCCTAGGGGCCTCGAGAGCTGTACATAGAAAAGTCCCTATGGAAAGCTCTATGTGTGAAAAGTTCGTCCTAAAGGCATTAGGGAAATCCTGGAGGTGGACAAGTACCACTGGAATATGGTGGAGAGGGCTTCTCCCGGTCTGCGCAGTACCAAGATTCACCACTGTATTGCCTAGGTGGTGGGTATGTGATTATGAGTCGTGTTATTTGTTATGCGTTGTGAAAAGAGTTATGAGAATGAGATATTTGTTAGTGTCCTCTACTGGTGGTTAGGACTATGTGTCATGGCAAATTGTTTAAGCAATAAAAAAATGAATAAAGTGTGAAATATGTGAATATGGCACGTGGTAAGTGCCCATGATGCACGTGGTAAGTGCAATCGATGTGATACGTGATAAGTGAAAGTGGAAGAGTAAATGATGTGGAAACGTGTAAATTGTGTAAGTGTGAACATGTGTACATGTCAAATGTGTAAAAGAGAACAATGTGAATGAGTAAGTGTGCAATCATGTGGGATAAATGTGTTAGATTGTGAACTTATGATATATGTCATGAAAGCGTTAAATGCATATCCAAACAACAACCTAAATGTATGCAAAACGATGTTTCACATGTGTAAGAATGAGTAGAATCCATATTAGGAACTTCCCTTTCAAACATATGAGAATCTCACGTTAATTGCTATCACGTTGTGATTGAATTGTATATATATATAGCTCTCATGTGAATGAAATGGTAGTGAGCATGTAATAGGATTTTCATGTTTGCGAAAGGTTGATTATGAATATGGAAAATGCATGAAAAATATTTGGATTCCATGCTAGTTGAAAGGCTCAATTAGTATAAAAGTTTATACTTAAGTGCACATGGATTGTTAAATGGTTTCACCATGTTTTAACCTTCAAGTCATGCTACAAAATGTGAAACTATGTGCATGTGATTTTATTATGTTAAAACAGCAAGTAAATTATATAAATAAATACAAAAAGGTCATGTGAAAAGAAAGTAGTCATCGTGCTAGCTTGTTCTTTTCTTTACGCTCAATTGTATGCTCTAGTAGTAGAGATATCTATGGATTAAAAGAATGTGTGGACGAATCATGCTACATGTTAAGTGCATAAAATAAGTGCATGTGTATGATGTAACGCTCATGATTTAGAATAGAATTATGGTAGACTAAAGCATGCTCCTGTGAAGATAATATGTATTGCTAGTTGAGAGTAAGGACCATGAGTACCTTCGTGATTTGATGATAGTGTGCATCTCTTTAATGTTAATGCCATATTGTGAGTGTGACATGTTTAAGTTTAAGATTTTGGTTTGCTTGCTGAGTCTTTGGACTCACTCTTGCTTCGGCGTACATGTTGACAGGTATCGGGTTCTAGAAGGAAGCTTGGTGAGGATCGTCATTTAGAAGACTATTTTGTGGAGCTGTTACTAGTTGTACTTTCCTTTCTCCTAGCACGAAAAGGATTATTGTATGGACAATATTTGGACAATGTAGTTCTTTTATCTTGTATTAATGTGGACATTGTCTTTTTATTTCGCTATTTAGATTGTGGAATGTGTGTTGGTGATGGGTAAGAGTTGAGTTATTTATTTTATTCCGCTGTACTCTATTGCTATCCAGGTACATATCAACCTATCGACTAGTGTTGGGTACATATCCCACTGTGACGACGCCCTTTATACCGATGGGGATTGGTATAATCGTACCGGTATGAAGAGGGTCGTTACAGAGATTGGTATCAGAGCACCAAGGTTGAGACTGTACATGGATAGGCCATCACTGTCACAACATTGCAAAGTCTCCATAGGGAATTGTCCATATATATAGAATTTACTAATAGTAGATGGAAGATAGTAAGGAGAATAGTTAGAATATAGTAACCTAGGTTCTAATTGAGTTACGTATTTTGCAGACTATGGCTGGACGGGGTAGACGTAGTGCTCAGTCTAGGAGGTATGAGCAAAACCGCAAGTTGAAGAATTTCGTGAAAGGGCTTAAACCCTCAGTGAGAGCTAAGATTCTGGAGCTTGATTCTCGCACTGGAAAACAGGACTAGCTGGGGTCCAGTACGTCTACTGGTGTCCGTCTCCCCCAACTACGAGCGCGCTACAAGCGACAACACAACAAACTCTCTCTAGTCGCTGTCCCACTGCCCTCTTTCCCTCAGCCGGACGTACTACTCAACACAAGAGTGAGGGTGTCCAGGAAGACGACAAGACCTCGTCGGCACCCAGTACCGGGACAAGCCCTGAGCACTCACGTGCCTGGCTCACACAAAACCTGGGGCTCCCAACTGAAGAGGTATCTACGGAAGGCGTCAAATTACACACCACGTACACAGAAACTATGTGCACAACGTACAAGCCACGTAAAACCTTCACACGAACCACGTGAACACCACATGAACCACACACCACACGCTCCCGAGCACTGAAAGAGTGCCAATGCACCTTTACTATCATCACATACCACAAACCACACTATATGGATAATCAAACACTTATACGTATTCATGAATAACTACATTCAGTTGTTATCGCGACAGGGTACTGCGTCGCCTTCATAACGCGACGGCATGATGTGTCACCTTCTGAACGCGACGCATCATTGTGTCACGACATAGTCACGACGCCATGGGTCGACGCCTTAATAGGTGCGAACCCTGAATCTGAATCCTTCATTTGGATCACCCCAAACTCCTTAGAATCTACGATTTTCATTCCATTTTCATGCTTTAATGTGTTCCTACACATGCTATCTAGGGTTTAGAAAGCAGGAAACACATTATCCACATCACACGGGCATTTCACGGATCAAACCACGGGAAATCTCCCTACCTTCATGAAGAACGCGAAGAACGATGCTCGTACGATGTTTCCTCCACTCCACGTAGCGTCCTCGCAGTGGAAACTCGTCAAGCCAACCACTAACAAGCCGAATCGCCCAAAAGTTCCACAGCAAAACCCCCTGGCCGAGCAGAGCTTCTCTGAGCTCTGTTTTGCCAGGGTTTCTTAAAAATGCAGTGAAGTTAAGAACGCGACGCTCGACTAAGTCACGACCTGAACGCGACGCCTTAGGCTGTCGCCTTAAGCCTGCTGACGTCAGTCCTTGCGCCCTGCATGCGACACGCGGCAGACATGCCCACGTTCGCTTAAATCGGTGGTATCATGAACGCGGCGCCATAGGCTATCGCGATCAAAATGTGATGCCCCTCATTGTCGCGTTAGAAACCGAGAAACAGTGAGCGCTTTGGGCAAAATCCCATAACCTGCGGAAACCACCTGCCACACACACGTCATCGGCCACCACTGGCCTCCATAACCACACAATGACGATCAGAACGGTCGGAACGTTACATTACTATCACTTAAAAAGAAATTTCATCCTCGAAATTTAAAACAAAAGCCAACTATCAAAATTTCAATTCAATCCATATGGTACTATCACCTGAAAAGAAATAAAGACTTACTCAAACAAGTATGGATACACTTTTCTCATTTCTTCTGCTAATTCCCAAGTATCTTCACCACCTTGACTGTTCTCCCATCTAACCTTTACCAACTCAATTTCTTTGTTCCTGAGCTTTTGGGTTCTGTAGCCTGAAATTTGCACTGGATATTCCGGCATTGACATGTCGGGCTTCAAATCATCTCTTTGATAACTGACAACTTGGGTTGGATCTTTAATATATTTCCTTAACATTGAAACATGAAATACATCATGAGCATCAGTGAAATCTGCTGGCAAATCCAATTTATAAGCTACTTCACCCATTCTTTCTTTTATTTGAAACGGCCCAACATATCTCAGGCTCAACTTGCCTTTCTTACTGAACCTTAATATACCTTTGGTAGGAGACACTTTTAAAAATACATAATCACCAACTTCAAATTGTAATGGTCTGCGTCTAACATCTGCATAACTCTTCTGGCAACTTTGGGCTGTTTTCAACTTCTCTTGGATGAATTTTACTGTTTCTGCACACTAACGAACCATTTCTGGGCCCAAAACCTGCCTCTCTCCTACTTCATGCCAATTTAATGGTGATCTGCACGGTCTGCCATACAAGGCTTCATAAGGTGCCATTTCAATACTTGAATGGTAGCTGTTGTTATACGCAAACTCAACCAGACCCAAATGACGCTCCCAAATGCCTCCCCACACAAGACAGCAAGCTCTCAACATATCTTCAATAGTCTGAATTGTTCTTTCTGTCTGCCCATCTGTTTGAGGATGATATGCTGAACTCTACCTTAGCTCTGTGCCGACTACTCTTTGCAAACTTCTCCAAAAGCCTGAAGTAAATCGAGGATCTCGATCTGAAACTATAGTGACTGGTATTCCATGCAAAGGTACAATCCTTTCTACATATAACTTAGCTAATCTATCAACTGACCATGTCATGCTAACTGACAATAATTTGCAGACCTTGGTCAATCTATCCATAAAAACCCATATTGCATTATGACCTGATGAACTGGGTAAACCAACTATGAAATCTATTGCTATGTCATCCCACTTCCACTGTGGAATGGGTAATGGCTGTAACAATCCTCCTGGCTTCTGATGCTCTGCTTTTATTTGTTGACATACTGCACATCTGGTTATAAATTCTGTAATTTCTCTCTTTATATTAGGCCACCAAAAATGCTTCTTCATGTCTTGGTACATTTTAGTGCTACCTGGGTGAATGGTGTACCTCGATCTGTGAGCTTCCTCTAAAACTTTTTGTTTAATTTCTGTATCTTCTGGGACATACAATCGTCCTTTTAACCTGACCACATTATCATGCCCCAAATTTGCTTCATCCATTTTGAGAATATATGCTAAATTGGTATCTACTTTCTGTGCCTCTACTATCTGCCAGTAAAGAGAAGGATCCACTGCACTAGTTGCTAATATTGCTCTGCACTGACTACTTGGCACATGAAAAGAATTCTCCGCCACATCCTCATAAAGTTTCCATTCTCTGATCATAAGTTGATTCATAACCGCTTTTCTGCTTAGTGCATCTGCCACCACATTTGCTCTGCCTGGATGATATGCCAAATTAAAGTCATAATCCTTTAAATATTCCATCCATCGGCGCTGCCTTAAATTCAAATCTTTTTGAGAGAAAATATATTTTAAGCTTTTATGATCAGTAAAAATCCCAAATCTTTCACCATACAAATAATGCCGCCAGATTTTTAATGCAAAAACTACTGCTGCCAGCTCTAAATCATGAGTAGGGTAGTTCTCCTCATGTTTCTTCAATTGCCTAGAGGCATAGGCTACCACTTTACTATGCTCCATTAAAACTGCACCCAAACCTCTCTTGGATGCATCTGTAAACAAAACAAATCCGCCACTGCCTGATGGAATCTCTAAAACTGGTGCTGATGTCAACCTCTTCTTTAATTCTGTAAAATTGCGCCTGCACTCCGGGGACCACACAAAAGGAACACCCTTTCTTGTCAACCTTGTCATTGGTGCTGCTATCTTGGAGAAATCCTGGATAAATCTTCTGTAATAACCTGCCAAACCCAGAAAACTCATAATCTCAAACACAATCTTTGGCTCTTCCCACTTCATTACTGCCTCAACTTTGGCTGGATCCACTGCAATACCTTCACCTGATATCACATGACCCAGAAACTGAATCTCCTTCAACCAGAACTCACATTTACTAAACTTAGCAAATAACTGATGATCCCTCAATATCTGCAAAGTAATCCGCAAATGATCTGCATGTTCTTCTTCTGATGCTGAATAAACCAATATATCATCAATAAAGACCACTATAAACTGATCTAAATATTGATGAAATATTCTGTTCATCAAATTCATAAATGCTGCAGGTGCATTTGTCAATCCAAAAGGCATCACAACAAACTCGTAATGTCCATATCTAGTCCGGAAAGCTGTCTTCTCAATGTCTTCTTCTCTGATCCGCAATTGATGATATCCTGATCTCAAATCTATCTTGGAAAATACTTTGGCTGACTGCAGTTGATCAAATAAATCATCAATCCGAGGAAGTGGATACTTATTCTTAATTGTAACTTTATTCAACTGCCTGTAATCTATACACATTCTTAAACTGCCATCTTTCTTTCTGACAAATAACACTGGCGCTCCCCATGGTGACTGACTAGGCCTAATAAAACCTTTTTCTACTAACTCTTGCAACTGCTTTTTCAACTGTTTGAATTCTGCTGGGGCCATTCTATATGGTGCTTTAGAGATAGGTAAACTGTCTGGTTACAATTCAACTGTGAAGTCTACCTCTCTATGCGGAGCTAACCCTGGAAACTCATCTGGGAACACATCTGCAAATTCTCTAATCACAGGCACTGAATCTACAGACTTACTAGATTCAACAAGACTAACAGAAGCTAAGTACGCTACACATCCCGCATTAATTAATTTTCTAGCTCTAAGTGCAGAAATAATAAACTTGGGAGTGTAAAAAGGCATACCTTGAAATTCAAACACTTCACCACCGAGTCTGCAAAATCTAACTCTCTTCTTTCTACAATCAACCAGTGCCCCGTAGGCCTCTAACCAATCCATCCCCAGAATCACATCATATTCTTTCAATGTTAAAGCATACAACCTTGCTGGCATTTGATTCCCATGAATTACTATCGGGACCTCTTCTAAAAAGCAGGAAGTCAACAAATACCCTCCTGAAGGAATTTCCACTACCAATTCACAAGACCTTTCTTCTAAAGGAAGTACCATGCTATCCAGAAAATCTTCGGAAATAAATGAATGGGAAGCACCCGGATCAATTAATACTCTAGCAGTATAATCAAAGAAAGGTAAAATACCTTCAATAAGATTGGATGCTTCTGCCTGAGCTCTGGTAACAGCCATCACTCGACCCCGTCCTCCTCTTTGATACGGTGCACCTCTGCCCTGCTCTGCTGACCGCTGAAAGGGCTGCTGCTGCTGCTGCTGAGTTCCTCTATCATAAGTCTGCTCTCGAGGATACAGACAATTCCTTGCTAAATGTCCTGGCTGCCCACAATTATAACATCTAAAAGCTGGATATGTTGTAGGCTGCCCTGCCGTACTCTACTGTGATTCTTCTGAAACCGGCGGTCTGTATCCACGGCCCTGCTGAAAACCTCCCTGCTGAAAACCCTGCTGCCTGCCTCTACTACGACCTCCTTGAAAGAATCTCTTGATCTGCTTGCCCCAGTTTGCTATTCCAGATGATGAAGAAGCTCTAGAAGGTGCTTTCCCCTTACTAATTCCTCGTGACGATTGTGGATGACGAAAACTACCTGAGCTTAAACCACCTGTCTGAGACTGCCCCTGCCTGGCTCGAACAGTCCTCTCAAGTATTGATGCTCTCTGAGCTGCTTCTTCCACTGTTCTACACATCAATGGGATCACTGCATCTTGTAATTCTGGCCTCAGACCTCGAATAAAATATTCCACCATCATAATATTATCAGTTACTACATATGGGGCGTACCTGCTCAAGGCTATAAATCTCATCTGATATTCGAGCACCGAGAGGTTCCCTTGCTGAAGTGTCCTAAACTGCTCTCTCTTCATCTGCTGAATCTGTATTGAGAAGAAGGAATCATTAAAAACTGACAAAAATTCCGACCATGAAATAGTGTCCTCCGTCCTGCCTGTAAAAACTGTCTGCATCTTTAATCGCCACCATTCCTGCGCAAACCCTCGGAGCTGGTATGCCGCAAGAATTACTCTATCTTCCTGGGGACACCTCATTATCGCAAATACCCTCTCGATCTCATGTATCCAATGTTCCGCTGTATCTGGGTTGGGACCTCCCGAATATGTAGGGGGCTGCAATCTCAAAAATCACTCTACAAGTACCGTAGTCTCCTCTCCAGTAGCTGGTCTCACTGGAACTGCCGGTTGTACAGGTACTACAGGGGGTACCTCTACTCCGGGTGGGGGTGGAACTGGAGCTACTGGTACTGCCTCCTCTGGGAATGGTGGTACTACTGCCGCTGGCTGTACCGGTGGTTGCTGATCCAGTCTTACCCGAATCTCTGTCAAACTCTCCCAGATTCTTTCTATCATCCTCTGCGTAGGATCTTCTCCTGCCCCTTCTCCTTCACCTCCCACATTTCTCCTTTCGGCCATTACTACTCCTGCACAAACATTATTCCAACAATACAATACACAAGAAATCAATACAAAACTAGGGTCACTACCAGCGGTAGGTTACAGTAATGACATAGCTATGTAATTTCCAATTCCTTTATATTCTTATAGACCTTGCTCTGATACCAACTGTGACGGTCCTCGCCGTTCAGACCCGTTAATCTAATAATGAGCCTAACTCGAGTCCGCCTCCCGCGAACGGGCCGAAGCCTCGCAAGGGATATCATACCACGAGTCCGTAGAAACATAAAGGAACTAGCTCAAATATTCATAAGATCTGCCAATCTCACAAATATTTACATGAAATATACATAACTGTAGTACAACTGTAACCAAACTACAACAGAACCTGGGGCATACCCCGAGGTGAACAACAGAAAAGTAATATTACATTGCTGGTGGTGCTGACCCTCCACTGGACGACGGGTGTGAAATCTCCTGATCTCCCTCACCCGGTAGGAGGTAGGGGTGAGCCTCTCGAGTCATTGGCTCAGTAGGGAAATTCCCTAGAAACCGAGCAAACGAACACAAGTAGCAAGGCAGGAAATGCTACACTAGCAATTTATATTATTATCTAGCTGGATATAAAACTGTAAGTACCACTTACCATTTGCTGCTTAACGGGAATCAACGTAAATAAATAAACAGCAAAACCAAACAGGTGCACGAGCTACTGTAGAGAAACGCCACACTCGGGCCACGTCAACTGGTTCACGACACCAGTTACTGACCCGGACAAACAACATAGGACTACCTCTCAGTCTCGCAACCATGGACGAAAGGTCCAGCTGCTGCTCCACTAAACAAGTACAAAGAACAGTGGAGTCCAACTAAACCACCACAACCTGCAAGTCACACACTTCGCAGGCTCATGCCTGGCACCTTTAGGGACTCTGGACCGAGCTCCCTAAAGTGAGGCACTGGAAAACAGGACTAGCTAGGGTCCAGTACGTCTACTGGTGTCCGTCTCCCCCAACTACGAGCGCGCTACAAGCGACAACACAACAAACTCTCTCTAGTCACTGTCCCACTGCCGTCTTTCCCTCAGCCGGACATACTACTCAACACAAGAGTGAGGGTGTCCAGGAAGATGACAAGACCTCGTCGGCACCCAGTACCGGGACAAGCCCTGAGCACTCACGTGCCTGGCTCACACAAAACCTGGGGCTCCCAACTGAAGAGGTATCCACGGAAGGCGTCAAACTACATACCACGTACACAGAAACTACGTGCACAACGTACAAGCCACGTAAAACCTTCACACGAACCATGTGAACACCACATGAACCACACACCACATGCTCCCCGAGCGCTAAAAGAGTGCCAATGCACCTTTACTATCATCACATACCACAAACCACACTAGATGGATAATCAAACACTTATACGTATTCATGAATAACTACATTCGGCTGTTATCGCGACAGGGTATTGCGTCACCTTCATAACGCGACGGCACGATGTGTCACCTTCTGAACGCGACGCATCATTGTGTCGCGACATAGTTGCGACGCCATGGGTCGACGCCTTAATAGGTGCGAACCCTGAACCTGAATCCTTCATTTGGATCACCCCAAACTCCTTAGAATCTACGATTTTCATTCCATTTTCATGCTTTAATGTGTTCCTACACATGCTATCTAGGGTTTAGAAAGCAGGAAACACATCATCCACATCACACGGGCATTTCACGGATCAAACCACGGGAAATCTCCCTACCTTCGCGAAGAACGCGAAGAACGACGCTCGTACGATGTTTCCTCCGCTCCACGTAGCGTCCTCGCAGTGGAAACTCGTCAAGCCAACCACTAACAAGCCGAATCGCCCAAAAGTTCCACAGCAAAACCCCCTGGCCGAGCAGAGCTTCTCTGAGCTCTGTTCTGCCAGGGTTTCTTAAAAACGCAGTGAAGTTAAGAACGCGACGCTCGACTAAGTCGTGACCCGAACGCGACGCCTTAGGCTGTCGCCTTAAGCCTGCTGACGTCAGTCCTTGTGCCCTGCATGTGACACGCGGCACACATGCACACGTTCGCTTAAACCAGCGGTATCATGAACGCGGCGTCATGGGCTATCGCGATCAAAATGCAATGCCCCTCACTGTCGCGTTAGAAACCGAGAAACAGAGAGCGCTTTGGGCAAAATCCCATAACCTGCGGAAACCACCTGCCACACACACGTCATTGGCCACACAATGGCCTCCATAACCACACAATGACGATCCGAATGGTTGGAACGTTACATATACGATGTTCAACTTCGACTGATAATGTTATTTTATGTTCTATATGAAGCTTTCACTTCGTCATGCATGATTTGGTCGTGATTAGTCGAAGCTAACTTCGTCATATCCAAAGTCTAACTTCATCATATACGAAGTTCACTTCGTCATATCTGAAGTTCCACTCCGATTGACGACGTTGCATCTTGGCCAGTTGAAGTGGCCAATCGAATTGATCTATTGATTGCCTAACACATCGATTTCTGTTATGCATATCGATTGTCTTTAAGTTCTGCATCGATTGTTTCTATAATATCGATGCCTTTAAGCAAACATCGATTGCTTCTATATTTCTATCGATTGGTGTTATGAACATAGTTTCATATTCATTGCTGACCAGCCCATATCGATTGTTGACTAATTCACATCGATTGCCTTATACATATCGATTTGTGAAAGAAACCACTGATTGGTGAAGGAAATGGTCCTAAGACTATTCGATTGGTATTATAAACATCGATTGAGGATCAAATGTTCCTTATAAGTGGACCAAACATCAATTGATGTTATAACCACAATAGTTACTGAACAAATGGTTCGGTATAGCCATTCTGATTGGTGTGCACTCACATCGATTGTTGAACAAGGGTCTAGAATTCATCTGTTTAGAGTTATAAATGAACTGATTACTGAACAAAGGTCTAGTAATCATCTTGTTGGGGTTAATGTTATATTGGTTACTAGACAAAGGGTTTAGTAATACCTCAATTGCTTTTTAACCAATTGCTTCTCATGGTTTATTGTCCTATGTTAGTGGGTTCTCCATTTATCTGATTCTTAAGAGTCCAGCTCATTAGACTTCCATGGTTTGATCCAAAGACCACAAGTTCTCATTCCCTTTCATGAAATTCCCACTTATTATAAGATTTCCTTAATTGGGGCTATTTTACTTTAGTATCCTAATTGTTCCCTTACTCAAACATCTCCACTAATTTATTCCCATTTATTTAGGATTCAAAAATCCAGGTTGTTACAATTAAAGTAAACAAGGTGTGTAAGTTTTGTTCTTTATGTGGAGTCTTTAGTCTCACATGAGAAATCTCCAAGGAGAAGAAGAACTTTATAATCCCAAGAGTTCATGAGATTATGTCTTATAGATAATGATAGGGTTATGCTTGACCATATCATACGCGTGCGCCGTCGGGCTGAACGGGTGCGTGCATGGGTTCAACCGTCTTGCCTTGGCACCTTTTTAGTTTTTCTTATTATCTTTTTGCTATTTATTGGAGAGAAAGAGACCTATTTTGACTAGATCTTCAGACCGGCGTCTTGGACATGTACTGTCGTGGGCGTGGGCTTCAAAATGGGGTAAGTAAGATTCTCTTAATTATCAGTTAACCCTAAGGGGTGTGTTTTTGACTCTCACGAGAAACTGCTCGTGTACCTACTCTCAATCTCTACTGCACACAAGCGATTCTTCGCTGCTGTTCATCTCCCTCGCAGTTATTTGCTCTCACTGACGCGCTACTTCTTTCTTGGTTGGCTTCCTCGCACTACTGCGACGATGAGCCCGTACCAAGATCTATGCTTTGGTGTTCCGTGCTTGCTCCTCCGACTCTCTCATTTTCATTAGAAGATGATTAGGTTTTACTATTGCTTTCCCTTTGGTATAGAAGAGAGTGCGCTTATCTATCCCGAGTTGACAGTTGTATTTTGGGAGGAGATCGTCATTCCTATCGCACCTTGCTAGTGGGGGCGATATCTTCTCTAAGAGTAGCCTCTCCTAGGTGCCTCTACCATCACATTTATTAATTATATTTCTATCTAACATCATGTTAATCATACTATTTTATATTGTGTTTTGGTTTCTGTTCATCGCACTCATGTCCCTTACATGCCTGTTATGGTTTGCTTTGTATTTGCTTGTAATCGATTCTAGATGTCATATTTTATGCACGTTGTACATCCTATTTTTAAAAGTAAGGGCCAAAGGTATCTTAGGCTTTTAACCTCTTAATTTCAATAGGTCGGCCTTTCTAATTAGTCTTAAGTCTTAAGGCCTGCATAAACAACCAATTACTTTCCAAATATAATTGATGGTGTATCCTATAATTGAGTTCTTGATAGTTACCTTGTTTCCTAGTGTAATCAACTATGTTTTAATGGCTGTTTTTTAATAATCGACTATGTTTATATAATTGACTATGTTTCCTGTGACCAATTTTACTTTCCATTAATTGATTAAGTTTCCTCATGGAGTCTTGGATTTCCAACTATCCAGAGAGTAGGCATTTAATTGATTATGTGAGTCTCGATAATCGATTATGTACCCTAAGGTGAATAATAATACTTAATCGATTATGTGTTTTGATAATCGATTATGTCTCACTATGATGAGAGTTGGTCTCGCGGCTAAATCCCAGATTATATATGTGATAATCGAGTAGTTGCCTCATGTTGGTCCCGTTAATCAATTATATGCCTACTCATAGTGTAGCATTGGCTTTGGCGACTATGCCATACAATAAGCATCTTAATCGATTAACTATTTCTGTTGATCTCCAATAATCAATTATATATTGTATAACTCATGTAAGAGGTGTTGATAAGTGGCGGTTAGGAACCCAATAGGTGTTAGGAGTGCTAATGACTAGAAGCTTGACATATGTTAAGGGAGTAAGCATAACTTGATAGATGTCCAGGAGAATTGGTGGCTTATAGGGCTAAAAGCACATTTGAGCGAACAATAGGGAGAGGTTGAGATCCAGAGATGGCTGTAGAAGGAGAGGCGGTGCTTGCTGGGAGCTCACAAGGAAGGTACAGGGACTACGGTAGACGGCTTAGAGAATCTTTTAGAGTTGGTTTAAGAAGTTCATCAAGAGGTAGGCAAGTGATGAACTTATATTATGTTATTTGATTATTTGGTACTTAAAGGCTTACGTTTCAAGCATGTGTTGATTGTCTAGATAATTTAAAGCCACATCTAATTATGTTTCACATATACTTAGCTTAACTTTATAAGTTTTAACTTGTTTTTATGGCATCTCTCGTATTAACATCTCCTTTAAGCATGTAGAGTTAAGATTACATTTTATATGTTATGATATAGTATTAAGCATACTAAATCAAGTTAAGACTTAAGCAACAATATATAGGCAATGACATCTTAAGGGGATGTGTACTAGTCCTATAATAAATATCCGGTATGAATAGTCATATGGTTTGAGGACCACAGACTTTTGTTTATGAAATCTGGGATCCAGACTTCGGTTGCTGGTTATCTTGGTGGGTAAATGGCCCCTGCTCTTGCGCAATCAAGCAATTTCACAATGTCTTCTTTTAGCTCTAAGGTGTATGTGTGTTTCTCCTGATATTATGATTAGATATATGTCTAATTATACGTAAATGTTTAATTACATTTAATATGGTCATGTGATTTGAGTTCTGTCAAGATAAATGTTTAAGCTAATCTGATTTGGAGGTAATCATATTTGAATATGTTTTGGCTCTTTATAATTTTCAAGCCATCTGTGATATGACATCTGGCAACTACGTGTAAATGTTTAATTGCATTTAATATGCTCATGTGATTTGATTTATGCCAAGAGAAATGTTTAAGCTAATCTGATTTGGAAGGAATCATATTTAAATATGCTTTGAAGGAATCATATTTAAATATGCTTTGTCTCATTATAACCTTCAGGCCATCTGTGATATGAAATCTATCAACTACTTGGAGGTATAAATTGAAGATTTTAGACGAGATGAATCCATATTTATTTTGTTACTTTTACTTGAGTATTACTATATATTTAGAATGTGATTTCACTCCTGTCAAAGTGATATTATCATGCAATTTGTGAAGGTAATAATTATATGATAAGCATCTGTTAGTGATAAGTGTGCCTACTAGGTCTTAGGACTCACCCAAATTGATTAACCTTTTCTCAGGTACTTCTGGAAACTAGGAAGTGTTGGCTCTGGGGGGCTGTGTGCGATCCAGGGAGAGCTGATCCACTATATAAGAACAACGTGGGTTTTTCTTTCCTTTTGTTTATGCTGTCTAATCTTAGATTTTGAGGAAAATGATGTATAGTGATATACTTGTTGTAAACTATGATTGTTTTGATGTGTCCAAAATATAGTGGCGTAATCAAGAGAGGAGGAGTGAACTAATTGTCACTCGATTAAAATTTAAACCATACACACAATTCGATTTCTCTAAATGAACAACTAAGCCCAGCAGAAATAATACCACCTACTGCGTAACCTATGAATGGGGATAGAAGAAATGGAACGCAAACCATAGTGAACACAATATTTTTAGATGGTTCGGTTACATCTACGTGCAACTTATGTCCCCCCCCCCCCCCCCCCCCCCAAGCTTAACCACATACTACCTTGTTTTCGGGTACATTAAACCCCTCACAGACTCCTTGTTTTCGGATCTATGACATTAAGTCTATTCATGTGTTTCGACATATCTTAATTCATCTCTTAAGTAGAATGTCTTGATAGAAAGTTTTGAGATGTTTTGTTATCGTCAAATCAATCAGAGTACACCCAGATTACAACATGTTTATGTTAATGGAATTTGTATGGTGTAACGTCTCGATCACAGCGGAAAACTCGAGTGCACACATATATCAATCGATCAAGCGAAACAATATGCAGATAAATGGAAACATGATATTGCCTTTACATATAGTAGTCTTATAGTACACAATAGAGTCCCTCTACTTAATTGGTAGTTACCAAGTCTTTTTACAATAAGAGGCAAAAAGAAAAGTAGAAAAGTGGTTTATCTGATCTACTCCTCAGTCCCATGCTCGCCCTCTTCCTTATCTGTCTCGCTAGAACCTGGAAAGGTATTGTAATTACATTATGAGCTAATTGCCCAATAGGTAAGTTCGCAATGCTCGGAATTTAAGTGATTACTATGTTGAAAAGAATACATAGACTTGATGAATAAGTATACTGAAAATTGGCATGGTAATGAGAGAGTATGACAAGCTTAATTAGAATACCTTGAAGCATACATTGCAAGAATGTCACAATAATCATATTAGGCAAGTACTATCAGAGTAAAGGATTATGTTAGAAAAAGAGTCAAGCACGGCAAGTTTATAAAGATAAGTTCTCACCAAGTGAAAGTTTTCGTGTATCGAATAACTAGATATTGAGCACATAGCATTCACATGTACGTTATCTAATGCAAGATGTCTAGTAAATTTAACATGTCCTCTAGGTGCAATGCCACACCAGACCATTCACACTCCTATGAGGACAAGTACTTTCATGTGCTCCTCCTAGGACCAGGTCAGAGCCCTTAAATTGGCTCATTTCGGCATTGTAATTCCACGATAGATTCAAATATCCCAAATTCTAGATATTGCAAGTGAATTTTTCAAGGAACATGACACAAGCTAAAATTGTGTATAGAACATGTAAGAGTTGATCCATGAATACTTTATAAATCGCTTTTAGAAGAGTAAATAACTTAATAATTATTTCAGGTAAATATGAAATTTAATATATCATAATTCAAGTAAGGGTTGCTTCAAGAAAAATGTCTAGTTAGCAGGGTGTGTTGATATGTTGGTGTGGGTAGGTCGACATAGAAACAAGATTGTGTTGACATGGAACAAGAGTGTTTCAACTTGATTGTAGGGTGTGTCGACTTGAAAATAAGAGTGTGTCGATCTGGAACAAGAGTGTGTCAACCTAATTGCAGGGTTAGGTTGACTTGATTGAAGGGTTAGGTCGACCTGACTGACTTTCCAGAACCCACTGATCTAGGTGCATCGACATGGCTAGGATTACAGGTCGACTTGCCAAGGGGTGTGTCATCCTACTGATCAGAGTAGGTTGACTCTAACATGATTTTAACCGTCTGGCCCTTATTAGAAGGCAAAGTTGATATGAAACATTCCCAATAATCCATATGAGTTTTACAAAACCATGTTATAGAAATCGGTATCAAGGTTGAAAGAACAATGATGAACTCTAACTCCACAAGAAATTACAAAGGTTCTGCAATGGTGCCAAGAGAAATTACATAAGTATATATACGAATGACCCAAAAATCACATGATGAACTTTTAAAGTGAAACTTTAGGTGAAATATTTGTTTTTGACCCATATTAATTAAAATTCTCGATTTATGAACTTTATTAAGGATCAGGGAAATATTATTACCATATAAATATTGTGAAGATACTTACCTTATACCTTATTTCTTTCTTCTTCTTTCTTCTTCTTTCTTTACATACCATATAGATATTGTGAAACTCCCTTCTCCTTCCTTTACGTTTCTTCTTCTTTTCCTTCCTCTCAAACTCTTCCTCCGCCAACCCATTTAACTTATATATACATGCATGTTTGCGCGTGCATGCAAAACACTCACACGCACACACACGTAGCCTCCCCAACACTTGCACACACCTTCTCTTAACATCTTATACCCACTCATGCATGTTTACACTAATATGCATGCACACACTCACATGTGCTCACACATAATCCACTCATGTACACACTAGGATACAAGTTCCTTCCAAGTGAAGGAACGGGTTAACATACGTAAACTCGTTTACGTAAAGAGGTTTTAATTGTTTTGGATCTCGTTAGAGCTTTAATTTAGTATCTAAACAACTTCCGATCGAGATAAAATCTTGTACATAGTCTAATTGAAATGTGGAAAATTTTATAGTAATTTTTATTTAATTTCTGAAATAAAATTTTGTCAAGTAAAATTTATCTTAAAAATAGATAAATCAAATTTACCTCGATAACTGTACATACAATTCTCAATATTCACATTTTTGGAATCAACATATTTTTCTGATCATTATGGTAATTTCAAATTTTGATTTCGTTACCAAAATTCGATGACACTCTGTCGGTGTACGCATATCCGGAAGTAGTACCAACGTAGGACAAGATTCATTATACATAAATCTTTGAATCAGAATACATTGATTTCTTTGTGTAAGTATGTTAAATCTATAGTTTCAAACTTGATATTAATTTGAGGTGTCACATATGGTGGCGTTGTTGGAATAATAGATGGTTTGGTCTTTCGTGCCTTGTTGTATTTTTTTCTCACGACATTCGGTACGTGTATGTGGCGTCCTAGGAATGGGATCGGGAGGGGACACCTTAGAAATTTCTCTTTGCGCCCAAAAGCCAAGGTACTTCAAGAGAAACCCCCACTTTGTGTTGCTTCCAAAAGAAAGAGAAAGATGGAGGAAAAAACCCCCATTGCCGAACTGTAGGCCTTTCACCCCAATGGAGAGAAAAGTGATCAACAGATTACATGTAATTATAATTTAAATTTTAGTGATAACAAAAGTAAATGCTTATATCTAAGTAATCAAATCAAAAGAAAATGACCTTACTAAGTCCTATCCCTAAACATTTCATGTCCCCAATTGAGAATCAATTCTTAGCCAAAGAATCGAATATAAAGTTACACTCACATGGGAAGCAACTCGTGATTCTAACTTAATAAAATTGACTCTTAAAAGGAATCGACTCTTAGAGATTTAATGAAGGAATTCACTACAAGAAAAAACACTTTTAGAGATCGATATAGAGACCGAAAATTTCGGTCACAATTCGGTCACAAAATAGTGACCGAATTGTGACTGAAATTAAGCAATCGCTAAATAAATGTTTTAGAGACCGATTCAAAATCAGTCCCAATTTGGTCACTATTTTGTGACCGAATTGTGACTGAACATAATCGGTCTCAAAATATAGAGACCAAAAATTTCGGTCACTATGCAGTCCCTATTCTTGAGACCACATAGTGACCGAAATTTTCAGTCTCTATATTTTGGGACCGATTAAGTTCGGTCACAATTCGGTCACTATTTTGTGGCCGAATTGGGACCAAAATTGTCGGTCTCTATATTTTTGGGACCGATTAGATTCGGTCACAATTCGATCACTATTTTGTGACCGAATTGTGATCAAATTTTCGGTCTCTATATTTTGGGACCGAGTAATTTCGGTCACAAAATAGTGACCGAATTGTGACCGAAATTTTAGGTCTCTATATTTTGGGACCGATTAAGTTCGATCACAATTTGGTCACACCGAATAGTGATTGAAATAAATCAATCTGTTTTGCGACCGATATTATTAGTCTGTTTTGTCAACGGCTACGAGTAGCTGTTGATGTAACAGCTATATGTCAGCGGCTAATTTTAGCAGTTGAGTACATATGTTTTAGTACTTGTCAGCGGCTCTTGTTGTCCGCTGAGATAAGTTAGACTTTTGTCAACGACTGCGTTTAGCCGTTGATGTAACAACTATATGTCAGTGGCTGGCGTTAGCGATCGACATATGTTTAGGTTTTGTCAGCGGATTAAGCCGCTGACAAATTAACATACTTAATTTGTCAACGACTTTTTGAGCCGCTGACATATATTAAATTTCTCATCTCTCTGCTCGCTCTTTCCTACCCTAGTCAGTTCTACCCTGACAACACCCTCCTGTAGATCAGTGGCAATTTAATTAGATGACTTTTAGATGCACAAGGTGTTTCGCCCCTACTGCCGTGGCAACCCGCTAACTCGCCATCTGATGCTGCTATGTCACCAACCTATGTATACGTCCTTGTTCGATCACTGAGGATCGAAGAGGGACATTGACTATCATATATAATGGATATTTTAACATGCCATCTTCTTTTTAATCTACAGTTTTCAGACTACATCCACATGTATTTGACGCTCCATTTTTTGGCGATAAGAACCGACGAAGCGGCCTAGCTCTCCACTTGTGGTAGGAAGTTTTCCTTCTATGCTCACTGCGACATCACCACTTTTCATGCAGTTTGATTATCTATCTAATCTAGATGTACCTAGATCTGCTTCCCATCTCCAAAAGATTATCTTCGATATTGTCACACATTGGTAATATTATGATACCAAATCAATATGGAGAACTCTTGGTGCAAATTAACTGGGGTTTGCAAATGGCGTTCCTCAATTTGCAAACTCCCAATAATCTTGAGCCATTTGGCAGCTGACCTATCTTCAGTGGCATGACGCAGTCCTCGTCATCAGGGACACGTTCGTCACGTGCGTCCCCCTCCCGACATAGAGAGAGAAAAATAGGGGAACATTAATGTTGGATATGACATATTAAAAATTCCAATTTTGCCCCTGTCGTTTTCCCTCCTCCCCCTGTGCGATTCAACAGCTCCGCCCGCGCCAAACTCCATCGCCATTTCTACTTCCCCTGTGCAATTGGAAGTCCTTCGACGTCGGGAAAACCTCACCGTCGGCACCAAGTCTCTCTTCCCACTTCGCCGACCTTGGGCGTCGCTTCTCCCCGGCCCCATGCGACTGGAAGGCCGTGCGTAACTCCACCGCCATTGCTGCTTCCCCTGTGTGATTGGAAGACCTTCGACGTCGGGAAGATCTTCGCCGTCGGCACCAAAGTCTAACCCGTCCAGTGTCGGTCCTCCAGCATGGCACGGACCCAGCTCGTGAGTCTCCCACAACTGGTATTCCCCGCAACTTCCACCCCCGTCGTCGCCTTAGCGCCAACTGGAAGGCCCCCTCCCCACTCAGTATTCTCCACCCAAGTATACCACCACCATCGTAGGTCTTAACCCCTATTGCTGTTAGGGTTCGAAGGGCCAATGGAGTCTAAGGCTGATAGCATTATGTCCCCATCTTCCCCTCCATGTGAGAACATTCCAATGGAGTCTAAGGCTGATAGCATTGTGTCCCCATCTTCCCCTCCATGTGAGAACATTCTAAGGCCACCGACATCCACCTTGCCACCTGCTTCAGTACCTCCACCAAAACGAAGGTCAAAACATTGTCTCAGAGTTCAATTTAACCTGTTGGAAGCTGAGCAAGGATGCGAATTGGAAGCTTCCAGGAAAAAGAGGGCTTGTGTGAGGTCAATCGAAAAATCAGGTGAGAATTCAATGCATCTATTTATATACATATCTTTAGCACACATATATATATATATATATATATATATATATATATATATATACATATCTTCAGCACACACAATGTAGACCCTCAGCATACAATATTTTGTAGCTTAATTGAGTTATTTTTCTTTTGCTAGCAAAGAAAAGAGCAAAGAAAGGGCCAGTGCACCCACTAATTAGCCGATGTTCAATGAATAGCTACTGCAGTGATATAGACTCTTTGGAATTTCGGCCATGTCATATAGAATTAATGAGGAGAACCCCCTTTTTCCTATATGTCAATAATCTTCCAAGACGGGCATTCAACGTTAGTTTTTTAGAAGAGATAATTCTTGGATGGCAAGGGGAAGATCTATTCAAGTTTGGGAGGACAATTATTCCTTTCACAGCCGATGATGTCGCATTGATACTTGGAGTTCCTTCTGTCGGGCGAGTTGTGCCCATTAACGGTCCAGTGCAAAAATCTGTTCTACATAGTCATTTCTCAAATACTGAAAAGTTTGATAGAGAAGGTATAAAAAAATTGATTCATGGAATAATAAAGTCCAATGAGACAGATGATGTGGCCAATACTGTGCGGCTTTGGATTCTTCTTCTTTTGAGCACCTTTCTTGCGCCAAAGACCAACTTTACATGTCCTCCACAAATGCTTCATTGCTTAGATGATCTAAATAGAGTTAAAGAGTTTGCATGGGCTGATGGTTTTCAGAAACTGATTCTAAACAAGATGGGCGATGCCCATGAAGCCGCCATGAATAAGATATGTGGTGTGAAGACGCTTGCCAAGCGGAATTATAAATCAAATTTGGAGGGCAAGCGTTTTATATATGGGTGTTCTGTAGCCTTGTGTGTAAGTTAAACTTTTTTTTGGTAAATCTATTTTAATATTATGTTGAGATGACTCCTAACAATTCTTGTGCACAGGTTTGGTTGTTGGAACACACAAGGCTGCAAAGACCAATTAATAAAATAGTTTTCCCCCGCATCCTGCAGTGGGAAGGTCCAAAAAAGAGGAAAATCCAAGTTCAGGCCGAAAATCTTAAAACTGAGCAAGTATGATCCCGTTTCATTGTATTGCTGTTATAGTTTTATTTAATGCTTAAGGTTTATGTAATGTGACTTTGCTTGATATTTTGTAGATTTTGTTAAGCTTGATTCCTCACTGTGAAGAGGAATGGTTTCTTAGTGGGCTGGAGAGCTCCACTAAGGTGGTTGAAGGGGGGGAGCTGGAGGAGGAGAAGGAGGAGGAGAGGCAGGAGAAGAAGAAAGAGAAGGACAATGAAGAGACGGGGGAGATGTCTCCATCAAAGTGGAGTACAGTCATGTAAGCAATGCGCAACGAGCTAACAGGTGTAGTGTGTAGGATTGAGGAAAGAGATAGGCAAACGAGGAGGGAGTTAGAAGAATTTGGAACAAAGCTTGACTCCCTTTTCAAGCAGTTAAAGAGCTACATGGCTGAAAGAAAGTCCTCCACTACTGGACCTGAAAATGAAGGCAAAGACATGACAAATATGGGCCAAACTGAAGAAGGAAGAGGCTCATCAACCTCCCCGGCCCCCATGGATGTGGATGAATTAGAGAAAGTGGCACAGATGGCTACGAATGTGGGAACTCTGAACAGGGAGGAGGATAAGGAAGAATACGAGATTTTTGCTGTGAATGAGGAGGAGAACCCTGAAGCTACCATTTCAATAAAACATGGCCAGGTAATTTATTATTTTTGTAATATACTTGTTTAGAAGCTACCATTCCAGTCAATATAATCCATAGAACCTAATACAATTTGTGGAACCAATTCTTCTTGTAGCGACTCCTTGAGTCTAGGAGAGATTTTTGTGGGCATGATTTATTGCCTAAGGAGCAAAAACAAATTGTCCACTCGTTTCTTTGCCAAACTATTGATGGGTAAGCTTCACTAATTGTATATTATTCAAGTGTATGGTGAAAAATATAACTTAAACAACTTTTGTTTGTTGAATAGGACAAAAGTCATGAACAACAGGTGGAATGGCTATGTGACTCGAGAACATGTTCATGCCATTCTTTTTGGAAAAGTCATTGTTGATGATGTAAGTTCTTATATATTAATGTAATGTCAAGTATTCAATTTGAGGTATTTAGACTCACCATGACTTGCATTTGAATTTCAGGCAATCGATATTGGTTTCCAATTCCTCATCGAGAAGATGGAGAATTCACCAAATCAGTATCATATATGCACGTACACGCCTGCCCTCTTAGTGCACAACTTTCAAAGAAGGAAGGCAAAAATTATGGAGAGGGTAAAACTGATGGAAAGCTCCCTACCTAACATCACAAGTAAAGCAAATATTGACAAAGTGGATCTCTCATTCTTCGTCTTATATACAAGCAACCACTGGCACCTATTAGTGGTCGATGTGAAGAAGAAGAGAGCCACTTCATATAATTCAATCAAAGGGAGTGCAAGGTACATGGCTGCGGCAAAAAGATGGGTAAGTACTAAATACTTTGAACTTCTCCATATTCAAATATTTTCAACTTTTCCATATGTTGGTCCGTAGGAAAAATATGCTAACCTGTGTATGTGTTTGTAGGTTACTCTGCTGGATGCATTTTTCAAATTTTGTGGCATTATGGATGACCCACTAGAGCTCGTATATGATGATCAGTGCCCAGACCAGTCCTCCGATAGCGCAGACTGTGCGCTATTTGTGATAAAGTTCATGGAAACCATCTCCAGAAAGGGTGAAATAGAGTGGAAGTTCAGTCAGGCAGACATGCCATTAATAAGGGCACAATTTGCAATAGAAATATTGACACATGCAAGTGCTAAAAGCTTGACAATGTAAATCTTTTTTTATTGGACAATGTATAATCTTTGTGTATTCGACAATGTAAATCTTCTTGGTGTATATGACAGTTTGTATGTAAATCTTCTCGGTGTATATGACAGTGTTGGCTTACCACCCTAACGACCTAAGTGTGATTGATATACAAACGTACGTATTGGTCTAAAAGTCCTTGGTGGACAAGTTGTACTTGGTAATTTCATAGACCTTCTTTAAAGTTGAAATTTCAGAACTTTGTTAACAAAAAATGGAACAAAACAATGCAAGACAAATATATGCAAGACAAGTAACCCAAGACAATTGCAAAAGACCTTGAACAAGGCTTAAAGCAAGCAGCTGTCGACAGCCCTTAAGGTCCCTGTCGACAGAAAGCATAGGGAAGATACACAAGCTTCAGGAAACACAAGTGAAGTGTGCTTGTCGACAGCCACATATCGCCTGTCGACAGCCACACACAGAAAAGTCCTTCCCGGAAGACCATTGCTCTGGAAATTGGAAATCTGTCAGTGCCTGTCGATAGACACATAACTGGCTGTCGACAGACGTAATTTAAAAACATATGCTAGTTTTATCCCAACATATGCCTGTTTACACCAACATATGCACATTTACACCAACATATGCCTGTTTACACCAACATATGACAGTTTTACACCAACATATACTACTTCTACACCCACATATGCCTGGTTTAGAAAAACATATGCTAGTTTTATCCCAACATATGCTTGTTTACACCAACATATGCACGTTTACACCAACATATGCTTGTTTACACCAATATATGGCAGTTTTACACCAACATATGCTACTTCTACACCCACATATGCTTGGTTTAGACCAACATATGCCAGTTTGACCCCAACATATGTATGTTTACACCAACATATGCCTGTTTAACACCAACATATGCCTATTTACACCAACATATGGTAGTTTTACAGCAACATATGCTACTTCTACACCCACATATGTTTGGTTTAGACTGACATATGCCAGTTTGACCCCAACATATGTATGTTTACACCAACATATGCCCGTTTACACCAACATATGCCTATTTACACTAACATATGGCAGTTTTACACCAACATATGCTACTTCTACACCCACATGTGCTTGGTTTAGACCAACATATGCCAGTTTGACCCCAACATATGTATGTTTACACCAACATATGCCCGTTTACACCAACATATGCCTATTTACACCAACATATGGTAGTTTTACACCAACATATGCTACTTCTACACCCACATATGCCTGGTTTAGACCAACATATGCTAGTTTTATCCCAACATATGCCTATTTACACCAACATATGCACGTTTACACCAACATATGCCTGTTTACACCAACATATGGCAGTTTTACACCAACATATGCTACTTCTACACCCACATATGCATGGTTTAGACCAACATATACTAGTTTTATCCCAACATATGCCTGTTTACACCAACATATGCACGTTTACACCAACATATGCCTGTTTACACCAACATATGGCAGTTTTACACCAACATATGCTACTTCTACACCCACATATGCCTGGTTTAGACCAACATATGCTAGTTTTATCCCAACATATGCCTGTTTACACCAACACATGTACGTTTACACCAACATATGCCTATTTACACCAACATATGGCAATTTTACACCAACATATGCTAGTTCTACAACCACATATGCCTGGTTTAGACCAACATATGCTAGTTTTATCCCAACATATGCCCGTTTACACCAACATATGCCAGTTTACACCAACATATGCTATTGCCAGTTTTATCCAACATATGCTAGTTCTGTGTGTGGCTGTCGACATGCACACTCCACTTGTGTTTCCTAAAGCTTGTGTGTCTTCCCTGTGCTTATCTGTCGACAGGGACCTTAAGGGCTATCGACAGCTGCTTGCTTTAAGCCTTGTTCAAGGTCTTTTGCAATTGTCTTGGGTTGCTTGTCTTGCATAAATTCATACCTACATAGAAAGACATTCCAAGTGAGATAATGAATGCATTTGTATTGGGACCTTCATGAATGCATCTTTGCACTTTTTTATTTCTTTCATATCTTTGTCAGATTTATCATGTTTCTAACATCAATTGCAACATTGAAGGTCTTTTGCACTTGTATTGGGACCTTCATGAATGCATTTTTCCACTTGTTTATTTCTTTCATGTCTTTGTCAGATTTATCATGTTTCTAACATCAATTGCAACATTAATTAAGTTCACATCATCAAAAACATTTAAACACACACATCACACATGTGAACCCAACATTCTCCCCCTTTTTGATGATGACAAAATTTCAATAATGGTGGTAGATGTTTCTCCCCCTTTTGGCGACATCCAAAAAAGACAATGTAAATGCACTCACAAATAGAAAGGAGGCAAAGAACTGTGAAGTTCATTCAATTTTCAATCAGTACACACAGTTACAAAAAGGGTTGCATGACATGACATAAAGCAAGGCAAAAGAACGGATGATACATGACTGACGCAAGTGACAATGTGACCCATGACCCAAACATAGTGACAACAAAAAGAGCTAGAAACGGAGATCGAGACTCTCTAAACATCGTCATTCCCAGGATCAGTGGGATGACGGGACGCATGAAACACCGAAGAGAGCCGGGTGAGCCGATACTGAATTTCCACATGAGTATCAGCCAGTGCATCCATCCGGGTATCAACATGATCAAGACGAGTATTGAGATGTTCAAAGCCCGTAGTCATTTGGTTCTGCAGCTGGGCCATCTGACCAGTGATAAAATCTCGAAGTGATTGTGTTTGAGCCAGTGGTGCTTGGTCTTCGGCAGTTTCTCTATCATCTCCCTGAGCATCCATGGGCTCAGCTTGGGAGTCTTCACCATCACTGTCTTCATCTTCAGCCGATTCTTCCTCTTCAACTGCCTGCTCCTTGCCCTTGAGTTCCCGTGTGACTTTCCCATCAATTATCTTATAGCCCATCCTATGGGCTGCAGTAAGATCAAAGGATATGTGGGATTTGATAGCAATCATCTCCTCTTCTGGAATGTGGATGCCAATGAACAGAAGGAGAGAGGTAACGTGACAAGCATAGGGCATCGACCTTTTGGAGTTACGGAAGCATTGGTTGATACAGTAGATCATGAGAATAGGCAGATTTACTTATTCACAATTGAGGAAGGAGTAGAAAAGGGATTTGTGAACTTCGGTCACAAGTTCCCTACTACCATCCTTAGGCACAATAATGGTGGTGAAGATGTGATGAATGAGACGATGAAGAGGGGGGAAGGAATTGGCATTCAACTTCATACAATCTTTCGTAGAATCGTATGGCTGCAAAGTAATGAGAGTGTAATAGTCTGATGCAGAAGGGGGATTAAGCCGAATATCAATGCCAGAGTTGGGGATTTGAAAGGCACGAGTGAGAAGATTGGGTGTGATTTGGAAGGGAGTGCCTTTGACGGTGGTGTAGAGATTACCAGAACCCGTGATCCCCAGGTTTTTGTAGAACTCCATCACAGCAGTTGGAGAATACTACTTGTGGGAGTAACAAAAACTGGTCCAGCCCTGGACGTCGAAGAGGGGCTACAGACTGGGGAACATGACTTCCAAAGAGACGAAATCCACATAACGGGGTTGGACGAACTTGGTGAAGATGCCAATAACTTTGATGAGTTACAGGTTCGGAGGGACGATAAGTTCTGGCAGACGGTCGTTCGTACGCTTGCTTCGGCGCTCGACAGGAACAGTGGAGCCTTCGCCGGCTTCTGGAGAGAGGGGAAGGCGACGGGAAGCAGGTCGTTTTCCCTTGGGAGCCATGAGGAAGAGGATGGCAGAGTGGAGAAGATCTCTGAAGAGAGAAGGACACAGAAGACGAGAAGAGCCAGGGAAGACCGAAATGTAGGTCTGGCGCCGCCCTGGAGAGGGAAGGCTGGGGTTGTGAGATGAAGGAGAGGATGTTTTGGAAGTGGGAAAAGGAGGAGGAGGAGGAAGAGACAAGAGAGATAGCAGTAGAGTGTAGAGTATGGAGATGATGCAGTTGTCGACAGATGAAGGGTTTGGGTTAAGGGTGAGGGGGTGAAGGGTCGTGAGCAGCCTTTAGGGTTATTTAAAACCAAGGCTTAAATGGAAACGACAAAGCAAAACTGGCCAGAAACTGAACCGGTTCAAGCTCTGGAGACGACAGGATTCCGGCTGTTGGTATAAACTGGTATATATTAGTGTAAACTGGCATATATTGGTGTAAAGTGGCATGTTGGTATAAAATTGGCTATGTGCAAATAGGCATATGTCGGTGTAAAACAGTCATATGTTGGTGCAAAGTGTCACATATTGGTGTAAACTGGAATATATTCGTCTAAAATAGCCATTTGTTGGCTCGCCTAAGGACTTAAGTGTGATCGATATACAAACGTACGTAACAGTGTACAAGTCCTTGGTGGAAAAGTTGTAGTTGGTAACTTCACATACCTTTTTGTAAGTTGACATTTTATAGCATTGTTAAAAAAAATGGAACAAAAACAATTAGATTATACACATAATGCCAAGGCATGGGTTACCACTCTAAAGACTTAAGTGTGATCGATATACAAACGTACGTAACGGTGTACAATTCCTTGGTGGACAAGTTGTAGTTGGTAACTTCACATACCTTTTTGTAAGTTCACATTTTATAGCATTGTTAAAAAAAAATGGAACAAAAACAATTAGTTTATACACATAATGCCAAGGCATGGGTTACCACTATAACGACTTAAGTGTGATCGATATACAAACGTACGTAACGGTGTACAAGTCCTTGGTGGACAAGTTGTAGTTGGTAACTTCACATACCTTTTTGTAAGTTCACATTTTATAGCATTGTTTAAAAAAAAATGGAACAAAAACAATTAGTTTATACACATAATGCCAAGGCATGGGTTACCACTCTAAGGACTTAAGTGTGATCGATATACAAACATATGTGTCAGTGTACAAGTCCTTCGTGGACAACATATGCATGTTTTATACCAACGTATGCCTCTTTTCACCTACATATGCCTGTTTAGACCAACATATGCTTAGGTCAACAACTAAAGATATATACTTAAATATAGTATTGTATTTTATCTAACTTAGGTCAACAACTATCATAAATACTTAATACACGCATGCACAACACCCTCTCCGTCGTATATTTAAATGTTACTTTTATACTAACAAACATATATAAATATATATTCTAATATATGTAAATAATTATTTTATGTATGTTATAGATATATTCAAATATGGTATATATTTAGTCATATATATCTAATAATATTTAAATATATATATATATATTTATTTAATTATATAATTAGTTAGTTAATTAATTATGTCATCGGCACATTTGGGCGCTGACATATTCCCAACCCTACCCCCCTCGCCCTACACATGCAGAACCGTCCCCACTGTCTATCTCCGGCCCGACGATCTCCCCACCTCGCCCTCCACACGTAGAACCCTCGCCTGCGCGGTGATCTCCCCACCCCGCTCTGCCGCCGGTCGCCTCCGACGTCCGCTACTGGCCGCCTCCCGCTGGCTCTCCGCGCGGTCCACCTCCGCCCTAGCTCTCCAAGCCGGCTGCCTCTGCCCTATAGATCTCTGCCTCCGTGCTAGATCTAAGGCGGACGCCAGGAATTCTAAGAAGGACGGCGCCAGCCCCGGGTTCGCTCCACCTTCTCCGTTTCCAGTTCGACTTGTCGCGTTTTATTTTGGCTCCGGTCAGCTCCCCGTTCTTCCGTGATGTGTTTGTCTTCTTGTTGTTGGTTTTATTTTTGTATTGCAGCAAGATATTCGTCGGCGGGCTTGCTAAGGACACCAGCCTCGGTGAGTTTTCTCTACCCTGGTGTTCGATGTATCTTGTATGGATGTGTGGAACTCCCTCCATTGCCATAAATTTCCTTGTCTGCTACCTTCGCCCTTGGTGCCTTTCCCTGTATCTTCTCTGAATCTGCAAGGTTTCTAAGAGCTAACTAGGATAGATTTGGAGATGTGGGAGTCCAAAACACAGAACAAACAGATTGGTGCAGAAATAAAGGATTCTATGTGGGGATAAAAATGGGAAAAAGCATAAACAAACAAGGGGAGTGGACAAAATTATTAATATTTAACCAATCAGTGTGTGGCAACTTTACGTGATTAGTTTGAGTTTATGATAAATTGCTCATCAAGATTGTGTTTGTGTTTATGATAAATTCAAGTGAGCTGATGACAAGTCTATCTTAGTTATTTAGAACTATCATAAAAATATCTTAGTTATTTAGAACTATCATCTGAAGTCATTGCACCCAGTATGGAACTATATCACAACTTAACTAATCAGAGTGAACGAGTTAGGTGACACAGTCACAATAAGCATAGACACTAATTAGTATAGGCACTTAAGCATGAGAAACATGTAGAATGATATTTGAGAATATGGCCTTAATAGTGCACCAACCATGTGCATACAGACTTAACAAGAACTAGTTGTGTAGTATTCCTTCAAGAAAAAGGGTATGCCACTAACATTTTGCAGACACTCTGGTATAAGCAAAACAGAGAGCTTGAGTGAAGCTGAAAATAAATTGCTATTTTTCATTTTTTACAAAGAAAAATGAATTTAACACCTGTAGAAGGAAATATAGGCCGCATCTAATACCCATTTTGACTGACAGGATTTGATATCTAGATAATCCGGGAAGCATCCACATGATACATCAGATATAACACCTGACTTGTACTTCACAAGTACCTAGAGTTAAGATGGACCATAACAATCAAAGTGTGACAAGGATAGTATGGATTGAAGGCCTTCTTACTTTAACATGTAGAATGATATTACACTTGTTTATATGTATTGCACTTCTTACTTTAATGCAATTCATTTACATGTTAAGCACTTGTTTTTATTTTCTTTTTAACACTGCACACACTTCACGAGAGCATGTTAAGCTCGTGTCAATGAACCTCCCATTCAAGACTTTGGTATTGATGTGCACGAGTCTTATTTTCAAAGATGAGAACGTGTATATCTAACTCAAAGTCTTGAATTGTCCCGTTTTGGACAGTCTGTGAATGTTTGATCGCAGTTAGGTGGTCATTTACTATGTGCTTGTATTATTTGTTGAAAATTTCGGGTGCGTCTACTCACTCCTCTCTGATATACCTTTATTGATTTAGAATATTAGCTTAACCACTTATTAGTAAGTGTTTAAGAAAATATCTTAATCAATAAATATTTTTGGTATATCGGAGAGGTGTGGGGAGATGCTGCCGAAATTTTCAGCAAATTATACAAGCACATAGTAAATGGTCATCTGAGTGCGATCAAAATATTCACAGATGGGTAAAAAGTGATAATCTAATGATGTGTGATTTTGAATTTTAAAGTTATTTGTCTGTTAATATTGGTTAGGCGCAGGAAAGAAATGGCTTCAGACCGTTCATGGATGTATCGTAGAATAGTTGATCATGTGGTGTCTGTGGAGTTTAGGGTCGGAGTTGAAAATTTCATTCAGTTTGCATTGGGGAATCCAAATGCAGCAGTAGACAACGAAGGTGCCATCCAATGTCCTTGTATGATTTGTAAAAATTTGAAGTGGAATTCACCATGGGAGGTTCAACGCCATTTATACAGAAAAGGGTTTGTTGAAGGTTATATGAATTGGACATGTCATGGTGAGGAGTTCTGGTCGCACGAGCCTAGTAATGTGGAAGGGACAAGTACGTACGTGGATATGGTTGTAGATGCTGCTGGTCCAACATTCAGTGTACATGAGGATCCTGTATACGCTGAAGACGTGCCGAACAAGGGAGCCGAAAGATTCTATCAGTTACTTAAGGATGCTGATGAGCCATTATGGGATGGTTGTCAAAAACACACTCGGTTGTCAGCGGTGTCACAGTTGCTGAACTTGAAATCTGAATTTCATATAAGTGAGAATTGCTTTGATCGTCTCCTCCTCATCATTAAGAGCATGTTACCTCCAGATGAGAAGCTACCTCTAAATTTTTATCGTGCCAAGAAGATGGTCAATGATTTAGGACTTGGATATGTGAAAATAGATGCATGTCCTAATCATTGTATGTTGTATGACAAAGAGAATGCAGATATGATATCATGTTCAGTTTGCCATCATGATAGGTTTAAACCTAAAAGAGGGGCCAATTCTAGGGGAAAGGATATACCTTATGCGTCATTGCGATATTTCCCCCTTACACCCAGGCTGCAGCGGATGTATATGTCTTCAAAGACAGCTGGACATATGAGGTGGCACGCAGAAAGAGTACGTCGGGATGGGGATATTATGACTCATCCTACAGATGGCGAAGTTTGGATTCATTTCAACCATGTTTATCCTATCTTCTCAAGGGAGTCACGTAATGTGAGGCTTGGTTTATGCACTGACGGATTCAATCCATTTGGAGGTTCAGTGGCTTCCTACTCCAGCTGGCCAGTGTTCGTGACACCATACAACCTTCCTCCGAGCATGTGCATGAAGCGAGAGAATTTGTTCCTGTCCTTATTGATTCCTGGTCCGAAAAGTCCTACAAAAAATATAGACATCTATCTAAGACCTTTGATTGATGAATTGAAATTATTATGGACTGAGGGGGTCAATACTTATGATGCATATAGAAAGCAAAATTTCACCATGAGGGCAGCATTGATGTGGACTATAAGTGATTTTCCTGCATATGGAATGCTATCTGGTTGGAGCACACATGGGAGGCTATCATGTCCTTACTGTATGGATAATACCAAATCGTTTGTACTTAAACATGGTGGGAAGTCATGCTGGTTTGATTGCCATCGATAGTTTTTAGCAGCTGATCACCCTTTTAGAAGACAAAAAGATGCATTCCTAAAGAACAAAAAGGAACGAAATGAATTTATATTCGAGAGGTTTTCCGGTCATCATATGGCAGAACGTGTTGAAAATTTGCCAGATATCACACAACGGATGGGCAGTGTTGGCCCTTTTGGTACGACAACAAGCTAACCTAGAGGGGGGGGGGGTGAATAGGTTTTTCTGAAATCTGAAATAGAAACTTAAACACAGAAAATTAACACTTGAAAGTTTGGTTAGATTAGTGTGATAAAGGGTAGCAGTGCGGAAGCAAATAAACAATCACACAAATGACACAAGGAATTTATCCTGGTTCGGCCCTTCCCACATGGAAGTCCTACGTCCAGTCCCCAAGCAACCTCTTGGGTTTTCACTAACCAAGGGTACAGTCCCCCCAAGGACACTACAACACCCAGCACCCCAGCTGGTCTTCTTCTCTTTTCCCGGGCAAGAAGGCAGCCCACTTCTTTTACAGGCTCAGAAGCAAACCTCCTGGTACAAACCCCAGTGCGGTTCTGCTAGACACAGACCCTTAGCTAGGTTCTACACTGTATGCAGTCCTACAGCTAGACATGATGTCTTTCTTATAAAAGAAAGAACAATGTTGAGAGTTCTACAAGAATGGCCTCTACCCAAAAACTCTCCCCAATAATTACAATAACCACAGGGAGAATGATGAGAAAAAAGAAAGCTTGAAGGCTTGAATGCTTGAGACACTTTTGCTTGCTTCTTCTTGGCTCAGGCTCTTTCTCTCTTTCTTTGAGTGTATGTGGCGTTGAGGTTCCTCACTGGTTGTACACTCCTTCAAAGATTTTCAGGAAAGCTCTCTATTTGATCTTCAGCCTTGCATCATCTTTTATATGCGAGGCTTTGAATAGATCCGTTGAAGAGATCCGTTGGAGCTCTTCTAGACGTTGCTGATCTTCTCTTCATTTGTCTTAATCAGACTCTGGTGGTCTTCGAGGTCTGTAAGCATAGAAGAAAGTGTTAGCATAAAAGAGTGTTTATGATCAACGGTGCATGCCACTATGTTTCTGCTATCATACTGAAAATAGTAGTTCATATCTTTTTCTGACAAGATTCTGAAATATGCATGCAGCTTTATTCTGTCAGAAGATATTTGACTTGTCTTTAGGCGCCAAAAAGCACTTAAACAAATTGTGTTTGAAATTGAAGTGAATCGTTGTTTAAGTTACTTATCAAATCGTTATACTTATAAGACTTTAACAAATCGATATGAATCTTAACAAATCGATGTGTGAAGCAAATCGTTGCTCTTACTTATGAAATCGTTATGAGAACAAATCAATGTGATCACTTGAGAAATCGATGTGAACAAAGAAATCGATGTGAACAAAGAAACCGATGTGACCCTTAATGAATCGTTATGAAAGGCAAATCGATGTGAAGACAAATCATTGCGCTCACTTATCAAATCGTTATGAGCCTTAACGAATCGTTATAGAAGGCAAATCGATGTGAGGGCAAATTATTGCGCTCACTTATCAAATCGTTATGAGCTTTAACGAATCGTTATAGAAGGCAAATCGATGTGAGGGCAAATCATTGCGCTCACTTATCAAATCGTTATGAGCCTTAATGAATCGTTATAGCAGTTACTAAACAAATCGTTGTGGCGCTTATAAAACCTATTAAAACCAAATCGTTGTAGCACTTATTAATTTGGCACTCGAACTGAAATCGATGTATATAGATTTAGACATCGATTTTATCATTTTAGTGCGCCTTATTGCATCAATGTGAGACTTAGCATTTTGCTATAAGATTGATGCGACACAGATGATACAAGATATTTAATAATATTTAATTAACCATAAATTTTGTTATCACAAAGATATATTTGATATTATCATAAGTTTTGTTATCACCAAAATACAAGGACAAACATAGAGTGGTTCAACAAGCAGTACCCGGCACCTTTCAGGTTTTGGGAAGGAGCACAACTGGGTGAAGAGAAGCATTTTCTGGGAGCTACCTTATTGGTCGACTCTTCTTGTGCGGCACAATCTAGACGTGATGTATATCGAGAAAAATGTCTTTGATAATGTATTCAACACTGTTACGGATATCAAAGGTAAAACAAAGGACAATGCGAATGCACGCTTGGACTTGTCCATGCTCTGTAAACGTCCAGAGTTAGAACTTGTTGAAGTAAATGGGAAATCAATTAAACCAAAAATAGTTTATGTGCTTGGAGGAGGACAAGTAAAGGAAGTGTGTCAGTGGCTGAAACAGTTGAGATTTCCTGACGGTTATGTGTCCAATATTGCTCGTTCTGTCAATGTCAGTGAGGGAAAGATATATGGAATGAAGAGTCACGACTGCCATATGTTCATGCAAAGGTTGCTACCTATTGCATTTTGTGACATGATGCCGAAGCCTCTATGGGGAGCGTTGTCTGAGCTGAGTCGATTTTTCACGATTCTGTGTGCATCAGAACTCAGGCTTCAGGATGTGCAAACTATCGAACAGAATGTGGTCACCATCGTATGCAAGTTGGAGAAGATATTTCCGCCTGCATTCTTCAATTCAATGGAGCATTTACTCATACATCTACCATATGAAGCAAAGGTCGGAGGGCCAGTACAATATAGATGGATGTATCCATTTGAGAGGTATATGCAAATATTAACTTTTTCCTTCTTAGAATTGCACCTTACATATGATACGTACTCTTCTTGTCTTGTACATTGTTGATGTAGGTGTATGCATGACCTCAAAATGAAAGTCCGAAATAAAGCAAAAGTGGAGGGTTCTATTGCTGAGGCATACATTATGGAGGAAATCTCAAACTTTTGTTCGATGTATTTTGAAGCAGACATTCAAACTCGTCGTACTCAACCTCCATGTAATGATGATGGGGACGTATCTGTGTGTTCAGATCGACTCTCCATATTTAATCATCCTGGACGTGCCTTCGGACGTTCTTCAACTCAAATGCTGGATGACAGAGAGTTATGCGCCGCAGAGATATATATTCTTTTAAATTGTGCTGAGCTAGAGTGTTATGTTGAGTAAGTGCTAAACTCACAATTTATTATGTATGTAAGTTCATTGCACTTATTCTAGCTATTGAAGGTGGTCTTCTATTCATATTGCAGACAATTTGATTCAGAAATAATTCAAAGAAATCCACATCTCACTGATTTTGAGGTTGAAAAAGAACGAGAGATGTCATTGACCTTATGGCTAAGAAAACGCATAAGTGTACATGGTCAAAGAGTATTCAAGAAAAGTTATGTTCACTTTTTAACTAGTCTTCTTTATACGCAGGTTGAACAAGGTCTAATTACTGATGAAAGAATTCATCAGATAGCCTATGGCCCATCGAAAATTGCACAGAATTATCCTGGATTTATTGTGAATGGGTATAGATTTCATACAAAAGACTATGGGCAGAGTAAATCTACCATGAACAGTGGCATATGTGTTAAAGGAAGTACATACAATGAAAGTGAGTATGACTACTATGGTATTGTGGAGGAGATCCTACAGTTGCAATATCTAGGACAAGAGAATCATATATTCTTGTTCAAATGCCATTAGTTTGATCTGAATTCCATTCGAAATGACACAACGCATGGGATTGTCGAGCTTAAGCATAAGTCGAAATTGAATACTTATGAGCCATTCATCTTAGCCACACAAGCCCAGCAGGTGTACTATACAAGCTATCCATCATCTACAAACAAAGAACGATTTGATTGGTGGGTAGTTTGCAGAGTTAAGTCAAGACTATTCTCTGATTATGAATCGGACATGACTGATCAGACACCTGAAGAGGAGAACGCAGAATTCTTTCAAGAAGACTTTGTTGAAAATGTAGAGTTGACAACTCATATTGGAGAAGATGAATCTGAAGCACCAATTTCCTTGTCTCAAGGAAAATGAGGTCGAAGAAGTCGATCCACGTGAGATGAAAGACAGTAGTGAAAGGCGAACAGATATTGAATGTGAAAGTTCTGATGAGGAGGAGGAAGATACCAGTGATGAATGTGAAGATGATGATGAAGATGGGGTTGAATTAGACATATCGTAATCATCTGAGGAGGAAATGGATATCAATTAAAAATGGGTAGAATTGTTTCACATTTGTTGAGTATATTTAAAGTAGCTCACTTTCAATATAAGCAATTGACTAATGAACATTAATATTTTATGTTCCCTATGAAGATATGGTGCGTGGAGCACGATCGAGCGCCAGTTCTGGGAGGGGCCTCCGTGGGAGGGTTTTGTTCCAGGCATCATGTATGTATATTTTTCTAGTGTAGTTTTGTTTGTGTATTATTTATGCGTAGTATTAATGCCATTAAAATTGTTACAGCTTCTTGTTCTCCTTCTGTCCCTCCTTTGGGTGAGTTTACACCTCCTCAACCTAGAGGACCAGGTATGTATATTTCAATTTTCAAGTATTTTTGTAGTCATTATTTATACATATTATTAATGTTATTAGAATTGTTACAGTTGCTGGTCCTTCCTCTGTGTCTCCTACCGTAGCAGCAGGTATATATATTTGAAGATGTACTTTTATTGTACATTGATCTTTCTGCCATAAAATTCTTACAGGTTCGGGTGAGTTTACACTTCCTCATTACTTATGCCTTCTATTCTTGTTACAGCTGTTGGTGCAGCCTCTGTGTCTCCTCCTGTAGTAGCAGGTATGCATATTTAAAGTTATACTTTCATTATGCATTGATTCTGATGCCATTAAAATGTTACAGGCTCGGGTCAGTCTACACATTCTCATGATACAGAAGTAGGTATGTATATTTAAATTTTAGGATATTTGTATAGTCATTATTAATATTTTTGTACATTACTTATATCGTTCTACATTTTTGTCCAAGTTCGGAGCCAGAGGATGCTGTTAGTCTCCAGGAGGGGGGAGGCAGTTTTTATGAGAGCACTCTGCGGGAGGTGTGGATCAATGGGTACATAATAAACATTTATGTATCTTTTATGAATGATGTGAATTTAGTTCATAAATTCATAGTAACAAGTTATATAATTTCAGTGATAAAATAGAGCCCGCTCAAGCGTCTCAATTTATCACAAGAACAATACAAGCACACTTTCCTAGACCTATTCATAGAATCAATGATTTCCCGATGGAGGTCCAGGAGTTGTTGTATCAGATGTTCATGGTATGTAATTTTTTATTATAATTTATTTGTTTCTTTATTCCTACATTCAGATAACTAACTCTTATCTATATAGAGCAATCATCGATTCACGCGTCGTTCAGACGAGGCGCGGTCTCGATCAGTATGGATGATGACCGCTTGATCAAATTTTAAGCATTTGCTGTATAATGCGAGAAAAAATGCTGAGAAAGTTTCTCAGAGTGCAGACCCGACTCTTTGGAGGGAGCGGGCACCGAGTTGGATGAGGAGAGACTACTGGGAAACTCTGTGCAACATATGGGCTGCAGAGAGATGGCAACAAACATCCACAATAATGAAAGTGAATCGGGCAGCCAATCCAGAGGCCAACATGCATACTAGTGGGTCCGTCTCCTTTGCGACCCATCAGTCTAGATTGGTAAGTAATTTGTCTGTTTCTGATATCTTTTATTTATATAGGTACTCATTTATGTCATGTTTTTTTTTGTCAAATAGGAAAAGGAGCTAAAAAGGCTTCCGACATTTCAGGAGGTGTTTGATAGAACACATAAGAAAAAAGGAACGGATCAATACATTAGCGACAGAGCCCGAGAGGTTGCGGTAAGTATTTAGAAGATATTCACTATTTAATTTTTCTCATTACAGATGAATATTATATTGTCATTTTTTTTTTTTTTGCAGGAGTCATATAGCAAACAAATGACAGAGAAGTACGCTGGGAAGGACGAGCAGCCACAGTTAGATCCTGAGGTATGGGTTGCGGCATCTGGTGCCCCAAAGAAAGGCCATGTGTATGGTTTTGGGCACAGTATAAACATGAGCAGGGTGTTATCTGGCGCCTCCAGTTCAGCCTCATAGACTAGTGCATTCAACGCCGGAGTTGGTACTCCAGGTACTTCTCCCAATGAGATGATGGGCTTCATTGCAAATACGATATCTGGTCTGGAGACTCGTCTGGCCCAGACGATGGAGACTCGTCTGGCCCAGACAATGGAGACTCGCCTGGTCCAGATGCAGACGCAGGTGACCGACACACTCTAGGCCCATCTCTCCCAGACCCTCTCCCAGGTCATCTCCCAGGCCCTCTCCCAGGTCAGCATTCCTCCTCATGCTGCACCATCGACATCAGCGCAGGCCCCTCATGTGAGTAAATTGATTTTATTTTACTTTTTTTATTTTAACAATTAAGTTAGTTTAAGTTTAATTTGGTTTCATCGACACACAATTTCATCTTAAGCAAGTTAGGTTACTTAAAAAGGGAGAACTTAGTTAGGTTTGGGGGTCCAAAATTCGAAATACTAATCCGATCGACCTCCAGTTTGTTCCGCCACGGTCGGGGTGATGAGTGTGACTTGTGGAAATTGACGGGGTTCAATTCGAACTCCCGGTTTGAGCTCGACGCTCAAATTCACATTAAGCAAGTTAGTTTAGTTTATAAATGAAGAACTTAGCTAGGTTTGAGGATCTAAAAGTAGAAATACTAATCCAATCGGCCTTCGATTTGTTCTAGCACGGTCGGGGTGATGAGTGTGACTTGTGGGAACTAACGGGGTTCAATTCGGACTCCCGGTTTGAGCTCGACGCTCAAATTCACAATAAGCAAGTTAGTTTAGTTTAAAATTGAAAAGCTTACATTTGAGGGTCCAAAACTAGAAATACTCATCCGATTGGCCTCTGGTTTTTTCCAGCACGGCCAGGGCGATGATTGTGACTTGTGGAAATTGACGGAGTTCAATTCCGACTCTTGATTTGTGTTTGACGCTCAAATTCAACTTAAGTGTGACTAAAATAGTGTGACCATAATATTGACCGAAAGTGAGTGAATGAAAATTTATAAATTCAAATAATTTATTGTTTATAATAGTATTCAATTTTAACTTATTATTGTTATATATGTATTGTAGGTTCCTTCATCGGATGGCGTGGGAGGAGATGAGCACGATGACGAGGACTCATGATTGTCATTTCATTATTATTATTGGTGTTGACATTTTTATTGTTGTTGTGGACAGTTTATTATTGTGGTGTTGTGGATATTTTTATTGTTGTTGTAGAATTTTTATTATTATTGTGTTGTGGACATTTTTATTATTAGAGTGAATATTTTATTATTATTATCTTGTGGACATTTTATTATTGTTGTATTTGTGGATATTTTTATTATTGTTGTCTTGTGGACATTTATTATTGTTGTGGACATTGTTGTATTTACACAGGTTATTTTGCTAAAAATTTAAATATATATTAAAAAATTAATTAAAAAAATTAGAGACCGATTAGTGACCGAAAAATTCAGTCACTATTCGGTCCCTAAATCAGGGACTGATCTGTGACTGAGGAGATCGGTCACTGTTAGTGACCGAAAATTTCGGTCTCAAATCGGTCCCTCATTCTGACCGAATCATTCGGTCACTAACAGTGACCGATCCTTTCAATGATAGATCAGTCCCTGATTTAGGGACCGAATAGTGACTAAAGTTTCGGTCACTAGTCGGTCTCTATTTGGTGACCGATTAGGGACCGCTTTGTTCGGTCTCTGATGTCTACTTTTAGCGACTGAAATACATCAGTCACTATTCGGTCACTATTTAGTGACCGAATAGTGAACGAATATTTTCGATCATAGATTTGTGACCATAAATTCTTCACCGACAAGTTCGGTCACTGTTCGATCACTATTCGGTCTCTGAGCAGTTTAGGGACCGAATAGAGACCGAATAGAGATCGAAAACTTCGGTCTCTATTTCCGCTTTTTCTTGTAGTGATTGACTCTTAGAGATTTAATGAAGAAATCAAATCTCAAAGATTTAATGGAGAAATTGAGTCTTAAAGATGTAACGAAGAAATCGAGTCTCAAGTCTCAGAACAAAATCAACTCCCTGAGTCACTTAAAAGAATCGACTCTCAAGATAAAATCAACTCTCAAGCCACAATTAAAGAAATGGACTCTTAGAACAAAAAATGACTCCCTAAATCAGCATTGACTTTCAAGTCTTCTTAAACAAGATCGGCTCTTAGGATAAATTGACTCTCAAGTCATATTTAAAAGAATCAATTCTCAAAAATCAACTCTTACTCAGAATTCACAGAGTTTCACTCAAAATTGGCTCTTGTTCAGTTTCTACATAACGAAAATAAGTCTTATAATTTTACTTTATTCTTAAAGATTTGTTTAGATATTTCTTATGAAATTAAAGAAGATTTTCTTTAATCAAGAAAATTCCACTACAGATGGATAATTTATGAAAATATTTTATAGGGCAAGTTCTTTCCTTATGGCTACTCAATCAACAGTTCTGATCCAAACTGAGAAACATAATCAAGTTTCCATATTCAAATAATACTTTTTTATGGAACTTTAACAAAAATACTCTGAAGGATATTGTAACGTCGCGTGCCTTTCGGATCCATGCGGATCGTGTGTATTGTGGTTGTGGCGGCCGTTGTGAGGCCAGTGTGAGTCGGTTGTGTGGAATGCTTGGTGTGGATGTGTGGTTTGAGAAGGTGAAGAGCAGGGTTGGTCCTGAAATGAAACAGGACCTGCTGCTGTTCAGTTGAAGTTGGTGGCCAGGGGTGGTCATTAACTGTTGGCGTTCAGCTTAGTGGACGTTTGCTGCAAGAACCTGGCGGCAGTAGATGTGGACGCAGAGGGTGGCGGTTGCTGTTGGCGGCATAGGGGTTGACGCCAACCTGAGAATGGTGCAGGTTATAGGCTCACCCGAGGGCAGCTCTCTCAGCTCACTCTCTTTCCCTCTTGCCCCAACTTTGCGCCCCGGTGTTTCTGAAGCTTCTATCAGGTACCGAGGAGTAGTTGGACGATCGTAGAACGCGTGGCGTCGCCGAATTGCGCGAGGAAACGCCGTATCGTGGTGCAACTCCCGTAGGAGCTCACGGAGGGCTCGGCGTGAACCGGGAGATTGCGGGAGATTCTAACGCGTTCTGAGGTAGGGGACGAACCCTGGTAGCTCCATAGAAACATTAAAACTCATCATAACCACCAGAATTAACATGATAATGCATGTTTGGATCAAGTTGCACCATACGGGATAATGGGTGGTTTGAGTAGTTTAATGTACGAAGCATGTTATAATGGGTTATATTGGGTATTAGCATGCTAAAGGAATTGCATTTGCATGTTTTTCAGTAGTTAGAACAGTTAGAAAGCCTGCAGAGCCGGATTAGGGTTTCTGCAGGGTTTATGGCCGGAGAACTTGACGTCAAGATCTCTTGTCGCCAAGCTCCTCAGCCAGGATGTTAACGGCCAGGTCCCTTGCCGTTGACTTGGTGTAAGCGGCAGTCGATGTTGCCGCCTACTGGCTATGAACAGCAAAGACTGAATTATGATATTTATCGATAATGCATGTGTGTTGACGCATGAGGTGCACTGAGTGCACTTGGTTCTCATGTTAAGCATACAAGGTATGCAATTAGTTGTTTACTTCGGTGACTGCGTGTTGTTTACGCGAGTCAGTTGGGTTCACGTGTAGTGGACCGCGGTTACTTGTGGTTTACGTGAGGTTTCACGTGGTTTGTGTGTGACGTGCACGTGGTTCTGTGTATGTGGCGAGTAGTACGACGCCTACCGTGGTTACCTCTCCAGTTGGGTGCCCCAGGTTCTTTGTGAGCCAGGCTGTTAGCTCGGGGCTTTGTCCCGGTACTTGTGTTGTACCGTCGAGGTCTGTGTCGTCTGACCTGGACACCCTCACTCCTGTGTTGAGTTGTACGTCCAGCTGAGGGAAAGACGACAGTGGGATAGTGACACTTGAGTTTGTTTTTAGTCACTTGTAGCGCGCTCGTAGTTGGGGGTACGGACACCAGTAGTCGACACTGGTCCCCAGCTAGTCCTTTTCCAGTGCCTCACTCTAGAGAGCCCGGGCTAGGGTCTCCTGAGGTGCCAGGCATGGGCCTGTGACTGTGTGGTCTGCAGGTGGTGGTGTTTAGTTGGTCTCCACAGTTGCTTGACCTTTTTACGTGGAGCGGCAGCTGGACCTTTTGTCCGTGGCTACGAGACTGAGAGGTAGACATGTGTTAGTTGTCTGAGTCAGTTTCTGGTGTCGCGAACCAGTTCACGTGGCTCGTGTTGGCTGTCTCTACTTTAGCTTGTGCACCTGTAACTGGTTTGCCGTTTAATTATTACTGTTATTTCTCGTAGTCGGCAGATAGTGAGTACTTTTACAGCTTTACTTACCTGCTTAGCTGTTATATTAATTGTTGGTGCTGTTTACTATTCGTACTCGTGGTGTTTGTTTCGCTCGGTTTTGGGGGAGTTCCCTACTGAGCCAGTGACTAGAGAGGCTCACCCCTACCCCCACAGGTGAGAGCGAGGAGGACGTTTCTCGTTCGACGTCCAGTTCTGGGCCGCGTCGTAGCGGTGCAGGGTCAGCACCTCCAGCAGAGTAGCTCCAGCAGTGTAGTTTTGTAGTTGTTTACTTTCTTCAGTTGTACCTCGGGGTATGCCCCAGGCTCTTGTACCTCTTTATAGTTTTTATGGAAATTTGGCTATGTAAACTTGTGAATTATATATAAAATGTGGTGTGTTCCTTTATGTTTACACGGACTGTGGTTTGGTATCCCTTGCGAAGCTTCGGCCCGTTCGCGGGAGGCGGACTCGGATCAAGTACGTTATCGGTTTAACGGGCTTGGCCGAGGCGTTCCGTCACAGTTGGTATCAGAGCATGGTCCGTGTTAATATAAGGGAATTAGAAAGATACATAGCCTTATTTCGGTCATTATACACTGCTGGTAGGGACCCTGGTTTTTGATCATTTGTGGTTTTGATTTTTGTCTGGTATTTTGTGTATGTAGAAATTTCTGAAATGGCTGATAGGAGAGATTGGGGTGGTGGAGGAGATGATCCGGAGGAAAGCACCCAGCGTCTGATAGAAAGAATTTGGGAGAGCCTCACGGATATTCGGGCAAGAATGGATCAGCAGGCGCCAGTACCACCGATTGCAGTGCCACCTGGGGATGGAGAGGCAATACCTGTAGCTCCAGTTCCGCCGAGAGTGGAGGTACCTTTTGTAGCACCTGTGCCACCACCACCACCTGTATTGTTAGCAGAAGAACCAGTGATGCAGGTGGAGAAATTTCTGAGATTGCAGCCGCCTACTTATTCAGGAGGGCCGAATCCAGATACAGCTGAGCATTGGGTTTATGAAATAGAAAGAGTTTTTGCGACTATGAGGTGTCCGGCAGCGGATAGAGTGGTATTAGCTTCTTATCAGTTGAGAGGTTTTGCCTTGGAATGGTGGCGATTGAAGATGCAAACCACTTTTGCAGGCAGGACGGAAGAAGCTATCACTTGGCCGGAGTTTCTTGATGTGTTCAATGATACATTCTTTCCGATCCAAGTGCAGCAAGTAAAAAGAGAGCAATTCTGAACTCTCCAGCAAGGTAACTCTTTAGTCTTAGAGTACCAGATGAGATTTATGGCACTCAGCCGTTATGTGCCATATGTGGTTTCTGATAATAATATGATGGTTGAGTATTTTATCAGAGGTTTGAGAGTGGAATTGCAGGATGCGATAGTACCTCTTATGTGCAAGTCAGTGGAAGAGGCAGCGTAGAGGGCAGCTACTTTGGAGAGGTCTATCCGGACTCGCCAGGCAGGTGAGTCAGGTTCAGGTAGTTTCCGGCTACCGCAGCAGACAGTAGGTGCAAGCAAGGGCAAGGCACCAGCAGGACCTTCTTCATCTGGTTTCGGGAAATGGGGCTAGAAATTAAAGCAAGCACTTAAAGGCAAAGGAAGAGGATGGGGAGGTCGTCTGCAATTCCAGCAAGGCCGTGGTAGGCCTGAGGTGGAGGAGTCGCAGCAGAGCACTGCCATGCAGCCTATTGTTCCTCCAGGGTATAGATGTTATAATTGCAATCAGCCAGGACATTTGATCTGCAATTGTCCCTATGCAAGAGAGTATGGGTATGACAGAGGTGTGCAGCAGCAGCAGCCTCAGCAGTTCCAGCAGCCACAGGCAGGTTGTGGCAGAGGAGCACCGCAGCAGCGAGGGAGAGGCCGGGTTATGGCTATCACCCGAGCCCAGGCAGAGTTGTCAAATATGATAGAAGGTACTTTACCTCTTTATGAATATTCGGCAAGAGTCTTATTTGATTCGGGTGCCTCTCATTCTTTTATTTCCGAAGAATTTCTGGATTACATAGCTCATCCTTTAGAAGAGAAGTCTTGTGAGTTAGTGGTGGAGGTTCCTTCAGGTGAGTTCTTACTCACTTCGAGCTATATAGATGAAGCTCCTGTTATGATTGAAGGGAACCAGATGCCGGGTCGGTTGTATGCCCTGCAGTTGTCAGATTATGATATCATTCTGGGTATGGATTGGCGTGAGATGTATGGAGCAATGTTAGATTGCAGAAAGAAAAGGATCAGATTTTGTCATCCTAATGGTGCAGTGTTTAAATATCAAGGTATGCCTTTTTATACCTCCAAGTTTCTAATTTCTGCAATTAAACCTAGAAAGTTGATAAATGATGGGTGTGTGGCTTATTTAGCCTCGGTAAGTTTGGTAGAGGCCAGTCAGCCAATAGAAGCAGTTCCCGTGGTTAGGGAATTTGCTGATGTTTTTCCGGAAGATTTGCCTAGTTTAGCTCCACACAGAGAGGTGGACTTTTCTATTGAGTTGCTGCCAAGTACCATGCCGATTTCCAAAGCCCCATATCGGATGGCACCAGCAGAACTTAAAGAATTGAAAAAGCAATTAGAAGAGTTGTTGCAGAAGGGTTTTATTAGACCGAGTCATTCCTCGTGGGGAGCGCCGGTTTTATTTGTGAAAAAGAAAGATGGAAGTTTTCGGATGTGCATTGATTATAGAAAATTGAATGATGTGACCATCAAGAATAAGTACCCGTTGCCGAGGATAGATGATTTATTTGATCAGTTGCAATCAGCAAAGGTGTTTTCTAAGATTGATTTGAGGTCCGGGTACCATCAGTTGAGAATCAAAGAGGAGGATATAGATAAGACAGCGTTCAGAACCAGATATGGTCACTATGAGTTTGTGGTAATGCCTTTTGGGTTGACTAATGCTCCTGCAGGTTTTATGGATCTGATGAATAGAATTTTTCATCCATATTTAGATCAATTCATTGTGGTCTTTATTGATGATATTCTAATTTATTCAGCATCTGAAGAGGAGCATGCAGCTCATTTGAGGTTTACCTTGCAGTTGTTAAGAGATAACCAGTTGTTTGCTAAATTTAGTAAGTGTGAATTCTGGTTGAAGGAAATTCAGTTTTTGGGTCATATTATCTCAGCTAAGGGAATAGCAGTGGACCCGAGTAAAGTGGAAGCTGTGTCTAGGTGGGAAGTGCCTAAGACAATAACTGAGATTAGAAGTTTTCTGGGATTAGCAGGTTATTATAGGCGCTTTATTCAAGATTTTTCTAAGATTGCAGCACCTATGACTAGATTGACCAGAAAGGGTGTGCCTTTTGTGTGGTCCGGTGAATGTCAGAGAAGTTTTATGGAATTGAAGAAAAGACTTACATCAGCACCTATATTGACATTACCGGCAGGGAGTGGTGGATTTGGTTGTATACTGATGCTTCAAGAAGAGGTCTTGGTGCAGTGCTTATGCAGCATGGTAAAGTGATAGCCTATGCATCCAGGCAATTGAAGCCAGCAGAAGAAAATTTGATTAGATTTTGTATTTGCAGTGGATTCTGTATGGCGAGAGATTGAGATTAAAGTATATCTTCTCCCAAAAGATTTGAATCTTCGCCAGCGCAGATGGGTTGAATATTTGAAGGATTATGATTTCAGTTTGGCTTACCATCCGGGTAAGGCCAATGTTGTAGCAGATGCCTTGAGCAGAAAGGCATATATGAATTTGATGATGATTAAAGAATGGAAGTTGTATGAAGAGGTAGCAGAGAACTCCTTGTATGTGCCCAGTAGTCAGCGACGGGCAATTCTAGCTGCTAGTGCTGTAGAGCTGTCTTTGTATTGGCAGATCATTGAGGCGCAGAGAGCAGATGCAGGTTTACCTGAAATTGTAAAAATGGAAGGAGTTTCTATTGATGATAATTGTGTGGTCAGGCTTAGGGGCAGGTTGTTTGTTCCTGCAGAGAGAGAGAGGTGAAGCAGCGAGTTCTGGAAGAGGCTCATAAATCTAGGTACACTATTCATCCGGGTAGTACTAAAATGTACCATGCTTTAAGGAAGCATTTTTGGTGGCCTCATATGAAGAAAGAAATAGCAGAATTTGTAGCAAGGTGTGCTATTTGTCAGCAGATTAAAGCAGAGCATCAGAAGCCTGGAGGTCTATTGCAACCGTTGCCTATTCCACAGTGGAAATGGGATGACATTGCGATGGACTTTGTGGCAGGTTTACCAAGGTCGAGTTCAGGGCATAATGGAATATGGGTGTTTGTTGACAGATTGACTAAGGTATGCAGATTAGTGGCAGTAAGTATGTCTTGGACAGTGGACAGGTTGGCAAATATTTATGTTGAAAGAATTGTTCCACTGCATGGTATTCCGAAGACTATTGTATCAGATAGAGATCCAAGATTTACTTCTGGTTTTTGGAGGAGTCTGCAGAAAGTAATTGGTTCTGAATTGAGATATAGCTCCGCTTATCATCCCCAGACAGATGGTCAGACAGAGAGGACTATTCAGACAATTGAAGATATGTTGCGGGCTTGTTGTTTAGTTTGGGGAGGCAGTTGGGAGCATCATTTGGGAATGGTTGAGTTTGCCTATAATAATAGTTATCATACCAGTCTTGGGATGGCACCGTATGAAGCTTTATATGGAAGGCCATGTAGAACCCCATTGAACTGGCATGAAGTGGAAGAAAGGCAATTGGTGGGTCCTGAATTGATTCAGTAAACCACGGAAGTGGTGAAGCTTATTAAAGAAAAATTGCAGGCAGCTCAAAGTAGGCAGAAAAGTTATACAGATGTGCGGAGGAGACCACTTCAGTTTGAGATAGGAGATTTTGTTTTTCTGAGAGTTTCCCCGAGTAAAGGTATTATGAGATTTGGTAAGTCTGGGAAATTGAGTCCAAGGTATGTGGGACCTTTCCAGGTAATTGAAAGAATTGGGGAAACAGCTTATAGACTGGATTTGCCAGCTGATTTTGCAGATGTCCATGATATTTTCCATGTCTCCATGTTGAGAAAGTGTATTGAAGATCCAGCTCAAATAATCAGATATCAAGGTGGTGACCTGAGGCCGGACATGACTATGCCAGAGTATCCGGTGCAGATCACAGATCGAAAAATGAAGAAGCTGAGAAATAAAGAAATTGAGCTAGTTAAAGTGAGATGGGAAAATAGATTAGGTGGTGAGGATACCTGGGAGTTAGCCGCGGAAATGGCTAAAGGGTATCCCTATCTGTTTGCATAAGCTTGTGTATTTTCTTTTTAGATGATAGTACTTGTAAAGGTGTGTATGTATGAGTTGTTTAACTTTGAATTGTGTTATGAATTTCGAGGTCGAAATTTTCTTTTTAGATGATAGTAATGTAACGTCGCGTGCCTTTCGGATCCATGTGGATCATGTGTGTGTTGGTTGTGTAGGTCGTTGTGAGGCCAATGTGAGTTGGTTGTGTGGAATGTGTGGTTTGAGCAGGTGAAGTGCAGGGTTGGTCCTGAAATGAAATAGGACCTGCTACTGTTCAGTTGGAGTTGGCGGCCAGGGGTGGCCGTTGACTTGTTGGCGTCCAGGTTAGTGGACGTTGACTGCATGAACTTGGCGGCAGTAGATGTGGGCGCTAAGGGTGGCGGTTGCTGTTGGCGGCATAGGGGTTGACGCCATCCTGAGAATGGTGCAGGTTATAGGCTCACCCGAGGGCAGCTCTCTCAGCTCACTCTCTTTCCCTCTTGCCCCAATTTCGCGCCCCGGTGTTTCTAAAGCTTCTATCAGGTACCGAGGAGTAGTTGGACGATCGTAGAACGCGTGGCGTCGCCGAATTGCGCGAGGAAACGCCGTATCGTGGTGCAATTCCCGTAGGAGCTCGCGGAGGGCTTGGCGTGAACCGGGAGATTGCGGGAGATTCTAACGCGTTCTGAGGTAGGGGACGAATCCTGGTAGCTCCATGGAAACATTAAAACTCATCATAACCACCAGAATTAACATGATAATGCATGTTTGGATCAAGTTGCACCATACGGGATAATGGGTGGTTTGAGTAGTTTAATGTACGAAGCATGTTATAATGGGTTATATTGGTATTAGCATGCTAAAGGAATTGCATTTGCATGTTTTTCAGTAGTTAGAACAGTTAGAAAGCCTGCAGAGCCGGATTAGGGTTTCTGCAGGTTTATGGCCGGAGAACTTGGCGTCAAGATCGCTTGTCGCCAAGCTCCTCAGCCAGGATGTTAACGGCCAGGTCCCTTGCCGTTGACTTAGTGTAAGCGGCAGTCGATGTTGCCGCCTACTGGCTATGAACAGAAAGACTGAATTATATATTTATCGATAATGCATGTGTGTTGACGCATGAGGTGCACTGAGTGCACTTGGTTCTCGTGTTAAGCATACAAGGTATGCAGTTAGTTGTTTACTTCGGTGACTGCGTGTTGTTTATGCGAGTCAGTTGGGTTCACGTGTAGTGGACCGCAGTTACTTGTGGTTTACGTGAGGTTTCACGTGGTTTGTGTGTGACGTGCACGTGGTTCTGTGTACGTGGCGAGTAGTACGACGCCTACCATGGTTACCTCTCCAGTTGGGTGCCCCAGGTTCTTTGTGAGCCAGGCTGTTAGCTCGGGGCTTTGTCCCGGTACTTGTGTTGTACCGTCGAGGTCTGTGTCGTCTGACCTGGACACACTCACGCTTGTGTTGAGTTGTACGTCCGGCTGAGGGAAAGACGACAGTGGGACAGTGACACTTGAGTTTGTTTTTAGTCACTTGTAGCGCGCTCGTAGTTGGGGGTACGGACACCAGTAGTCGACACTGGTCCCCAGCTAGTCCTTTTCCAGTGCCTCACTCTAGAGAGCCCGGGCAAGGGTCTCCTGAGGTGCCAGGCATGGGCCTGTGACCGTGTGGTCTGTAGGTGGTGGTGTTTAGTTGGTCTCCACAGTTGCTTGACCTTTTTACGTGGAGCGGCAGCTGGACCTTTCGTCCGTGGCTGCGAGACTGAGAGGTAGACCTGTGTTAGTTGTCCGAGTCAGTTTCTGGTGTCGCGAACCAGTTCACGTGGCTCGTGTTGGCTGTCTCTACTTTAGCTTGTGCACCTGTACTGGTTTGCCATTTAATTACTGTTGTTTCTCGTAGTCGGCAGACGGTGAGTACTTTTACAGCTTTACTTACCTGCTTAGCTGTTATATTAATTGTTGGTGCTGTTTACTATTCGTACTCGTGGTGTTTGTTTCGCTCGGTTTTGGGGGAGTTCCCTACTGAGCCAGTGACTAGAGAGGCTCACCCCTACCCCCACAGGTGAGAGCGAGGAGGACGTTTCTCGTCCGACGTCCAGTTCTGGGCCGCGTCGTAGCGGTGCAGGGTCAGCACCTCCAGCAGAGTAGCTCCAGCAGTGTAGTTTTGTAGCTGTTTACTTTCTTCAGTTGTACCTCGGGGTATGCCCCAGGCTCTTGTACCTCTTTATAGTTTTTATGGAAATTTGGCTATGTAAACTTGTGAATTATATATAAAATGTGGTGTGTTCCTTTATGTTTACACGAACTGTGGTTTGGTATCCCTTGCGAGGCTTCGGCCCGTTCGCGGGAGGCGGACTCGGATCAAGTACGCTATCGGTTTAACGGGCTTGGCCGAGGCGTTCCATCACAGAAATGGCCTTACACAAGTGTTTTGTGGTGTATTTCCTTAAAAAAATGTTGACAACAGTCTTGACGACAAGACAGGATGTCGCCAAGTGGACTTAGTGACATAGGTCACTGTTGCCAAGATAGTCTTGGTGATAATCGATCTTATCGCCAGTCACCTAGAGACAGTCAGTTCGAACTCCATAACAATCCTGGCGGCAGTCGATCTTGTTACCATGACCATCCTGATGACAATCAATCTTGTCTCCAGGACCATCCTGGCGACATAATATCTTGTCTCCGTCTCGGGTCAGAAAAGAGCCTATTGGATAACTCTTATCCAATCCTCTATCATCATCATATCATCCACCTTTCATGTGTGACCATCTAGACCCAATATCGAGCTGGTCCTGAGTTGCACCCATCAAAACTCTTTCTGACTAAGTGTGGTGACCTGTCACCTCTCCTGACCGGTAAAGAGGCGACATGCACACTAACCGAATGGAAGTATCTTACACATTGTTATGGGAGGGCCTTCTGTGCTGCATGATATAATATAGCAGACCAAACACCAGAATTGCTCATGATAAAAAAATACATATTTCAATTTTCTACACCAAGCGTACCCGTGCAGACACTACAAGAAAAAGCGGAATTAGAGACCGCATTTGAGACTGAATATTTCAGTCACTATTCGGTCTTAGATCTGAGACCGAATAGTGACTGAAATTATGCGGTCACTGAGTTTTGCAGTTAGTGACCGAAATATCTCCATTCACTATTTGGTCTTAGATCTGAGACTGAATAGTGACTGATATTTTAGTCATTATTCAGTCTCAGATCTAAGACGGAATAGTGACTAATTATTGTCAGTCGCTAAATCCTTTTGCTTGGCGCCTTCATGCGGAAAATTTGGCGACCGAAATTCATCGGTCACAATTCGGTCTCTGATTTGAGACCGAATTGTGACTGAATGTTGGCAGTCGCAAATATTTGGCGGTGTTAGAGACTGAATAGCAACCGAACATGTTCGGTCGCTATATGTCCTTTACCTACCACTCCCCCACCTCGACCACCTCTCCCCTCTTTCTCTCTCCCTCTCTCTCATTCGTCGACGTCGGACCTTACTGTCGTGGCCCCCGCCATCGGATCTCTCGCCATCACCGTCACCGTCTCCCCCGACACCGAAGCTCGTCGCCATCGCCCCCTCCCCCACCAGAGCTCGTCGCTGTCGCCCCCGGTTCCACCGTTGCCGCCACCACCATCACCCGCATCGTCGCCGCCGCTCCCTTACCAGCAGGTAACCCGATCTCTCTTTGTCTCTCTCTCCTTCTCTCTCCTTTTCCTCTTGTCTCTCTTTGTCATACAATGGGGGGGGGTGCTCCATCGGTGGTGGGGTGGGGGGCATGGGGTGGGGTTTGCTTAGGGGGCAATGGGTGGGGGGTTTTGGTGGGATTTACAATGGTATTAATTTAAAATATTAATTTAATAATAATTTACTCCAATATATAAATTTTGAGTTCTAAATTCAAATTTGATCCCCAAATTATAAATTTGAACTCTGAAATAATAACTTTAGAGACCGTTGTTGCTGCCATCTGCTACTCTTGCCAGCTACTCATTTGTGTGACAATTTACATGACATCATATTATATTGTTATATAGATTTACTATGCATTAATTCTTTCTCTATAATCACATTGAGACACTGTCTGTAAATTTGATTTTGGGACGTCAAAATGTCTTATCTATACGGAAAAGAGGGAAAAAGTAATATCATGTTCCTTCCCATAAAGAGCTTCTCAAGTAATCAGCCCTGAGCAGAGAAAAAGAAAAAAGAATCAAAGAAAAATAGAGTTTATGTGCTGTTGAGCATATTTAATTAGATAATAATAGATCTAAGTAGTGAAAAAATGAGGAAATATAAACCAGCTAGCATTGATGAAGTACTCAACGAACGAACACAATATGTACATGTGAAACACATTTTTGTTGGACATGATAGATGTGATATCCCAGAGGTGTTTGAGATCAATCGGAGGCCTTTGCCATCCCAATAGCTGAGCAATTTCAGACCAGATTGGTCTTGAATAACTACTAGAAATTAAGGCATGATTATCATCCTCTTCCTCTTCCCAGCATCTATGGCAGCAGGCTAACACTTGTATATCACAAGAGTTCAAATATGATTTAGTGGGAAGCCTTCCCCAAGCAATTTTTCACATGAGGACCGTTATCCTCTCCATCGTTGGCCATTTTCATATTGAGTTCCAGTCAATCTGCTTTGGTTTGTGCACAGAACCTTCAACATTAAAAAACCATTTATATGCACATTTAGTGGAGAATCTTCCATGTATATCTAGTAGCCATAGCCTCTCATCCATCTTAGGGGCACTAAGAGTTGGAATTTTGCATATTTCATCGGTTAACAAAGTTGGACACCACTGTCTTAGTCTCTCCTTGCTCCAATTTCCTATACCATCCATTACCACTACCAACCTATTGTTGTCTTGAATTTTTTTTCTAGATCCATCTCCCATGGGTACTCTAGTATGTACATGTGAACACCATCTAGTTTCTTTAATTGAGAACAGATAACCAATTAAGTTACAATTAAGGGCGTGTGAAACACATTATAGAATGAAGTGCACTCAAGTTCGCTATATGTTTACAATTAGTCATGCGGTCATATGAAAATAAAAAAATCACCACGAAGATGGTCACAAACATGAAAAATGAGAGTAATTTAATTTTCTATCTCAATTTGTTCGTCATAAAGGATAATGTCTACACAAGCTTATTTGTTGCACTCAAGTTTTGTAACGATGTTTTCTTCTTTTTGTTAAACACGTTAGCACCATTTTTAATTCCCTAGAGGTAGTTTGTTATTTGCATTGTGAATGGAAAGCAGGGACATATACATCATATGATAAAAAAAATCCAACTTTTTTTATATAAACCAAAATAGAGATGAGAACCATGTATATATTTTGGTGAGATGTGATTTCTTTTGCATATATCTTCATCAAGCTTAATTTTGGAATGCAACTAGACTGTTATGTAATTGAATTATGTAAATACTAAGCCAGTCCTCCTAGATACACTTGCTCCAATGTTGGCCCCATCAAAGTTTATCCTAAGCCAGCCCTTACCCAATTTCTCCTCCCGTGATGTCTGCTCTTTACTTGATTTGCCAACTTAATGTGCACATTTCCTGTTAAGATCTATTCTGCATATAGGCCACACTAGACCAATACTCTTATTAGCCATAAAAAATTGAAGCATGTTTGCAATGCAATCCCTTGTAGACAAAAACTCTGTTCTGCGTCCTCTCTTAAAAAAAGATAAAGGCTACCTACCCGGTTGCTTGGGTAAATAAGCGTGGGATTGGTCGATTGTCTGAGTCCCACGCCCCAAAAGCAAACAACCGACTGATCCTATGCTTGATCGGATAAATGATTTATCCAACTAACTGGGTAGGTAGCATTGATCCTACAAAAATCATATCATTTTTTAACCTCTAGTCCATGTCTAACGCAGTGGCCACCATTACTTTTGGTACATACGACAATGAAATTTCTCTCTTGTCGGTTAGGGTCATATTTACAAATCTTCGGTAGACTCCTTCGCTGGGTTTTCCACATTAGTGTGTCCTGCACCGTCTCTCTACTGTGGATTTAGTTTCTTACATCTCACTTAAGCATGAGGAATTCAATAAGCCAATGCAAACTCTAATGAGGTATACATCTCAATTCAGGAATAAAAAAATGAGTACAAACTCTTCCTTGTAGACATTAGATCCTTAATTCGATCTTAATTCAATAAAACACTATTATATGGATTGCTTTTAATTGATTACTTTCAGTTTAGTGATTAGTATTGCACTTCTTACTTTAATGCAATTCATTTACATGTATGTGTGAATTTGATTTAGTATTACACTTGTTCACATGTATGATTTTGTTTTCATTTTCCTTTCATATTTATGTGACATTTAAATTTTATGTATACATGCATAGCAATTTAACACTACACACACCTCACGAGAGCGTGTTAAGCCTGTGTCAATAAATCTTCTCGTTCAAGACTTTGGAATTGATGTGCACGTTCTCATTCTAAATGATGAGAACGTGTATATCTAACTCAAAGTTTTGAATTGTCCCGTTTTGGGCAGTCTGTGAATGTTTGATCGTAGTTAGGTGGTCATTTACTATGTGTTTGTACTGTTTGTTGAAAATTTCGGATGTGTCTACTCACTCCTCTATGATATACCTTTATTGATTTAGAATATTTTCTTAACCACTTATTAGTAAGTGTTTAAGAAAATATCTTAATCAATAAATATTTTTGGTATATCGGAGAGGTGTGGGGAGATGCTGCCAAAATTTTCAACAAATTGTACAAACATATAGTAAATGGCCATCTAAGGGCGATCAAATATTCACAGATGGGTAAAAAGTGATAATCTAAATAATATATCCTTCCTATTCATTTCAGTTGCGTCGAACGATGTGTGAAAATGGTCAGATTTAGTTTTTTCTGAGTTTGAATTTTAAAGTTATTTGTCTGTTAATATTGGTTGGGCGCAGGAAAAAAATGGCTTCAGATCGTTCATGGATGTATCGTAGAATAGTTGATCATGTGGTGTCTGTGGAGTTTAGGGCCAGAGTTGAGACTTTCATTCAGTTTGAATTGGGGAATCCAAATGCAGCAATAGACAGCGAAGGTTGCATCCAATGTCCTTATATGATTTGTAAAAAATTGAAGTGGAATTAACCATGGGAGGTTCAACGCCATTTATACAGAAAAGGGTTTGTTGAAGGTTATATGAATTGGACATGTCATGGTGAGGAGCTCTAGTCGCACGAGCCTAGTAATGTGGAAGGCACAAGTACGTACGTAGATATGGTTGTAGATGCTGCTGGTCCCACATTCAATGTACATGAGTATCCTATATACGCTAAAGACGTGCCGAACAAGGGAGCCGAAAGATTCTATCAGTTACTTAAGGATGTTGATGATCCATTGTGGGATGGTTGTCAAAAACACACTCAGTTGTCAGCGGTGTCACAGTTGCTGAACTTGAAATCTGAATTTCATATAAGTGAGAGTTGTTTTGATCGTCTCCTCCTCATCATCATGAGCATGTTACCTCGAGATGAGAAACAACCTCCAAATTTTTATCGTGCCAAGAAGATGGTCAATGATTTAGGACTTGAATATGTGAAAATAAATGCATGTCCTAATCATTATATGTTGTATCACAAAGAGGATGCAGATAAGGTATCATGTTCTATTTGCCATCATGATAGGTTTAAACCTAAAAGAGGGGCGGATTCTAGGGGAAAGGATATATCTTATGTGTCATTGCGATATTTCCCCCTTACACCCAGACTGCAGCAGATGTATATGTGTTCAAAGACAACTCGACATATGAGGTGGCACATAGAAAGAGTAAGTCGGGATGAGAATATTATGAGTCATCCTGCAGATGGCGAAGCTTGGACTCATTTCAACCATGTTCATCCTATCTTCTCAAGGGAGTCACGTAATGTGAGGCTTGGTTGTGCACTAGAGGATTCAATCCATTTGGAGGTTCAGTGGCTTCCTACTCCAGCTGGCCAGTGTTCGTGACACCATACAACCTTCCTCCGAGCATGTGCATGAAGCGAGAGAATTTGTTCCTGTCTTTATTGATTCCTGGTCCTAAAAGTCCTAAAAAATATATAGACATCTATCTCAGACCATTGATTGATGAATTGAAATTATTATGGACTGAGGGGGTCAATACTTATGATGCATCTAGAAAGCAAAATTTCACCATGAGGGCAGCATTGATGTGGACGATAAGTGATTATCCTGCATATAGAATGCTATCTGGTTGGAGCACACATGGGAGGCTAGCATGTCCTTACTGTATGGATAATACCAAATCATTTGCACTTAAACATGGTGGGAAGTCATGCTAGTTTGATTGCCATCAATAGTTTTTAGCAGCTGATCACCCTTTCGGAAGACAAAAAGATGCATTCCTAAAGAACCGAATGGAACGAGATGAAGTTATATTTGAGAGGTTGTCCTATCATCATATGGCAGCACGTGTAGAAAATTTGTCAGATATCACACAACTGATGGGCAGTACCCGACACCTTTCAAGTTTTGGGAAGGAGCACAACTGGGTGAAAAGAAGCATTTTTTGGGAGCTACCTTATTAGTCGACTCTTCTTGTGCGGCACAATCTAGATGTGATGCATATCGAGAAAAATGTCTTTGATAATGTGTTCAACACCGTTATGGACATAAAAGGTAAAACAAATGACAATGAGAATGCACGTTTGGACTTGTCCATGCTTTATAAATGTTCAGAGTTAGAACTTATTAAGTAAATGGGAAATCAATTAAACCAAAAGCAGTTTATGTACTTGGAGGAGGACAAGTAAAGGAAGTGTGTCAGTGGCTGAAACAGTTGAGATTTTCTTACGGTTATGTGTCTAATATTGCTCGTTGTGTCAACGTCAGTGAGGGAAAAATATATGGAATGAAGAGTCATGACTGCCATGTGTTCATGCAAAGGTTGCTACTTATTGCATTTCGTGACATGTTGCCGAAGCCTCTATGGGGAGCATTGTCTGAGATGAGTCGATTTTTCATGATTCTGTGTGCATCAAAACTCAGGCTTGAGGATGTGCAAACTATCGAACAGAATGTGGTCACCATCGTATGCAAGTTGGAGAAGATATTTCCGCCTGCATTCTTTGATTCGATGGAGCATTTACTCATACATCTACCATATGAAGCTAAAGTCGGGGGCCAGTACAATATAGATGGATGTATCCATTTGAGAGGTATATGCGAATATTAACTTTTTTATTCTTAGAACTGCACCTTATGTATGATATGTTTCCCATTTGTCTTGTACATTGTTGATGTAGGTGTATACATGACCTCAAAATGAAAGTCCGAAATAAAGCAAAAGTGGAGGGTTCTATTGCGGAGGCATACATTATGGAGAAAGTTTCAAACTTTTGTTCGATGTACTTTGAAGTAGACATACAAACTCGTCGTACTCAACCTCCACGAAATGATGATGGGGGGGAATCTGTGTGTTCAAGTCGACTCTCCATATTTAATCATCTTGGACGTGCGTTGGGACGTTCTTCAACTCGCATGTTGGATGACAGAGAGTTATGCGTCACAGAGATATATATTCTTTTAAATTGTGTTGAGCTAGATTGTTATGTTGAGTAAGTGCTGAACTCACAATTTATTGTGTATCTAACTTCTTTGCCCTTATTCTAGCTATTGAAGGTGGTCTTCCATTCATATTGCAGACAATTTGATTCAGAAAAAATTCAAATAAATCCACATCTCAGTGATTATGAGGTTGAAAAAGAACGAGAGAAGTCATTGGCCTTATGGCTAAGAAAATGCGTAAGTGTACATGCTCAAAGGGTACGAAAGATAAGTTATGTTCACTTTTTAACTAGTCTTCTCTATACGTAGGTTGAACAAGGTTTAATTACTGATGAAAGAGTTCGTCAGATAGCCTATGGCCCATTGAAAATTGTACAGAACTATCCTGGATTTATTGTGAATGGGTATAGATTTCATACAAAAGACTATGGGCAGAGTAAGTCTACTATGAACAGTGGCGTATGTGTTAAAGGAAGTACATACAATGAAAATGAATATGACTATTATGGTATTGTAGAGGAGATCTTACAGTTGCAATATCTAGGACAAGACAACCATATATTCTTGTTCAAGTGTCATTGGTTTGATCCGAATTTCATTTGAAATGACACAATGCATGGGATTGTCGAGCTTAAACATAAGTCGAAATTAAATACTTATGAGCCATAATTTATTTTAGCCACACAAGTCCAGCAGGTGTACTATACAAGCTATCCATCATCTACGAACAAAGAACGAAATGATTGGTGGGTAGTTTGCAGAGTTAAGTCAACACTATTATCTGATTATGAATTGGACATGATTGATCAGACACCTGAAGAGGTCAACGCCGAATTCTTTCAAGAAGACTTGGTTGAAGATGTAGAGTTGACAACGCATACTGGAGTAGATGAATCTGAAGAGCCAATTTGCTTGTCTAAAGGAAATGAGGTCGAAGAAGTCAATCCACATGAGATAAAAGGGAGTAGTGGAAGGCAAACAGATATTGAATTTAAAGATTATGAGGAGGAGGAGGAATATACCAGTGATGAATGTGAAGATGATGATGAAGATGGGGCTGAATTAGATATATCGTCATCATCTGAGGAGGAAATGGATATCATTTAAAAATGGGTAGAATTTTTTCACATCTGTTCAGTATATTTAAAGTTGCCCACTTTCAATATAAGCAATTGACTAATGAACATTAATTTTTTATGTTCCCTATGAAGATATGGTGCGTGGTACACGATCGGGCTCCAGTTCTGGGAGGAGGATGAGTAGTGGGAGGGGTTTCTTTGTAGCATCAGGTATGTATATTTTTCTTTTGTATTTTTCTTTGTGCATTATTTATACATATTATTTATGTCATTTAAATTGTTATAGCTTCTGGTCCTTCTTCTGTGCCTCCTCCTCTGGCAGCAGGTATGTATATTTAAAGTTGTACTTTCATTGTGCATTGATTCTTATGCCATTAAAATTCCTACAGGTTTGGGTCAGTTTACACCTCCTCTTCCTAGAGTACCAGGTATGTATATTTAAATTTGTAAGTATTTGTATAGTCATTATTTATATTCTTGTACATTGTATATTTAAAGTTGTATTTTTCTTTGTGTATTATTTATACATATTATTTATGTCATTTAAATTGTTACAACATCTGGTCCTTCTTCCGTGCCTCCTCCTCTGGCAGCATGTATGTATATTTAAAGTTATAGTTTCTTTGTGCATTGATTCTTATGCCATTAAAATGCTTACATATATGTATATTTTAATTTGTAAGTATTTGTATAGTCATTATTTATATTCTTGTACATTGTATATTTAAAGTTGTATTTTTCTTTGTGCGTTATTTATACATATTATTTATGTCTTTAAATTGTTACAACTTCCGGTCCTTCTTCTGTGCCTCCTCCTCTGGCAGCAGGTATGTATATTTAAAGTTGTAGTTTCTTTATGCATGGATTCTTATGCCATTAAAATTCTTACAAGCTCGGGTCAGTTTACACCTTCTCCTTCTACATTAGCAGATATGTATATTTAAATTTGTAAGTATTTGTATAGTCATTATTTATATTCTTGTACATTGCTTATGTCGTTGTGCATTTTTGTCTAGTACCGAGTGTTTCCGCACCTCCAACGTTTTTGGCAGATGCATCTACGGTGCCAGAGGCAGAGGATGTTGTTAGTCTACAGGAGGGGGGAGGCAGTTTTTATGATGGAACTCTGCGGGAGGTGTGGATAAATGGGTACGTAATAAACTTATATGTATCTTTTATTAAGGAGGTATATTTAGTTCATAAATTCATTGTAACAAGTTACATAATTACAAGGATAAAATAGAGCCTGCCCAAGCGTCTCAATTCATCACAAGATCAATTCAGACACTCTTTCCTGGGACTATTCATAGATTCAATGATTTCCCATTGGACGTCCAGGAGTTGTTGTATCAGATGTTTATGGTATGTAATTTTTTATTATAATTTAATTGTTTTCTTACTCCTACATTCAATAAACTTACTCTTATATGTATAGAGCAATCATCGATTTATGCGTCCTTCGGACGAGGTGCAGTCTCGATCAGTATGGACAACCACCGCCCGATCAAATTATAAACATTGTTGTATAATGCGAGAAAAAATGCACAGAGAGTTTGTCAGAGTCTAGACCCGACTCTTTGGAGGGAGCGTGCACCAACATGGATGAGGAGAGATTATTGGGAAGGTCTGTGCAACATATGGGCCGCAAAGAGATGGCAAGAAACTTCCACAACAATGAAAGTGAATCGGGCTGCCAATCCAAAGGCCAACAAGCATACAAGTGGGTCCATCTCCTTTGCGACCGATCAGTCCAGATTGGTAAGTCATATGTATGTTTGTGATATATTTTATTTATATAGATACTCATTTATGTAATGTTTTTATGTGAAATAGGAAAAGGAGCTAAAACGGCCTCCAACATTTCAAGAGGTGTTTGATAAGACACATAAGAAAAAGGGGACGGATCAGTACATTAGCGACAGAGCTCGAGAGGTTGCGGTAAGTATTTACAGTCTATTCACTATTTATTTTTTCTCATTATAGATTAATATTATATTGTCAATTTTATTTTTTGCAGGAGTCGTATAGCCAACAGATGACAGAGAAGTATGCCGGGGAGGAGGAGCAGCCGCAGTTAGATCTTGAGGTATGGGTTGCGGCATCTGGTGCCCCAAAGAAAGGCCATGTGTATGGTTTTAGGCACAGTATGGACACGAGCAGGGTGTTATCTGGCGCCTCGAGTTCAGGCTCACAGGCGACTAGTGCATTCACCACACCTGGTGCTCTAGGTACTTCTCCCAGTCAGATGATGGGCTTCATTCGAGATGCGATCTCTGGTTTGGAGTCTCGTCTGGTCCACGCGATGCATACGCAGGTGTCCGACGATATCCAGGCCCAGCTCTCCCAGGCTATCTCCCAGGCCCTCTCCCAGGTCAGCGTTCCTCCTCAGGCAGCACCATCGACATCAACACGGGCCCCTCATGTGAGTAAATTGATTTTGTTTTAACTTTCCTATTTTAACAGTCAATTTAGTTTTGTTTTGTTTAAAAAGGAAGAACTCAATTAGGTTTGGGGCCCAAAATTAGAAATACTAATCCGATCGGCCTCTGGTTTGTTCCAGCACGGCCAGGGTCATGATTGTGACTTGTGAAAACTGACGGAGTTCAATTCGGACTCCTAGTTTGAGCTCGACGCTCAAATTCACATTAAACAAGTTAGTTTAGTTTATAAATGAAGAACTTAGGTTTGGGGGTCTAAAATTAGAAATACTAATCCGATTGGCCTTCGATTTTTTCCAGCACGGCCAGGCGATGATTGTGACTTGTGGAAACTGACGGAGTTCAATTCTGACTCCCAGTTTGAGCTCGGCGCTTAAATTCACCTTAAGCATGTTAGTTTTGTTTTGTTTAAAAATGAAGAACTTAGGTTTAGGGGTCCAAAATTAGAAATACTAATCCGATCGGCCTCCGGTTTCTTCCAGCACGGTCGAGCTGATGAGTGTGACTTGTGGAAACTGACGGAGTTCAATTCGGACTCCCGGTTTGAGCTCGACGCTCAAATTAACATTAAGCAAGCTAGTTTAGTTTTAAAATGAAGAAGTTAGGTTTGAGGGTCTAAAATTAGAAATACTAATCAGATTGGCCTCCGGTTTTTTCCAGCATGGCCAGGGCGATGATTGTGACTTGTGGAAACTGACAGAATTCAATTCAGACTCCCGGTTTGAGCTCAGCGCTCAAATTCACCTTAAACAAGTTAGTTTAGTTTAGTTTAAAAAGGAAGAACTTAGCTAGGATTGGGGATTCAAAATTAGAAATACTTATCCGATCAGCCTCTGCTTTGTTCCAGCACGGTCGGGGTGATGAGTGTGACTTGTGGAAATTGACGGAGTTCAATTCGGACTCCAGGTTTGAGCTTGACGCTCAAATTCACATTAAGCAAGTTAGTTTAGTTTTAAAATGAAGAACTTAGGTTTGAGGGTCCAACATTAGATATACTAATCCAATTGGCCTCTGGTTTTTTTCAACACGGCCAGGGCGATGATTGTGACTTGTGGAAATTGACAGAGTTCAATTCAGACTCCCGGTTTGAGCTCGGCGCTCAAATTCACCTTAAGCAAGTTAGTTTACTTTAAAAAGGAAGAACTTAGCTAAGTTTGGGGGTCCAAAATTAGAAATACTAATCCGATTGGCTTCTGATTTTTTCCAGTACGGCCAGGGTGATGATTGTGACTTGTGAAAACTGACGAAGTTCAATTCGAACTCTCGGTTTGAGCTCGACGCTCAAATTCACCCTAAACAAGTTAGTTTTGTTTTGTTTTATTTAAAAAGGAAGAACTTAGCTAGGTTTGGGGGGTCAAAATTAGAAATACTAATCCGATCGGCTTCCGGTTTGTTCCAGCATGGTCTGGGTAATGAGTGTGACTTGTGGAAACTGACAGAGTTCAATTCGGACTTCCGGTTTGAGCTCGACGCTTAAATTCACATTAAGCAAGTTAGTTTAGATTAAAAATGAAGAACTTAGGTTTGGGGGTCCAAAAGTAGAAATACTAATCCGATTGGCCTCCGGTTTGTTCCAGTACAGCTAGGGTGATGATTGTGACTTGTGGAAACTGACGGAGTTCAATTCGGACTCCCGGTTTGAGCTCGGCGCTCAAATTCACCTTAAGCAAGTTAGTTTTGTTTTGTTTTGTTTAAAAAAGTAAGAACTTAGCTAGGTTTGGGGGTCCAAAATTAGAAATACTAATCTGATCGGCCTCTAGTTTGTTCCAACATGGTCAGGGCGATGAGTGTGACTTGTGGAAACTGACGGAGTTCAATTCGGACTCCCGGTTTGAGCTCGGCGCTCAAATTCACATTAAGCAAGTTAGTTTAGTTTAAAAATGAAGAACATAGGTTTGGGGGTCCAAAATTAGAAATACTAATCTGATTGGCCTTCGGTTTTTTCCAGCACGGCCAGGGCGATGACTGTGACTTGTGGAAACTGACAGAGTTCAATTCAGACTCTCGATTTAAGCTCGGTGTTCAAATTCACCTTAAGAAAGTTAGTTTAGTTTTGTTTTGTTTAAAAAGGAAGAACTTAGCTATGTTTGGGGGTCCAAAATTAGAAATACTAATCCGATCGGCCTCTGGTTTGTTCCAGCACAGTCGGGGCGATGAGTGTGATTTGTGGAAACTGACGGAGTTCAATTCGGACTCCCGGTTTGAGCTCGACACTCAAATTCACATTAGGCAAATTAGTTTAGTTTTAAAATGAAGAAATTAGGTTTGGGGGTCCAAAGTTAGAAATACCCGATTGGCCTCCGGTTTTTCCAGTACGGCCAGGGCGATGATTGTGACTTGTGGAAACTGTCGGAGTTCAATTCGAACTCCCGATTTGAGCTCGGCGCCCAAATTCACCTTAAGCAAATTAGTTTACTTTAAAACTGAAGAAATTAGGTTTGGGGCCCAAAATTAGAAATACTAATCCAATTAGGGTCCATTTGGTTGCATGTAAAACAGTTTTAGAGGGAAATAGTTTTCCACGGAATAACTTTTATGTGAAAATGAAAACGTAATTGTCTATTTGGTTGTTAGGAAAATATAAAGTTGTATGGAGAAGTATGAGATCTTATGATCTACTCAAATGAGAGAGAGTTATATACTCCTTGTGTATTAACACTATTCATCATTTTTTATTTTTTTTATTTTTAATATTTTTAAAAATAAAAAATTAAATAACTAATGAAAAATAAATAACTTTAACAAAAATAATTTAAAGTAGGAGAAATAAAATAAAAAACATTATTTGAATGAATAGTATTCTACAGATATTTTAATAAAAAAGTAAAAATTAAATTAACTAATAAAAAATAATTAAATTTAACAAAATTATTTAAATGAGTGAAAAAATAAAAAAATCAACTGGCATGAATAGTGTATAGAAGCTGTTTCTATAGCGCAACAGCAACAACCACGGAAAATGGCATCCGCGTTTTTTACGCGGATGCCAAAATCTGGAAATTTCAGGATCTGATTTTACAGATTTTGTTTTTTCAGGTTAATAAATGACGTAAGGAATAAGGTTTTCCTGAAAACCTTTTCTAAACTGAGGTTTTACACCTAACCAAACGCACCCTTAGCCTCTGTTTTTTTCTAGCACAACCAAGGCGATGATTGTGACTTATGGAAACTGACAGAGTTCAATTCGGACTCCTGGTTTGGGCTCGGCGCTCAAATTCACCTTAAACAAGTTTGTTTTGTTTTGTTTTGTTTAAAAAGAAAAACTTAGCTAGGTTTGGGAGTCCAAAATTAGAAATACTAATCCGATCACCCTCCGGTTTGTTCCAGCATGATCGGGACGATGAGTGTGACTTGTGAAAATTGACGGAGTTCAATTTGGACTCTTGGTTTGAGCTCGACGCTTAAATTCACATTAAGCAAGTTAGTTTAGTTTTAAAATAAAAACTTTAGGTTTGGGGGTCCAAAATTAGAAATATTAATCCGATTGGCCTCCGATTTTTTTTCAGCACGGCCAGGGTGATGATTGTGACTTGTGGAAACTGACGGAGTTCAATTTGGACTCCCGGTTTAAGCTCGGCGCTCAAATTCACCTTAAGCAAGTTAGTTCTGTTTTGTTTTGTTATAAAAGGAAGAACTTAGCTAGGTTTGAGGGTCCAAAATTAGAAATACTAATCCGATCGGCCCCTGGTTTGTTCCAGCACGGTCGGGGCGATGAGTGTGACGTGTGGAAACTGACGGAGTTCAAATCGGATTTTCGGTTTGAGCTCGACGCTCGAATTCACATTAAGTTAGTTAATTTAGTTTAAAAGTGAGTGAATAAAATCTAAAAATTTTAATAATTTATTGCTTATAGTAGTATTTAATTTTAACTTATTATTGTTATATATCCATTATAGGTTCCTTCATCGAGTGGCGTCGGAGGGGACAAGGACGAGGAGGACGAGGATGAGGATTCATGATTTTCTTTTCATTGTTATGAACATTTTATGTATTGTTGTGGACATTTTTATGTTTTATTATCGTTGACATTTTATGGACATTTTATTATTGTTGACATTTGTCATAGTATAGTTTTTATTTTTATTATATGCACAGGTTATTTTGTTTATATATATATATATATATATATATATATATATAATATATAATAGAGACCAATTAGTGACTGAATTGTGATAGCGACCAATACTATCAGTCACTATTTCAGTCACTAGAATAGTGACTAAAATAGTGACTGAATTATTTCAGTCGTTATTAGCGACCAATACAATCAGTCACTATTTCGATCACTAGAATAGTGACTGAAATAGTGACCGAATTTTTCGGTCTCTGATAGCGACCGAAATAATTTTGTCACTATTATAGGGACCGAAATGGTGACTGATTGTATCGGTCACTGATAGCGATCGAAACAATTCGGTCACTATCAGTGACTGATTAGTGACCGAAAGTTTTCGGTCACAGATTTGTGACAAAAAAATTTTCACCGACAATTTCAGTCCCTATTCAGTCACTACTCGGTCACTAAATTATTTAGAGACCGAAATTGTCGGTCTCCAAAACCGTTTTTTCTTGTAGTGAGCACAATATAAATTACAATATCATAGTTTGTTCAAAATTACAAACTAGAATTTCTGATCTCAAAAGGGTGGCACAGCCACGGCTTAAACAGATTTTTAAATCCCTAGAGATCGCCCAGCCTGAAGCACAAGCCTAGCAAGGAGGTCGGCTTGAGAGGGAATTTCCTCAGAGTGAAGCATCTGAAATGGGTGTGAACAAAGGCATGAGTTCTAAGGGAACTCAACAGACAAACCAACGAAGTTAAAAGCATAGGAGCATGGTACAAAGTAAAGTTATGAGTTTTTAGAGGCACAGGAGTTACACAAAAGTACATACATGGAAGACTTACAGATTTCATGTTTTCAGATATGCATGGATCATATTTCATAGACATGATTACTTGGCAGGGAAACAAAATCTTACAATTGGCATCAACAAAGCTCTCAGGGGATGCATAACATATAGCTAACCACCTGCCAAAACAGGATGTTACATATACATACATACTCAAAATTTCCTAACTTAGTGAGCCTAACCACCCACATTTAACCTGTGGGATGAAACCGTCGTCACGGCTGACCCCTCATGCATGACGCCAACCATGAGGAGTCCTAACCACCCTAGAGAGAAGGATCAAAGTCCCTTGCCAAGACAATCAGACATAGGATTTTCATAGGATATCCCAAAAGGGTTCGAATCAAAATTCTGAATCAAACATGCAGGCTCATAAATGGCACAGAACCGAGGAGTTGAGGGATGACTCTCAGAAGTTTCACAAAGGATCGAACATGCCGGTTCATATACAGAGGTGATGAGAGACTTCCAAAGGGATCAAAGGAGGGATTGGTTATGGCTACCTTAGCGTGGGGAAAACCAGTAGAAAATCCACAGGGAACAAGAAGGCCAATATCGCCAGCAAGCTGCTACGACTCCACGCTCAACCCTTTGATCTCCCAGCAGCAGAAGATAGCCAAAGTCCATTGGGGTGGCCACCAAGGCTATATAAGGGTTTTTTTATTTAAGGTGGGGCGATACTAACAAGGGGGTCTAGACACCTGGCCAACATGCAGACCAAAAGAAGATGCAAATCCCATGGATGAGACTGATGGCAGTACAAGTGGAAGGTTCATCACATGGCCAGCAACACGATCTGCGGAAAAGTATGAAGTGTACAGACAAACATAGGGGTCCCTGCCAGAAGTTGGCAAGCCAAAGGAGTCAGTTGATGATGATCATTCCAATAGTTTGACAAAAGCATAAGCACTACAAGATTATACTCAACTCTGATTCGCTAAGAGCTCAGAGAGGACATCGATTGTTGTTTAAAACATCGATTCCTTAAGTTAAAACATTGATTTCCTACTAAAACATCGATTACCTAGGCTAAAACATTGATTACCTAAGTTAAACATCGATTCCAACCTAAAACATCGATTTCCTAGGCTACAACATCGATTACCTAAGTAAAACATCGATTCCCTACTAAAACATCAATTACCTAGGCTAAAACATCGATTACCTAAGTTAAAACATCGATTCCCTACTAAAACATCGATTTCCTAGGCTACAACATTGATTACCTAAGGTAAAACATCAATTCCCTATTAAACATCGATTTTCTAGGCTAAAACATCGATTACCTAAGTTAAAACATTGATTCCCTACTAAAACATCGATTACCTAAGTTAAAGCATTGATTCCTTACTAAAACATCAATTCCCTACTAAACATCAACTTCCTAGGCTAAAATATCGATTACCTAAGTTAAAACATCGATTTCCTACTAAAACATCAATTTCGAAGTTCCACTTCATCATATACGAAGCTCCACTTCGACCGAAAACACAAATTCCCAACGGGGAACTCAAACTAAGACCTAGATAAGGTAATTAACAAGGTTCATGATAATAATACATGTCTCATTCCCATTTAACTCATAAGATAATGGTTAAATTCAAGGTATAAAAAGATAATTGAAAGAGTGATAAGGGCAACTAAGGGTTCGAAGTTGAAAAGGGCTATTACACTAAGTGGATCATCATCTCCATAATGATTCATTCAACTCATCGACTATAGATATACCAAGCTACTACGTCATAGCCCCCAGACGGTGTAGGGAGATCAAACCCATTGGACCTTTCTACCCACAATTACTATGTACCTATAGTCTCTCATCCATCTAATATCCCAAAGACCGTGTATAAGGCATGGTGCAGTCAGGCCAATATTATAGCACATCGAAAATTTGAACTACATAAAAACTCAAATATATGGAAATAAATAATTTCCATAATATCGGAGTATTTAAAACATACGTATCATTATCGTATGTGCCAAAACACATCGGAAAATTCCGTACAAATTATACATCAACCCTAAACATTATTACTAAATGTTCCACAAAGAAATTTGTGCCAAGAAAAATCGGATTAACCAAGTTTAAAGTGTTTTGCGACTTATTATCGTAATTCATGAATAAGTCGGAAAATCATTATCACACGTACTTGGATGGGTCAGAAAACTAAATAAAAATCATATATGGAATTCAAATAATATTCTCTAACGACCCATCAAGAAATTTGGTTCAATAAAAATCATTTAGGCTAGGTTTATGAGTTATTGTGACCGACTATCCAAATTAGGAAAACAAGTCGGAAAATCGTTAACGCGGAAATACGACGCAACCATAAATTAAATAAAAATGTTGGAGAGACTTCTAACATTATATATTAATGACCCAATACCATAATTGGACCAATGGACATCATTTGGCCCAAAAATCAAATAAAGCTAGAAAATGCAGGGAAATTCGTAACTTTAATTAGGCTGAAATTTGGAAGAGGCAATTTGAGTTGAATTGGGATGCAATCATACATTCTTGGCAACCCAAATTCGTACCTAACTATGGTGGGAGGTTTCCTAAAGCCTCACACACTCTAAAGGAGGAAGAAATCCTCAAAAGATAGGAAACTACTCTGTCAAAACCGCAACTTAGCTTTCCCAATCATAGTGGGACTCCTAAAAGACCATGGTTGCTTAAATACTTTTCACCAAACCCTAGGAATGAGTTTTAGAACTTGCTGGGGTCGTGTGGAGAAGTTCTTGGTGGCTGGGGAGCAGGAGCATCCACACCAAGCCGTTCTTTTTCCCCATTGTGTCTGCTGCGACCTGCACAGACCATCGTCTCGAAGTCGACCAAAGGTGAGTCAAACCTAAACCAAACCTTGCAAGGCTTATACCCCTGGAAAGAGGGTCAAGTCTACGTTCTAACTCAAGTGGAATGCCCAAATTCCATGCAGTATACGCGGAGCAGTAAGCGTTTTCCTCCAAGTGGTCTGAACACAGGTTTTCTGGAAAAATGAGAATTCTTCAACCCATAAGGTAGGTTGTCTCGGGACAATCCTTAATATATCCTATACCAATGTGTAGAGAATCAGGTTAACTTTCGTTTCCCACTAGTTTCATCAAATTTTAATGAGTATATTTTGAGTTATAAGTATTCTTCCAAAGTCGCGCACTGTTAGGGTTTTTTCCGTTCTTCTTATTATGCACGTGATTAGAGACCGAATTTGACTAAACTTCCTTCACGAAAGTTTTTGTACGGGAAGTCATGATCATCTTTTATGTTGGACATTTTGTCCACAAGTCTTTGTTTAGAGATTTATAGGCGTGGAAAGAGAGTCACTGCATGATACTGTGATTTCGGGCTACACTTGACTTTTTGTTCTTCACATGTTTTCTCAGGATTCGAGACTGAGTTAGATCAAACCCCCAACATCAAAGTTCTCCTACTAGTTGTCCTAGTCATCTTTTGTGTTGAATGTTTTGTCTAAATGTCATTCGTTAGAGAGTTATAAGAGGTAAGTAAATCCTGCATGAGACATGTTTTCGGATTACCCTTGACCTGTAGGTTTTTTTTCTGGAAGGGCACTAGTGTCGACACTACCTGAGCTAGTGACGACACACTGTCCCAAAACAGCCCAGAAGGTGTTCTGGGAAGGTCTCTAGTGTCGACACTACCTGATCTAGTGTCGACACACTGTCCCAGTTTGACTCAGAAAGTTTCTGGGAGCTGATCTAGTGTCGACACTACCTGATCTAGTGTCGACACACTGTCCCATATTGGCCAGAAGGTTTTCTGGAAACTGTCTCTAGTGTCGACACTACTTGACCTTTTTGACTTGTATTTGAAGCATTGTGTCGACACTACTTGATCTAGTGTCGACACTACTTGACCAGTTCTGCATGTTTTTGCTTTGTGTTCGAAGCATGGTGTCGACACCAGTATGGATTGTGTCGACACTACCTTTACAATATATTGCATGTCTTGGGTCTGTTCATTACATAATGTCTATTTAATGGCTTAAAAGTGTTTAACCCATTGAAAAATCCTTAATTACATGAATATTATTCTAATTGCTTTCTTAATAAAATGATCATACATGAAACTTGTGATTTACTCTTGTTACCATTCTAGCTTGATTCAAATGATGAATATTATTTTAAAATCTTGTAAACCCACATGTAGGTAAATGCATTGTTCACTGCATGCCATCATGTTAAGTGTTTTCCGAGAGTTTGAGACCGACGGTTTGTGAATTGACACGCGTACATCCCTACACACTTTACATCAAGGGCGTGCACTTCCTTTCTCTTCTTGTTCTCGTGAGCATGAATTACAATCTAGACTAAAGCCATTAATGTAAAGATTGAACTAAATTATAAATCATACCGTTCAGCTGCCGAATTTATCTCTTGACCATTGTCCTCATGGAATCATGTTCAATTTAATTATTTATTTCTTCTCATCATCATCGTGAACATGACATTACACATGCTACATTTTGAAACTCTCATTGGCCATTATTTATGACTGTGGGTATCTACATTTAAAATTTTACATGAGATGGCTGACAGGGCACGGCGTGTGTCCAAGGGCTCCAGTCTAGCCCCAATGACGGCGAGTCATAAATATACTGTTAACCATGGGGTATAATGATTACTGGCGTTGCATCTGCGCTGGGAGTACTTTCTTGCTTGTTGAATGTTAGATACATAACCACATACACGTGACCTGTGTGCATTCTTGGTGGATCTTTCCTTGGTGTACATTAGTGTCTACGTGCCTGATTAGTATTACTTGATCGTGCTTGTGCAATCTTGCTTGCTTGCTTGCGTGATATGGCCATCCTGCATTTATTGCAACTAGTGATATCTTGTTTTCTTGAAAACTATTGACATCAAGTGAAATCTTGCGTGCTTGTACAAAGTGGTCTATTGCTAGTTCTTTCTTGTCATCTTGTTCAAAATCTTATTCTATCTTGTTCACTCTATCCAGCTTGTTTTATATATCATGTTTAATGAGTTTTATTCGTACTTGCATATCATTCATCGTACTTGCCTAGTTCTAAAATGTTAATCACTTATACTATTGCCCGCACATTGAGATATAAATCCTACTGGGCTAGTTTGCTCATCCCCTACTTTTACCCAATCTAGGTGACTATGACATTCAAGAGGAAGAGCAAGTCGAGGATGGGAATGCGTCCGAGTGATGAGCGTTCCAATAATGAGTCTAGTTATAGTAGTTTATTTGAGAGTTAGAACATGTAGTAGGAAGTGAGGTATCATGTACTTTTGCTTTTATTGAGTCTCAGTCTTGTACTAGTTTCCAATTTTTATACAATAAGTTGAGATTTGAATACAATTTATTTTGAGTTCAACATTTGGGCCCTATTATGATGTTGTGTTGATACACATTTAGTGTATGCTAGCTAGAGGCATATTTGCCGACTGTCCACATCTCGGAATATCGACTCGAATTATTCTTCAAACCAATATCCGCTGCACAATTCTCGGGACGTGACAATCTAGTGGTATCAGAGCCTAGGAATACCAAATAGGATATGTCTCAGGAATAGGAGATACCTATGGAACGTAGGTCATGAAAAATTAAATACAGTTCTTGGTGAGAATGGGTAGAGACTGGGAATATGTTAGAAAGAATTAAACCCTCCTACCCATTGACTCTTATAATGTATCTAGAGACATTAATTGGTTTCCATCCTTTTCTCAGGAACCCTCATAACACTCTCACTCAACTGCAATGGCTCGCAACCAGTGGCAAGCTATGCAAGATACTGTGGCTGGACTTACTCAGGCCCTGCAAAATGTAGTTCAGGCTAGGAATCAAACTGCAGTTACAAGGAATGGAGCCGGTGATCTGCACCGAAAATTTAGGAGTTTAAACCCTCCTCGTTTCTCTGGATCCCCTGACCTAGATGAAGCAGAAAATTGGCAAGAGGAGATCGAAAGGATTTTCCAAGTAATGCAATGCACCAATAGGGAAAAAGTGGTACTGGCCACTTTCCAACTTACTAAAGATGTTCGAGCATGGTGGAAGGCCACCTCGGCCCACCTGCCAAACGTAACTGAACTAGAGTGGGCCGGATTCCTGGAGATATTCCTGGGAAAGTATTTCTCTGAGAGAGTGAAGGAGAAGAAGGCAGCAGAGTTTGCTGCACTAAAACAAAAGAGCATGTCTGTGGCTGAGTATGAGGCTCAGTTCGCACGACTTGCTGTATATGCCCCACATTTGGTGGGAACGGAAAGATTAAAGGCTAACCGTTTCATGGACGGGCTCAGGCCCATGTTCATTGAAAGGCTCGGACCACACAACATTCAAACTTACTCTGAGATGGTCCAAAGAGCTCAGCTGGTAGAAGACACCATGGCCAAAGTAGAGGGCATGAGGGGCAAGGACATCTCAAGGCCGACCTTTATAAAAAGGGGAGCAGTCGTTACAATTGGAACTTTCCCCAATAACAACAATAATAACTACAACAACAACAAAAGGCCAACCACGGGAAGGACTATAGCATGGAGAAAAAGATCAAAGTAGAAGAAACAACGACGGTTGAATATTGTAAATTTTGCAACAAGCCTGGGCATCAAGCGGACAAGTGCTGGAAGAAGGCCGGGGCTTGCCTGCGATGCGGGAGTCACAAACATTGTATACCGAACTGTCCTATGTTAAAAGACCAAGTTGGAAGGAACCAAGGAGTGGTAAAGCGTCAAGGACGCGTAAATGCAATAATGCAAGCGGAGCTTCCGGAAGGAGGTATATTTGTTAAACCCCTAGACTGATCTTATGATGTTTTCTTATTGGTACACTTCTAAGTGGGGGAGATCATTAAGGAGAAATTGAAAAGGAATAATCTAGTAGCGATACCATAGTTCATCTGGAGGATTAAGATGGAGTTATAACAACCGTGGAAGGGAAAATAGGAGTGGAAGGAACCAAATGAATAGTACGGGTGGCCATAGGTGTAGATTTTGGACTGGCATCCACGATGTTGAAACAAGTTGGAGGAATTAAATCTGAAACCAACTCAAGAATCATAATTATCAAAAGCCAATTAATGGTCTATGAATTTGGGGACCAAATTCTCTTAAGTGGGGGAGGGTGTAGCACCCCGAAAATTTTAACTACATAAAAACTCAAATATATGGAAATAAATAATTTCCATAATATCGGAGTATTTAAAACATACGTATCATTATCGTATGTGCCAAAACACATCGGAAAATTCCGTACAAATTATACATCAACCCTAAACATTATTACTAAATGTTCCACAAAGAAATTTGTGCCAAGAAAAATCGGATTAACCAAGTTTAAAGTGTTTTGCGACTTATTATCGTAATTCATGAATAAGTCGGAAAATCATTATCACACGTACTTGGATGGGTCAGAAAACTAAATAAAAATCATATATGGAATTCAAATAATATTCTCTAACGACCCATCAAGAAATTTGGTTCAATAAAAATCATTTATGCTAGGTTTAAGAGTTATTGTGACCGACTATCCAAATTAGGAAAACAAGTCGAAAAATCGTTAACGCGGAAATACGACGCAACCATAAATTAAATAAAAATGTTGGAGAGACTTCTAACATTATATATTAATGACCCAATACCATAATTGGGCCAATGGACATCATTTGGCCCAAAAATCAAATAAAGCTAGAAAATGCAGGGAAATTTGTAACTTTAATTAGGCTGAAATTAGGAAGAGGCAATTTGAGTTGAATTGGGATGCAATCATGCATTCTTGGCAACCCAAATTTGTGCCTAACTATGGTGGGAGGTTTCCTAAAGCCTCACACACTCTAAAGGAGGAAGAAATCCTCAAAAGATAGGAAACTACTCTGTCAAAACCGCAACTTAGCTTTCCTAGTCATAGTGGGACTCCTAAAACACCATGGTTGCTTAAATACTTTTCACCAAACCCTAGGAACGAGTTTTAGAACTTGCTGGGGTCGTGTGGAGAAGTTCTTGGTGGCTGGGGAGCATGAGATCATCCACACCAAGCCGTTCTTTTTCCCCGTTGTGTCTGCTGCGATCTGCACAGACCATCGTCTCGAAGTCGACCAAAGGTGAGTCAAACCTAAAACAAACCTCACAAGGCTTATACCCCTGGAAAGAGGGTCAAGTCTACGTTCTAACCCAAGTGGAGTGCTCAAATTCCATGCAGTATACGCGGAGCAGTAAGCGTTTTCCTCCAAGTGGTTTGAACACAGGTTTTCTGGAAAAATGAGACTTCTTCAACCCATAAGGTAGGTTTTCTCGGGCCAAACCTTAATATATCCTATACCAATGTGTAGAGCATCAGGTTAACTTTCGTTTCCCACTAGTTTCATCAAATTCTAATGAGTATATTTTGAGTTATAAGTATTCTTCCAAAGTCGCGCACTGTTAGCGTTTTTCCCGTTCTTCTTATTATGCATGTGATTTGAGACCTAATTTGACTAAACTTCCTTCACAAAAGGTTTTCTAATTGAAGTAATGATCATTGTTTATGTTGGACGTTTTGTCCAAAAGTCTTTGGTTAGAGAGTTATAGGCGTGGGAAGAGAGTCACTGAATGATACTGTGATTTCGGGCTACACTTGACTTTTTGTTCTTCACATGTTTTCTTGGGATTAGAGACTGAATTAGATCAAACCCCCAACATAAAAGTTCTTCTACTAGTTGTCCTCGTCATCTTTTGTGTTGAACGATTTGTCTAAATGTCATTCGTTAGATAGTTATAAGAGGTATAAGTAAATCCTGCATGAGACATGTTTTCGGGTTACCCTTGACCTGTAGGTTTTTTTTCTGGAAGGGCACTAGTGTCGACACTACCTGAGCTAGTGTCGACACACTGTCCCAAAACAGCCCAGAAGGTGTTCTGGGAAGGTCTCTAGTGTCGACACTACCTGATCTAGTGTCGACACACTGTCCCAGTTTGACCCAGAAAGTTTCTGGGAGCTGATCTAGTGTCGACACACTGTCCCATATTGGCCAGAAGGTTTTCTGGAAGCTGCCTCTAGTGTCGACACTACCTGATATAGTGTCGACACTACTTGACCTTTTTGCCTTGTATTTGAAGTATTGTGTCGACACTACTTGATATAGTGTCGACACTACTTGACCAGTTCTGCATGTTTTTGCTTTGTGTTCGAAGCATGGTGTCGACACCAGTATGGATTGTGTCGACACTACCTTTACAATATATTGCATGTCTTGGGTCTGTTCATTACATAATGTCTATTTAATGGCTTAAAAGTGTTTAACCCATTGAAAAATCCTTAATTACATGAATATTATTCTAATTGCTTTCTTAATGAAATGATCATACATGAAACTTGTGATTTACTCTTGTTACCATTCTAGCTTGATTTAAATGATGAATATTATTTTAAAATCTTGTAAACCCACATGTAGGTAAATGCATTGTTCATTGCATGCCATCATGTTAAGTGTTTTCCGAGAGTTTGAGATCGACGGTTTGTGAATTGACACGCGTACATCCCTACACACTTTACATCAAGGGCGTGCACTTCCTTTCTCTTCTTGTTCTCGTGAGCATGAATTACAATCTAGACTAAAGCCATTAATGTAAAGATTGAACTAAATTATAAATCATACCGTTCAGCTGCCGAATTTATCTCTTGACCATTGTCCTCATGGAATCATGTTCAATTTAATTATTTATTTCTTCTCATCATCATCGTGAACATGACATTACACATGCTACATTTTGAAACTCTCATTGGCCATTATTTATGACTGTGGGTATCTACATTTAAAATTTTACATGAGATGGCTGACAGGGCACGACGTGTGTCCAAGGGCTCCAGTCTAGCCCCAATGACGGCGAGTCATAAATATACTGTTAACCATGGGGTATAATGATTACTGGCATTGCATCTGCGCTGGGAGTACTTTCTTGCTTGTTGAATGTTAGATACATAACCACATACACGTGACCTGTGTGCATTCTTGGTGGATCTTTCCTTGGTGTACATTAGTGTCTACGTGCCTGATTAGTATTACTTGATCGTGCTTGTGCAATCTTGCTTGCTTGCTTGCGTGATATGGCCATCCTACATTTATTGCAACTAGTGATATCTTGTTTTCTTGAAAACTATTGACATCAAGTGAAATCTTGCGTGCTTGTACAAAGTGGTCTATTGCTAGTTCTTTCTTGTCATCTTGTTCACAAATCTTATTCTATCTTGTTCACTCTATCCAGCTTGTTTTATATATCATGCTTTAATGAGTTTTATTCGTACTTGCATATCATTCATCGTACTTGCCTAGTTCTAAAATGTTAATCACTTATACTATTGCCCGCATATTGAGATATAAATCCTACTGGGCTAGTTTGCTCATCCCCTACTTTTACCCAATCTAGGTGACTATGACATTCAAGAGGAAGAGCAAGTCGACGATGGGAATGCGTCCGAGTGATGAGCATTCCAATAATGAGTCTAGTTATAGTAGTTTATTTGAGAGTTAGAACATGTAGTAGGAAGTGAGGTATCATGTACTTTTGCTTTTATTGAGTCTCAGTCTTGTACTAGTTTCCAATTTTTATACAATAAGTTGAGATTTGAATACAATTTATTTTGAGTTCAACATTTGGGCCCTATTATGATGTTGTGTTGATACACATTTAGTGCGTGCTAGCTAGAGGCTTATTTGCCGACTGTCTACGTCTCGGAATATCGACTCGAATTATTCGAAATAATATCCGCTGCGTAATTCTCGGGACGTGACAAATATAAAATCCATTTGAGTCTCACTCTTATCAGATTCTTCCGAAGAACTCATTCTCTCTCAATCCGATCAACCCTAACCAGAGATTTTCTTGAGTAAGAACACATGGAATATTCCTCTCATGATACTGAGAGTGGATAATCTTTTATTGACACTCAATTGCCTTTGTAAGGTTGACTACCATTAACTGACTGTACTAGATCTGAAACTTCCAGACTTATAAGTCTAGTACCAAATAATGGAGTATTCAAACAAGTCATCTTTGATGTCTCAAGTCTAAGGACTAGTTACACAACTAATCGATGTCTGACAATTAGGTATCACCAACCATATAGCATCTTGAGAGCGGACCATTTAGTGAACTCATTCTCCAAGGAGCACCTGCAATTTACCCCTAGTGTCTCCACACAAGCAACTATGAGACCAGCTACCTCCATCATATGGACGCGTGTATAGCACACTAGTTTGTCTGATTATCTCGATGTCCTTCTTGAGTAACCTATGACAGGGAATATTTAGGATTTGTAAGAGGATATGTCTCATTATCATGATCTCATCATGATCCTAATCCTTAACCATCATCTCATGTATGTAATATAGATTGAGAAAATGTCATTAATATTATTGCCAAAAGAGATTAATATAAGATTACAAGTGTCATCACTAATGTGAGTTGGCTTGCAGGACACTCATAACTAGGAATCTCCCACTAGACCTAAAGCCAATCACCTACATGCATGATCCCAACAGACCTCATAAAGAGTGAGGATGCGATGGACAACCAAGAGGGGAGGGGTGAGTTGGTTGTCGCCCAATTTAAAATCTTTTACACAAAATACATAAGACTCAATTAATCAAACCTATTATACGATATGCACAGCGGGATATAATAAGTATATAGACAAAATTGACTATCCTAACGTGCATAGAACGGAGGTAGAAGAAAACAGATCAAACTGCCCATGCACGCAGAATTTAGAGTGGTTCAGCAAACACCCCCCCCCCCCCCCTCGTGTGCGCCTACATCCACTACCCACACCCCTGTGAGGATTTCGTGAACCCACACCCCTGTGAGGATTTCCCCTAACTTGTTTCCCAAGTACACGCATAAACCCTCACACACACACGGTTGTTTCCAGGGACAACACAAACCCCACCTCCTTTCTTGGGGACGAGACAACCTGATGTGTATACGCAGCATGCACTACACACCAACCAAAGACATGTTCACAAACCAAGCACACACACACACCCATAGATGTTTGTGTAAAGAAATTGAAGTACAATTCTCAACCCAAGAACAAGAGAAGAAAGATGAAAAATCATAGTTGAAAATTCTCCTATTTTGGCGTGGTTGAGAAACGTCGGAGAAGAACATGAAAGCTTGCACAAACTTTCCTAGATGTTGTACTATGGATGCACGGTCTTCTGAACATCCAACACCTTGAACTTGCACAACAACCCTTGAAGAAATTGTCTAGAAAGTGCTCTGGTCTGCTGGTTCGTCCTTTGCCCTAGCCTTGGTGCAAAAAGTTCTCCAACTGTGTATCCTTCTCTACACACATGGAAAATGCCTCCCTTTATATACCAACTTGCCAAAGACTTGACCTTGGCCGTGGATGATAACAAAATCTCATCCAAATCCAAACTTGGAAAGAGACCTATCCAAATATGGAACTTGTGTTCCCGTAATCGGTCGACCAATTTCACCAAGTTGGTCGTCCAATTCTGGAATTAGCTTCACGACTAGTCTTCTTCTTCTTATGCTTCAGAAAAAGCACCAAATCGGTCATCCGATTTCTCCAAGTCCATCGTCCGACTCTGTAACTGTCCCAACTCCAAAACGCACTGGCTAGGTCGATCATCAATTGATTGGCCCTCTGTTCTTCAATCGATTGGCCCTCTATTCTTCAATCGATTGAACCTTTGTGCTCCAATTGATTGGATCCTTACTTCACCAATCGGAATCCCCTTCATCAATCGGTTGGCTTCCCATAATCGGTCGACCGATTCTTGAAGGTCGGTTGTCCGATCTTCTGACTATCATAGCACCAGTTTGTACTGGCTAGATCGGTCGACCGGTTTCTTCAGGTTGGTCGACCGATCGATTTTTTACAAAAGTGCATAAATCAAGTCAGTCTTCTATTCCAGCTTTGTCCAAGCCTTGACCTTTGTGAAGTCCACTTCATGTGTGACTTTTGACATACTTTGTTGCACACTTAACACACAAGTTAGACCCTCAAATCAAATATAAATAATTTAAACACTTGGGTCATCAACATGAGTTATACTTAGTGTTTTGGTGATTTTCTCAACATGAGTTAAACTTAGTGTTTTTGTGATCATCAAAATCTACATAGTACAACACCTCGGTGTCGTTAAAAAATATTATGAGTCAATGACTTTGTCAACGGATCTGCAATGTTATCTTCAGATAGAACTCTTTCCACCGCTACATCACCATGAGCCATGATCTCTATGATCAAGTGGAACTTCCTCAGAACATGCTTAGACTTCTAGTGAGACCTAGGTTCAATCACCCCGTTATTGTCGCAAAACATTGGAATCGACTCCTCATGGCCTGACAAGACTCCTAGATCTGCGATGAACTTATTCATCTAGACTTCTACCTTTGCTGCTTCTGTTGCAGCAATGTACTCCGCCTCTATGGTCGAGTTAGCAATAATCCCTTGGTTGGAACTCTTCCAACTTACTACTCTTCCATTCAGAGTAAACACAAACCCCAAGTTAGACTTTCTATCATCGACATTGAACTGAAAACTCGAGTATGTGTAGCCTTCAACCTTGAGGCTACTTCCTCCATATGCCAGTGAAAGATCCTTAGTCTTTCTCAAGTACTTAAGGATACACATTACTACTTTCCAGTATTCCAAAATTGGATCTGCCTAATACCTGCTCATAACACTTAGAGCATGTGCTATATCAGTCCTAGTACATAGCATATTTGTAGCAACCCGAATTTTTTAAAATATAAATAAATAAGAGAACTCATTATCACATGCAAGATATTTCCACTGAATTAAATGAAAACATATGTTCGGACACTAAATCGTAAATTTCACGGAGTGATAAAGAAAACGGGTCAGGACATGAATAACCAGGATGGCCAATGTTGAACAAAGTCTTAAGATAAATAAATCCGATAACGATAAAGGCGATTATCATAGATATAAAATCAATTCAGAATCACACAAAAAGTTATGAAGACAAACTAAATAAAGTTATACAACTAATAGTAAATAAATTAGGGTCAGACAAGCATGATTAGGTTAGTAAAACCATAATCTCCAACTTAAGATGATAAAACATGATAATGTCGAAAACCTGTTATTTCATATAACGAATTAAAGTAAAATAGATGTTTGAGGTCAAATCATGTTTATTGGGCCAATACAACTCTAAATGGACAAAAGATCAAAACCCAATAGCAATAAACACCAAAATTCGTGACCATAAATATGCAAAAATTAGGAAAGGGCAAATTAGGGTTTAAACTAATACTATTAGCCAAGCATAGTAACCCAAACCGTGGCCAACCATGCTGAGAGCTTTCCTAAGGTTGTAGCTACTCCTATTGGGAGGAGAAATCCCAATATATGGAAGGGTATATGTTATATGCATAAATCACAACCCACCATTCCTAGCCTCATTAGGACTAGAAATAAATCCTAAAACTATAAGATATCACCACAAAACTTTTAGGGGAAGTTTACCATTGTGTTGGGGATGTGAAGAGGTGGGTTTGAGCTCTGGGAGAGGAGGAGATCGGTCAGGAGGACACCATCTTCTCCAACTTAGTCTCTGCTGCGACCTGTGAAGAAGACCTTCTTAGATCCACTACAAGGTAGGTGTTCTCAGGCCAAAACTAAACTAGGACTATACCATTTGAAAGAGCATCGTGTCTAGTTTACTTTGCATCTATTTTGTCTAATTTCCATCAAGCATGCTCGTCGTATTAAGCATTTTCCATAAATCGCGCAAGTTTAGGGCTTTTCATAGTTATGCAGTGTTTTACGCAAATCGAGGCCATTTTGGGTCAAACCAAAACCATGGTTTGTTTCTTCTGGATGTCTTGAACACTTTTCATGATGAGAGTTTTGTCTAAAAGTCATTAGATTTCAAGTTATAAGTCTATCATGAAGGGTGTATTGTTTTTCTGCATTTTCGGGTAAGATCCAAGAACACGACGTATCCAGACGTCGTGATTCTGCATGCATGAACGTGATGTACTGGTACATCGCGATTCAAAAAAAGGTGACCGAGTCTTCCATCGTGATTTAAGTTCTGACCGGTCAACCCTGACACCTCAAACTGTGTGTCGCGTGGGTTTCTGGACCCGATTTGGTAGTTTTCCCGCCCATCCAATTTTCGTACAGTTTTTATATGGGAAGTTGGAAGTTGATTCTTGAACTTGACGTATCGAAGCATCGCGATTCAAGAATTCGTCGCATTAGTGGTTGGTAATCGATCTAGCAATCGATTTCGTCTGAAATGCGACATGAAGGTCTGTCGCGACTTTGATTAGGTAATCGATCAGGTAATCGATTCAGGTCTGAAAGGCAACCAACTATCCTATCGTGATTTAAACGCGATAGGAAGGTCCATCACAATTTTGTGCCTTTACACCGAGTCTTGTTTAACTATGTTCGGTTCTTTGAAAAGTGACGTCTAAGCCCGTCGCGATTCAAAGACCGACTCGAGACTGTTCCTTTCAGTTTGTCAATCAACATGTGTATTATCTTAGTCTAGAAACATGGTACTTAGTTGTGCATGGACCTAAAAGTGATCAACCCATTTGAAAACTATAAAGACGTGAATATGATTCTAATGTACGATATGAATTGATTGATCTTATATTCATTTGATTATCATCTTGTGATCTAGCTTGATATAAAATCTATCATGATAAGTCATGATATGAATCTGTGGAGGATACATGTTAGAATAAATTTGCTTGGTTTAGAGCTTTCATATTATGTTACTTGTTACATGCGGATTTTACTTATTACGTGCTTTTCGAGGTTTCCATATTTGTTCATCCATTGCACACATGTTTAGGAAAGCTCCGTGTGATGACACTTACACGTTGCACGATTAGGCACACCTCTCTTGGGGAATTGGAAGCTCTCTTTCGGTCATTCCATATTGGCAAACTATCGACTTTTTCCTTAAGACCTTTATAAGTCTCCGTACTTTGTGGATTCCCTCATAGAGGCCGAGCTGGTTGTACCATGAATTACCCTGGAGATAGAGAGCACTTGTACTATGTACGATTTGTCATTAGTCATACTCTTGTCAAGACACTAAAGAATTATGGAACATAAGATACACCGTTATGCTGTCCAATTAATCTCTCGAGCTTTTGTCATATCTTGAACTCTATGAATGATCATGTCCTATTACTATGAGCTTGTTATTGGAAAACTGTGGCCATAATATGTATATGTTTGATCGGCACAACGTGGGACTTTAGTCCATTTGACTAATGTCTGTGCAATAAGGGCCCTGTCTGGTCCTAGGGAGGAGCGCCCCAACGTACTTATTAACCATGGGAGTATAAACTTGTGGTGCGTGGCATGGCACTGGCATGTGTGCAAGATTTGTGTGAATGTGCCTTCGTTTGATATGATAAGTTCGATATGATACATTTGACCATGTGAATATGTGTTATTTGTGTGAATATGGCCAGTTCTTATTTATGTAATACGATCTCATCCTTGAATTCCTTGTCCAATGCTTATGCAAGTCAGTATAAGATCCATTATGGTATCTGTGGATGATTATACTCTGTTTAGCTATTTAGCTTGTTAGAAATGCATGCATGTATAGTCATCATGTTCTTGTCAAGATCCTGCTTAGTAAATATGCTAATCACGTATATTAGTGCCTGCACATTGAGATGTAAATCCTACTGGGCTAGTTTGCTCACCCTATCATCCTATACATTTCAGGTTGTGAAGATAAGGAATATATTAAACAATGGGACTTATGCGCTGCGTGTGGAGTACACTTTAGAGAGTCTTTCTTTATTCCAGTTAGTGAGAGATTGGTAATCATTGTAATTTTGTTTTTCTTTGAGAGTTAGAAGAGGTTAGTAGTGGAGAGTTGTTCTTATTTTGACATTTAGAGATTGTAACATTCAGTTAAGATGAATAAAAGAGTTTGATTATTGAATTAATGGCCCTATTGATATTAGTCATTTTTCTTGCTTCTAAATGCTTGCTTGTTCGTCGCGTTTCCGATTTAATTCCGCTACTAAAAATCAGGGCGTGACAATATCAAACATGATAGTGCAGAGACATAAGGGATTCTATCCATGTTTTCCCTTTCTTCTAGAGTGTTTGGAGACATACTCCTAGAAAGTGAAATTTCATGTCTCATCAGTATGAGACCTCTTAGAATTTTTCATGTCAAACCTTTTGACAATGGTGTCTATGTACTTGAACTGGGACAAGCCAAGCATCATCTTGGATCTATCTCTATAGATCTGAATCCCCAAAATGCAAGATGCTTCCTCTAAGTCCTTCATAGATAAATTCTTTGATAAACAAGCCTTCACTGTGGGTAACATTCCTGCATCATTCCCAATGATAAGGATGTCATCCACATACAATACCAAGAAGGTGATAGCACTCCCACCTACCTTCCTGTACATGCAAGACTCATCTCCATTCGTAACGAAATCATAAGATCTGACTGCTTCATCAAATCTTATGTTATAACTTTGGGAAGCTTGCTTTAGTCCATAAATGGATCTAAGCAACCTGCACACCTTATCTGGACTTTCCTTGGAAATGAATCCCTCAGAGTGTATCATATACACCTCTTCCTCCAAGATGGCATTGAGGAATGCAATTTTTACATCCATCTGTCAGATTTCATAATCATGGTGTGCTACAATGGTTATTAGGATTCTGATGGATTTCAGCATGGCAGCGAGCAAGAACATTTTTTCATAGTCAACACCTTGCCTTTGACGATATCCTTTAGTCACAAGCCTTGCTTTATAGGTCTCTAACTTTCCATCTACTCCAATCTTTTTCTTGAAGATCCACTTGCATTCATTGGGTACAATAGTCTCATGTGAATCAGCTAGGTTCTAAACCTTGTGGGAGTACATGGAATCCATATTAGAATTCATGGCCTTTTGCAACTTCTTGGAGTCTATGCTCATAATAGCCTCCATGTAGATCTAAGGATCAATATTCTTGGAGTCATGTCCCTTGATATATCCCACGTATCTCTCAGGAGGGATATGTACTCTACTTGATCGACGCAAAGTTGGATCTTGTATGATAGGTGTTTGAACAGACTCTCCATGTGGAATGGTGCTTGAGTCAGGTTCTCCAACCTCACTTAATTCTATCATGCTCCTAATGTTTCCAAAAAGAATGTGTTCCTTCTCAAGAAACACTGTCCTCTTGGGAACAAAGACCTTTTGAACCTCATGGTGATAGAAATAATATCCCTAAGTTTCCTTGGGGCATCCCACGAATAAGCACATTTCCTTAATTCCAACTTATCGAGATCGTGTCTCTTAATGTGGGTGGGGTCACCCCAAATCTTAACAACCTTAAGATCGGGTTCTTCCCTTTCCATATCTTATATGGAGTGGACACTATCGCCTTGTTGTGCATTTGTTTATGCAAAAATATTATTTATTGTTTTGATTATGACAAAATCAGTTTTCCAATTTAAGGCATGAACTGTAAGTAATAACTCATCTCATTGCATGTAATATAACTTGCATAAAGAACAATAACTCTTATCCATGTTAAAGGCATGTTTGTATTATAGACATACTATGTCATCACATCAAGCTATAATTTCTTCAAAGTCCACATCGACTAGTATATATGTATTATATGAGTCGAAGTCCTACTCCAACTCTTAGACAGTCGAAGTGAGACATCGATTGGTGAATAAGTCATGCAAGTTGAAGTCCTACTCTGACTCCTGGATAGTCAAAGTGAGACATCGATTGGTGAACAAATATCACCTGTCAAAGTGTCACTTCGACTACGAACCAGTCGAAGTTAGGTATCGATTGATGAACAAATCTCGCCAGTCGAAATGTCACTCTGACTCTATTCCAACTGAAGTTCCACTTTGACTGATTACATTATTTTTCTATTCCAGCAAAAGTTCTACTTCGACTGACTACGTTATTTTTATTGCCGGTTGAAGTTCCACTTCGACTGACTACCTAATATTTTGAGCAGATGACATTCATATCTTGACCAGTCGAAGTTTCTATAATATCTTATCGATTGATGACCAAGTTTGCATCAATTGGTGTAATGTTGTTCTGATTAATTTTATAATGGCTTGTTTAACCTTGTATTCAGATTACTGAACAGTTTTCATATCAATTGGAGAACAAATAGCATGTTACACATCAAATAATGTTATTTTCAATTTATTGAATCATCTGCCTGGTTGTGTCTACACATGCCTTCTTATATGATGACACACACATTTAATTCAAGCTCTTAATAATTTATAAGTCCATTACTCTCTTAATCTTTGCAGTTGAAGTTAAACTTCGAATCCTTTAAGTTTCTGAAGTTAAACATTCAATTTGTTATTATTGCTCATCTTGTACTTATGTTCTCTGCACTTTAGTTTAAAATTTTTTAATGATAACATATATGGAGTTATTGTATTTTAGAATGTTCCTTGACAGATGTTTGATTTAGAAGTTATCTACCAGTGTCCTTCAAATTGACAAAGCTTTCCAGATTTTAAGGAAAGTAGTCTGCAAACTAACTGCGTGTCGAGCAGGCATCCAGTTTACCTTAAATGCTCACCTATCCCTTTACATTCTTTTGAACATGTACCTTCTATCTGAAATAGAAAGAAGTTCAAAGTCTTATCGTTTATTCCTATTGTCTAATAGATTACTGCTACCATTCTAACCGTAGACAAGAGAAAAGATTCTGCATGGGTATGGTGTTTAAAGTTAATAAATGCTACTGTCTATAATAGCATGCAAGATATCCAAAATAGTTATCAAAGATGTCATTACATAGAAGACATGTGAACGTTACTCTCAAGCCATCTTTACAAGGCTAGAATGTCATATCTCAAATGGCTAAATTCAAATGGATAGTTGAAGATTCTGAAGGTTGTATAAAAGCATTCTAAGTTGAAGAGAGCACATAAGAAAGTGAAATAGATGGATGCATGAGAAAAGAAAGAAAAGAGAGATCTGAAAAAGAGCAATATGTTCCAAGCAACAAACTCCAAGCATTCAAGTTCTCGAGCCTTCAAGAAGTTTGTTGTTGGGTGGATTAGAATTCTTAGATCATTTTCTTAGAGTCCACCTTAGAATCAGAAAAAGAGAAGTGCTACAATCCTTCTTCCTTTAGATCTCTTTCTGTACGTGCTTGCTTATTCTCTGAGCAACACTCAGTCTGTAATCTTTCTAAGTTATAACCAGCAAGGAGTTTGCTCCCTGTGTGTTCCCCTTTTGTAGAAGGGAGGGGTTACTGCGGTAGGAGGTTGTGTGTCCCTCTGTGAAGGGAAGACTTGCTTGGGTGCAAGTGGTTGTAATACCCCTCTTTGAAGGGAAGACCACGTACTCTTAGTGGTTAGTGAAATACCCAAGGCAATGTTTGGGGGCTGGACGTAGCACCCCTGTTGGAGAGGAGATCCGAAGCATTATAAATCTCTTGTGCATTTGTGTGTGATTGCTTCCGCTATTTTTATTCTTATTTTACATGCTACACTAACCATTAACTTAATCTTTAGTAATTTTTCAGATCTAACTCTCTTAGTAGAATTTTCAAATGTCTGATTCACCCCCCTTTAGGACACTTAAGCTTCATCTCGATCCAACAAGTGGTATCAGAGCAAGGTTTTTTCCAAAGAATCTAACAATTCAAGAAGAGATGGGAGCAGAGATGCACAACCCTAAAGGACAATCAGTGACAAGTCCACCATTCTTCAATGGTGAAGACTACTAATATTGGAAGATGAGAATGGAATGTTTCATCCGAGGCACAGATTTTGATCTGTGGCAGGTAATAGAACAAGGTGATTATACTATCCTTGTTGAAAGCTCATTTGAATGGTCATTAGCCGATAAGAGGCATATGTCACTAAACTATAAAGCTAAAAATTATCTTTGTTGTGCATTGTCTAAGAAAGAATTCAATAGATTTTACATCTGCTAAAGAAATATGGGTGTAAGACCCGGCCCTCTTGGGCCCTTGGCCCCGTCCTCAGGGTCGCGGCAGGCACCCTGGTTGCGACATGGTCAGGCCAGGGGAGCCCATCGCAACAGGCTTTGTGACGCGGCACACATGGCCATTGCGACATGGTCGCGACGGGGGTGCGCGTCACGTTCTTTTCGCAGCGTCTGGAGGCGTCGCAACTGCTTTTCTGACCGATGTGACCATTGTCCTTTCTATCAGAATGGCTTTGTCGGGTGTCAAGTGCATACAACGTTGATGCGACCTGTCAGGCTGTCGCGTTCTGATTTCCCAGTCTTCGAGGTTGGACCACCTTTTGGGGTCGCGCCATGGGTGGCCGTCGCGACATCGTCGCGATGCTCTTGGGCATCTTGACATGGTCGTTGTCGTGCCGGGCCGACCCATCGCATCTTGGGGCCGCCCATTCCTTCCTCTTCTTCCTTCTTCTCCCTCTCCCAAGCCCTCTTGTGTTCTTCGGCGGTTTTGGGTGCTCGTGGCAAGGCGGTGACGTCTCCATCGTGCAGGGGACGTGCTCGTGGTGCTTGGAGCGAGGAGGAGGTGGCCATTCTGACGTGAAGGCCCCAACGGGTTGGCTCTACACTTGGAGATAGGGACCCTCTTCTCCCACTCGTTCTAAGCATGCTCCCTTCCCCATGAGATTCTTGTGTTCTCCGTGGTTTGGGGTTGTGGGGTGTGTAAGAATCATGCTCGTGTGAGTGAGGATTTCATCGAGCATAGATTCATAGTAAATCCATGTTTCGTGGGGTTTAAGGATGGTTTGGATGATTTATGAGCTTTCCTTTATGTTCCTCGGCCAGACTACGACGGTTACTGTTGTGTACTTAGTGTTCCTGCCTCACTCTGACGAGACGTGGAGGTTTGGACCTGGGTCGAGGATAAGACGTCAGTGGATGCACCTGACCGGTTGACTAGTGGTAGTGTTTTCCGTAGCTAGTGTCTCTTGTTTAGGCAGAGTTCTCCCTGTCTACGTAGCCAGCCGTGTGGTGGTCACGACATGCAAGTTCTACGGAGTTTCCAATTGTGGTGTTCTCCGTGTTGTTGGTAGTTAGTAGCTTTGCTTCCGCACTTCCGTTCGTAGGTAGAAGATATAACCGTTGTCTTTTAATTAAGTACATAGTTTTGACTACCTATTAGAGCCAGTAGGAGATTGGTAGTCCCTACTGAGCTTCTGTTGTGAAGCTCATCCCTTCCTTTTTCCAGGTGAGACTTCTCAGCAGCGGCAGGGCGCACACCGGGAGGAGGAGACGGGGTGGTAGTCGTGGTCCCCATAGCTAGCAGTGGTTCCCCCCTCTCAGTGTACGTCACCCTCGAGGTATGCCCCTAAGGGACTTGTCCTTTCCCTATCTTTACTTGTACTAGTTGTGTGTGTTGGGACTCTACCTAGAGCGATATGCAGCGGTCTCGCTCTTCTTTTTGCTTCCGCGTGTGTGCTTCTAGTTCAACAGTTGACGTTTACTTCCTTTACATATTCTGTTAGACTTATATTATAGCCCTTCCGAGTCTCCAGATCCGTGGGCGGCGACCGTGAAAATCGGGTCGGGTTCTCGAAGTCGTTACAGTTGGTATCAGAGCGAGAGTCTGATAGGACTTGTAGAGGATCTAAACTGCAATAAGAAGTCCCAATAGTAGTAAAAGTACATTGCTAGCCGCCCGAGTTGGTATTGTTAACCTTGTTGGTTGTGTGCCGTGCAAGATATGGCTACGTGCAGGCACAGGCAGGTCAGAGAGCTGGTAGAGCAGCAGGATGAGTCGGATATGCCCGCGCAGGGGCAGGTCCAGGAGGAGGTGTCAGTAGAGGAGTCTGTGGCACAGCCTTAAGGAGCAGTGGCAGTAGTAGTAGTAGGCGGGCGACAACAGTAGGAGTACCAGCCTCAACCACAGCAGTACACAGATTGGTTTCCCTTGGCGGAGCAGTTCTTCAGGACCCTATACCAGAGAGCGTGGCAACCTGGGCAGGAGGCAGGGGGTGGTCAGCCTCCAGTACCTCCCCCAGTGGTACCGGAGCAGCAGGCAGATCCAGAGGTAGAGCAGCCAGTAGTTCAGCAGTCATCGAGTACTGGGAGTACCTGGCTAGTCGGAGGAGGATGGTTGTCACGGAGGACAGGACCGCCCTCTTGGAGAGGTTCTTGCGTCTCTGACCACTGATGTTCTTTGGTGAGTATGATCCAGACAAGGCAGAGAGTTGGATGCACGAGTTGGAGCGCACGTTCAAGACTATGGAGTGCGCCGAGGAGGACCAGGTCAGACTGGCAGTGTATCAGCTCAAGGGACCAGCCCATGAGTGGTGGAGAGTTCAGCGGCAGACCCACTTTCCAGGGCAGCTTTTGGATCAGATCACTTGGCAGAGGTTTTTGGGGGGTCTTTCACGGTGAGTACTTCCCCGACCATGCTCGACGTGAAAGACGAGATCAGTTCCATGAGTTGGTTCAGGGTGATCTCATAGTTACTCAGTACCACCAGAGGTTCGTCCGGTTGTTGAGGCATGTTCCTCATGTTTCCAACAGTGAGCAGGCTTGCGTAGAGAGGTTCATTGCAGGTTTGAGGCCAGACTTGAGGTGGGGCATGACTGCTCACATGTGTGCCACCTTGGGAGAGGCCGTGGCTAAGGCCACCACCTTGGAGAGAGAGACCTGGCAGCCCCAGCAGCAGCAGTAGCAGGGAGGAGTTTCTTCGAGGTCCTCATCGTACTAGTGCCCCACAGGTAGTCGTGGCAGTGCGACTTCTTCTTCTTTGGGCTCAGGCAGTTCAGGTTTGTGCTCGAGGTTCAAGTAGATGACCACTCGTGGAGGTGGTCGGGGGAAGCAGCAGAAGCAACAATCGAGGTTTGCGGAGTAGTCAGTCCAGCAGGGAGCTGAGCAGGGTAGGAAGGAGGCAGTCTGCTACACTTGTGGTTTTCGGGGCTACTTCAGGAGGGATTGCCTGATGGGGCAAGTCCAGCAGCCGCAGCAGCTAGTGCAGTACGCGCAGTAGCTACCGCAGTACCAGTTCCTTCCTCAGCAGTAGGCACCCCGTCAGCAGCAGCAGGGGCAATACCAGCAGAAGCCTCAGCAGTTTCTGCAGTACCAGTAGCCTCAGCAGTTCCAGCCATACCAGCAGCAGCAACCGTTTCCCCAGCACTAGCAGCCGCCGCAGCAGCAGCAGCCCCAGCAGGCACCGCAACATGGGCGTGGTCGTGGTTATGTGATGGCTCTTACCAGGGAGGAAGCCGAGGCATCGAACCTGGTTATAGGTACCTTGCCCATCCTTGGTAGAGCTGCTCGTGTTTTGGTTGACCCCGGTGCTTCTCTTTGTTTTGCTTTCGAGGAGTTTTATGAGTCTCTGGTCCGTCACACACCTGAGAGGCAGTGTGATGTGATGGTCGATCTCCCGTCTGGTGATTATATGCGTTCTTTCGGTTACCTGGAGGGTGTCACAATTGAGGTCTAGGGACACCAGTTGCCGGCCAGGTTGTACGCGTTGCAGCTTCGTGACTTTGACGTCATCCTGGGCATGGACTGGTTGGAGGCTCACTCGGCTGTGGTTGATTGTCAGCGAAAGACCGTTCGGTTTGAGATACCTGGAGTGCCCGTTCTCTACTTCCGAGGTATCCAGTCTACCCGTCGACCTTTTATTTTCTTCTATGGAGCTCATCATTTGATCCGTGATGACTGTGTAGCATATCTTGCTTCTGTTTGTTCCTTGGAGCCTAGCGGGTCATCGATTTTTCATGTGCTTGTTGTTTGTGAGTTCTCTGATTTTTCCCGGAGGATCTACCTGGGTTGCCGCCTGAGCGGGAGGTAGAGTTCTCCATTGAGCTTTTGCCTGGTACGATGCCTTTGTCTAAGGCACCTTACCAGATGGATCCGGCTGAGTTGCACGAGCTGAAGCACCAGTTGCAGGAGTTGCTTGAGCTGGGCTTCATCCGTCCGAGTCATTTGCCGTGGAGAGCTCCAGTGCTGTTCGTGAGGAAGAAGAACGGTAGTCTGCATTTGTGCATCGATTTTAGGCAGCTGAACTAGGTAACAGTGAAGAATAAGTATCTGTTGCCGAGGATCGATGACTTGTTTGACCAGTTGCAGTCAGCCAGGGTGTTCTTGAAGATTGACTTGAGGTCCGGTTACTACCAGTTGAGGATCAGAGAGTTAGATGTTGGCATGACAGCCTTCCGTTCGAGGTACCGTCACTTTGAGTTCGTCGTGATGCCGTTTGGGCTCACGAACGCACCCGCAACTTTTATGGATTTGATGCATAGGGTGTTCAGTGAGTACTTGGATCGATTCATGGTCATCTTTGTGGATGACATTTTGGTCTACTCGGCTTCTGAGGAGGAGCATGAGGAGCATCTGAGGATCGTGCTAGAGACGTTGCGGAGTCACCAACTTTATGCCAAGTTCGACAAGTGCGAATTTTGGCTGAGGGAGGTGCGCACTCTCGGGCACGTGATCTTAGGTTCTGGTGTGGCAGTGGACCCTGCCAAGGTTGAGGCAGTGTTGTCTTGGGAGCAGCCCACTTCAGTGTCAGAGGTTCACAGCTTTCTGGGTTTGGTAAGCTATTACAGGAGGTTCATCTAGGATTTTTCCAGGATTGCAGAGCCATTGACCAGATTGACCAGACTCGAGGCCAGATTTGTTTGGACTGAGGACTACGAGCGGAGTTTCCAGGAGCTGAAGACGAGGTTGACTTCAGCGCCAGTGTTGGTCTTGCCGTCAGGTAGCAGAGATTTCGTGGTCTACACTGACACGTTGAGGTCAGGTTTGGGTGCAGTGCTGATACAGCATGGTGAGGTTGTTGCCTATGCTTCTCAACAGCTGAAGAAGCATGAGGAGAACTACCCTACCCACGACTTAGAGTTGGTAGCAGTGGTGTTCGGTCTGAAGTTGTGGAGGCACTATTTGTACAGCGAGGCGTTTGAGATCTTCACCCACCATCAGAGTTTGCAGTACATTTTCACTCAGAGGGATCTGAACTTGAGGCAATGTAGGTGGATAGAGTATTTGAGGACTACGACCTTACCCTTTTCTATCACCCAGGAAGGGCTAACATCATGGAAGATGCTTTGAGCAGGCGTGTACGCTTGAGTTCGTTGATGGTCAGAGAGTGGAGGCTGTTTAAGGATCTGTCCCAAGGAGTTTTCTACCCTTCGAGGCGCTGAGACCATGCAGTGATGACCAGCTTGTCAGTTTGTTCGTCAGTGTACCGTCAGGTGTTGCAGGCACAACAGGCAAACTCAGAGTTGACAGATATTTTGCAGATGCCAGATGTCGATCTGGATGAGGACAGTGAGGTCAGATTCAGAGGCAGATTGTACGTCCCCAGTGATGTGCGTCGGGTGCTGTTGTTAGAGGCACACCGATAGAGGTATACTGTTCATCCTGGTTCCACCAAGATGTATAATAACCTGAGGAGGTTCTTCTGGTGGCCAGGGATGAAGAGGGGTGTGGCAGAGTTCGTCACTCGGTGCCTTACCTATCAGCAGGTGAAGGCTGAGCATCAACGTCTTAGTGGTGAGCTGCAATCGTTACCCATTCCCGAGTGGAAGTGGGACGACATCACCATGGACTTTGTGGTTGGTTTGCCCCGTACTCCGCAGAGGCATGATGGCATTTAGGTGATCGTGGATCGGTTGACCAAGTCAGTGCATTTTCTTTTCATTAGGATGTCTTGGTCAGTGGACAGGCTCGCTAGGCTATATGTGGACCGAGTTGTTCCGTTGCACGGAACCCCTATTTCGATCGTCTCCGATAGAGATCCGAGGTTCACTTCTGGGTTTTGGCGCAGTTTGTAGAGAGCTCTTAGTACAGAGTTGAGGCTGAGTTCAGTGTATCACCTGCAGTCAGATTGGCAGTCAGAGAGGATGATTCAAACTTGGAGGATATGCTGAGAGCGTGCTGTTTGGACTAGAGTGGCACTTTGGAGTTGCACCTTCCGATGGTAGAGTTTGCGTATAACAACAGTTATCACTCGAGCATCGGAATGGCACCATACGAGGCTTTGTATGGTCGCTCGTGCAAGACACCACTTCACTAGTTCGAGGCCGGTGAGAGGCAGCTTTTGGGACCATAGATGGTGCAGCAATGTGCAGACACAGTCAGGTTGGTTAGGCAGAGGCTTCAAGCAGCGCAGAGTAGGCATAAGAGCTATGCAGATGTCCACAGGAGGTCGTTGCAGTTCAGCGTGGGTGACCTTGTGTTTTTGCAGGTCTCGCTGACCAAGGGTGTTATGAGGTTTGGCAGGAAGGGAAAGCTCAGTCCCAAGTACATTGGGCCTTTCCCTATCACAAAGAGGATCGGCGAGGTGGCTTACAGGTTGAGTCTTTCGACAGAGTTGGCAAGTGTGCACAGTGTTTTCCACGTTTTACAGCTCAGGAGGTACGTTGCAGATCCTTCGCACGTGTTGGACTACTCGTAGCTTGAGGTAGCACCAGACTTGTCAGTGCCAGAGTACTCGATCAGAGTTGTGGACCGCAGAGTGCAGCAGTTGTGCCGGAGGTAGATTCTGCTGGTCAAGGTCGTTTGGGAGAACCGCGTTGGTAGCGATGCCACCTGGGAGCGCGAGGATGAGATGACAGAGCAGTTCCTGTATTTGTTTGATTGATTGGTATGTTGATCTTCCCTGTACTGCTTTCCGTTTGAGACTGAGTTTCTTTTAATTTCGTTGATGAAATTTCTTAAGGTGGGTGGGATGTAAGACCCGGCCCTCTTGGGCCCTTGGCCCCATCCTCAGGGTCGCGGCAGGCACCCTGGTCACGACATGGTCATGCCAGGGGAGCCCGTCGTGACAGACTTTGTGACGCGGCACACCTGGCCGTCGCGACAGGGGTGCACGTCGCGTTCTTGTCGCGGCATCTAGAGGTGTCGCAACTGCTTTTCTGACCGTTGCAACCGCTATCCTTTCTGTCAGAATGGCTTTATCGGGTGTCAGGTGCGTACAGCGTTGACGCGACCTGTCAGGCCGTCACGTTCTAGTTTCCCGGTCTTCGAGGTTTGACCGCCTTTTGGGGTCACACCGTGGGTGGCCGTCGCGACATGGTCGCGACGCTCTTGGGCGTTGCGACATGGTCGTTGTCGCGCCGGGCCAACCCATCGCATCTTGGGGTCCACGATTTAAAACCAAGGGCTACGCCCCATTTCCCTCTCTCACCGTGTGTGAGAATCATGCTCGTGTGAGCGAGGATTTCATCGAGCGTAGATTGTGGTAAATCCATGTTTCATGGGGTTTAAGGGTGGTTTGGATGATTTATGAGCTTTCTTTATGTTTCCCATGCTCCCCTCCCCCGTGTGGATGTGAATGTATGGTTTTTGGGGTGGTCTCTGGGAGGACTGCACCGGAACCCCCCTTCGGTTGAGAACGCGACTGTATAGAGGTCGCGATGATGTCGCGACCAACAAGGCCACCACGACATCATCGCAATGCTCTTAGGTGTCGTGACAACGTCGCGACGGTTTGGGCCGCCGCGACAATGTCACGACAGGTCTGGGCGTCGCGACAAGGTCGCGACAGCCCGATGCGTCACGACTACAGCAAAGATAGGTTAAGTCCTTGCAAAGTCCATTTTCTGTGGAGTCTTCACCGTTTCCACTTTTTACTGTACCCGTGGCACCAGTGCTAGTCGTTCGGCCGATGCTCGGCACCTAAGGGATTGTCACATGAGAGAGGTTGTTACTGTTGCTGGGACGCCCATCCTCGTGCGCCTTAGAGGGTCTTCACCGTTTCCACTTTTTACTGTACCCGTGGCACAGTGCTAGTCGTCGTCGGCCGATGCTCGGCACCTAAGGGATTGTCACATGAGAGAGGTTGTTACTGTTGCCTGGGACGCCCATCCTCGTGCGCCTTAGAGGGAGTGTTCGGGGCGACGAGCATACTTGAGTCACGGACTCTGGAGTTGAGGGGAAAATGGTGGTTAGGACAGCGGCGTCGAGTCGTTTGCAGAGCTCTCTTGGTTAGCCTGGGACACCGAGGACGGCCGGAGTTCTACCCGGTGCAGGCTAGCCAGTCCTTTTTCTCACTGCCTTGCTCTTTGCGGCCCCAAAACCACCTAGAAAGGCCAGGCGTGGGACCGTAGTCTGGCCAGACTATGACGGTTACTATTGTGTACTTAGTGTTCCTGCCTCACTCTGACGAGACATGGAGGTTTGGACCTAGGTCGAGGATAAGACGTCAGTGGATGCACCTGACCGGTTGACTAGTGGTAGTGTTTTCCGTAGCTAGTGTCTCTTGTCCAGGCAAGGTTCTCCCTGTCTGCGTAGCCAGCCATGTGGTGGTCACGACGTGCAGGTTCTACGGAGTTTCCAACCGTGGTGTTCTCCGTATCGTTGTAGTTAGTAGCTTTGCTTCCGCACTTCCATTCGTAGGTAGAAGATATAACTCTTGTCTTTTAATTAAGTACATAGTTTTGACTACCTATTAGGGCCAGTAGGAGATTGGTAGTCCCTACTGAGCTTCTGTTGTGAAGCTCATCCCTTCCTTTTTCCAGGTGAGACTTCTCAGCAGTGGCAGGGCGTGCGCCTGGCGGAGGAGATGGGGCGGTAGTCGTGGTCCCCCAAAGCTAGCAGTGGTTCCCTCCTCTCAGTGTACGTCACCCTCGAGGTATGCCCCTAAGGGACTTGTCTTCCCCTGTCTTTACTTGTTACTAGTTGTGTGTGTTGGGACTGTGCCTAGAGCGATACGCAGCGGTCTCGCTCTTCTTTCTGCTTCCCCGTGTGTGTTTCTAGTTCAGCAGTTGACGTTTACTTCCTTTACATATTATGTTAGATTTATATTATAGCCCTTCCGGGTCTCCAGATCTGTGGGCGGCGACTGCGAAAAATCGGGTCCTCGGCGTGGGCCGAGGGTCGGGTTCTCAGGGTCGTTACAGTGGGATAAACTAAAAATAACTTATGAAGGTACAGATAAGATAAAATAAACTAGAATAGATATTCTTGTTTCATAATATGAGCAATTTAAAATGTTGCCAAGTGAAAACATTACTCAAATGTATAATAGATTCACTGATATAACAAATGTTTTAAGTTCATTAGGAAAGAACTATACCAATGAAGAAATAGTTAGAAAATTCTCAGATCTTTAACTCGACCATGGCTCCTAAGGTAACTGCAATAGAAGAAGAAATGATCTCACGAACTTTCTCTAGATAATTAATAAGAACTCTTTGCTCAGATTAATATGGAATGTTTTTGAAAGTATTTTGAAAATAAATGCCTAATGCTTTGAAAGTATGGCCTCTTCTCTCTTCTTCCTCTGAAGACCTCAAGAGAGATTCTGAAGACAATATGATGAAGCCATGCTGTCAAGAAAGTTTCAAAGAATACTTGCTAAGAAGAAGAAATATAGTTCAAAGAGATATTTCACGAAGGAAAAAAAGAAAGAATCTACAGCTATGAATGCAAATAGGTAGGACACCTCATATCAAAGTGTCCTAAGCTCAAGACGAAAGATCAAGCTGAGAAGTTTGAAAAGAATAAAGGTAAGGAAAAGAAAGAATCTACATGCTATGAATGCAAATAGGTAGGACACCTCATATCAAAGTGTCCTAAGCTCAGACGAAAGATCAAGCTGAGAAGTTTGGAAAGAATAAAGGTAAGGAAAAGCATACAGAGATATAAAAGAAAGCACTGGTAGCTGCATGGGAAATAAGAAGCTTCAAGCTCAAGTTCTTCAAGTTCAAAATCTGAATAGGAGAAAGCCAATCAAGCCCTCATGAAAGAACTAGATCAGATAAATTCTGAAACTTCATTTACTTCATGTTCATGATTTGATTCAGATAGTTTAGAAGATGCTTTTAATGAGTTATATAATAAATACAAGAGTGTCATGAATTAATTAAAAAATCTTAAATTAAATTTAGTTAATGGAGAAAAATCTAACACCATCTTAAAATCTGAGATAGAAAAGTTAAAAGAACACCTAATTGAAACTAAAAGATCAAACAGTTTATTATGTGAAGATTTAAAAGATAAAAACTATAAGATCATGGAGCTTGAAAACAAGCAAATTGAACTTAAGAATGAAGAAAAATTAAAAGAAGAAAATGATTATCTAAGAGCATCTATAGATAAAATAACCAATTGTAAGACATCCATAGTAGTCAGATTAAAAGGTGCAAGAACAGGTAAAAAGAAGTATGGAGTAGGATATAAACACTAGTAAATGAAGAGGAAATTATTTATTCTGAACATTATCCAACTCCTAACTTTGTAAAAGAAAAGCTAATTAGAAAATATAGAAAAACAAATTAACATTAATACAAACAGAAAATGAAAGATAATAGGAGAACACAATCAAAGCCTGCATATAATTTGTATTGCTCTCATTGTAACAAGTTAGGACACACTGTAAGCACATGTAGTACTAGACATTTGCATTGGATTCCGAAAACTAACCATCAAGGACCCAGGAAACGTTGGGCACCAAAAGTTACAACTTGATTTTGTGTGTAGGACCGTCTGAAAGCATCCAAATGGTATTTGGATAGTGGATGCTCAAAGCATGTGACAGGAGATAGAAGATTGTTTGCAAGCTTTAGAAGTGAAAATTTCCAAGTAACATATGGAGATAATGGAAAAGTTAAAGTTATTGGATGTGGAATAATAGGAACAAAGACCAAAGATTTAATAGAGGATGTATTATATGTTGAAGGGCTCAAACATAACCTCATAAGCATCAGTCAACTATGTGACAGAGGTCACTTAGTAAAATTTCAGAATGATAAATGTATAATTCTAAAGGATGAGAAGATAGTCTTTGAAGCTCAAAGAATGAAGAATTTGTATACACTTCAACTGGTAGAACTAAAAGAAGTCGACTTGTGTCTTGCAACGACCAAAGAAGAAGAGACTGACTTATGACACAGAAGACTAAGACATGCAAGTACTTCAATCATTAAGAAACTAATCAAGTATGACCTAGTTGAAGGTCTTCCAAAGATGAAATTGAAGAAGTCTAGAATCTATATAGTCTATGCAAAAGGAAAGCAGACCAAAACATCTTTTTCAGTCTAAGACAATGGTCACAACTTGAAAGCCATTGGAGCTAATTCATACAGATTTATTTGGACCTATGAGAACTGCAAGTCTTCGAGGAAAATACTATGGCTGTGTTATTATTGATGATTACACAAGGTTTACTTGGGTATCATTCAGAGAAGCTAAATCAGAAGCATTCTTAGATTTCCTAAAATTTAGTAAAATAGTATAGAAGAGCCAAAAGCATGAGATCATAAGTATTAGATCAAATCATGGTGGAGAATTCAAGAATGAGAACTTTGTCAAATTCTGTGAAGAAAATGGCATTGAACCCAATTTATCTGCACCAAGAACACCTCAAAAAATGGGGTAGAAGAAAGGAAGAATAGAATACTACTGGCATGGCCAGAATAATGCTTTCAGAATACAATCTACTAAGATATTTCTGGGCAGAAGTAGTCAACACATCCTGCTACATTATCAACAGGTGCATGATCAGACTAATACTAAAGAAGACACCATATGTACTTTACAAGGACAAAAGGCCAAACATTAGTCATTTATGTCTATTTGGTTGTAAGTGTTTCATTTTGAACAATGGTAAACAAAATTTAGGTAAATTAGATGCTAAAAGTGATGAAGGATTTTTATTAGGATATGTTTCAAAACTAAGATGATATAAGGTATTTAACAGAAAAATATTAGCAATTGAACAAAAAGCTCATATTTTATTTGATGAAATTATTCCTTCTATAAAAAGAATAGAAGAAGAAGATGTTGTTGAAGATTTATGCAGGGATATGGAACAAATCTCATTGAAAGAAGATGAAGAGAAAAAGGACGATCCTCCACTGGAAGAATTACAACAACAAGAAGCACATGAGGAACTACCAAAGGAATTGAGGTATCACAAAGATCATCTAAAAGAAAACATAATAGGTGATCCTAAAGATAGGGTAACAATGAAAGGTATGTCTATCCCATGTGATTATTTTGCATTTGTTTCTCAAATTGAGCCTAAGACAGTCAATGATGCACTGGGAGATGAATCTTGGATCTTAGTTATGCAGGAGGAACTTGAAAGATGTGCGGAATTATCCAGTATGGTAATCTAGAAGGGGTGGGAGTTGAAGATTAGAACTAACTCTAACCACATTACCTTCTTTTCGATGAAAACACAAACTTATCGAATCTTAAACAGATTCAAGATTAGTTTGACTTGCAATTAGTGTGCTTGTTGTGAACAGAACATGAACCGCCAATCTAACGTGTGTAGAACCAGCGTGCCTACCAATCATCTATCATGAAAATGTGCAAACCATAGGACACGAAGATTTAAGGTGGTTCGGAGTACACAACTTGTGTAACCTACGTCTACAGTCCACACACACACACGTAGAAACGACTGCTTATGAGCGAGTTTCACTCTACAACACACACACTCACGTTGTCTGATGTTAACACACGATCAGAACAACATGACCCACGTGAATCAAGCACAAGAGACACTTGACCCACCAACACACACAGAGAGTATGAAAAATAGAGACAGAGAAGAGTTCTGAGTTGAAGAATCAAATCTTGAGATAGAACTCTTCACGATGGTCGTCCAAATGTGCTTCAAACTTCGTCTTGACAGGTATGAGTTGATGTAGAAGCTTGAACAATGGACAAATCGGCTTCAACTCCGTTTAGAAGATGGTTCTTCTTCGCTCTGGATGGAGTGCTGAAGCAGAGCAGCAGAGAGAGACTTTTCTCTTGAGATTTTGCTAGGGTTTGGTATGGTGGCTGCTTCTGTACGAGAATACCTTCAAAACATTCCTTATATATGGGTGTTTAAGTATGGAGAGTCGTGGTAGATGGAAACACCCAACTTGGAAACATGTGGAAATCACGGAACTGGAGTTTCTCTTCGTCTGTCGACAGCAAGATATGCATCTGTCGACAGGTGCTAACAGAGTTACAAAAACCCAGAGAACTGAGCTTCACGGGTGACAGTTTCCTGTCAGTGGCTGTCGACAGGAGATTTGCTTCTGTCGACAGGCACACTAGTCTTGAAGCCAGTCTTGTCTTCTTGTTTGTATCTGTCAACAAGAGCCTTTGGGGCTGTCGACAGGCACATGCTTCTTGAGTTTTCCTTGAGCTTTTGATCTAGTCTTGGTACATTGTCTTGCATGCAATCTCACCTACATTTAGGAACATTATTAGTGAGATATTATGAACATATAAATGAACAGTTAGACATGTTTTTCTTGATTAGGATTTGCTTGACTTGACATTCTCATCATGTTTCATATATTCACATCACATCAATTTGTATTGTTCATGAATTGCTCATCATCAAAAACAAACATACCAAATGTAAACCCAACATTCTCCCCCTTTTTGATGATGACAAAATTTTCAAATGTATGCACAATTCACAATTTCATGTTTCTCCCCCTTTTGACGACATCTAAAAAGACACGTCATGCACACATGAGTAGAACAGAAGCAAATAACTGTGAATTTCATTGATGTGACATTCAGTACACACAGTTACAAAACTGATTCATGACATGACAAAAGGAAGTGCTAGGAAAGAAAATATCATGACTGAGAGAACAACAAGACAACAATGACAAGACCATGACCAAACAGAGCAGAATTCTAGACTGTGAACACTTAGACTCTCTAAACATCGTCATGGCCAGGTGGTGCAGAGACCTGACGAAGCTCATGAAGCTCTATGGAGAGCCTGGTAAGCCTGAGCTGAAGCTGGACTTGTGTGTCAGCCAGTGCTTCTACACTCGTATCAACAGTATCCAATCGCTCATTGAGTTTTTCAAAGCCAGTGGTCATTTGGAGTTGCATTTGCGCCATCTGAGCAGAGATGAAGTCTCGGAGTGAGGGCTCATCAGGCACTGGATCACTAGCAGCAACATCAGCTTCATCTCCCTGAGCATCCATTGGCTCGGACTGGGAGTCTTCATCAGCATCATCTTCATTAGATTCATCTTCATCAGTTGCATGCTCCTTACCCTTGAGTTCCCTTGTGACAACCCCATCAAGCAGCTTATAGCCCATCCGATGGGCAACAGTGAGATCAAAGGCACTGCGAGATTTGAGGGTGACAAGCTCACTATCAGGAATATGTATCCCAATGAAGAGAAGAAGGGAAGTGATCAGGCAAACATATGGCATTGATCTCTTGGGGTTGTAGAAGCATTGACGGATCAGGTGAAGCATGAGTTCGGGCAAGTTGATTTGTTCGCACTTGAGGAAGAAGAAAAAGAGAGATTTATGAACCTCAGTGACGAGTTCCCAACTGCCATGCTTTGGAGCAATCAGGGTGGTGAAGATGTGATGGATCATTCTATTCAGTGGGGGAAAGGAGTTGGCATTCAGTTTGGCAAATTTCTTAGTTGCATCATAAGGTTGGAGGGTGATGAGATGATAGTATTCAGATGCAGAAGGGTGGCTAAGAATCACATCAGCACCACAGTTAGGAATTTGAAGTGCAGTGCTGATGAGGTTGGAGGTAATCTTGAAAGAAGTACCTTTGACAGAGGTGTAGAGATCCCCATCCTCAGACAGACCAAGATTGTTGAAAAACTCTGTGACGGCAGTAGGAGAGTAGTTCAAGTGAGAATAGAGAAATATCGTCCAGCCCTAGGTGTCAAAGAGGGGTAGGAGATTGGGGAACATGTCTCCCAAAGAAGGAAAATCAACATAGCGGGCTGAACAAATTTGTTGAAGGTTCCCGGAACCATGGTGAGTTGCAAACCTTGGGGAACAACAAGCTCGGGCAGCCAATCATCACGATGCTTGGTCCGGTGCTCAGAAGAAGCCCGGGAGCCTCCGCCAGCTTCGTGGGAAGCGGGACGACGATGAGAGGCAAGAAGTTTGCCCTTAGGAGCCATGAGAAGGACAAGGGTGGAGCAGAGAAGGGCTCTGAAAGAAGATGAGACGAGGAGGAAGGAAGAACAGGAGGGCCAAAAGCTTGGCTGCGCCCTGGAGAAAAAGGGTTTCATGGAGAAGGAAAGAGGAGGGAGTTTTGGAAGTGGGAAAGGGAGGAAAGGGTCGTGGGTTCCCTTTTAAAGAGTGGGAAAGAATTTCAAAGGACAGGGACCCACAAAATCCAACCCTAAAGAGACGCCCATTGGGCTTCCAAAACAGACCTTGCCACTGGGTGTCGACAGATGCACATCATCTGTCGACAGCCACACTATGAAATGTGCTAGAGAGGCATTTTGACATAATGTTTTGGGGCAATGAGCATCCAATGTGTATATAAGGTGAAAAATAGGTAAATACACATTATAAAATGTCATACCCACTAATATTAGGACATGTCAAACATCTACAATGGTTGTGAAATAACATTCCCAGAATCTCAAGTTGCAGCATGAAGAATACATTGTACAAAAACATATGAAAATAAGATAATCCTCTTGAATAAAACCATTGCAGAAAAACATATTTCTTAGTGGGTGACAGTCAAAAGGTGTATGAAAAAGATGTCTACATGGGCAATTAATCATTAACAACAAATTGGCCTTGATAAGAAAAATGAGGAGGCTACACTCTATTTCTCCTTTTATGATTTGTTTCTGAATGAACAGTAAGAGAAAAAGTGGTAATTAGGATCACTATGACATTTTTACGTGAAGATAGACATGGGTAATGTCCGTATCCTCAGTTACTCAGTGGAAGTGACCATCAGACCATTATACAGAGTTAATGAGTAAGCTTTTTGACGCGAAGACAGACATTTGTGATGTCCATGTCCTCGGTTACTCAGCAATACTCAGCATTTCTCTGCCATTGTTCCCTTATTATATTTTTTATACACATTTTAGTGTTTGAAATAGGTAGCTTTTCTCCTTTTATTAGATTTTTTTTTTTTGATCAAGGTCAAGAGTTAGATAAGGTTTAAAAGCCAATGCAAGACATAACCTTCAATGACCTTTGGACTTATCACGTGACTTTGAAAAATGATAGTCCACAAGGGAGTTATTCAAGTGAGTTAGGTTAGACTCATGTGACTTGTTAAATGTACTCAAAATGATGCAACCTAGACTCACAAAGAATAGTATGTCAAAATCATTGTGATTTAGACAATATCGTTGGTATTATGTGGATATGAAAGATTATAACACAAGTAAGTCACCAATTTTCACCTTAAATGCAGTAGAGAAGTATGCTCATGAAATAGGTTGAGAAAGGATATGAAGAACTCAGTGAAAGGTTTATCTGTCGACAGCTATAATGAGCCTGTCGACAGCTGCTAACAGTGTTGAACTACGGAGTTTAGGAAGGGTGCGTCTCTCGACAGATACAATGTTGTCTGTCGACAGATGCTAACAAACTGAAAGATGTTGAGTTCGGGGAGAGGAAAACCTGCTAGTGGTTGTCGACAGCAATGAATGGGGCTGTCGACTGTTGTCGACAGGAGCTGTGAGAAAGCTTTTTGAAGGCTGAGATGAGAGATATGATTGGAGCTCCATGCAAGGGAAATAAAGCAAATGAAAAATGGATAGTTTCCCTAAAAAATTCACTCATCTAACTTAACTTTACTCCCCCATAGTGTGTGCATATGGAGACTCAACATTTAAGCAATTCAAGACAGACTTTCATATGTTTAACAAGCAATTGCACACAAGTTCATAAAAAAAAACATTCTAACACAAAAATCCATTTGTTTGCAAAAATGAGTGGGCAAAATGAAAAGAAACCATATACCTCATTTGAATTGAATGACCTTTATGTGCAACATGACTATGGATACATGGCGGAGAATGTTTTCTCACGCATAATAATAGTTTCCAAACAAGCATAACTTGTTCTTCCACAGTTTACCATTTGATATACCTCATAGTCAGTGCACACAAAGAACATATACTTCAAAGTTTGGTATGGGCTTCATTGCATTTTGCACAATCCCAATTCTCTTCTCAATGTTATGAATCTATCCTCAGCCAATGGTTTTGTGAAAATATCAGCTAATTGCTTATCAGTGGGTATGAAGCTAAGCTCCAAGGATTTGTTGGTTACTTCATCTCTCAAGAAGTGATGTCTAATCTCAATGTGTTTTGTCCTAAAGTGTTGGACTGGGTTCTTTGAGAGACTGATGGCACTAGTGTTGTCACATAGGATAGGTGTGCATCCAATGTCAATGTTGTAGTCAGATAGTTGACTTTTTATCCACAACACTTGAGCCGCACAACTTCCTACAGCAACATATTCTGCCTCTGCAGTGGAGAGTGCAACCGAGTGTTGCTTCTTGAATGCCCACGAAACCATGCAACCACCAAGAAATTGGAAGTACTCACTAGTGCTTTTTCTGTCAATTTTACATCCAACATAGTCAGCATCAGAATATGATATCAAATCAAAGCTACTTCCTGCTGGATACCAAAGACCCAAATCATACGTACCTGAGAGATATCTGAATATTCTCTTAACTGCAACCAAATGACTTTACTTTGGACTAGATTGATATCTAGCACAAAGGCAAACATTGAATTGTATATCCGGTCTACTTGTAGTAAGATAAAGGAGTGAGCCAATCATACCTCGGAATTGCTTTGCATCTACCGGTTTACCTTTCTCATCATTTTCCAATTTTATGCTTGTGCTCATTGGTGTTGAAGCAGGCTTAGCTTGTTCAAACTGAAATCTTTTGAGAAGCTCCTTAACATATTTTTCTTGGTTGATAAAGAAGCCATCTTCATGTTGTTTAACCTACAAACCAAGGAAAAATTGAAGCTCCCCCATTAAACTCATCTCAAATTCACTGTGCATGTGTTTTGAGAATTCTTCACACAGTGATGGGTTAGTGGAACCAAAGATGATGTCGTCCACATAAACTTGAACAACAATTATGTGATTGTGAACTTTCTTAGTGAAAAGAGTTTGGTCCACTTTACCTCTTGAGTAGTTTTTACTCACCAGAAAATTGCTTAGTCTGTCGTACCAAGCTCGGGGTGCCTGTTTCAAACCATAAAGAGCTTTGTGCAATTTATAAACATGGTTAGGCTTCTCATGATCCTCAAATCCAGGTGGTTGAGAAACATAGACTTCCGCTTTAATGTAACCATTCAAGAAAGCAGTTTTAACATCCATTTGAAAAGTTTGAACTTGTGTGAGCATGCATACGCCAACAAGATTCTAACTGCTTCAAGTCTAGCTACAGGAGCAAAGGATTCTTCAAAGTCTACACCAAATTCTTGATTGTATCCTTTTGCTACCAGTCTAGCCTTATTTCTCACCACTTTACCCTCTTCATTTAGCTTATTTCTAAATACTCATCTAGTGCCTATGACAGAAATCTCAGGGGTTCTAGGAACTAAACTCCAGACATTGTTTCTTTGAAATTGACCAAGTTCCTCATGCATAGCATCAATCCATGAGTTTCTTTTAGAGCCTCTTCAACATTTTTAGGTTCCACTTGAGAGACAAAAGCTAAATGATCATGTTCAACTATTTGTCTAACCTGAGACCTAGTTTGAACTTTATCATTTACATTCCCTATCACATTCTCAAGTGGGTGATCTTTGGAATACCTCACATTGGTGATTGTTGAAGGACCAGGCTGATCTTGGACTTGTGGAAGTTGATCTCTTGGAAGTTGTTCTTGAGGAAGTTATTCTTGAGGAGGGCTTGCTTGAGGGGATTCACCTTGAGGTTCTTCCTCTTGTGGATCTTCATTAGGCTCATCATCTCCCTTTTTGAAAAGGATTTGATGGTCATCATCATCGTACTTACGAAAATATCCACTTTTAGTTTTTGGTGCTGCTTGAGAATCTCTTTTTGCTTTTACTTGTTGTTGTTCTTGGAGAATTATTCCATCATTTCCATCTTGAGTCCTGTGAAGATTTGAATTGTTAGTTTTTGCATGATACTCATCAAAGACAACATGTGGAGTTTCTTCCACAGTTTTATTCTTATTGTTAAACACCCTATATGCTCTAGAGTGTTCTGAGTATCCAAGAAAAATACCTTGATCACTTTTGGCTTCAAACTTGTCTAAATCAACTTTATCATTGTTATGAATAAACACTTTTGAGCCAAAAACCCTGAAGTACCCAATATTGGGTTTCTTACCTTTTAACAGTTCATAGGGAGTTTTCTTCATCACAGGTCTTACCATGGCTCTGTTGAGAATATAGCAAGAGGTGTTCACCGCTTCTGCCCAAAAGCTCCTTGAGAGTTGACTTTCAACCAGAAGAGTACGAGCCATTTCCACCAGGGTCATGTTCTTTCTCTCCACTACGCCATTTTGTTCCGGAGTCCTTAGAGAGGAAAACAAGTGTTCTAACCCATGGAGCCGGTGCTTTTGATTTGAAGGATTTCCGAGTTTGTTTTCCCTGTGCACATGCATCACAAAAATTTTCATTCTTATTGAAAGAAATTTCAGGAAGTCCACTTACCAATTTCTGCTTCATAATCTTGTGCAAGACATTGTAGCTTGCATGGCCAAGCCTACGATGCCACAAAGTAAGCTCATCCTGTTTATTTGCAACAAGACACAAATTTTCATTTTCTGGATCATCCAAATCAACCAAATAAATGTTGTTCACCCTTTTTCCAGAAATTTAAGACTTCCTGTTTCCTTATCAACAATTTGACATGAACTTGATTCGATAACAACTTTATGACCTTTATTACACAATTGGCTTATGTTAAGCAAATTGTGATTAAGACCATCAACTAACAGAACATTGTCTATTGAGTTAGATGCATACTTACCAACCTTACCTGAGCCAATGATCTGGCCTTTATTGTTACCCCCGAAGACAACTTGACCTCCGTCTTTTTCCACCAGTAAACAAAATTTGTTGTTGTCGCCCGTCATGTGCCTCGAGCAGCCACTATCCAAGTACCATTTGTTTTGATTTTGGGCTGCTAGGCATTCCTGCATATATGGATCAGAGAAGAGGTTTTGATACCCAAATTACTTTGGGTCCCAATGTATCATTCATGCCAAAAAGTAAATACTTTGGAATCCAGATTTGCTTGCATTTCTGTTTATTTGAGTTATTCCGGCATTGATTTTCTTTATGACCAAGTTTCTTGCACACATTGCATGATGGGAAATTTTTCAGAACAATTGGTTTGTTATTTTGTTGACCATTCATTTGAATTTTCCTTTTTGGTTGCCTGGTTAATTGACCCTTAGCAACATTTTTCCAAACCTGTCGCAGCTTTCATTGAGCCTGCCGACAGTTGGCATGTTCTTTTGAACACCTGAGGGCTTTTGTTTATCCTTGGCTTGATTTTTCTTATTCTTAGGAGGGACTTGTTTGCTTGTGCTTGGGCTAGGATCAACAAAGGAGGTTATCAATGTCTCTCCCATTTTCTTTTGTTTTACAGGTTGATACCCAATTCCATGTTTTGCAACAAAAATATTTGATCCTAAAATTGCGTCAAGATTCTGCTTTCCCTTAACAAACCTTGTAAGATCTTCATATTTTTCTTTTAGATCCTTTTCAGCTTGTTTCAACTTTTTCTCAGTTTCTTGATGCTCATTTTGAAGATTTTCAAGAGAGTTGATTAGGCTTTCCTTTTCCTTTAGAATTTCTTGCAATTTTATTTTCAAACAGTCCATTTCCTCACTGTGAGCTTCCTCATCAATTTTCATCATTTCATTCTCTTTATTTAAGGTTGCAATTTGTTCATCATTGTTTGTGCTATGAACAAAAGATTTGATTTTCTTTTTCAATGCCTTGTTTTCAGACTTGAATTCACAAAAATTTTCAAATAAGACAGTGTATGCTTCTTCCCATTCATCAACAGTATAGCTTTCAAAGGAAGAATTTACCTTATTGGCGTCATCACTTCTTGCCATTAAGCATTGAATCTCTTCATCTCCAGAGGTTGCTTGTGCGTCCTCATCTTCATCTTCATCACTCCAAGTCGCCAACATTGTCTTGGCTTTCTTGAAGGTGAATTTTTCTTTCTTTAGCTTCTTCTTGAGCTCCGGGCATTCTCCTCTCATATGCCCTATTTCTTGCACTCATAGCATACAATGTCAGATTTTTTGTTAGACTCAAATTTATTTGAGAAATCTTTTTTCTGAAAGGATTTGGAGTTACCTAAGCCTTTCCTTTTGAACTTAAGGAATTTTTTGAACTGTCTAGTGAGCATTGCCATTTCATTGCTCTCACTATCACTAGACGTTCCATCTTCATCACTTTCTTGTTGAACATCCTTTTTGGAACTTGAAGAATTTTTATTTGAAGCTTTTAAAGCAATTGACTTCCTTGGGTTCTCTTCAATTTCTTTTCTTTTTACATTTATTTCATATGTCATCAGGGAACCAATTAATTCATCCAGTTTCATTTTTGAGAGATCTTTAGAATCCTCAATGACAGTGGCCTTAGTATTCCATGAGGATGGAAGAGACCGAAGTATCTTCCTAACTAAGTCACTTTCTGAGTATTCTTTCTTAAGACCTTTCAGCCCGTTGATTATTAACATGAATCTAGCAAACATATCTGATATGGTTTCATCATTTTTCATTTTAAACATTTCATATTCAGATATTAGCATGCTTGCTTTGGTTTCCCTTACCTCAGACGTACCTTCATATATGAGTTCAAGCTTGTCCCACATCTCTTTTGCTGAGGTACATGTGGAGACTCTTGAATACTCCTTGGGATGCACTGCACATTGCATCATGTTCAAGGCGCTCCAGTTGAGAGTTCCCTTTGCAATTTGGACCTTTGTCCAGGTATCTTCATCCTCGAGAAGCGTATATGCTCCTTTGTTGATGATCTTCCATAGCTCGAAATTTTGAGCTCTCAGAAACACCTGCATACGATTTTTCCAATAAGGATAGTCAGTGCCATCGAAGAAGGGTGGCCTGGACACTGAGTGTCCCTCGGGCATTAACCCCTTGTTAGATTCCATGAGACCGAGAATCACCTGATCGTGAGATCAAGCCTCAAAAGCAATAAATCGGAGAAACCTCGCTCTGATACCAATTGAAAGATGTGCGAAATTATCCAGTATGGTAATGTAGAAGGGGGGGTTGAATAAATTACAACTAACTCTAACCACAATTACCTTCTTTTTGATGAAAACACAAACTTATCAAAATCTTAAATAGATTCAAGATTAGTTTGACATTCAATTAGTGTGCTTGTTGTGAACAAAACATGAACAGCCAATCTAACGTGTGTAGAACCAGCGTGCCTACCAATCATCTATCGTGAAAACGTGCAAGCCATAGGACACGAAGATTTAAGGTGGTTCGGAGTACACAACTTGTGTATCCTACGTCCACCGTCCACACACACACGCAGAAACGACTGCTTATGAGCGAGTTTCACTCTACAACACACACACACTCACGTTGTCTGATGTTAACACATGATCAGAACAACATGACCCACGTGCCAATAAATTTAATATTATCAAAATAGTAAAAACATACGTGCCATTATCGTTTGTATGAAAACACATCCAAAAATTCCATAAAATCATAGTTTAACCCTAAATAATACTCCCTAATGACCCACAAAGAAATTTGTGCAAAAGCAAATTCGATTAGCCAAGCTTAAGGCATTTTGCGACTGATTATTGAAGTTAAGGAATAAGTCAGAAAAGCATTATCACATGTACTTAATGGAGTCTAAAAATATATTAAAATTAGGGGTAGACTCCAAACAATGTGTGTTGATATCCCATCATAAGATTTGAACCAATGGACAACTTATGGCCCATGAATAAATTCAAGTAAGAAAATATCAAGAAAATTCATAGCTCTAATTGAGAATAAATTAGAAAGGACATAATTAGGGTAAAATCTAAAGCAATTAGACTTTCATGTTAACCCAAATTCATGCCCAACCATGTTAGCATGTTTCCTAAAGACTTCACTACTCCAATTGGGAGAGGAATTCTCAAATCTTGGAAGGTATCAAGCTAAAACCGCAACCCCATCTTCCTAGTTACATTAGGACTTGAATTAACCCTAGATCTATAAATAATCATCTTAATCCCTGTGCGGATGAGTTACCATCAAGTTGGGGTCATGAGAGGTCAAGCTAGGGCACCGGACGAGGAGGGGATCGACCACAAACTGAGCTTCTTCTCTAACTCTCGTGTTGCTTTGACCCGGAGAAGTAGTGTCTTAGAATCGACTAAAGGTAGGTGCTCTCAAGCTAAAACTAAATGTACCATATACAATATGAAAGAGCATTGAGTCTAGTTTCATTTGCACTTTGTTTGCCCAATTTTCATCAAGCATGCATTGAGTATTAAGCATTTTTCAAGAGTCACGCATGATTAGGACTTTTCATATTTATGCCATAATTTACGCATACCGAGGTCAAATTGAGTCAATCCAAAACCATAGTTTTCTTCTACTCGTCATCCTCTACAACTTTCATGTTCAGAGGTTTGTCCAAGGACCCCTAGATTTCGAGTTATAGGCCAAGCATGTGTCACCTGCATTGTTTTTAAGGTTTTCGGGCAAGAACCATGAACGCGACCACTCTAGACGTCGCTTTCTTCATCTCATGAAGGAGACGTACCACTCTGTCGTGATTCACTTAATAGCAACAGACCATCCCGTCGCGTTCAAGGTTCTGTCCAACAGTCCAGGGGCATGAAATTATGTGCCACATAGATTTCAGTGGACTTCGAGAATGCGACCGGTCATACCGTCGTGATTTGACTTTGTTTTCCCGCCCTTGAGTTTTGTGCATTTTTATATTTGGATTTTGAAAACGCTTCCAGATCGCGACGCACCAAGGCGTCGCAATTCTAAGTGGTGGCGACATATTCTCTTATCGCAATATGAAGGCGACCGACCTACCCGTCGCCTTTCTGTTCCGCAATCGTTTCTACATCGATTTCATTGAAACGCGTCAGTTAGGCCCGTCGCAATTTGAAAGCGACAGGGACTCCCTTTGTGATTTAGGAGATCGACTGTGTTCTTCTCTTAATTGCTAACGGCCTTGGAAATAGCGACGACTGAACCTGTCACGATTTCTATAGCCTACCCGAGACCTATTTTTCTCAGTTTAGAATGTAAGAGTTGCATGTTATGATTTATAGTAAGTGTTGCACACGTATCGGGAGGGAAACCAGGTTGTTGATTCGCTGGCCAATTTTGCATGTCTTTTTGAATCCAGTTCAGTTTTTCCTGATCTGGGTAGCCTACCTACCGTTGCCAGGGGCGCACTGTTGGTTGATAAATCTGGGTTACCTAGCTTTAGGCAACCTTAGCTGGTTTTCTTTTTGTAGTGTTGTTATGGTTGGTGTCGCCTTCTCTTTCATTTTGGAGGCTGCAGTTTGGTGTCGGGTGTACTGTATCTTTACCAATTTTTTCTGAAATAAAATTTCCCCTTTGGTGGATCACCGAGTGGAGTGAGACCATCCCCTCCCTTTGGGAGGAGGTGCACTCTCCTTGTCACTGACCCAAAGGTGGCTTATATATATATATATATATATATATATATAGTAAGTGTTGTATAGTCTGTCCAGTGGCCTAAAATCTGTTATCCATGTAAAAGTTATAATAACCTAAAAATCTATTCTAATTGCTCTTAAGTGCATGATCTTTTTAGCTTGGGATTGTTATGATCATCTTGATGTTCTAACTTACTGTTAAACTAAAAGTATATCCTGTGAAAACACTGAAAAGCATGTTGTTATAATTGTATGTTCTATATCGTGACTTCGTGTTACTTGCTTTCCGTGCGTTAAATCGGTGGATTGTGAATATTGAGACACGTCTACACTACACTCTTGCACAAATAGGCAACCATTTCTTGGGGATTGGAAACTCTATGTTGGCCCACTTGGTATGGCAGCAAGCTAACCTAGAGGGCGGTGAATAGGTAATCTGAAATCTGAAACAAAATCACCACTTGAAAACTTTGGTTAGTGAATGTAGTTGTGTAAGGAGATAAAGAGTAGCAGTGGGGAAGCAAATAAACAATCACACAAATGGACACAAGAATTTATCCTGGTTCGGCCCTTCCCACATGGAAGTCCTACGTCCAGTCCCTAAACAAACTCTTGGGATTTCACTAACCAAGGGTACAGTCCCCCTTAAGGACATACAACACCCAACCCCTGCTGGTCTTCTTCTCTTTCCCAGGTAAGAAGGCAGCCCACTTCTCTTACAAGTCAAGAAGCCAACCTCCTGGTACAAACCCCAGTGCGGTTCTTCCCTTCTAACCAAGGGGAACACTGTATACAGTCCCACAGTCAGACACACCACCCAGCAGCGTTGGTCTTCTCTTCTCAACAGAAGAGGAACACTTCTGAATACAGAAGCAAAGACCGGAAGCCCCTAGATCAAGCTCAAGATAAACAAAGAAATGCTTGATCCGAGATTGAGCCTAAGAAGGAAAGAGTTTACGATAGAAGACTCTCCTTAGGCTAAACCCCAGCTCTCTCTCTCAAATACACAGAGACGCACAAAGAGAGAATGAGGAAGAAGAGAGAAGACTGCTTGACTACTTCAGCTTGAATGGGCTCGAGCTCTTCCTCTCTTCTTACTTCATTGTGTATGAAGTTGGAACTTCTCACATGATGTACACTCTTTTAATGATCTTCAGGTTTGCTCTCGTTCTATATATCTTCATTCTTTTTGCTTCTCCCTTTATATGGAGCAGGTTTGAACAGATGCTTTGACTGATAGCCTTTGGAGCTTTTTGAACCGTTGCTCTTCTTCTTCTTCTTCTCCATTGAGTCTAACGATTTACTTGTTGTGCCTACTGGCTACCTGGAGTGGAGGAGGATGTTCCAGCTAGTGTACACTTCCAAGTCGCCAACAGCAAGTCCAAGATGTTGACTCTGTGTAGATGTGGACCTGCAGATATTAAATGCAAGACAGATGTTAGACTCATGAAGTCCTTTGTCAGATGGCCCATATCTTTTTTTGCTTTCTGTCAGTATATCCTACAGATAGCTAGGAATGGAATGGAGGTGCTTTTCTATTGTTGCAGGAGGACAGAGATCCTATCAGACAAGCAAAAAGATCTTCAGTCAGAGAAATAATAAGTTAAGCATTTGAGTTTTCATTGGGCGCCAAAGACAATTTGAAACATTTGAAATATAAAGGAAATTGATGTTTAAGTATAATAGAGTCGATGTGAAAGACAATCGATGTTCCAAAGTAATCATTGTTTCAATGTAATGCATATATGTAGTCGATGTTTAAGTGTAATCAATGTTTCAATGTAATTCATGTATGAAGTCGATGTTTGAACATAACTGATGTTTAGGGCAGTCGATGTTCAAGTGAAACGTAATCGATGTTTCAATGAAGTCGATGTTCTAGAGAAGTCGATGTTTAAGTGAAACTGATGTCGAACAGAGTCGATGTTTAAACTGAAATCGATGTTTAAGTGAAATAGATGTTGAACAAAATCGTTGTTGAACAGAATGAAATCGATGTTTACATGGAGTCGATGTTTAAGTGAAGTCGGTGTTCAACAGAAGTCGATGTTCTAATGAAATCGATGTTGAACTGAAATCGATGTTGAACAAAGTCGATGTTTACATGAAATGAACCATAATTGATGTATTTGTATGGAAGTCGTTGTGGCACTTAGTCAGTAATCAATGTGTATTGAACATCCATCGATTTGGCTTTTCAGTGCAAATCAAGAAGCGATAGTGCCATAAATTTATATTTATTAGGAAAATATGATATTAAATATATTATAATATTTAATTAATCATGAGTTTTGTTATCACCAAAATATAAGGGTAAAATATAAGAGTGGTTCAACACTCTATGTTGGTCATTCTGTACTAACATACTAGGGGCCTTTCCACAAAGACTTCTGTAAATCTCCGTACTCCGTAGATTCCCTCATGGAGACCAAGTTGGTTGTACCATTGAAGTTCCCAGAAGATATAAAGCACTTCCGTTCTCATCTACTTCTCGTGAGAGTGATTTTGTTACATGGAAACTAAGCCACTAAGTGTAAAGATTGAACTAATGAAATTAAGCTCTTATGCTGCCGAAATTTACTTCGGATCTTGTTCACTTGCCTTGTTCTCCTTATAATCATAGACATGATCTTTAGCACATGACTGTCTATTACTTGGAAATCGTGTTGGCCATAATTGAAATGGAATTACCAGAAATTATTGAAACTTCAGTTCACGATAAATGATCCATTCCATTGATAATCGCTCCTTATCACATGATAAATGTTATTGGATTTTGGTTACTGAATCGTCTCATACATGTTATACCTTGTAATTGTTCCATATCGATATCATGATCGTCTTGCCATGAGTATTGCATGTAAGTTATCTTGCCTGATACAATGTTAATTTACGTAAAGCATGCCCACACCATGAGATGTAAATCCTACTGGGAGTTAGCACGCTCACACCTTCTTCTTACAATATTTCAAGTGATGACTATGAGGATATAGAGAACTATGCAGGGAGAGAGTGAAGAGCTTCTCAGAGTGTACCTGTCACCATAGCACGTCAGCCAACCAGTTAAGAGTCATAGAGTCTGTAATAGATAGTTATTTCTTGTGTTAATGTACTTTGAATTTCAATAATGGGCCCTATGTTTGGCTCTGTTTATATGGTTGTAAGTTAACATTGTTGGAAATGTTAGGTCTTTTATTATACTTAGTTGTCGCTCTGAATTACTCGACTATTGATACTTGTATCGGCACGCTCTCGATTTATTTCCGCTGCTAAATTCGGGGTGTGACAGGTACGATCGTTATAGTTTTGAACATCAAATTAGCTAAAATTTTATTTGGTAGTCAACAAATTCATCAGTCCCCTCTTGGTTGTACATTGCACATGCACACTTCAATTGGTATCAGAGCATGTTCTCTTACTCAAGAGAGATCTCTGTGTGCAATGGCTGACAAGGGGTTCATAGCTGAATGCCACTCTATCAACCATCCATCATACTTTGATGGTAATAATTACACGTATTAGAAAAACTGAATGCATGTCTTTCTTAGAGCTCAGGATTATGAGATATGGAAAGTCGTAAGCAACGGTTCATATGTCTTACCAGAGAACGAAGGAAAGTGGAAGGAAGATCAGATTAAAAAATTTAAGACTAATTATAGTGCAATGAACATCATGCAGTGTGCAATTCATCCAAATGAATATTCACGTGTCTCCATGTCCAACTCCGCAAAAGAAATGTGGGACAACCTGAAACTCATATATGAAGGCACCTCAGAGGTCAAGGAAACCAAGGCAAACATTCTGATGTCTGAATATGAGTTGTTTTGGATGAAGCCAAAAGAAACCATCTCCGAGATGTTCACCAGATTCACTTCTATAACAAATGAACTGAAGGCACATGGAAAAGAGTATACAAGTTCAGAGCTGGTCAAAAAAGTCCTCAGGTTACTGCCTCCGGCTTGGCATACCAAGGCAACTGTTATTAAGCATTCCAAAAACTTGGCAACCCTCTCACTTGAGAAACTAATTGGATCATTGATGACGTACGAGCTTAACATAAAAAGAAATGAGCCAGAAGTCAATAAGGGAAAGGGGATCGCCCTCAAGGTTGCATCTATTCGTTAGGCGTGCAGCACTGAAAAAGACAGTGACATGGACGACGATGAGGAGGAGTTGGCAATGCTAACCAGAAAGATGCAGAACTTCCTGCGCAAAAGGAAGTCATTCCAAAGCAACTCTAAGAAGCCAAGCAAGAAATCCTTTCCACAAAGGAGTGAGAGCAACAAAGAAAAGGAAGTCATCTTCAATGAATGCAAAAAAATCAGGGCACATGCATGGAGAATGCCTTGAGTTGCAAAAAAAGTTCAAGAAGGGAAGATTTAGTAAACTCAAAGCTATGGTGAGCACATGGAGCGACGAGGACTCAAACAGCTAGTCCTCGGAATCAGGAGACAACACAAAAAATCTTTGTTTCATGGCTCACGGCAAAGAAACAAAAGAGGTAAGCTAGGAAACTAAATCTGTTACTTCAGCTGAATGGGAAATTGCTTATACCTCTTTGTATGAAAATTTCAAAAAATTGAGATCTGAAAACAAGGGTTTAAAAAACAAGGTTAAGTCGTTCATTCACAACAAAACTCCATGTTCTGCATGCATTGATATGGAAAAAGAATGTGGTAGTCTAAGAGAGTCTAATGAAATCTTGCTTGCTAAAGTAAGTCTTTATGAAGAAGAAATTGAATGCATGAATAGTGATAGAGTCAATGATAAATATTCTGAACTTGAAAAGGAAAACTCTCAATTGAAAAATGAAAATGCTGAATTGAATCTAGGGTGAGCACATTTGAGAAAGAGGTCTCCAAACAAAAGAGTGTCGTGTCTAGATTAATGAAGGGAAAAGATAAATTGGATGAGGTCCTCTCAATTCCTGTAAACTTTCAAAGAGATGGCCTTGGATACACTCCTAATAAGAAGAAAGCTTTTCAGTCAAGAACTAAAACCTGTTTTGTGCATGCAACTGAAAAGTTCTCTCATGCTAACAATGTTCCAGTTCAGAAGAAAGCCAATGCTCAAAGGCTTAAGCATGCCACTCATCATTATGCTATTTTTCCAAGGCCAAAACCACAAGTTTCTAAGATCACATGTTTTTATTGTGGTGGTAATGGTCACATTAATGCCATATGTTCTTTTAAGAGAAACTCTCGAAATGTCAAATGTGTATGGATTAGGAAGGACTTATTACCGTCTTGGACTAACTCCAGTGGGCCCAAGAGGATTTGGGCACCAAAATCCAACTAGTACTTGGCTCTCTTGCAGGTATGCCTTGGAGCTCAAAGTGAAAAATGTTACTTGGATAGCGGCTATGCACGATGAGTTGCACCAGTTCTGCAGGAATGAGGTGTGGACTCTAGTGCCATGTCCTAAGGATCATTCCGTAATTGGAACCCGTTGGATTTTCAAAAATAAATTAGATGAATCCAGAATGGTAGTTAAGAACAAGAGCCAACTTGTAGCCAAAGGGTGTAGCCAGAAAATGGGCATTGATTTTGATGACTCATTTGCACTAGTGGTGTAACACCCTAGAATTTTTATTTGTTGAAAAACATGAATAATAAAGTTATTAGACTTAAGCATTAGTCTTAAATTGAAATAATTGATATTTGGGTATGATTAGTATTAACTAACGTTACCCCAGTGTCGTACTCGAACGTGCACGCTCCCACAGGGCGACACTGAAAAACTGTAATGAAAATGAAATTCGAGAACACCATAATTTCCAAGAAAATGTGGAGATCTCAGAAATATAAATATCCAAATTTTTCGACATTCGGATTTTGAGATTAAGTCGACGCGACCATTTTCCGGGTGATTTTTCACCTACTGTAAAATAAATTCTAAAAATTAAACTAAAATCACCATAATTTGTAAAACCATCATATTTGTCTATGGTTGAAATTTTAGCAAACGGGCTTTGTTTGGACATGTTTACATCAAGTCTAATGGACCAGTTGAATTATGGAGTATTTACGGTAACTAATTTTTGTGTTTATTTGAGTGCTTACGTGTGAAGCCTTGAGGAGGCCAGCACACATTAGGATAAGGATGAAACATGAGTTAAACCTCTTACACGTGAGGATTGAGGTGTAAGGGAGTAAGAGGAAGCATGAACCAGGTGTAAGCAGTAAAAACCCAATGGGTTTTACTGTTACACCTGTGCGTGGACGTGTTCCCTTGCATGGGAACCTGGTTTGGCTATAAAACCCACTCCCTCTCCTGAGTTCGAACCTTTCTACACCTTGGCTCTTGTCTCTGTTCTTGCTTTCCCCTGCTCTTAGCTGCTAGAAGTGTTGTGGAGGAGCTCCTAGAACTACTGCTGGGGAGTTGTTGGAGTTGCTAGCTCCATTGCACCTGCAACTGCTTTCAATTCTACTCCTGTGTGCCACTGTAGCTGTTGTACTTGGTGTGGACATTGCAAGAACGCCATCAACCTTAAGGGGGAAACACTTCTCTTACTGGGTGTGGGATTTTTTCATCAAGGATACTTGCAAGTTCATCATTTAAGCAAGGTAGGATTCATCTCCCTCTGATTCAAATCTGTCCTCCATACCTGACAAGAAGTTCTTGATGAGAGGACAAAAGGTTATACATGTGGTTCTTCTATTTTTCTTCCAGTCATGATAGAAATACTCTTGTTGGAGGAGGAACAACCTTGTTCCATTTTAGAGACTAACTCCTATCCTCTTCTTCCACCCTTGATCCTTGTACATGCTATAGAGTTTTGTAGAAGTTTCAATCATCTTTAGAATAATATGAAGACTTCGGTTTAGATGATTGATACTTCAAGTCTTGATTTAGATTCATGAAACACCTTGTGGTTTAGTGTCCATCATGTAGGAATTTTCCAATAAACCATTGCTATCAAGATCATGCTTCCAGTACTACACTACGTTAGCTTCTAGCTAGACAAGTTCGAATTGTAAATCTCTTGTTTCATCTCATTTGTTTAGCTTATAAACCACTGTGAGAACTACAATTAGACTCTTCCAATTGATATAAATCATGCTTTGATTCATAGGTTCCATGGTTAGAGTGTTTAGAGTGAATTCAAAGTCAATTATGAATGAGGAACAGGCGGCTGTCGACAGGCAGCCCATAGCTGTCGACAGACCAGCCTTCCTGAACTCTGGAATAACTGGGACTGTGTGAATCTATCGACAACCATCTTGTTGCTATCGACAGATGTACACAGACCAGCAAAATCTGAGCTCTGTCTGCTGCAATCTGTCGACAGCCCCTTCCTGGTTGTCGACAGCTACAACCCTGATTCGAATTTCTGCACTTTTCCGTGTATGAATCCTTGCTAAAAGTTCATCCTAATAGCCTAGCAAGTTACCCCCTTAATTACTTGGGTATTTTCTGTCATTTTACTGTAAAGATTACCCATTTGAAGTACCTTACTCACCATTGAATTATCCTTGAAGTCGTCAACTACGAACGGTACTCCGTTGAGTCCATTCTCCTGTATTCGGTAATTGAATTCATATAACCTGATGTCTTGAGAGTTCAAATGCTTGAACACCATGTGAGATATGATTAATTGATGATGATGAAATTTATTGGGTCCTTGGACCCCCTTGATTAATATGCCTGTGCAAATAGGGCTGGTCCAGTCCTAGGAGGAGCACCCAAATTCATTTTCGGACCACATGGAATGATAAAGGGCGTCGGGATGTCTGGCATTGCATCAAATACTTTTTGACTATGGTCATCATGATTCCTGTACTATGTAACTGACATATGAACTAATTCTTGAGCTATATACCTGAGCATGAGTTGAGTTTTACCGTCATTGTATCAAGTTATTGTTCTAAAATCTGGTATTGTCTCTTTGATATCCGATTTATCCTTGCCTTGGCTATCGTGTAATCACCCTTGAATTATGGATTTGAATTCTACTGGGCTAGTTAGCTCACTCTTTCCTACCATTTTCAGGTAATACAGATGGGGATGACATTTAAGGGCATGAGTGCTGAGTGGACCATCCGTGACAAGCAAAACCAACCCATTTCTGTTTCTGTTTAGTAGTGTGAGATGAGATGTGTTAATTGAGTTTGTTTTAATTTACTCCTCTCTTAGTAGTAATGAGGAGTACTTGTGTGACGGAACACCTCGTCCAAGTCTGTTAAATCGATAACGTACTTGATCCGACTCAGTCTCCCGCGAACGGGCCGAAGCCTCGCAAGGGATACCACACAACCAGTCCGTGAAAACACAAAGGAACACACCATTCCATATATGTTTTTCCACAAGTTTACATAGCCATATTTCCACAAAACTGAAAGAAAGTACAGGTGCCTGGGGCATACCCTGAGGTACAACTAGAAAAAGTAAACAACTAGCTACACTACTACTGCTATACTGTTGGAGGTACTGACCCTGCACCACTACGACGCGGCTCTGAACTGGACAACAGTCGTGAAACGTCCTCCTCGCCCTCACCTGTGGGAGTAGGGGTGAGCCTCTCTAGTCACTGGCCCAGTAGGGAACTCCCCCAACACTAAGCAAAACCAAAACACAGGTACGAAAGCAGTAAACAGTACCAACAATTTATAGAACAACTAAGCATGATATGAAAGCTGTAAAAGTACTCACTGTCTGCCGACTACGAAAAACAACTGTAATAATTAAACGGCAAACCAGTACAAGTGTACGAGCTAAAGTAGAGACCGCCACACACGAGCCACGTGAACTGGTTCGCGACACCAGAGACTGACTCGGACAAGCTAACACAGGTCTACCTCTCAGTCTCGCAGCCACGGACTAAAGGTCCAGCTGCCGCTCCACGTGAAAAGGTCAAGCAACTGTGGAGACCAACTAAACACCACCACCTGCGGACCACACGGTCGCAGGCCCATGCATGACACCTCTGGAGACCCTGGCCTGGGCCCTCCAGTGTCGACTACTGGTGTCCGTACCCCCAACTACGAGCGCGATACAAGTGACTAGAAACAAACACTAGAGTCACTGTCCCACTGTCGTCTTTCCCTCAGCCGGACGTACAACTCAAGCAAAGGAGTGAGGGTGTCCAAGTTAGACGACACAGACCTCGACGGTACAACACAAGTACCGGGACAAAGCCCCGAGCAAAATGCCTGGCTCACAGAGAACTTGGGGCACCCAACTGGAGAGGTAACCACGGTAGGCGTCGTACTACTTGCCACGTACACAAAACCCCGTGCACGACACACAAACCACGTGAAGACTCACGTAAACCGTGTGCATTAATAGTCCACTACATGTGAACACCACGTAGACACGTAAAGAACCAGCCAACTGCGTACCAAGTACGCTAGTCTCAGAAACCACGTGCACTAGGTGCACCACAATTACCATTACACCGCTCAATATCGTTAAATATTCAATATAACGACATTTAAATAAAACATGCTGGCGGAAACATCGACTGCCGTTGATGGGATGTAAACGGCAAGGTATCTGGCCATCAATCTCCCAGCTGAAGAACCTGGCGTCAATCGATATTGACGCCAAGATCTTCGGCTATCAACTTCGCAGAAACCCTGGGCTGATACCTCAGGTATTCCCAGCCCTAAAACCAATGGAAAAATACGAGGAAACACCTCCTCTAACATGCATGAATCCTAATCAACTCGAAACAACATGCTCCACTTATTAAATTGCTCAAACCACCCATTAACCCCACATGGAGTACCATTACCCAAAAACATAATTAACATGTAGATTCATGCGTTCTAGATGCATTATCACAACCTGAAGGAACTAAAGGGATCATTCCCTACCTCAATACACACTTAAACCTCCTAAATTTCCCCGATTCACACCAAACCCTCCGCGAGCTCCTACGGAGATTACACCTCGCTCCGGAGTTTCCTTGTCCGATTCGTCACCACCTCACGTTCCACGATCCCCCAACTAGCCTTCTGCAACCATTGGAAGTAGTGGGGAAGCAAGGGGCGTGAAAATAGGGCGAGGGAGAGGGAGAATGGGGTGAGGAAACTGTCCTCGGGTAGACCTATATTCTGCAGGTCGCACAGGTTGGCGTCAACCCTAATGTCGTTTAGAGAACTGTCACAGTAAATGTCTAGAAAGCCTGCCGTTAAGTTCATAAGGTTGGCGTCACCTTCGATGGACGCCAAACCAGTCAACGACCACACCTGGCCATCAACTCCTAATCAGCTACAGCAGGTCTTATCTTGTTTCAAGACCAAACCTGCGCGCACCACACGTCCAAACCACACTGGCCTCACGATGGCCACCACAACCATTACACACATGATCCATAAAGATCCGGAAAAACACACGACGTTACATTACTATCATCTAAAAAGAAAATTTCGACCTCAAAATTCATAACACAACTCAAACATAAACAACTTAAATATGCACATTTTTACAAGTACTATCATCTAAAAATAAACATCAAATCTTACTCAAACAGATAGGGATACGCCTTAGCCATCTCCTCAGCTAATTCCCAGGTATCCTCACCACCCAACCTATTTTCCCATCGCACTTTAACTAATTCGATTTCTTTATTTCTCAGCTTCTTTATCTTTCGATCAGTGATCTGCACCGGATACTCTGGCATGGTCATATCCGGCCTTAGGTCACCATCTTGATAACTGATTATTTGAGCTGGATCTTCAATACATTTTCTTAACATAGAAACATGAAATATATCATGGACATCCGCAAAATCTGCTGGCAAATCCAGTGTATATGTTGTTTCCCCAATTCTTTCAATTACCTGGAAAGGTCCCACATACCTTGGGCTCAATTTTCTAGTCTTGCCAAACCTCATAATACCTTTACTCGGGGAAACTCTTAAGAAAACAAAATTTCCCACTTCAAACTGAAGTGGCCTCCTCCGGTTATCTGCATAACTCTTTTGTCTGCTTTGAGCTGCCTGCAATTTTTCCTTAATAAGCTTCACTACTTCTGTGGTTTGCTGAATCAATTCAGGACCCACCATTTGCCTTTCACCTACTTCATGCCAGTTCAATGGGGTTCTACATGGCCTTCCATATAAAGCTTCATACGGTGCCATCCCAAGACTGGTATGATAACTATTGTTATAGGCAAACTCAACCATTCCCAAATGATGCTCCCAGTTACCTCCCCAAATTAAACAACAAGCTCGCAACATGTCTTCAATCGTCTGAATAGTCCTCTCTGTCTGACCATCTGTCTGGGGATGATAAGCGGAGCTATATCTCAGCTCAGTGCCAATTACCTTTTGCAGACTTCTCCAGAAACCAGAAGTAAATCTTAGATCTCTGTCAGACACGATAGTCTTCGGAATACCATGCAGTGGAACAATTCTTTCAACATAAACCTTTGCTAATATGTCCACTATCCAAGACATACTTACTGCTACCAATCTGCATACCTTGGTTAATCTGTCAACAAATACCCATATTCCATTATGCTCGGAACCCGATCTTGGTAAGCCTGCCATAAAGTCCATGGCAATATCATCCCATTTCCACTGCGGAATGGGTAGTGGTTGCAATAGACCTCCAGGCTTCTGATGTTCTGCTTTAATTTGTTGACAGATAACACATCTTGCAACAAATTCCTCTATTTCTCTTTTCATATGAGGTCACCAGAAATGTTTCCTCAAATCATGGTACATTTTAGTACTACCCGGATGGATAGTGTACCTAGATTTATGGGCCTCCTCCAACACTCGCTACTTTACCTCTCTTTCAGCTGGTACAAATAACCTGCCTCTGAGCCTAATCATACAATTATCATCAATGGTAACTCCTTCCATTTTTACAATCTCAGCTAAACTTACATCTGCTTTCTGAGCCTCAACAATCTGCCAATACAAGGATGGCTCTACAGCACTAGCAGCTAGTACTGCCCGTCGCTGACTACTGGGCACATACAAGGAGTTCTCCACTATCTCTTCATACAGCTTCCACTATTTGATCATCATCAGATTTATATATGCCTTTATGCTCAAGGCATCTGCTACAACATTGGCCTTACCCGGATGGTAAGCCAAACTGAAATCATAATCTTTCAAATATTCGATCCATCTGCGCTGACAGAGTTTTAAATCTTTCTGCGAGAATATATACTTCAAGCTTTTATGATCTGTAAAGATCTCAAATCTCTCGCCATACAGATAATGCCTCCACATTTTTAAGGCAAACACAACTGCTGCCAATTCCAAATCATGAGTAGGGTAATTCTCTTCTGCCGGCTTCAATTGCCTGGATGCATAAGCTATCACTTTACCATGCTGCATAAGTACTGCGCTAAGTCCTCTCCTTGAAGCATCTGTATATACCACAAAACCACCACTTTCTGCCGGTAATGCCAATATGGGTACTGTTGTAAGTCTTTTCTTCAATTCCATAAAACTTTTCTGACATTCACCGGACCACACAAATGGCACACCTTTTCTGGTCAACTTGGTCATGGGTGCCGCAATCTTGGAAAAATCTTATATGAAGCGCCTATAATAACCTGCCAATCCCAGAAAACTTCTAATCTCAGTGTTGTCTTAGGCACTTCCCACTTCATTACTGCTTCCACTTTACTCGGGTCCACTGCCACTCCTTTAGCTGAGATGACATGACCAAGAAATTGAATTTCTTTCAACCAAAATTCACACTTATTGAATTTGGCAAACAACTGGTTATCCCTTAACAACTGTAGGGTAAACCTCAAATGAGATGCATGCTCCTCTTCGGATGTTGAATAAATCAGAATATCATCAATAAAGACCACAATGAATTAGTCCAAATACGGATGAAAAATTCTATTCATCAGATCTATAAAACCTGCAGGAGCATTGGTCAGCCCAAATGGCATAACCACAAATTCATAGTGACCATATCTAGTTCTGAATGTTGTTTTATCTATATCCTTCTCTTTAATCCTCAACTGATGATATCCAGACCTCAAATCAATTTTAGAAAATACCCTTGCTGATTGCAACTTATCAAACAGATCATCTATCCTTGGCAATGGGTATTTATTCTTAATGGTCACTTCATTCAACTTCCTGTAATCAATACACATACGAAAACTTCCATCTTTCTTTTTCACAAACAACACCGGTGCTCCCCACGGGGAATGACTTGGTCTAATAAACCCTTTCTGCAACAACTCTTCTAATTGCTTTTTCAATTCTTTGAGTTCTGCTAGTGCCATCCGATATGGAGCTTTAGAAATCGGCATGGTACCTGGCAGCAACTCAATAGTAAAGTCCACCTCTCTATGTGGAGCTAAACCAGACAAATCTTCAGGAAAAACATCAGCAAATTCCCTAACCACGGGAACTGCTTCCACTGACTGACTAGCTTCTACCAAACTCACCGAGGCTAAATAAGCCACACACCCTGCATTTATCAACTTTCTAGCTCTAATTGCAGAAATTAGAAACTTAGAAGTATAGAAAGGCATACCTTGATATTCAAATACTGTACCATTAGGATGACAAAACCTGATCCTCTTTTTTCTGCAATCTAGCATTGCTCCATAAGTCTCAAGCCAATCCATACCCAAAATAATATCATAATCTGTCAACTGCAGGGCGTACAACCGACCCGGCATCCGGTTCCCTTCAATCATAACAGGAGCTTCATCTATATAGCTCGAAGTGAGCATAAACTCACCTGAGGGAACTTCTACTACCAACTCACAAGACTTTTCCTCTAAAGGATGAGCCATGCAGTCCAGAAACTCTTCGGAAATAAAAGAATGAGAGGCACCCGAATCAAATAAGACTCTTTCTGAATAATCATAAAGAGGTATAGTACCTTCAATCATGTTCGATGCCTCCGCCTGGGCTCGGGTGATAGCCATAACCCGGCCCCTTCCCCGCTGCTGCGGTACTCCCCTGCCACGACCTGCCTGAGGCTACTGAAACTGCTGCAGTTGCTGCTGCACACCTCTTCCATATCCATATTCTCTCAGATAGGGGCAATTACGGATCAAATGCCCCGGCTAATTGCAGTTGTAACATCTATACCCTAGTGGAATAATGGGCTGTCTGGCAGTACTCTGCTGCGACTCCTCCACCTCTGGCCTACCACGACCTTGCTGAAATTTCTGACGACCTCCCCATCCTCTTCCTTTACCTTTAAATGCTTGCTTCAATTTCTGACTCCATTTACCAAAACCTGATGAAGAAGGTCCTGCTGGTGCTTTACCCTTACTCGCACCCACTGACTGCTGCGGTAGCCGAAAACTACCTGAATCTGACTCGCCCACCTGACGAGTTCTAATAGACCTTTCCAAGGTAGTTGCCCTCTGAGCTGCTTCTTCCACTGTTTTGCACATGAGTGGCACTATTGCATTCTGCAATTCTACTCTTAAACCCGAATAAAATATTCAACCATCATATTATTATCTGATACTACATAAGGCGCATATCGGCTGAGTGCCATAAATCGCATCTGGTACTCTAAAACTGAAGAGTTACCTTACTGGAGTGTCCGAAACTGCTCTCTCTTCACTTGCTGCACTTGAATCGGAAAGAATGTATCATTAAATACATCAAGAAATTCCGACCAAGTGATAGTCTCTTCTGTCCTGCCTGCAAAGGTGGTCTGCATCTTCAATCGCCACCATTCCAATGCAAAACCTCGCAACTGATAGGCAGTTAGCACGACTTTATCTGTTACCGGACACCTCATGGTCGCAAAGACCCTTTCAATCTCATGGACCCAGTGTTCCGCTGTATCTGGATTCGGCCCTCCTGAGTAAGTAGGCGGCTGCAATCTCAGAAACTTTTCAACTTGCTTCACTGGTTCCTCTACTAATAACAATGGTGGTGGTGGTGGCAAGGGTGCTACAAAAGGCACCTCCGCTCGTGGCGGCGGCGGAACTGGAACTATAGGTACAGTCTCTCCATCCCTAGGTGGCACGGCAACCGGTGGTACTGGCGCCTGCTGATCCAACCTTCTCTGGATATCAGTAAGGCTCTCGCAGATCCTCTGTATCATACGCTGAGTGCTCTCCTCTGGATCATCTCCTCCACCACCCCAATCTCTTCTATCTGCCATTTCAAACTTCTACATAAACAAAACACCAAACAAAAACAAAACAACAAATTATCAGAAACCAGGGCCCCTACCAGCAGTGTACAAAGACCGAAATAAGGCTATGTATCTTTCTAGTTCCCTTATATAATCACAGACCTTGCTCTGATACCAACTGTGACGGAACACCTCGTCCAAGTCCGTTAAATCGATAACGTACTTGATCCGAGTTCGTCTCCTACGAACGGGCCGAAGCCTCGCAACCAGTCCGTGAAAACACAAAGGAACACACCATTCCATATATGTTTTTCCACAAGTTTACATAGTCATATTTCCACAAAACTGAAAGAAAGTACAGGTGCCTGGGGCATACCCCGAGGTACAACTAGAAAAAGTAAACAACTAGCTACACTACTACTACTATACTGTTGGAGGTACTGACCCTGCACCGCTACGACGCGGCTCTGAACTGGACTACGGTCATAAAACGTCCTCCTCGCCCTCACCTGTGGGAGTAGGGGTGAGCCTCTCTAGTCACTGGCTCAGTAGGGAACTCCCCCAACACTAAGCAAAACCAAAACACAGGTACGAAAGCAGTAAACAGTACCAACAATTTATAAAACAGCTAAGCAAGATATGAAAGCTGTAAAAGTACTCACCGTCTGCCGACTACGAAAAACAACTGTAATAATTAAACGACAAACCAGTACAAGTGTACGAGCTAAAGTAGAGACCGCCACACATGAGCCACGTGAACTGGTTCGCGACACCAGAGACTAACTCGGACAAGCTAACACAGGTCTACCTCTAGGTCTCGCAGCCACGGACGAAAGGTCTAGCTGCCGCTCCACGTAAAAAGGTCAAGCAACTGTGGAGACCAACTAAACACCACCACCTGCGGACCACACAGTCACAGGCCCATGCCTGACACCTCTGGAGACCCTGGCCTGGGCCCTCTAGAGTGAGGCATTGGAAAAGAACTAGTCGGGGACCAGTTTCAACTACTGGTGTCCGTACCCCCAACTATGAGCGCGCTACAAGTGACTAGAAACAAACACTAGAGTCACTGTCCCACTGTCGTCTTTCCTCAGCCAGACGTACAATTCAAGCAAAGCAGTGAGGGTGTCCAGGTCAGACGACACAGACCTCGACGGTACAACACAAGTACCGGGACAAAGCCCCGAGCTAACAGCCTAGCTCACAGAGAACCTGGGGCACCCAACTGGAGAGGTAACCACGGTAGGCGTCGTACTACTTGCCACGTACACAAAACCACGTGCACGACACACAAACCACATGAAGACTCACGTAAACCGCGTGCATTAATAGTCCACTACACGTGAACACCACGTAGACATGTAAAGAACCAGCCAACTGCGTACCCAGTATGCTAGTCTTAGAAACCACGTGCACTAGGTGCACCACAATTACCATTACACCGCTCAATATCATTAAATATTCAATATAACGACATTTAAATAAAACATGCTGGCGGCAACATCGACTTCCGTTGATGGGATGTAAACGGCAAGGTATCTGGCCGTCAATCTCCCAATTGAAGAACCTGGCGTCAATCGATATTGACGCCAAGATCTTCGGCTATCAACTTCACAGAAACCCTGGGCTGATACCTCAGGTATTCCCAGCCCTAAAACCAATGGAAAAATATGAGGAAACACCTCCTCTAACATGCATGAATCCTAATCAACTCGAAACAACATGCTCCACTTATTAAATTGCTCAAACCACCCATTAACCCCACATGGAGTACCATTACCCAAAAACATAATTAACATGTAGATTCATGCGTTCTAGATGCATTATCACAACCTGAAGGAACTAAAGGGATCATTCCCTACCTCAATACACACTTAAACCTCCTAAATTTCCCTGATTCACACCAAACCCTCCGCGAGCTCCTACAGAGATTACACCTCGCTCCGGCGTTTCCTTGTCCGATTCGTCACCACCTCACGTTCCACGATCCCCCAACTAGCCTTCTGCAACCATTGGAAGTAGTGGGGAAGCAAGGGGCGTGAAAATAGGGCGAGGGAGAGGGAGAATGGGGTGAGGAAACTGTCCTCAGGTAGACCTATTTTCTGCAGGTCGCACAGGTTGGCGTCAACCCTAATGTCGTTTAGAGAACCGTCACAGTAAACGTCCAGAAAGCCTGCCGTTAAGTTCATAAGGTTGGCGTCACCTTCGATGGATGCCAAACCAGTCAACGACCACACCTGGCCGTCAACTCCTAATCAGCTATAGCAGGTCTTATCTTGTTTCAGGACCAAACCTGGCGCACCCCACGTCCAAACCACACTGGCCTCACGATGGCCACCACAACCATTACACACATGATCCATAAAGATCCGGAAAAACACACGACGTTACAACTTGTGTAATAAGACTTCCGCTTATGACGTTATGAATGGACAAATAAATATTGCCTTTTGTGCCTGTTTTTTGTCACTTCCAATAAATAGCCTTTTATTAGGACGTGACAGATAAATTTGTTATCAGAGCATTAGTTCGATAAACCTAGGGAAACCAGTGAGTTGGGGTAGAAATTTGGGATTAGTTAGCATGACTTTGCAATTATATAAATGCTTAACTTGATATTTGTTTCAGTATGGATATGAATGCCCAAGATAGGATGGTGGCAGCGCTAGAAATGTTACGTCAAGACATTGAGTTGTATGCTCAAGCCCAGCAGGAAGCTCATATGCAAATTAAGGAAGAAGTGCTTAATTTGACTACGGGTGCTTTCTTTGCCGGCAATCCTGGTGCTTCACTGGATGCCATGACTCAAGTTATGTGTAGGTTGGACAATCTCAGGCTGGGGCAAGATATGTTGCTTCACCAGTTTGAAGGGTATTGGGAAGCTTTAACTGATGCGGCAAGGGAATTATACCATGGATCCTGAGAAGCACAGTAGCCACCACCTGCAAAATATGTTATAGACCTAACCCAGAACTAGAAAGGACTTAGGCAACTTGTCCTTCTTTTTGTAAACCTCTCCTTTTATGTAAATGTTGGTTGTATATACCTAACTCCAATGTGTATGTGGAGTGAGAGGTTAGTGGGGGTTGGAATTTTGTAAGTATGACAACTTGGAAGGAAAAGGTTATGATATTTCGGGGATACATGGGAATGTATTGTAATGTAAATATTTGACTTGTTTATAGAGATGGTGTGTTCTGTGAATTTGAATGGTGTATGTGATGGATGTAAGCTTGGAGTGATTGTGAAAATTAATGTGTGTATTATTGGATGTTTCAGCTACTTTCTCCATTTAGTAATGGACGGAGGTGACGCTAATTGGAGGAAGATGGAGAGTTCTATGCATGATCTGATCCGAGTAATGAAGGCGGTAGCCAGAAATGGTAGCCACAATGGGACAAGCTTGTTCAAGGATTTCTGAAGCCTGGATCCCACGAGATTTTCAAGAGGTACGGATCCGGATGAGGCCGAAAATTGGCTAAAAGACATTGAAAGGATATTCAGAATGATTAAGTGTATAGAAGAAGAAAAGGTTCGTCTGACTACATTCCAGTTAGATCGTGATGTCCGTGCTTGGTGGGAAACTGTGGAAGCTATCCTGGAGGATTCAAACCAAGTTAGTTGGGAAGAGTTTGTGGAATTGTTCAATGATCAATATTTCTCTGAGGTATTTCAAGAGAAGAAAGCAAATGAATTTGCTAGTCTAAAGCAGCTAAGGATGTCAGTATCAGAGTATGAGGCCCAATTTGCCCGGTTGTCAAAGTATGCTCCGCATCTTATAACCACAGAGAAATTGAAGGCTAAAAGGTTTATGAATGGACTGCGTCCTAATTTTATTACGCATCTAACTCCTCACCTGATCACTTCTTATTCAGAAAAGGTAAAGAGAGCCTTGGCACTGGAAGCTGCGAATGAAACTGTAGATAAGATTAGAGGGAAATCTAGAGAAGGGTCTTCAGATCGAAAAAGGAAGTATGAGTCGGGGAATGCCCCGAAGGTTCAGCAAACTACTAAGAAGGCAGGCAAGGCTCCGGTAGGGAGTAAGGATGTTTGTAAGCATTGCCATCGTATTGGGCATAAGGTTGAGAATTGTTGGCGTAAATTGGGTGTATGTTTCCGTTGTGGAAGCACTCAACACCGAATCCAGGACTGCCCAATGGCCAAGACAGCACCAACAAATAAGAATCCCCAAGTAAAGCAAGGAAGACTGCAAGCCATTCAGGATGTGGAACCTGAATCCCCGCAGGAAGGTGGATTGATTGAAGGTACATTACTAGTAAACTCAAAACCTGTGTATGTGTTGTTTGATTCCGGAGCTACGCATTCTTTTATCAGCTATGAGTTTGCTAAATTCTTAGAAGTAAAGTCAGTTCCATTACCCACACAACTGGAAGTTGCAACTCCATTAAGTGAGGGTAAAAAGCTTAAAGAATATTACCCTGCTAGTCAGATCATGGTCAAAGGACATGATTTACCCGATGATTTGATATGTTTAGAAATGTGGGATTATGATGTAATCCTTGGGGTTGATTGGTTATCTAAATATCATGCAAACTTAGATTGCCAATTGAGACAAGTGACTTTCTTAGAAGAGGAAATCTATTCCATGACCTTTGATAAACCCCAAACCAAAAGAATACCAATAATTTCAGCAGTGAAAGCTTGTAAATTAGTACAGAAAGGTTGTCAAGGATATTTGGCTTCTGTGACCTTATTAAATCAGAACATAGTAGGATTGGAAGATATTTCGATTGTAAGGGAGTTTCTTGATGTATTCCCTGAAGAGCTACCTGGCATACCACCTAATAGAGAGGTGAATTTTTCAATTGAATTGGTACCAGGAGCTATGCCTATCTCAAGAACGCCGTACAGAATGTCAATAGAAGAATTGAAAGAACTAAAAAGGCAATTGTTGGAATTGATAGAGAAGGGATTCATCAGACCCAGTACCTCACCTTGGGGTGCTCCGGTACTATTTGTTAAAAAGAAAGATGGATCTATGCAGTTGTGTATACATTATCGACAGTTAAATCAATTGACTATAAAGAATAAGTACCCACTTCCGAGAATTGATGATCTATTTGATCAGTTATCTGGAGCTCAGTGTTTCTCCAAGATTGATTTAAGGTCTGGATATCATCAACTTAAAATTCAAGAATCAGATATTCATAAAACGTCTTTTCGAACAAGATATGGAGATTATGAATTTGTGGTGATGCCGTTTGGATTGACAAACGCACCAGCTGCATTTATGCGTCTAATGAATGATGTGTTCAGGTCTTATTTAGATCAGTTTGTGGTTGTATTCATTGATGATATACTGATCTACTCCAAAAGTATGGAGGAGCATCAAGCTCATCTACGGATCACTTTGCAATTGTTACGAGACAACAAGTTATATGCAAAGTTTAGCAAGTGTGAATTTTGGTTGAAGGAAGTGATGTTCTTAGGACACATTATTTCAAAAGAAGGTCTATCAGTAGATTCTTCAAAAATCGAAACTATACAGAAATGGGAGCAACCTAAGAATCTCACTGAAGTAAGAAGTTTTCTGGGCATGGCCAGTTACTACCGGCGATTTGTCAAGGATTTTTCTAGAATTGCCTCACCTCTTACACAGTTGACTAGAAAAGGAACTGCGTTCTTATGGAATGAGAGTTGTGAGGAAGCATTCCAATTGTTAAAGAATGTCTATCGTCTGCACCAATTCTAGCTTTGTCAGTAGAGGGAAAATTATTTGAGGTTTATACTGATGCTTCCAACATTGGACTGGGTTGTGTATTAATGCAAGATGGAAGAGTTATTGCCTATGCATCAAGACAGTTGAAGATTCATGAGAGGAATTACCCAGTACATGATTTAGAATTGATCGCTGTGGTCTTTGCTCTTAAGCTTTGGAGACACTATCTATATGATAACCAATTCATAGTGTACTCTAATCATAAGAGTCTCAAATACTTATTTTCACAGAAAGAAATGAACATGAGACAAAGAAGATGGATGGAATATATCAAAGACTATGATTTCAAGATTGAATACCATCCAGGAAAAGGAAACATTGTGGCTGATGCACTCAGCAGAAATCCTATAGCCAAGATATTTTGGCTGCAAGGGAATGGAAATTATTGGAGGAATTTTCTACCTTGAGCTTAAAAGTTGAAACCCAAGAAGAAAGGGTTATAATTAATAACTTGATAGTACAGTCAGATTTGCTGAAGCAAATTAAAGAGCAACAAGACAATGACCCTATACTTGTAGGAATCAGAGAAAAATTGGCTTCTAAACTTGATTTTAATGAAGATGTTCATGGGAATCTTCGATTCTGGGATAGATTGTGTGTACCAGATAATCCTGAAATCAAGAAACAGATCTTAGAAGAAGCTCATCGGTCTCACTACACCATTCACCTCGGAGCTGTCAAAATGTATCAGGATTTGAAGAAGCATTTCTGGTGGTGCAACATGAAAAAGGATATTGTGAAATTTATTGCAAAATGTTTGACATGTCAGAAAATTAAGGCAGAACACCAGAAACCTGCAGGAAAATTAAAACCACTTGAGATACCAGAGTGGAAATGGGATAGCATTGGTATGGATTTTATTGTGGGATTACCCAAAACACGGAGTGGATTTGATGCTATTTGGGTAATCATTGACAGACTTACCAAATCAGCTCATTTCTTAGCAATAAAGACAAGATGGTCTGTTAATATTTTGGCAGCACTATATATGAAGGAAATTGTACGGTTGCATGGAATTCCAAAGAACATAGTTTCTGACCGAGGTGAAAGATTTACTTCGCATTTTTGGAGAGAGTTGCAAGATGCTTTGGGAACTAAATTAAAATTTAGTACTGCATTTCACCCTTAAACAAATGGACAGACCGAACGGGTGAATCAAATTGTTGAGGATATGTGCCGTGCTTGTGTATTAGAGTTCAGAAATGACTGGAACACTCACCTAGCAATTATGGAATTTGCATATAACAATAGCTACCAGTCTACCATTCGAATGGCACCTTTCGAAGCTTTGTATGGTCGGCAATGTAGATCACCATTATGTTGGGTAGAACTAAAAGAAACGCATATTCTTGGGCCAGAAATGATCGAAGAGATGACAGAAGTTATCAAGTTGGTACAAGATCGGATGAAAGCTACTCAAGATCGACAGAAAAGCTATGTCGATCGACGTAGAAGATAGTTAGAATTTCAGCAAGGGGAACATGTGTTTCTTAAAGTATCACCCCGGAGAGGAATCAAAAGATTTGGTATCAAGGGAAAATTGAGTCCAAGATACATTGGACCTTTTGAAATATTGAAGAGAGTTTGTGAAATGACATACCAACTGGCACTTCCACCGTAATTATCCAATGTACATGATATCTTTCATGTGTCAATGTTAAGAAAATATGTATATGATCTGGAACACATTATTGGATACCAAGATCTGGATGTACAAGGAAATTTGGCATATGAAGAAAGACCAGTACAGATCCTCGATCGAAAAATCAAGCAACTTCGGAACAAGGAAGTTCCTTTACTAAAAATTCAGTGGAATAAGCGGGGACAAGAAGAAGCAACATGGGAATTGGAAGATGCCATAAAGAACAAGTATCCAGAGTTCTTTATAGGTCAGTAACCACATCCTTATCGACTCCGGTTCAAAGTCGTTCAATCATCGACTCCTACTCAAAGTTGTTCTGGCATCGACTCCTGTTGAAGTCGTTCTGGCATCGACTTCGTGTTGGAAATCGATCTCACATCGATTCGGGTCATAAGTGATCCTGCATCGACTCCTTCGGTCATCGACTCCTTCAGAATCATTGTAAACATCGACTCGCCCTTACAACGACTTACCCTCAGAATAATTTGCCCTCACATCGACTCACCCTTACAACGACTTGCTCTCAAAACGATTTGTCCTCACATCAACTCTGTCGTGAACATCGACTCTTTCAGAATCGTTGTAAACATCGACTCACCCTTACAACGACTTGCTTTCAGAATGATTTGCCCTCACAACGACTTGCTCTCAGAACGACTTGCCCTCACATCGACTCGCCCTTACAACGACTTGCTCTCAGAATGATTTTCCCTCACATCAACTCTGTCGTGAACATCGACTCCGGTCATAAGTAACGACTCTAATCATAAGCATCGAATTTGGTTGTAAACATTGATCTCTGTTGTAGTTGTTACTACATCGATTTCGGTTGTAATCGTTTCCCACATGCAATCCGATGGTAATCCAGATTGCTCTGCTGAGTTATCCCGTAAAACATAAGCATGCCCTATGGACATATCTTGTTATGTATCTAGTTAGTGGCCTCAAAAAGATCAACGTACGTGAAAGCCATAAGAACATGAATTCTATTCTAAGAAATTCTACTACTTGATTTTCTACCATGAGACTGATATGAGTTATGTCCAAAACTCTAGCTTGCAATAAATCGAACTTTACGAATGATCATATTCTTTTACTGTGAGCTTGTTTTTGAAATTTTGTGTCCATAATATGTATATGATCGGCACAACATGGGACATTGGTCCATTTGACTAATGCTTGTGCAAATAAGGGGCCCTATCTGGTCCTAGGGAGGAGCGCCCCAACGTACTTGTTAACTGCGAAAGTATGGACTTGTGGTGCTTGACATAGCACTGATATGTGTGCAAGATTTGTGTAAATGTGCCTTCGTTTGATATGATAAGTTTGATATGTTCAGTTCAATATGATACATTTGATCATGTGATTATCTGTTATCTCTATGTATATGGCCAATCCTTGTTTTGTGATACTATCATATCCTTTGAAATTCTTTGTCCCATACCTTTGAAAGTCAGTATATGTTTCGCTATGATAATGTTGACAAAATCCTAGTCTATTTCAGTAATTTATTGATTAACATGCAAGCATGTATGATTATCCTGCCCGGTAAACTCCTGCATAATAAAACACTAATCATGTATATTAGTGCCCGCACTTTTAGATGTAAGTCCTACTAAGCTAGTTTGCTCACCCTACTATCCTAAACATTTCAGGGAATGATGAGGATCTTGTGGACATGGAGGGGGAGGGGCTTGAGTGAAGAGCATACCGTCATCTTGAAGCTGTGATATTGAGTAGATGTCTGAGTAGTATTTATTGTAATGACATATGTTTCTTGGAGGATGATTGTTTTTGCCTTGTGGGACCTATGGTGGGCTCTGGCGTTCTTGGTTATATTTTGTTGTGGTTGTTATTTGGATCAAGAAATTTGCCTTAATTAGTCTTATATCCTAGTTTTTGCTCTATTTCTAATTCGAATATAACTGCGCGTTCCGAAATTCAACTTCGGGGCATGACAGTCTTATTGGTATCAAAGAATGAACTTTTAAGGTCCAAGGGAATAGGAATGTAAAATGAAACTGGCCTAGACCACACACGTCAAGTAGTCATACCTAATGTGAGCTTGGGTAGAACCATGGGTAAAGGAGTCACATGTATTATACTTAGAAGCCTGACTAGTATTATCCTCTTGAAGGTAATTACTTCTTCGATGGCTGCTGAGCGTGCCCAGGCTAGAAACATGCAACAAACCCTACAGAATTTGACTCAGGCAATATTACAAGCCACCCAGGGTGGAGGAAACTGCAGAGCCGGTGATCTCCATCAGAATTTCCGTAGCATGGATCCGCCTAGGTTTGAAGGTAGTACTAACCTGGATGCTGCTGAACATTGAGTCAAGGAAATTGAAAGGATATTCAGGGTCATGCAATGCACTGACCGAAACAAATTACTACTGGCGACCTTCCTGCTGGAAAAGGATGCCAGGGCAACCTTAGAAGGACAGCAGTTAACGTGGGCACAATTTGTGGAATGCTTCAACAGTAAATACTTTTCGGAAAGGGTGCAGGATAAAAAGGCAGCCGAATTTGCAGCCTTGAAACAACGAGGACTGACTGTAGCCGAGTATAAGGCTTAGTTCTCATGTCTGTCTCGGTATGCCACTCATTTGGTTGGGACCGAGAGGATGAAAGCTAAATGCTTTCTGAACTGCTTAAGACCCCATTATATCACCCAACTGGCGCCAATGGACATACAAACCTATGTTGATATGATAAAGAGGGCTCAATTACTGGAAGATGCTATGGAAACTACATAAAGGATAAAAGGAAAGAATGTGAAGAAGGAACAAGTATCTGTCACCAAAGGATATGACCGGACCGTTGGAAAGAGGAGGCTCAGTGGTGGTTTTACTTAATAGCAGGATAAGAAGCCGAAGGCCTCAGACAAGCAGTCGGCTGTGGTAACCATGGAGAGATGCAAACATTGTGACAAGGCTAGTCACCGGTCCGAACAATGCTGGAGAGCGTAGGGGAGATGTCTGCGTCGTGGAAGTCGTGACCACAGGATCTCTGACTACCCAATGATTAAGGAACAAACCCCACAAGAGAGGCGTCCAAATGGACAAAGAAGGCCAGGCCGCCTACAAGCTGTTCTGGAATCGTCAACCGTAGAGGAAGGAGGCATAGTAGAAGGTACTCTTCAAATACTTTCACGGCCTGCCTTTATTTTATTTGATACTGGTTCCACACATTCATTAATATCACAAGAGTTTACTGATACCTTATCCACCAAACCAGTATCATTAAGTTGTTAAATCTCTTTCACAACACCTCTTAGGCAAGGAACCAAACTCAACCGATATTTTCCCTCTGCTGATGTGATCATCAAAGGGAAGAACCTTCTGACCGACCTTGTATGCATGCCCATGGATCACTATGATGTAATTCTAGGAGCTGATTGGTTAACCCAACATGGGGCTAGTGTAAACTGTAGGAAGAGTAGGATAACTTTCAGCGAGTATCCAAAGATAGTTTACTTGGGGGCTAACAACCGTGGACATCTATCACTTATTTCTGCCTTACGAGCCCACAAAATGATCAGAAAAGGGTGTGTAGCCTTCCTTGCTTCGGTGGTCAGGGAGAAAGAGGATGTAAATCTTGAAAACATCTATGTGGTAAAGGAATTTCCAGATGTGTTTCCCGAGGAGTTACCAGATATTCCTCCCGTGAGGGAAGTAAAATTTTCTATCCCTTTAGTACTGGGTGCTGCCCCAGTCTCTAGAGCCCCCTATAGGATGTCACCTGTAGAGTTAAAAGAATTAAAGGAACAACTGATGGAGCTATTGAGGAAAGGATTCATCAAACTAAGCACCTCACCTTGGGGAGCTCTAGTGCTTTTCGTTAAGAAGGAGGATGGGTCAATGAGGTTGTGTATTGATTATAGGCAGCTAAACCAAGTCACAATCAAGAACAAATATCTCCTGCCGAGAATTGATGAACTATTTGACCAAATTGCTAGAGCTAAATACTTCTCCAAGATCGATCTCAGATTAGGCTACCATCAATTAAGGATTTCAGAGGAGGATATATACAAAACAGCCTTCAGGAGCAGGTATGGGCATTATGAGTTTGTTGTCATGCCTTTTGGACTAACAAATGCCCCTGCAGCCTTCATGCAGCTGATGAATGATGTATATCGGCCCTACCTTGATGATTTTGTGGTGGTTTTTATTGATGACATCCTAATCTATTCCAAGACTAAAGAAGATCACGAGGAGCATTTGAGGGTAGCCCTGCAACTGTTGAGAGACAACCGGATGTATGCCAAGTTGAGTAAATGTGAATTTTGGTTGACAGAAGTTTCTTTCTTGGGGCACGTAATTTTAGAAGAAGGTCTTGCAGTTGATCCATCTAAGGTCGAAGCCGTGATGAATTGTTAGAGACCCTCTAGTGTTACCAAAGTAAGAAGCTTCCTGGGATTGGTAGGATATTACAAACGATTCATAAAGGATTTTTCCAAAATTGTTGTACCTTTGACTAGATTGACCAGGAAGGAAAATCCATATGTGTGGCCAGAAGATTGTAAAAAGAGCTTCTGTACACTGAAGGAGTGCTTGACTACAGCTCCTATTCTTACCCTACCCATTGAAGGGCGAGGATTTGAGGTATATGTAGATGCATCGGGTATTGGTCTGGGATGTGTCTTAATGCAGTTGGGTAAGGTGATAGCTTATGCCTCTAGGCAACTGAAGGTGCATGAAGTTAATTACCCGGTTCATGATCTAGAAATAGCAGCGGTGGTGTTCACATTAAAAATTTGGTGACATTATCTTTATGGCGAACCATTTAAGGTATACTAAGACCACAAAAGTCTGAAATCTCTCTTTTCCCAGAAGGAGTTGAACATGAGACAGCGAAGATGGTTGAAGTACCTAAAGGACTTCAACTTTTCCATACAATATCACCCAGGTAAAGCCAATTCTGTGGCAGATGCCTTGAGTAGAAAGCCTGCAGTGTCACTAGCCAACTTAATGGTTAGGGAGTGGCGATTGCTAGAGCAATTTGCAAATCTGGATTTGAAGATAGACAAGGAAAGTGACCCAGTATTGATTGCCAACATCAGCATACAATCAAATCTCCTAACTGAAATCAGAGAACAACAAGACAATGATCCTTTCTTAGTGGAGATTAAGGAGAAGATTGATCAAAGGCCAGATTTTTCCATAACTGAGAATGGTAGACTAGTGTTTAAAGGAAGAACCTGTGTACCAGATAATGAAGAACTCAAGAAGAAGCTGATGACTAAAGCTCACCGATTTAGGTATACAATTCATCCTGGAGCCACTAAGGTGTATCAAGATGTGAAGAGAACTTATTGGTGGCCAAACATGAAAAGGGAAGTAGCCGAATTTGTTGCACATTGTTTGACTTGCCAATAGGTCAAAGCATAACATCTTAGGCTAGCAGGCATGTTACAACCTTTAGATATATCTGAATGGAAATGAGAAAGCATAGGAATGGATTTCATTATGGGTTTGCCTAGAACCAGGGGAGGACTTGATGCAATATGGGTAATCGTGGATCGATTAACTAAGTCAGCTCACTTCTTGCCTATAAAGAGCAAATGGTCCGTGAATGTGCTTGCTCATTATACATTAAAGAGGTGGTTAGGTTACATGGAATACCCTCATCCATTGTATCTGACAGGGACCCTCGGTTCACGTCACATTTTTTGCGAGAGTTGCAGATAGCACTTGGCACTAGGTTAAACTTTAGCACTGCCTTTCACCCCCAAACCGATGGCCAAACAGAAAGGACAAACCAAATTGTAGAACATGTGCTCCGAACTTGTGCGCTTGACTTTGAAGGATACTGGAGTGAACAATTATTAAAATAATGAAAACACACAATGTCATATCAACCATCGATTTCCATGTTATATAGTAGTCGATGTAGCCCTTGAACATGAAAGGATGGAGGCTGTGCCCTCCCAGTATGGCAGAATCATTTGGAGAATTAGCTGTGGGAAAGTAAATAAGTAGTGGTACATGAACTTGACCTTTCGGCGCACCACTCTAAGAGTTTTCAGGGCATGGCCCAAGCATGTTGGGCCTATCCTTTTTCCAAATTTTGACCAGGATAGGTGCGACAGATCTGTCCTTTTTACAGACTAAATCAGTGTTAGGTATGACAGGGTAGGGTTTGGGCTTGGCATACGTATGGCCAGCTTGAACCTTTTGTCCTCTTTTGTCCCTTCTGAGGGAATAAGGAAAAAGGGACCTGAAGGAAACCAAAAACCCCATAAATAAGCCACACGACCCTTCTTAGACAACTTTATGCCCTTCCTCAAAGGGAAGACTTGGAGCATGAGAGCCTTTTTTCCCTTTCTCAAGAGCGTCTGTTAAAGAGGCTTGGAAGTCCGAGTCTGTGGAGAGCTCCGACGCTGGAAGGATGATCCTGAAGCTTGGAACTTGAAGCTTGAAGGACTTGGAAGTTCTTCATCCATCAACTGCTACTTCGACCTACTTGGAGCTGGACTTCTAGGAGTTCTCCTTCCCTAAGCTTGGCATCAGACAATAGGAGTGGATTCAAGAGCAACACAAAAAGGTAGGTTTTCTCGGGTGAAAACTAAACCTTGCACGTCCTTATAAAGAAACCATCGAGTCTAGTTCCACATGCATCTATTTTCCCCAAGTTTTACTAAGAGTGCCCAGTGTTTTAAGGGTTTTTCCCCCAGTCACGCATGTTCATGGCAACTTGCAATCTTGTTGTGTCTCACACCCCTCGAGGCCCAACCCTGTGAAACCAGAAACTATAGTTCCCTTCTGCTCCTTGTACTCATCCAGTTCTATGATCGTAGTTCCCTTCCAGTGGCCCTAGATGATTGAGATATAAGCATTTTTCAAAGAGTCGTGCAATACTGAGGCTTCTTGTGTTCTTCCAGTGTCACACATAAACCAAGGCCAAATTTGGGTCAAACCAAAACTATGGATCTCTTCTATCTATTGTCCTCTACACCTTTCTGGTTCAGAGTTTTGCCCAAGGATTCCTATTTTTTCAGGTTACAACCCCGCTCAAGTAAGGTTGTAGTCCTCTCTGAGTCCCTGAAGATTGGAATTCGATCTCACATCGATTCGGGTCATAAGTGATCCTACATCGACTCCGGGTCAAAGTTGTTCAGTCATCGACTTCGGTTCAAGGTCGTTCAGTCATCGACTCCGGTTCAAAGTCGTTCAGTCATCGACTCCTGTTCAAAGTCATTCTAGAATCGACTTCTGTTGAAGTCGTTCTGGCATCGACTTCGTGTTGGAAATAGATCTCACATCGATTCGGGTCATAAGTGATCCTGCATCAACTTCTTCGGTCATCAACTCCTTTAGAATCGTTGTAAACATCGACTCGCCCTTGCAACGACTTGCTCTCAGAATGATTTGCCCTCACATCAACTCGCCCTTACAACGACTTGCTCTCAGAATGATTTGTCCTCACATCGACTCTGTTGTGAACATCGACTCCTTCAGAATCGTTGTAAACATCGACTCGCCCTTACAACGACTTGCTTTCAGAACGATTTTCCCTTACATTGACTCGCCCTTACAACGACTTGCTCTCAAATGATTTGCCCTCACATCGACTTGCCCTTACAATGACTTGCTCTTTGAACGATTTGTCCTCACATCGACTCTGTCGTGAACATCGACTCTGGTCATAAGTAACGACTCTAATCATAAGCATCGACTTTGGTTGTAAACATTGATCTCTGTTGTAGTTGTTACTACATCGATTTCGGTTGTAATCGTTTCCCACATGCAATCCGATGGTAATCCAGATTACTCTACTGAGTTATCCCATAAAACATAAGCATGCCCTATGGACATATCTTGTTATGTATCTAGTTAGTGGCCTAAAAGTGATCAATGTACGTGAAAGCCATAAGAACTGAATTATATTCTAAGAAATTCTGCTGCTTGATTTTCTACCATGAGACTGATATGAGTTATGTCCAAAACTCTAGCTTGCAATAAATCGAACTCTACGAATGATCATTTTCTTTCACTGTGAGCTTGTTCTTGAAATTTTGTGGCCATAATATGTATATGATCGGCACAACATGGGACTTCGGTCCATTTGACTAATGCCTGTGCAAATAAAGGGCCTTGTCTAGTCCTGGGGAGGAGCGACCCAACGTACTTATTAACCGTGGAAGTATAGACTTGTGGTGCTTGTCATGGCACTGATATGTGTGCAAGATTTGTGTAAATGTGCCTTCGTTTGATATGATAAGTTTGATATGTTCAGTTCAATATGATACGTTTGATCATGTGATTATATGATATATGTGTGTATATGGCCAATCCTTGTTTTGTGATACTATCATATCCTTGGAAATTCTTTGTCCCAAACCTTTGAAAGTCATTATATGTTTCGCTATGATATTATTGACAAAATCCTAGTCTGTTTCAGTAAATTATTGATTAGCATGCAAGCATGTATGATTATCTTGCCCAGTAAACTCCTGCATAATAAAACACTAATCATGTATATTAGTGCCCGCACTTTGAGATGTAAATCCTACTGGGCTAGTTTGCTCACCTTACTATCCTAAACATTTCAGGGAATGATGAGGATCTTGTGGAGATGGAGCGGGAGGGGCTTTAGTGAAGAGCATACCGTCATCTTGAAGCTGTGATACTAAGTAGTTGTCTGAGTAGTATTTATTGTAATGACATATGTTTCTTGAAGGATAATTGTTTTGGCCTTGTGGGGCCTATGGTGGGCTCTGGTGTTCTTGGTTATATTCTTTTGTGGTTGTTATTTGGATCATGAAATTTGCCTTAATTAATCTTATATCCTAGTTTTTGCTCTATTTCTGATTCGAATATAACTACGTGTTCCGAAATTCAACTTCGTGTGACAATCTTATTGGTATCAGAGAATGAACTTTTAAGGTCCAAGGGAATAGGAATGTAAAATGAAACTGGTCTAGACCACACACGTCAAGTAGTCATACCTAATGTGAGCTTGGGTAGAGCCATGGGTAAAGGAGTCACATGCATTATACTTAGAAGCCTGACTAGTATTATCCTCTTCAAGGTAATTACTGCTTCGATGGCTTTTGAGCATGCCCAGGCTAGAAACATGCAACAAACCCTATAGAATTTGACTCAGGCAATATTACAAGCCACCCAGGGTGGAGGAAACCACGAAGCCGATGATCTCCATCGGAATTTCCGTAGCATGGATCCGCCTAGGTTTGAAGGTAGTACTGACCTGGATGCTGCTAAACATTAGGTCAAGGAAATTGATAGGATATTCAGGGTCATGCAATGCACTAATCGAAACAAAGTACTACTGACGACCTTCCAACTGGAAAAGGATGCCAGGGCATAGTGGGAGTCTGTTGAAGCAACCTTAGAAGGACAACAGTTAATGTAGGCACAATTTGTGGAACGCTTCAACAGTAAATACTTTTCGGAAAGGGTGCAGAAGAAAAAGGCAGCCGAATTTGCAGCCTTGAAACAACGGGGACTGACTGTAGCCGAGTATGAGGCTCAGTTCTCACATATGTCTCGGTATGCCACTCATTTGGTTGGGACCGAGAGGATGAAGGCTAAACGCTTTTTAAATGGCTTAAGACCCCAGTATATCACCCAACTGGCCCCAATGGACATACAAACCTATGCTGATATGATAAAGAGGGCCCAGTTACTGGAAGATGCTATGGAGACTGCGGAAAGGATAAAAGGAAAGAATGTGAAGAAGGAACAAGTATCTGCCACCGGAAGATATCAACTGACCGTTGGAAAGAGGAGGCTCAGTGGTGGTTTTACTGAACAGCAGGATAAGAAGCCGAAGGACTCAAACAAGCAATCGGTTGTGGTAACCGTGGAGAGATGCAAACATTGTGATAAGGCTAGTCACCGGTCCAAACAATGCTAGAGAGCGCAGGGGAGATGTCTGCGTCGTGGAAGTCGTGACCACAGGATCTCCGACTGCCCAATGATTAAGGAACAAACCCCACAAGAGAGGCGTCCAAATGGACAAAGAAGGCCAGGCCGCCTACAAGCTGTTCTGGAATCGTCAACCGTAGAGGAAGGAGGCATAGTAGAAGGTACTCTTCAAATACTTTCACGGCCTGCCTTTATTTTATTTGATACTGGTTCCACACATTCATTAATATCACAAGAGTTTACTGATACCTTATCCACCAAACCAGTATCATTAAGTTGTTAAATCTCTTTCACAACACCTCTTAGGCAAGGAACCAAACTCAACCGATATTTTCCCTCTGCTGATGTGATCATCAAAGGGAAGAACCTTCTGACCGACCTTGTATGCATGCCCATGGATCACTATGATGTAATTCTAGGAGCTGATTGGTTAACCCAACATGGGGCTAGTGTAAACTGTAGGAAGAGTAGGATAACTTTCAGCGAGTATCCAAAGATAGTTTACTTGGGGGCTAACAACCGTGGACATCTATCACTTATTTCTGCCTTACGAGCCCACAAAATGATCAGAAAAGGGTGTGTAGCCTTCCTTGCTTCGGTGGTCAGGGAGAAAGAGGATGTAAATCTTGAAAACATCTCTGTGGTAAAGGAATTTCCAGATGTGTTTCCCGAGGAGTTACCAGATATTCCTCCCGTGAGGGAAGTAAAATTTTCTCTCTCTTTAGTACTGGGTGCTGCCCCAGTCTCTAGAGCCCCCTATAGGATGTCACCTACAGAGTTAAAAGAATTAAAGGAACAACTGATGGAGCTATTGAGGAAAGGATTCATCAGACCAAGCACCTCACCTTGGGGAGCTCCAGTGCTTTTCGTTAAGAAGAAGGATGGGTCAATGAGGTTGTGTATTGATTATAGGCAGCTAAACCAACTCACAATCAAGAACAGATATCTCCTGTCGAGAATTGATGAACTATTTGACCAAATTGCTAGAGCTAAATACTTCTCCAAGATCGATCTCAGATCAGGCTACCATCATTTAAGGATTTCAAAGGAGGATATATACAAAACGGCCTTCAGGAGCAGGTATGGGTATTATGAGTTTGTTGTCATGCCTTTTGGACTAACAAATGTCCCTGCAGCCTTCATGCAGCTGATGAATGATGTATATCGGCCCTACTTTGATAAGTTTGTGGTGGTTTTTATTGATGACATCCTAATCTATTCCAAGACTAAAGAAGATCACGAGGAGCATTTGAGGGTAGCCCTGCAACTGTGGAGAGACAACCGGATGTATGCCAAGTTGAGTATTGATGATGATTGTGTAATCAGATTCAGGAACCGACTGTATGTCCCTATCGAAGCAGGAGTGAAGCAAAAAGTGCGAGAAGAAGCTCATCGATCCAAGTATAATATTTACCCGAGTAGCACAAAAATGTATCAAGACTTGCAGAAGCATTTTTGGTGGCCGAACATGAAAAAGGAAATAGTGGAGTTCATAGCAAGATGTTTAGTATGCCAATAGGTTAAAGCAGAGCACCAAAGGCCAGGAGGTTTATTGCAACCATTGCCCATTCCGCAGTGGAAGTAGGATGACATAGCCATGGATTTTGTAGCAGGCTTGCCTAGGACAGCGTCTGGTCATAATGGAATATTGGTTTTTGTTGATAGGTTGACAAAAGTGTGTAGATTGTTAGCTGTGAGCATGTCATGGGCAGTGGACAGATTGGCAAGACTACATGTGGATAGAATTGTGTCGTTGCATGGAATTCCAGTATCTATTGTTTCAGACAGGGATCCCAGATTCACTTCAGGTTTCTAGAGAAGCTTGCAGAGAGTAGTTGGTACTGAATTGAGGTACAGTTCAGCATACCATCCCCAGACAGATGGACAAATGGAAAGAACAATCTAGACCATTGAAGATATGCTACGAGCTTATTGTTTAGTTTGGGGAGGCGGTTGGGAGCAGCATTTAGGCATGGTGGAATTTGCTTACAATAACAATTATCATACAAGTATCAGAATGACACCGTATGAAGCTCTATATGGAAGACCTTGTAGAACACCCTTGAATTAGCATGAAGTAGGGGAGATGCAAGTTATGGGACCGGAATTAGTGCAACATTGTGCAGAGATGGTCATGTTTATCAAAGAAAAGCTTCAGACAGCCCAAAGTAGACAAAAGAGTTATGCTAACACAAGACGCAAACCACTACAATTTGAAGTTGGTGATTATGTATTCTTGAGAGTTTCCTCCACAAAAGGTGTTTTAAGGTTCAACACAAAGGCAAATTGAGTCCAAGATATGTAGGTCCATTCCAGATTCAAGAAAGAATTAGTGAGACAGCATACAGATTGGAGCTTCCAGCAAATTTTACAGATGATCATAATGTGTTTTATGTTTCCATGCTGAGAAGGTACATTCGGGACCCTTCACAAATTGTTAGTTATGCTCAGGATGATTTGAAACCAGATATGTCCATGCCAGTATATCCAGTGTTGATTACAGGATGGAAGATGAATTGTTGTTGAGGTTTCTTTCCAAATTTCAAGGACGAAATTTCTTTTAGGTGATAGTAATGTAATAGCCTGACTTTCCAGATCGTAGCTTAAAGGTTTTGGTGGCCAATGTGTGGCCCATTGGTTGTTTTAGTTGTGTTTGGATGTGTGTGTAGCAGGTGTGTGAGGCTGGGGGTTGGAAAATCTGAGCCCAACAGACCTCTGGCGCATCCTTTAAGAACACGACCAACACAGGCATCACAATTCTGCATGAACGTGACCACCTGCTACATCGTGATTCAATCGCCGCTTTTCATGGGCGCGGCTGCATGCGCGCTGCATGGCGCATGCAAGGGCATCATGGCTTAATTGCGACAGTAGGGTACGTCGTTTTTAAACGTGACGGCCCAATACGTTGTGATTTAGCTTGTGCTGAGTTTTGGCTCCGAGCCTTGGCCAAACAGTGCAGGTTGCACTATTCGGATGAAGGGGGAGCTCTGTGGGGAATTGGCCGGCGATTCAGGGAAATTCATGGGGCGTTTATTGACGTGTTCGGCATGAGGAGGTGCTTCGGAGCGCGGGAAACGCCAAGGCAGCGTCGGTTTCATGTTCTTCATGTTGGTAGGTGACTTTATCCTTGTTTTGATTGTGTGGATTAGGTTCAAAGTATTTGGAATGTAGAATTGCTTATATTCAATAGTAAGCATGCTTAAGTTATTGTGTGGATGGTTATTTACAGCTTTTACATCATGTAGAGGGTATTTGTTGTGATTTCCGGAGAAGAACAAGTTTTGATTCTTCGGTTTGAAAGGCGATAGACCCAGACGTCGCATTCTGAATGCAACAACTTGTCGGTCGAGATTTAGGTTTTAAAGGTGACGGTTTGGTCCGTCGCGATTATGAATTTTAATTACGGCCACTATGTTGGTCACGTTTTCAAATGTGGCCACCCGAGCTATTGGGTTCTGTGGCCAGTCTCTCTCTTCTTAGTTGCACATTGCTTGTGCGGTATTGTTTAAGTTATTATAAGCATGTAAATGGTGTATCGGCACTTATCGTGATTGGAAATGACGAGTTTACATGATTGTGTGTGCATAGTATGGTTTTCCAGTGCCTCACTTTAGGGAGCTCAGGTCAGAGTCCCTAAAGGTTCTAGGCATGGACCTACAAATGTGTGGCCTACAGGTGTGGTGTTGGTTGGTCTCCACAGTTTCTTGGCCTTGTTGAGGTGGAGCTACTGGACCTTTCATTCGTGGCTGCGAGACTGAGAGGTAGTCTTGTGTGGTTTGTCCGAGTCTGTGGCTGGTGTCACAAACCAGTTTTCGTGACTCGGGTGTGGCGTGCCCTTCTTTAGCTTATACACTTGAACGTGAATTGTCGTTTATTTATTAAAGATTATACCATGTACACATCCTAGAATGGTTTATTTATTTACAGCTATAGCACCATGTCTAGGCGGCATTACTTGTTATTTAAATGCATGCTTTATCCTTGCTCTTGTAGGTTTATTATTATTCCGGCCTTTGGGGGAGTTTCTCTACTGAGCCAATAACTTGTGAGGCTTACCCCTTCTTCTTCCAGATGAAGGAGAGCAAGAGGGTTCTCGTCCCTCTTCTAGTTCGGGACCGCATCATAGCAGAGTCGGGCGTACGCCTCCAGCAGAGTAATTTCCTTTTTGTTATGCCTTGGGGTTTGTCCCAGGCCATTGTATTCCGTACTTTGACTTTAGATCAAAACTGGATATGTACATTTCATATGAATATGTGTAAGATATGGAATCTCATGTATGTTCAAAGTGTTCTTTTATATTTTCACGGACATGTGTGTGTTGATATCCCTTGCGAGGCTTCGACCGGTTCGCGGGAGACGAAGTTGGATCAGGCTCGTTATTAGATTAACAGGTTTGAACGATGAGGACCATCACAAAATCGGTCGACCGACTTAGTAAGTATAGCTTGGCATTGCAGCAGTCAGAAAGTCGGATGACCAACTTGAAGGAATCGGTCGACCGACCTAGCCAGTGCAATCTTAGCTTGGAAAAGTATAAAATTGGATGACCAATCCTTCATAATCGGTCGAACGATTAGCCAATTGAAGAGCCGGTTGAAGCCAAGTAAAAAATCAGAGGACCAACCTTGGAATTTTGGTCGCTCAATTACGGAAACACAGTTTCCTATTGTGTCAAAACTCCTTCCAAGTTTGGATTTGGATGCGATTCTCATGACATCTATGGCCAAGATCAAGTCTTTGGCATGTAGGTATATAAGGGGAGGCCTACCCATATGTGTTTACAACACACAACTCATTGGAGAACGAATCTTTTGCACCGAGATAGGTCAAACGGCAAACCAGTGAACCAGAGTTCCTCCAGAAGATTTACTTCGAGGTTTGCTGCTTGAAGTCGAAGCCTTGGACATTCTGATTGTTGTGAAACTAGTGTACCACGTCCAGGAAGGCTTGTGCAAGTCATGGTGTTCTTCTCCAACATTTTTCAACCACAACAAAACAGGGGATTTTTGAACTACGATTTTCATATCTTTCTATCTTGTTTTTTGGTTGAGAAACTGTATTTTAAAATTATAACAATTACTCTTTGTGTGTGAAAGAGTTGTGCTTGTGTTTTACGAGTGTGTTTGTGAGGGTTTTGATAGTAAGGCCTTTGTCGTTGTTGAGACGTGTGTGTTTCTCGGTGCGTGTGTGTGGAGGGGTTGTACTCTATATCTCTAGCCAAGTTCAGAGTAGTGTGTTACCACCTCACATGTGTGAGGGGTGGACGTAGGCACACAATCCTTGTGTGGCCGAACCACCTAAACAACTGCGTATTGTGGTGTGTTTCTTTTTCTTCTACCTCCTTTTACATACGTTGTTGGCTTGTGGTAATGCGTTTGGTGTGATCGTTATAGTTTGGCATATCAAATTAGCTAAAATTTTATTTGGTAGTCAACCAATTCACCCCTCCCCTCTTGGTTGTACATTGAACACGTGCACTTCAAAGTAGATAGCATTTTATTTATTAAGAAATTTTTAGAAGGGATCTTAATTGTACAAATATATGTTGATGATATTATATTTGGTGCTACAAATGAATTACTTTGTAAACTCTTTGAAAATCTTATGCAAAGTAAATTTAAGATGATCATGATGGATGAGCTTAATTTGTTTCTTGGCTTACAAATCAAGCAGATCATGTTGAGTTATGCTTGCATGACATTCATGATGATTGTATGTTTTTTATAATGACACAATGACAAAATGACATGCCGCAATGACAAAATGACTTAGACAATGCCTACATGATATCTAATTTGAAGCTTCTTTATTGTAGGAGATTACATGAAAAAGAAAGTGCACAACTTGAAGAAATCTTAAGCAAAAAAGGTTCTGGATAGAAGACTTCAAGTTGTAGCTGTCGACAACACCTCTGCATCTGTCGACAACCACTAAAGACCATCCAACAACAAGGTTCTAGAAAACCAAAGAAAACAGTAGTTGTCGATAGGCCAGGACTCATCTGTCGACAGCCACTGAAGAACTTCATCTCAAAGTTTCTGGAAAATCAAGACAAGTAGCAGCTGTCAACAGCCAGGATGTGTCTGTCGACAGCCCAGCCTATGGTTCAGAAATTCAGCTCTGGAAGGCAGATTTGTTGCAGTATCTGTCGACAGCCGATGTGCATCTGTCAACAGTCGTCGTTTAGTTGCAACATGTGAGCAACATGTGATCTTTATTAGGGCATCCTTTTCTCTCACACATGAATCCCAAGGATTGTGTGAGAATAGGACACACCTATATAAAGACCTTATAGCCTCCTTTTCGCAAGAGAGATCCAACACAACTCCAAGAAAGGTTGAGGCAACAAGAAGGGACTTCTCCAGTGCTCTGCTCGAGCTCCATAAGTTGCAGACTAGTGAATACATCTGAGGAGATCGATTGGAAGTCAAGTTCTTCATCAAATCAGCAGAAGAAGAAGAAGGAAAGCAGAAGAGCTACTACCAGAGCATCTAAGGAGATGTTCATATGATCAACGAATTTCAGAAGATCTTCGTCTGAAGTAGAGCAGCACCCCCAAGAAGGCAAGAAGGAGAAGAAGAGTTGTAGAAGCACCATCAAGGAAAAAACAGTGTGGATCTGTGAACATGGTGATCAGATCAATAGTTGGAGAGATATTTCTTCCCTCACTCACACCTTTTCTCAATTCACTTTATATATCTGTGTGTGTGTGTGTACTGATTTGAGATCAGTATGTGGATGATGTGTGAGTGTGTGCCTTGTGATCTGTATAAGTGTTTTGTATAGATCATAGTGTGTGTGTTGGGATCTGTGCTGGTTTGTGCACAGATCTGAATTGTGTGTGATGTGTTGATCAGATCAAGGCTAGAGGATCTGATCTTTTGTGGACTTGATCCAGCGTTTGTGTGTGTGGTTGAGCCATTGTGCTCAAGTGTGTGTGTTGTACTCATCTTCGAGTAGTGTGTCCTCACTGTGTGAGGGGTGGATGCAGGAGTCATTGGATGTGATCTCCGAACCACCTAAAAATCCCTTGTGCATTGTGGTTTGATCTTGTGTTGCGTAGATGCATGCATAAGGATTTCGTCTACACATTACTTATTAATTTGTTCACACACATCAATCACATGTTTGATGCTTAAACTAATTGATAAAATGGTTCTCACATTTTAATCACTCACATTGCATCAGATCAGAGGGGTTTTAATTAGGGGTGTAAACGGAACCTGATATTTCGACCCGATTTCGATAAAAATTATCGGTTTCAGAATCGGAAAATGATACTGATAGCTTATCGGAATCGATATCGGATATTCCGATAAGCTATCGGAATTGGAATTGAAAAATAATCGGAATCGGTATCGATTATTCTGATAAATTATCATAAACTCAAAAGGTAAAACTATGGTAAACACCTTAGCTTATCGGAATTTCGGTTCCGGTAATGTTATCGGAATCGGAATTAACCATTCCGATTTTATCGGAATCGGAATCGGAACCATATTTTGGTTATCAGAATCGGAATCGGAATCTGTGTTTCCGGTTCCGAACCCGACCTATTTGCAGCCCTAGTTTTAATTGAGTAGATCTCTTAATCCGAAGTAATTTTTAAATTGCTCAAGTTTCCGCTGCAAATCTATTCAACCCCCCCCCCCCCTTCTAGCTTTGCCATCACCGAATATCCGATCCTAATAGACCAAGGAAGGGACTCACATTTGTCAAACCAAATACATTTCAGATTTGCTTAAGGAATTTGGGTTTGATAAGTGTAAGTCATTAGGAACTCCCATGAGGTCAGGCATTAAGTTAGATAGTGATCACATTGGTAAAAAGGTAGATCAAAATATCTATAGAGGAATGATTGGGTCACTACTCTATCTAACTGGTAGTAGACCAGATATTATTCAGTATATGTTTGTGTGCCATATTTCAGGCTGATCCCAAAGAATCTCATTTAAATGTTGTTAAAAGAATTTTTAGATATCTTATTTGTACAAGTAAATTGGGTTTATGGTATCCTAGATGTTCTCAATTCAATTTGCTTGGATATAGTGATGCTGACTATGCTGGATGCAAAATAGACACACAAAAATACCAGTGGTACTTGTCAATTTCTTACAGGTTGCTTAATTTCTTGGTCTTCGAGAAAGAAAAACTCAATAGCATTATCTACAACAAAAGTAGAATATATTACAGCTGGAAGTTGTTGAACTCAACTTCTGTGGATCAAACATCAACTGGAAGATTATGGTCACACACTAAACTGAATTTCTATGCTATGTGACAACACAAGTGCGATCAACCTGACCAAGAATCCAATCCAGCACTCAAGAACCAAGTATATTGAGGTTAGACATCATTTCATCAGGGATCATGTAAGTAAAGGTGATATCTTGCTTGAATTTGTTGATACTAATCACCAACTAGCAGATATATTTACTAAGCCTCTTCCTAAAGACAAATTTACTTTAATAGGGAAAGAAATAGGAATGTATAATTCTTTATAAAATACTAGCCTATTGATAAAAAGCTAAGTGTTGAAACCATCTGTAAGCTATCATCACTTCGACTCATGCCTACAACAGTCGAATTTCTCACAAGTTGCAATTGATAACTACAGTTGAAGTGGGAGTCGAAGTTGTGCCTCCAGTCGGAGTTGCATAACTAGAGTCAAAGTCATGATAATTTATAGTTGATTTTTTTAATTAATTTTTTTAGGGTAGCATAGAATATGACTATTTTATTTCTTCTCTCTTTTTTTTGTCTGACTTGTTCCGTAGTCAATATTAAATTTCAGTCGTTGATCTCAAGCCGATCCTTTAATCTCTTACCATATGTATACCAAAAACATTCCCTCTATAAATACAGATCGTTTTCCTTCATTTCCACCTACCACATCCAAAAACCCTTCTTTTGTCATCGTGCTGCTTCCCACGCTCATCTTCAACTCTGAAGAATCTTCACGATTTCCATCTTGATCTTCTCAAGCTCTTGAAAAAGGTAGGACACTTATCCTTTCTTAGAGTATTTCATTCACCTATCCCATACTCCTCGAAGTCATTCCTATAAGTTTTTGTTCTAGATGGCTTCATCTAGGGCTTTGGACGCCTCTTTCTTCACCCCCAATCAGTTCTAGAGGTTGTCTGCAACCAAAGCATCAATGTGCACCAGAAAAGTTGTGGACTTATCTTAGTTAATCGACAAGCTAAGCATAATGTCTGATATTTTAGAAGCTATGGGATGGAAGATGTAACGCCCCACTTCCACCTGGTACGATTATACCAACCCACATCGGATGAGAGCAAGTCGTTACAGGGGAGAAAACCCCAACGATAGTCACATGGGCTGAGATATACACAAATAGAAAGAAATATTGCAGCGGAAACTAAATAACTCTTATTCCATCAACTTATAATCCACATGCCACTGTCTATATAGTCCAAGAAAAGAAATAACATAACATACATCCACTAAACATATAGCCAGTTTCCAAGTACAAATAACCAAAGTTCAAATTACAATTACATCACATACTAAGAAATAACTCAAATCTTCAATCTACTCTTCACGCTCCTCGTCGGATCTTGCTAACTCCTCAGCTTCTAAATCTCTTGAAATGTTTAGCTAGAGTGAGTCTACAAAATAGACTCAGTAAGCAACTTAAAAGTCCAAACCATTTACTTACCACACATGCTTTCTAACAATTTAACACTTTACTAGCTATCACATGATCATTAACTATTTGTAATTTACAATTAAATTAACACATGCTCATACTACAACATGGATAATAAAACATGAAGTCTAATCTATTAAACAAAACTATACTAACACATGTATATCAAAATTCTAAACATTGTTAATTATAACATGGTATTCCTAACATGAGAGCATTCACTCTAACACATGCTTGCAATTCTTACTAACACATGGCTTATATTCAAATTTATAACATGATACTAGACACATGTTTATCAAGTAATTTCTAACTCATGAACATATTTTACATACACCTACACATGGTACTAAACATGATATCACAATTAACATAAATCACATTAACACATGTATGACATGAACATATGCACTTTTACCTTGGCTCTCACATGCACTTACTTTCACATTATCATTTACTTTCATTAATACAAGATTTCACATGGTTTTCACTTTGCACATTCACGTATCACATGTCACATCACTTGCACTTATCACGTGTCACTTTACACATTATACACATATCCACTTTTACACATTGCCAAGACACAGCCCAAACCACCACTAGAAAGATCACTTAACACATACACGTACTTAATCACTAGGCAAAGTGACCAAGTCTTGGTTACTGTGCAGAACCGGGGGAAGCCCTCCCCACCATTACCAGTGGAACTTGTCCACCTCCAGATTTCACACGACCCGTTGCCCCGAGTAGCACGTAACACATTTGAGCTTTCCCGTAGGGACACTACTATAGTACAGCTCCACGCAATCTATGGTGGCAGTGTCTCATTGGCACAACTTATTTATCTTGTCACATTATCACATTTCACACACACAAGCCACATGTTCTCTCACTTTCCATGCACATGCACACATAATTCATGAAACAATTAGTTATCACCTTCAGTTTCTCAGATTAACCATAAACAATAATGGATAGAACCTAATCATGATACTAATCACATTTTTAAACATGGTTGAGACTTAATATTAAATCATGGTACAGAAAGGTTCAGAAATACATAAATCTTTTTATAGTGATCAGAACATGCTCAAAATTTAACCACAAGGGTACATATGTATTACATAACATATTAGTAATTTTTCATATTTTTCGGAGTGGCATCACTATTTTTAATATTTAACAGAGATTTCCTTATACTTAACAAGATAATTCAACTAACATGGTAGACAGTAGGCCATCGAATCTAACCATCCTAAAACATGCATACAGTAGTCCTACATTCATGAAAAATTTCTGAGATGATAATATTCATCATACACATTTATTCTGAATTTAATTCTACCAAAACATGTGTATTTCCCTCATAACAGAATTTCTATAAATAGCAAATATAATCATAAAATTATCAAGATTTCATGGTATGATCTAATGAACATATTAGACAGGACAAAATTTTCTAAACACATGCATGTATTCACTTTTACCCAAAAACAATCACATCACATGTAGTCAAACACTGTTCTGAAAATCATAGGAACTTGACGTCCAGGGGTTGGATGCCAACAGGGGTTAACGGCATGATCGATTGTCGTTGACCCAAGAACTTGGCGGCAACAAAGTGGCCGTCAACCTCCTGTCTGCACACAGTGCAGACCGAACATAGAAAATAGATGAATTGGGGGGTCCAGGACGGGATTTTAAAATCCGTAAAAATTATAAAACCCTAAAGGATAAGTCCACAGAGTGAAACCCTAAGCTACTTGCCTGGAAATAAATCTCTAATGGGATTATTTGGTCGAAGAAGCCCTCCTCGGCCAAGCCAAGAAGGTGAGATTCCCCTCCCAGATCCGGTCTTCTTGTTGATGCAGATTGATCTCCGGAGTCGGGGAAGCCTCCTCAATAGCAAGAGCACCTCCCAGTTGATGTAGATCACCGAAAGAAGCCCATACACACCGGATCAAGCCTTGTAAAAACTCGGTTTTTCTCTCCACAAACCCTACTTTTCCTTTTGAGCAAAAGACCTAATTCGGCCAAAAACATAAGGTTATATAGACCTAAGCGTCGGGTTACATTTAGGGTTAAGCCATCCTACCGTTAGGGATAGTTTCCTAATCAAGAACCCGTAAGAAACGCAGCCATTTTCAAATCTGGGATTGCAACATAACCAGAGAAGTAAACATCCAGTTTACTGCCGTCAACCAGAAGTCAACGTCAATCGATGTTGACGTCAAGATTTTTCGGTCAGACAGTAAACAACACACTTGTTGTCGTCGACTCACTCTTAACGTCAATAGATGTTGACATTAAGCAGAATTTCGGTAGAAATACAGAAATCATCAAACAACATATATGCACAGCAATAATTAAATATTATATGCACAAAATTTAATATATATAATATACACATCGTTAAATAATCATATTATATGCACAGAAATAACATGTATATACATATGCACATAAGTAAATAAATACTTATAATATGTGTAAAATTAAATAAACATATGAGAACAAAATTCAGGGGCCTTACAGAAGAAGCTATGCAAAATCCAAGAACCTACATTTGCAGATGCAGTGAAGGCATTTTATGTCAGTTTGACGATTTCAGAAGATGGGTCATTGAAAGCTTTTGTCAAAGGAACAAAGATTAGGATTTCAAAAGCTAATCTTGCAGAAGTTTTGGAATGTCCAACAACTGGTCACAGACTCAATGAAGCAGTGACACTGGAAAGACAAAGTTTTTTGGATTATTGGAGCAAAGGGTGATATTCACAAGAAAGCCCTATTGATCAACTAGCTTTCTGCAGAAAAGAGACTGTTGCATGCCATCATCGCATCTATTATCACGCCAAGGGCAAGTACTCATTCATCCATTTCCGTTGGGGATGGAAACCTACTATTTTGGGTGATTTTGAGGCATCCAGTCAATCTCGCTTTAGTAATCATGGACAGGATGATCAGGTCCATGAATTTGAATGAATCTCTACCATATGGATCTCTGTTGACAATCTTATTCAAATAGAGCAATGTAAACTTGGAGGGTGAAATTGCTTCTCAAGTCAAGGAGAGCATTGGGCTATCCACACTAAGAAGAAGCCATTACACATTAGTGGATAAAGCTCAGAATTTGTGGACTAAAGACTTGGTACTTGATTGCTCACATGAAGTATTTGCTAATGTTGTATTGAGTACATCTTCAGTTGCTCCATCAGCCCCAACAACTGAAACTGAACAAGAAAGACTAGAAGTTGCAGAAGAGGATGTGGCACCCCCAGCAGTAGTTGAGCAGGAACTCCTTGAAGAAACTATTACTCAAGTAATCAGGGATATCAAAGGGAAAACTATTATAGATGAAAGTGCCTCGAACACAACAACCTAGTTTCCCCACTGTTGAATCTTTTGAAGAGGAAGTCTATCATCATGTCTCCCCTCCACCAATTGAGACCTCTAGACCCACCTCCTCATCCATGGTCTGAGGGGGAGACTAACAACCACAAGACCATTGATGATGTTTTTGAGTTGGTCCTTAAACAACAAGAATTAATTAGTGTTCTTCAAATGCAAATCCACCAAGTGGATATCAAGTTTAATTTCATGATAGATGAACTACAGCAAATGAAAGATATACTCTTCCAATTTGTATGCAGTCAAGGCAAGGGAAGCACCCCTACACCAATAGCAGTAGCAACATCATCAGAGGCACTAGTCAAAACACCAGTAGCAGAAGCACCAACAAATGTGGAGTCAGGACAAGCAACAGAAACAGAAAAGTTTGACTCTCCTCATGGGACTCTTACTCAGGTATTTAAGCAAAGAACAAAGAGAAGATTGGTCAAATCCGGATCTAGGGTTTTCCCTACCTCTCAAGCCAACCCTTTCTCTAATCCTGACCAATCCACTACACCTACACCTCCACTACCTCCAACTGAAGCCTCTCAAGCTCAACCCTCTACAACTCCATCTCCTATACCACCGAGACCAATTGATCAACCTACTTCCTCCAGACCTACATCTAAACAGGCTATAGAATCTGAATCCTCCAGTGATGAATCAGACACCAAATGCTATGACCTAGAAACCCAACCTAACATCCAATTTTGTCCACCTACATTCTTTTCTTGGATTCCAATAATTACTAAACCACCTCAAGATCGGACTGAACACCTCATTGCCAAGCTTATACCTAAAGAAGAAATCCCTAGTTAGCTTGGGGAGAAAAGAAAAACAGCAGTCAATGAAAAAACATTTCCTCCTTTTTGGTATGCCTTCATCTATTACTCGAAGAAATATTTTGAGTTGTTTGAAGAATTTCTAAAGATCAAAGTGTTTCTAGAAATTCATGAGATGTCTGGATATAAATTTGAGGATTGGCTTCCAGTTTTGCTAAAGATTAAGGAAACACCAGCAACTATACTGATAGGTATCATCAATACTAGTCTGATCCTGATAACTGATGTAAGACTCGGCCCTCTTGGGCCCTTGGCCCTGTCCTCAGGGTCGCAACAGACACCTTGGTCGCGACATGGTCGCGCCAGGGGAGCCAATCGTGACATGTTTCGGGACGCGGTGCACCTGGCCGTCGTGACATGGTCGCGACGGGGGTGGCCGTCGCGTTCCTATCGCGGCGTCTGAAGGCGTTGCGACTGCTTTTCTGACCGACTTGACCATTGTCCTGTCTGTCAGAACGGCCTTATCAGGTGTCAGGTGCATGCAGCGTTGACGTGACCCGGTCAGCCGTCGTGTTCTTGTTTCCCGGTCTTCGAGGTTTGACCACTTTTGGTGTCACACCGTGGGTGGCCGTCGCGACATGGTCGCGACGCCTATGGGCGTCGCGACATGCTCGTTGTCGCGCCGGGCCGACCCGTCATGTCTTGGGGCCCATCGGTTTAAAACCGAGGTCGGCGCCCCATTTCCCCCTCTCCCCCTTTCCTTCCTCTCCTTCCTCCTTCTTCTTCCTCCTTTGAGCTCTCTCTTCTCCGGTGGTTTCTCGGCATCCTTGAGGTGCTCGTGGTGGGAGGTGACGCCCGTTTGTGCAAGCGACATGATCGTGGAGCTTGGAGCGAGGAGGAGGTTGTAAGGCCCTCGAATTTATTGCATTATTGTATTGCATGTAAATAATTCGTGTTGTGTAAATATCTACGTAAGTACTAGCTAGTATACTTATGTGTGTATGTGTATAATTTAGGTATAAATAATGCATGTATTGCTTGATGGTAGTGTGTGCACAATGCCATATAGATATTACATGTATATATTCATGATGTGCATGGGTTTCTGCATGTTTTAGACTTCTGGCCGAAGGCCAGATTGGCGTCAATATCATGACGTCGATGTGGTGTCAGCGTTAACCCTATGGACGCCAACACTAACCCTAGCGTCCAGCGATGTGGACGCCAACTTCTCTGACCTGCATGCATTGCAGAGCACGGAATTCCGAGAATAAGCGACCCCAACCATTGGGGAGCTGTCCCCAACGGTCTGAATGGGGTTCACATCAACATTTCGGGACAGGAGAAGCCTCTCACATATATCTGAACCCGAAATGCTTTCCCCAACCCTTCTCTTTGCCTTTTTTCAAGAGAGGAAGAAGAGGAAAACCCTAGCTCAGAGCTGTGCAAGGACTAAACTTTGGAGGCTTCATTCCGGCGATCCAAGGCTTCATCCGGTGTTCTATTGCAACTGGAGGCTAGAGGGAACCAAGGAGAAGGCTTCCCCACCACTGGCGTAGCCCCTGCATCGACCAAGAACCCGGAGAAGTGGAGTTTTGGAGGCTTCTTGGGACAGCCCAAGGAGAGCTTCACCAAGCTTTTGATCCCTTTGGAGTGTACCCAAAAGGCAAGTACCCTACCCATAGTGTTCATGTATGTGTCTAGGATGGTTTTATCATTTTTATACATTTTCCTCGTGTCCTGGATCCCCTCTTTCACCCTTTCATTTGAGTTCGGTCTGTGTTTCTGCACAGACAGGAACTTGGCGTCAATGCCTTGACGCCAAGCTCCAGGTGCGCATCCAGCGATCTGGCCGTCCACTTCTGGAACGGCCAGAGACCGCCGCCAAGTTCATCTGAGCAGAACAGCAAGCTGTTCTGCCCTTCTATGTGGATAATTTCGATATGTTTCACGATGAGGATATAATGTAATCTCTTATATGCTATGTATACTAGCTAATGTGATGGATGGGAATGTGAATGTACATTTATTTTGTGGATGGTAGAACTTATTTATATATTTAAAAGCAGTGGAAGAATGTTCATGTGTATGTTCTTACCATTTTCCTGATAATCCGTGGTAAAATCATGTTGCCCTAATTTCATTAGACCATGTGTGTACAACCTTGTCTATGCCCTGAGTTTCTGGAATTTTCCATGCTTATATGATCTATCGAATTTTCCCGTTTTGGGGAAAACAGAAATCATGCGTAAGTCGCAATAAATCTTCTGTAAATTGTATGTTGGCCAATAAATTCTGGAATAAATTCTGTAGTTCCATGCCTGTTAGGGTTCAGACAGTGAGTGGTTAAAAGTGTGCCTGTGTTTAACTCCATGTTAAATCGAATTGTGGATAGCATGTGAAATTAATGCTAGATTTTCTGTAATTCCGTTTTAGCTCAGAAAAATCTGAAATTTTGCATGTGGGATCCTAAACCCGAAAATAGCTTGTGGTTAAAATTTCAGGTCATTTTGACCAGTAGATGATACAATATGAATTTCCCATGTGAAATTGTGAAACTAATGCATGTCGTTGTAGAATGATTTGATTTTGTGTATAGCAACCTGATTAGTGAAATTTTCTGAGTGCTAAGATTCTGTAATTGTAGTGCCATGTTAGGAAAAACAGAGAAGTGTGCATGTGAGTGAGAAAGTGAATGAAATGAGAATGACATGTGTAAACCTGTGTTAAAATCGGTAAAAATGTGTAATGTGTAACTTGTGCCAAATGTGACACTGCTTCCGCAGAGGGCAGTGGAACCGTATTAGGGAAAAGTCCCCCTGAGAAGGTTCAATGTGTAAGTGACCCTAAGGGCATTAGGGGGAAATCCTGGAGGTGGACAAGTACCACTGGTTAGGGTGGAGACTTGTTCTCCTGGTCTGCGCAGTCCAAGAGTCGCCATTGTATTGCCTAGATGGCGTCTATGTACTGTGATGTGTTGTGTCCTTCTTTGGTGGTTTGGACTATGTGTCACGGCACTAAATGTGAAAGTGTAAATGTGAATGTGTAAATGTGTATGTGTTCTTGTGAAAAATGTGAATGTGAACAATGTGTAAAAGTGCATGTGTAAAGTGTGAAATATGCGAAATTGGAATTGTGTAAAAATGTTAAACCAATGTGAGGATGTGAGTTTGTAATCTATGTTATGACAATCTGAAATCATGCTTGAACAGTAGCTTTATTAGGTTAGGATCATGTTTATTTGCAAAATGCCTAGAATTCATGTTAAGGATAATTGATAAGGATATGTAAACAACTTCCATACTTGATTGTTCACATGTTGTGATGTAAATCGTTGTTGTAGCTCTCATGTGTTAGATTATGGTTGTTAAAGCATGTAAAATCAGCAAGCTTAAAGTATGAAAAATGGTCATGTATATGCGTAGTAATGTGTAGATCCATGTTAGGTGTGTTTCCTTTCATGCATGTTCGGAAATGTATGTTCATGGCTTTCATGTCTTAGTTGGTTGGAGGTAGATTTTTATGTGAGAAATGAATAGAAGGCATACGATAGGTGATTCTAGTTCCGTAAATCTGAAAGCATAGTCCATGTGTTAAATTGTAGATTCACCGTGATAGGTTGTAAAAGTTTAATATCTGCATGATACATGATGCGTCTTATGAATGTGTATGAAAAACCTACCATGATATGTGCATGTGCGGTATGTGTAGAATACTTGCTGAGTCTTTTAGACTCATTACTTGCTTCGGCGTACAGGTGTAGTTGGTGACGACACGCTTGCAGAGGAGGCGTTGGAGACCGACTCCGAGCGTGGAGATTAGAGTGTTGGAGTGCTTGTGACATTTTGAGATTTTCATAGTATGTAATTGCAACATTGTATTAGAATTACTATGGAAAGGGAATGTATAAGTGTGGACATTTATGTTTTAAATTTTCAGCAATTTAATTATGTGGACTTTTAGTTCTTTAAATGTTATCAAATCATGTATGTTTAAATGTGGATGATGAATGAAATGAAGACAGTAGTTCTTTACTTCCGCTACTCTGTTCTTATATTCACGTGTATCTCAGCTGAATGTTATTGTTGGGTAAATGTCCCACTGTGGCAACGCTCGCTATACCGACGTGGGTTGGTATAACCGTACCGGTATAATGAGGGTCGCTACAGAGATTGGTATCAGAGCAACCGGTTGAGATTGCACATGAATATACATAAGTCATCATCTTCATTGCATGCTAAGTATGTCCACATGTGTAGAATTGATTAATAATGAATGAAAAATAGATAAGAAAATGGTTAGAAAACTTAATAACCTAGCTCTAATGGTGGCTGAAATTTATTTCAGCCATGGCTTCGAGAGGTAGGCGTGGCGGAGCGCCGGCCCGTGAGGACGAGCCGCGACGTGACGAGCGGGCGGAGCAGCAGGCCCCGACACCGCCAGGTCCTGTACTTCCCCCACCGCCACCTGTGGACTATGGAGTATTCATGCAAGGTCTGGTGCAAGCCATGCAGACGCAGGCTCATACCCAGGCAGCACTCCAGGCTCAGTTGGAGGCTCAGGTTAGACCAATAAAATGAACTATTATTTGTTTTATTTGAATGTGTGATATTATATTGATTGTGTATTGCTTGATGTGTACTGTAGCAGGCTCAAGTACCAGCTCAGGACCATGGTGGACCTTCTACCATGGAGAGATTCAAGAGGATGCTGCCACCCTCTTTTAAGGGGGAGAGCGATCCGTTGTTGGCTGAAAGCTGGATGAGGGAGATAGAAAAGATCTTCCGAGCCATCAGGTGTGCAGAGGAGGATAAGGTTACATTGGCCACCTACATGCTACAGGTATGTGTTGATTTTGTATGATTGTATGTTTTGTTTAGTTAGAACTGTTAGTTGGAGCTTACGAAGGTGTATTGCAGGAAAGAGCTGATGTATGGTGGGCTTCATTGCTGCGTACCCGATTTGAGGACGGAGCTATCGACGTTGCTTGGGACGAGTTCGTGAGGCTCTTTCGGGCCAAGTTCGTCCCCGAGCATGTGCAAGATCGGATGGAGCAGGAATTCCTATCTTTGGCTCAAGGCTCCATGACTGTGCTGGAATATGAGGCAAGATTTTCTGAACTCTCTAAATATGCACCTCATATCGTGGCAGACGAGCGCAGGAAGACAAAGAAGTTCGTGATGGGACTCAAGCCATCACTGCGGATGAGACTCGTGGCATTTGACCACCGCACGTTGGACGAGGCCCTCAGTGCTGCCTGCAGGCAGGAGGGAGAAATGGAGCAATACCTAGAAGAAAAGAAAGCTTCGCAGAAGTGGCCAGCGGCAACTTTCCAACGGCAAGACAAGAAGAAAACGGTGTACCTGACACCGCAGCGATCCGTGGCAGTCGACAATTCTCAGGTACCTTCTGTACGTTCCCCTGGTGTGAAGAAAGAGTGTCCCCACTGTGGGAAGACACATGGTGGTACCGAGTGTTGGATGATTACGGGCAAGTGCTTGAAGTGTGGAAGCAGCGACCACAAGATCAAGGATTGCCCAAGACTTCAGCAGGGAGCTCAACGTGGAGCGCCAGCCCCAGCAGTAGCGGCAGCCGCGCCAGCTACAGAAAGACCAGGACGGCCTCAAGCCCCAGCTCGAGTGTTTGCTTTAGCTCGCGAGGACGCCGAGCAGGCGGAGCATGTCACCGAAGGTACGGTTTTACTTTTAGGTGTGCACGCTCGGGTTTTGTTTGATACGGGTGCTACTCACTCGTTCATTTCCGAGCAGTTCGCTAGGCAGTTAGCCCTAGAGTCAGGCATAGAGTCTGAGGAGTTAGAGGTCCCTTTGTCTGTGCACACCCCGACGAGTACGGTATCGACTAGGAAGTGCATGCCGTCGTTACCTGTGTGCATTGAGGATAGAGTCCTAGATGGGTGTTTCTTCTTGCTAAAGATGAAGGACTATGATGCTATTCTTGGTCTGGATTGGCTAGAGGAGCACTATGCGTTAGTGGATTGTCGTCGGAAGAGGATCATTTTCCGCATTCCTGGTGAGGACGAGTTCTCTCATCCCTTGCCAAGGAACGTGGCAGGAAAGTTGGTCATCTCTGCCATGAAGGCGATGCGCATGGTGAACAAGGGTTGTGACGCTTTTCTTGCCAGCGTGGTGTTAGTGCCAGAGGCTGATGAGTCACCTACTCTTGCAAAGATTGAGGTAGTGCAGGATTTTCCAGATGTCTTTCCTGATGACTTGTCTGGATTGCCACCGGATAGAGAGATAGAGTTTACCATAGAGTTGCTTCCGGGCACCTCTCCTATCTCGAAGGCTCCATATCGGATGGCACCTGCGGAGTTAGCCGAGTTGAGGAGGCAGTTGCAAGAGTTGCTTGATAAGGGATTTATTCGCCCTAGTGTTTCCCCTTGGGGCGCACCTGTATTGTTCGTCAAGAAGAAAGACGGGTCACTTAGGTTATGCATTGACTATAGGAAGTTGAACCAAGTGACTGTGAAAAAAAGGTATCCCTTACCTTGTATTGATGATTTGTTTGACCAGTTGCGAGAGGAATCAGTCTTTTCTAAGATTGACTTGCGATCTGGTTATCATCAGTTGAGGATTCGGAGTGAGGATGTGTCCAAGACGGCATTTAGAACCCGTTATGGACATTATGAGTTTTTGGTCCTTCCTTTCGGATTGACCAATGCCCCTGCAGCGTTCATGGATCTCATGAACAGGGTGTTTAGGCCTTACTTAGATAGCTTTGTCGTAGTGTTTATTGATGATGTGTTGGTCTACTCTCCGGATGAGGCCACGCACCGTCAGCATTTGAGGGTAGTGTTAGAGGTTCTTCGTGAGCACAAGCTGTATGCCAAGTTCAGCAAGTGCGATTTTTGGTTGCGCGAGGTTCATTTCCTCGGGCATGTTATCTCCGGCGCTGGTGTTGCAGTTGATCCAGCGAAGGTCCAGGCAGTTATGGATTGGGAGATTCCCAAGACCCCTTCGGAGATTCGTAGTTTTATTGGTTTAGCTGGTTATTATCGGCGATTTATTGAGGGATTTTCATCCATCGCCGCCCCTTTGACTCAGCTTACCAGAAAGGGAGTGAAGTTTGATTGGTCCGAGAAGTGTGAGAGTAGTTTTCAATTATTGAAGACTAAGCTCACGACAGCCCCGGTGTTGTCTTACCGAGCGGTGTAGAGGGTTTTGCTATCTACACGGATGCATCTCGGATTGGTTTAGGCTATGTGCTAATGCAGCAGGAAAGGGTAGTGGCTTATGCTTCTCGTCAGTTGAAGGAGCATGAGAAGAACTATCCGACTCATGACTTGGAGCTCGCAGCAGTGGTTCATGCACTAAAGATCTGGAGGCACTATCTTTATGGTGTCAGATTTGAGGTGTTTACCGACCACAAGAGCTTAAAGTATCTTTTCTCCCAAAAGGAATTAAACCTGAGGCAGAGGAGATGGATTGAGTTCTTGAAGGATTACGACTTCGACCTTCAGTATCACCCTGGGAAGGCGAATGTCGTAGCGGATGCGCTGAGTAGAAAGAGGCCATCTCTCCAGCAGGACTGGAAGATGTTGGAGGATGCGGCTTGCGCGTTGACTGAGTTAGAGCCATCGCTATGTCAGGCTTTTGTAGCTCAGTTATCTCTTAGGTCCTCGATTTTGGATGAGGTGATCGAGCGACAGGGAGCCGACCCTAGACTCTTAGAGTTAGTGGGCAAGGCAGGCATTGCTCGTGATGAGGACGGTGTGATTAGATTTCAGCACCGTGTTTGTGTCCCCGATTTAGCAGATGTCCGTGAGCATGTGTTAGCGGAGGCTCACAGATCGTGATTCTCTATTCATCCGGGTAACACAAAGATGTACCAGGATTTGAAGAGATCTTTTTGGTGGTCCGGCATGAAGAGGGACGTAGCGGATTATGTGTCTAGGTGTTTAGTGTGTCAACAAGTGAAGGCCGAGCGACAGCGACCATCCGGCCTTATGCAAAGGATGGACATCCCAGTGTGGAAGTGGGAAGCTGTCACTATGGACTTTGTTTCGGGTTTGCCTCGATCTAGAAGGGGCAATGACTCGATTTGGGTAGTTGTAGATAGATTCTCGAAGACTGCTCATTTCTTGCCTATGAAGAAGAAGCAGTCAGTAGAGAGTCTAGCTAGATTGTATGTTAGTGGTATCATTAGATTGCATGGTGTGCCGAAGTCGATCATTTCGGATCGAGATCCGAGATTTACTTCGAGGTTGTGGAAGGGTCTTCAGGATGCTTTAGGTTCGGAGCTGAAGCTCAGTTCGGCGTTTCATCCCCAGACTGATGGACAGTCCGAAAGGACTATCCAGACGCTCGAGGATATGTTGAGAGTGTGTTGCTGGATTGGAAGGATGATTGGGAGCGTCATTTACCTCTAGTGGAGTTCGCATACAACAACAGCTTTCATGCGAGTATTGGTATGGCTCCATTTGAGGCGTTGTATGGTAGGCCCTGCAGATCTCCTTTATGTTGGGAGGAGACTGGTGATAGGCAGTTGATCGGTTCGGAGTTAGTTCAGGAGACTTCGGATAAGGTCCAGCTTATCAGGAAGAGGCTTGTTGCGGCACAGGATAGGCAGAAGAGCTATGCCGACAACAGGAGGAAGGATTTGGAGTTCGAGGTTGGCGATCATGTCTTCTTGAAGATATCGCCTACTCGAGGTGTTGTCAGATTTGGCAGGCATAGTAAGTTGAGCCCTAGGTTCATTGGCCCATATGAGATTCTCAGACGTTTGGGCAGCGTGGCATATGAGCTAGCATTACCCCCAGCTTTGGCTAGCGTTCACCCTGTATTCACGTATCTATGCTCAGGAAGTATGTCCGAGATCCGTCTCATGTGATTAGTCATGAGCCAGTGGAGATTCAGCCAGATCTGTCGTATGTCGAGCAACCAGTAGCTATTCTTGACCGGAAGGTTCAGCATCTCCGGAACAAGAGTATTGCGTCGGTGAAAGTTCTATGGCGGAACTTCTCACGAGAGGAGGCTACTTGGGAGCTTGAGGATGCGATGAAGAAGAAGTATCCCCTTTTGTTTGACTAGCGTCGTTCTAACTTCGAGGACGAAGTTTCTTTTAAGGGGGAGAGGGTGTAAGGCCCTCGAATTTATTGCATTATTGTATTGCATGTAAATAATTCGTGTTGTGTAAATATCTACATAAGTACTAGCTAGTATACTTATGTGTGTATGTGTATAATTTAGGTATAAATAATGCATGTATTGCAAGATGGTAGTGTGTGCACAATGCCATATAGATATTACATGTATATATTCATGATGTGCATGGGTTTCTGCATATTTTAGACTTCTGGCCGAAGGCCAGATTGGCGTCAATATCATGACGTCGATGTGGTGTCAGCGTCAACCCTATGGACGCCAACACTAACCCTAGCGTCCAGCGATGTGGACACCAACTTCTCTGACCTACATGCATTGCAGAGCCCGAAATTTCGGGAACAAGCCACCCCAACCATTGGGGAGCTGTCCCCAACGGTCTGAATGGGGTTCACATCAACATTTCGGGACAGGAGAAGCCTCTCACATATATCTGAACCCGAAATGCTTTCCCCAACCCTTCTCTTTGCCTTTTTGCAAGAGAGGAAGAAGAGGAAAACCCTAGCTCGGAGCTGTGCAAGGACTGAACTTTGGAGGCTTCATTCCGGCGATCCAAGGCTTCATCCGGTGTTCTATTGCAACTGGAGGCTAGAGGGAACCAAGGAGAAGGCTTCCCCACCACTGGCTTAGCCCCTGCATCGACCAAGAACCCGGAGGAGTGGAGTTTTGGAGGCTTCTTGGGACAGCCCAAGGAGAGCTTCACCAAGCTTTTGATCCCTTTGGAGTGTACCCAAAAGGCAAGTACCCTACCCATAGTGTTCATGTATGTGTCTAGGATGGTTTTATCATTTTTATACATTTTCCTCGTGTCCTGGATCCCCTCTTTCACCCTTTCATTTGAGTTCGGTCTGTGTTTCTGCACAGACAGGAACTTGGCGTCAATGCCTTGACGCCAAGCTCCAGGTGCGCGTCCAGCGATCTGGCCGTCCACTTCTGGAACGGCCAGAGACCGCCGCCAAGTTCATCTGAGCAGAACAGCAAGCTGTTCTGCCCTTCTATGTGGATAATTTCGATATGTTTCACGATGAGGATATAATGTAATCTCTTATATGCTATGTATACTAGCTAATGTGATGGATGGGAATGTGAATGTACATTTATTTTGTGGATGGTAGAACTTATTTATATATTTAAAAGCATGTGGAAGAATGTTCATGTGTATGTTCTTACCATTTTCGTGATAATCCGTGGTAAAATCATGTTGCCCTAATTTCATTAGACCATGTGTGTACAACCCTGTCTATGCCCTGAGTTTCTGGAATTTTCCATGCTTATATGATCTATCGAATTTTCCCGTTTTGGGGAAAATAGAAATCATGCGTAAGTCACAATAAATCTTCTGTAAATTGTATGTTGGCCAATAAATTCTGTAGTTCCATGCCTGTTAGGGTTCAGACAGTGAGTGGTTAAAACTGTGCCTGTGTTTAACTCCATGTTAAATCGAATTGCGGATAGCATGTGAAATTAATGTTAGATTTTCTGTAATTCCGTTTTAGCTCATAAAAATCTGAAATTTTGCATGTGGGATCCTAAACCCGAAAATAGCTTGTGGTTAAAATTTCAGGTCATTTGGACTAGTAGATGATACAATATGAATTTCCCATGTGAAATTATGAAACTAATGCATGCCGTTGTAGAATGATTTGATTTTGTGTATAGCAACCTGATTAGCGAAATTTTCTGAGTGCTAAGATTCTGTAATTGTAGTGCCATGTTAGGAAAAATAGAGAAGTGTGCATGTGAGTGAGAAAGTGAATGAAATGATAATGACATGTGTAAACCGATGTGTTAAAATCGGTAAAAATGTGTAATGTGTAACTTGTGCCAAATGTGACACTGCTTCCGCAGAGGGCAGTGGAACCGTATCAGGGAAAAGTCCCCCTGAGAAGGTTCAATGTGTAAGTGACCCTAAGGGCATTAGGGGGAAATCCTGGAGGTGGACAAGTACCACTGGTTAGGGTGGAGACTTGTTCTCCCGGTCTGCGCAGTCCAAGAGTCGCCATTGTATTGCCTAGATGGCGTCTATGTGCTGTGATGTGTTGTGTCCTTCTTTGGTGGTTTGGACTATGTGTCAGGGCACTAAATGTGAAAGTGTAAATGTGTATGTGTTCATGTGAAAAATGTGAATGTGAACAATGTGTAAAAGTGCATGTGTAAAGTGTGAAATATGCGAAATTGGAATTGTGTAAAAATGTTAAACCAATGTGAGGATGTGAGTTTGTAATCTATGTTATGACAATCTGAAATCATGCTTGAACAGTAGCTTTATTAGGTTAGGATCATGTTTATGTGTGCAAAATGCCTAGAATTCATGTTAAGGATAATTGATAAGGATATGTAAACAACTTCCATACTTGATTGTTCACATGTTGTGATGTAAATCGTTGTTGTAGCTCTCATGTGTTAGATTATGGTTGTTAAAGCATGTAAAATCAGCAAGCTTAAAGTATGAAAAATGGTCATGTATATGCGTAGTAATGTGTAGATTCCATGTTAGGTGTGTTTCCTTTCATGCATGTTCGGAAATGTATGTTCATGGCTTTCATGTCTTAGTTGGTTGGAGGTAGATTTTTATGTGAGAAATGAATAGAAAGCATGTGATAGGTGATTCTATTCCGTAAATCTGAAAGCATAGTCCATGTGTTAAATTGTAGATTCACCATGATAGGTTGTAAAAGTTTAATATCGAGCATGCTACATGATGCGTCTTATGAATGTGTATGAAAAACCTACCATGATATGTGCATGTGCAGTATGTGTAGAATACTTGCTGAGTCTTTTAGACTCATTACTTGCTTCGGCGTACAGGTGTAGTTGGTGACGACACGCTTGCAGAGGAGGCGTTGGAGACCGACTCCGAGCGTGGAGATTAGAGTGTTGGAGTGCTTGTGACATTTTGAGATTTTCATAGTATGTAATTGCAACATTGTATTAGAATTACTATGGAAAGGGAATGTATAAGTGTGGACATTTATGTTTTAAATTTTCAGCAATTTAATTATGTGGACTTTTAGTTCTTTAAATTTTATCAAATCATGTATGTTTAAATGTGGATGATGAATGAAATGAAGACAGTAGTTCTTTACTTCCGCTACTCTGTTCTTATATTCACGTGTATCTCAGCTGAATGTTATTGTTGGGTAAATGTCCCACTGTGGCAACGCTCGCTATACCGACGTGGGTTGGTATAACCGTACCGGTATAATGAGGGTCTCTACAGAGGTGGCCATTCCGACTTGAAGGCCCATCTCGCCCTAGCATGCTCTCTTCCCCCTTGAGATTGTAGTTTCTCCGTGGTTTGGGGTTGTGGGGGCATGAGAATCATGCTCGCGTGAGTTAGGATTCCATCGAGCGTAGATTCGTTGTAATCCAATGTTTGTGGGATTTAAGGGTGGTTTGTATGGTTTATGAGTTTTCTTTTATGTTTCCTATGCTCCCCTCCCCCGTGTGGATGTGATTGTATTGGTTTTGGGGCGGTCCTTGGGAGGACTGTACCGAGACGCCCCTTGGCTGAGAACGCGACCTGTATAGAGGTTGCGATGGCCGGTCGCGACATCATTACGATGCTCTTGAGTGTCGCGACATGGTCGCGACGGCTTGGGCTGCCGTGACAGTGTCGCAACAGCCCTGGGCGTCGCAACATGGTCACGACGGCTCGATGTGTCGCAATTACAGCAAGACAGGTAAGGTCTTGCGGAGTTCCGTCTTATGTGGAGTCTTCGCCATTTCTGCTTCTTACTGTACCTGTTGCACCAGTGCCAGTTTCCTAGTGCGGTTCGACACTAGTTTTTCTTCCGGGGCTCGGCACCTGAGGGCTTGTCCCGTGAGAGAGGTTGTTACCGTTGCCTGGGACCCCCATCCTCGTGAGCCTTAGAGGGAGCGTTCGGGGCGACGAGCGTACTCAAGTCACGGACTCTAGAGTTAAGGGGAAAATGGTGGTTAGGACAGCGGCGTCGAGTCATTTGCAAAGCTCTCTTGGTTGGTCTGGGACACCGAGGACAGATGGAGTTCTACCCGGTGCAGATCAGCCAGTCCTTTTTCTCACTGCCTTGCTCTTTGTGGCCCTGGAACTGCCTAGAGAGGCCAGGCGTAGGACCGTAGTCCGGCCAGACTACGGCGGTTACTGTTGTGTACTTAGTGTTCCTGCCTCACTCTGACGAGACGTGGAGGTTTGGACCTGGGTCGAGGATAAGTCATCAGTGGATGCACCTGACCGATTGATTAGTGGTAGTGTTTTCCGTAGCTAGTGTCTCTTGTCCAGGCGGGGTTCTCCCTGTCTGCGTAGCCAGCTGTGTGGTGGTGACGACGTGCAGGTTCTACAGAGTTTCCGACCGTGGTGTTCTCCATACCGTTGCTAGTTAGTAGCTTTGCTTCCGCACTTTCCTTTATAGGGTAGAAGATATAACTACTGTTATTTAATTGATTATATATTCTTCTGCTTGTTAGATCCAGTAGGAGATTGGTAGTCCCTACTGAGCTTCTGTTGTGAAGCTCATCCCTTCCTTTTCCAGGTGAGACTTCTCAGCATCGGTAGGGCGCGCGCCGGGCGGAGGAGACGGGGTGGTAGTCGTCGTCCCCATAGCTAGCAGTGGTTCCCCCTCTCAATTGTATGTCACCCTCGGGGTATGCCCCTAAGGGACTTATTCTTCCCCTGTCTTTACTTGTACTAGTTGTGTGTGTTGGGACTGTACCTAGAGCGATACGCAGCGGTCTCCCTGTTCTTTCTGCTTCTGCTTGTGTACTTCTAGTTAGCAGTTGACGTTTATTTCCTTTGCATATTCTGTTAGACTTGTGTTATAGCCCTTCCGGGTCTCCGGATCCGTGGGCGGCGACCGCGAAAATCGGGTCCTCGGCTTGAGCCGAGGGTCGGGTTCTCAGGGTCGTTACAGCTGAAGAATTTTTAAGAGCCTATCTAAGTGAGGCAGTCAAGTTCAAAGAAGCAAACAAATCCAAACCAATGCCTCTCAGTGTAAAAGCCACCTCAATCTTAGATTTTATGATCTGTTTGGAAAAACCTTGAAGCAATATTAAGAGACCTTTACCAGGATGAAAATATTCAATGAAGAAAGATAGAAATTGGATTTTCCGGAAGTCAGTATGGGGTAATGGTTCATGCTACTAAAAAAGCAACATAAGATAACTCCATCTATGACAGTTGGGATACCATCCAATCTATACCCTAGTCTAATAGGGGCAGTAACATTAAGGACTAAATTTCCCAGAGTAGCTTTCCACAAACACATTAGATTGGCAGTCAGACATAAGATGAACTGCAAGATACATATGTTCTTTCATAGATTTACCCTGCTTCAATCTGCAAGTAATGATCAGCTACTTAGAGAATTTTAAAACTGTTATGTAGAGTCTGAAAGACTGACACCTGAGCAGTGTGTGCTCAGATATCCTGATGAAGATAGAGCATGTAAGAAGATCAAGCACATGTAACACCCCATATAAGAATATGTAAAATGAACTAAATTAGTAGACTATCAACAACTCGGACTAGTCATTTTTAGAGCTCGAGATGGAAAAGAACTCTGGAATTAAGCGTGCTCAGTTTGGAATAGTCTCAGGATGGGTGACCTTCCTAGAAAGTCTACCAACTAGTATGGTTGTTGGGCCAGTTTGCTGGTTGGGTTGTCACAAATGGTATCAGAGTTTTACCCAGACGAAAGTGTTGGAACTAAGTGTCACACAGGACAAAATGCTTTGCTATGGAAGCTACCTCTTAAGGCTATAATGGCACAAAGTGCTACATAGTGGCAGCCACATTTTGAGCCTGTGGGGCCACCTTTAGAATCATACCTACCTGGGGTTTGATTGTGTGCTATATATGAACAGCGACAAGGACGTCACTTATATAAGAGGGGTAGATTATAACACCCCATATAAGAATATATTAAATGGACTAAATCAGTAGACTATTAATAACTAAGACTAGTCATTTTCAGAGCACGAGATGGAAAAGAACACTGAAGTTAAGTGTACTCAGTTGGGAGTAGTCCCAGGATGGGTGACCTTCCTGTGAAGTCTACCAACTAGTACAGTTATTAGGCCAGTTTGCTGGTTGGTTCGTCATAAATGGTATCAGAGCTTTACCCAGTTGGAAGTGCAAGAATTAAGTGCCACACAGGGCAAAGTGCTACGCTATGGGAGCCACCTCTTGAGGCCATAATGGTGCAGAGTGCTACATAGTGAGAGCCACCTCTTGAGCTGTGGGGGCCACCTCTAGAATCCTACCTACCTGGGGTTTGACTGTGTGCAATATCTGAACAGCAACGATGACGTCACTTATATAAGAGGGGTAGATTGTCACACCCCATATAAGAATATGTTAAATGAATTAAATCAGTAGATTACCAACAAATCAAACTAGTCATTTTCAGAACTCGAGATGAAAAAGAACTCTGAAGTTAAGCGTGCTTAATTGAGAGTAGTCCTAGGATGGGTGACTAGTATGGGTGTTGGGCCAATTTGCTGAATTGTAACACCCCATATAAGAATATGTTAAATGGACTAAATCAGTAGACTACCAACAACTTAGACTAGTCATTTTCAGAGCTCGAGATGGAAAAGAATTCTGAAGTTAAGCATGCTTAGTTGGGAGTAGTCCCAGGATAGGTAACCTTCCTGAGAAGTCTACCAACTAGTATGGTTGTTGGGCCAATTTGTTGGTTGGGTCCTCACATGCCATATGTAAATCTCTTGAGGTAAAATGAATTGAAAGGTATCATATCTACTATAAAGCCAAGGAAGCTGCTCACTCTCAAGGGTTACACTCGAATATCTCTATCCATGAATTTCTGAAAAAAATAGTTGACAGAAAATTCATACCTCTTATGCAGTTTATGAGCCGTAAGAACTATGATCAACAGATCTGTCGATGTCATCAATGGCACATTGCTTCCTATAGAAATCTTCCCTCTATAGGATCATCCTACAACATAGATAGTTCTCTTTTTGAACACAACTTTCCTAGCAATGAGAAGTAACTGTGGGAATTCCTTCAACCTTTCTTTGATCAAATCACACCTTCTCTCTATCTTCCTAGATCATCTTGAACAATTTCTCTAATTGTCTTTTTGTATACATTTGTTTGTTCAATAAAATTGTCTTTTTGTATCTCTTACTCCTTCTTGAGTCTCTTGTTATGTTATATCATTTCTGTTAATGACACAAAGGGGAGAAAAATATAGAAATCTTTAGTAGATAAGGGGATATCAGATTAAGGGGGGGATATAAGATAAGATGAAATGAAAAAGATTATGAATTAATTTATTTTCTTAGTAATGAAACTGTTTGCATGAAATGTTACTTATTGCTAAAATTATTTCTAAATATATATGTGACTTTGTCAGCAATAAAAAGGGGGAGAATTGGTGTTGTTTATGCAAAAACATTATTTATTATTTGATTATGACAAAATCAATTTTCCAATTTAAGGCATGAATTGTAAGCAATAATTCATCTGATTGCATGTAATATAACTTGCGTAAAGTGCAATAACTCTTTTCCATATTAAAGGCATGTTTGTATTATAGACCTGCGGTGTCATCACATCAAGCTATAATTTATTCTAAGTCTACATCGACTAGTATATATGTATCATATGAGTCAAAGTCCTACTCCGACTCCTAGACAGTCGAAGTGAGACATCGATTGGTGAACAAGTCATGCAAGTCAAAGTCCGACTCCGACTCCTGGATAGTCGAAGTGAGACATCGATTGGTGAACAAATCTCACAAGTCGAAGTGTCACTCTGGCTCCGAACCAGTCAAAGTTAGGTATCGATTGATGAACAAATCTCACTAGTTGAAGTGTCACTCTGACTCCAGACCAGTCGAAGTTAGGTATCGATTGCTAAACAAATCTCATCAGTCAAAGTGTCACTCCGACTCTATTCCAGTCGAAGTTTCGCTTCGACTGACTACATTATTTTTCTATTCCAACCGAAGTTCCACTTCGATTGACTATGTTATTTTTATTACCAGCTGAAATTCCACTTCGATTGATTGCCTAATATTTTGAACAGTCAAAGTTCTTATCTTGACCAATCAAAGTTTCTGTAATAACTTATCGATTGATGACCATGTTTGCATCAATTGGTGTAATGTTGTTCTGATTAATGTTATAATGTCTTGTTTAACCTTGTATTCCAATTACTAATCAGCTTTCAAATCAATTGGTGAACAAATAACATGTTACATATCAATTAATGTTATTTTCAATTAATTGCATCATTTTTTTGGTTGTGTGTCGACACATGCCTTCTTATATGTATGTTCATCTGTCGACACACACATTTAATTCAAGCTCTTAATAATTTATAAGTGCATTAGTCTCTTAATCTTTGCAGTCGAAGTTACAATTTGATTCCTTTAAGTTTCTGAAGTCAAACATTCAATTTGTTATTATCGCTCATCTTGTACTTATGTTCTCTGCACTTCAATTTATCATTTTTTAATGAGAACATATGTGGAGTTATTGTATTTTAGAATGTTCCTTGACAGATGTTTGATTTACAAGATATCTTCCAGTGTCCTTCAAACTGACAAAGCTTTCTAGGTTTTAAGGAAAGTAGTCTGTAGACTCACTGCGCGTCGAGTAGGTGTCTAGTTCACCCTAAATGCCCACCTACCCTTTGCATTTTTTTGGACATGTACCTTCTGTCTGAAGCAGAAAGAAGTCTTTTATAGTCTTATTATTTATTCCCATTGTCAGATAGATTACTAATACCATTCTAACCATAGACAAGAGAAAAGCTTTTGCATGGGTATGGCATTTGCAGGTAATAAATGTGAGTGTCTATAGTAGCATGCAAGCTATCCAAAATAGCTATCAAAGATGTCGTTACATAGAAGACATGTGAACGTTACTCTCAAGCCATCTTTACGAGGCTAGAATGTCATATCTCAAACGACAAAATTCAAATGGATAGTTAAGGACTCTAAAGGCTATATAAAAACATTCAAAGCTGAAGAGAACACATAGGAAAGTGAAATAGATGGATGCATGAGAAAAGAAAGAAAAGAGATATCTAAAAAAGAGCAATTTGTTCCAAGCAGCAAACTCCAAGCATTCAAGTTCTCAAGCCTTCAAGAAGTCTGTCGTTGGGTGGATTAGAAATCCTAGATCATTTTCTTAGAGTCCACCTTAGAATCAAAAAGAGAGAAGTGCTACAATCCTTTTTCCTTTAAATCTCTTTTTGTACTTTTGTGCTTGCTGAGTAGTCAGTTGTAATCTTTCCCTTTTGTAGAAGGGAGGGTCTACTGTTGTAGAAGGTTGTGTGCCCCTTTTTGAAGGGAAAACTTGATTAGGTGCAAGTGGTTGTAATACCGCTCTTTGAAGGAAAGACCAAGTGCTCTTGGTGGTTAGTGAAGTACCCAAGGCATTGCTTGAGGACTAGACATAGGACTCCAGTTGGAGAGGAAATTCGAACCAGTATAAATCTCTTGTGCATTTGTGTGTGAATGTTTCCGCCATTGTTATTCTTATTTCACATGCTACACTGACCATTAACTTAATCTTTAGTGATTTTTCAGGTCTAACTCTCTTAGCAGAAATTTCAAAAGTCCTATTCACCCCTCTCTAGGACACATAAGCTCCATCTCGATCCAATATGTCTTAGTTGGAACTCTGTTCAGAAGGTAAGTTGTGGTCTCTCGGGCATATCCCCAGAATGACACGGGTAGGTCAGCAAAACACATCATAGACCGCACCATGTCCAATAGTGTGCAATTCCCTCTTTCAGATGCACCATTGAGCTGAGGTGTATGAGGAGAGGTCCATTGGGATAATATTCCGTAGTCCTTGAGGAATTGGGTGAACTTTGTACTCAGATATTCTCCTCACCGATTTGATCAAAGAGTCATGATACTCTTTCCAGTTTATTTCTCCACTTCATTCTTGTATTCCCTGAATTTCTCAAAGGCCTTGAACGTGTACTTCATTAAGTACACATGTTCATACCTTGATACTTTGAGAGATCATCAGTGAATGTAATGAGATAGAAGTATCCACCTCTATCATGTGTGGACATAGGTCCACATACATCAGTATGTATGAGTTTTAATACTTTAGAGGCTTTCTCCCTAGTTCCACTAAAAGGAGAGTTGGTCAATTTTCCTTGAAGACAAGATTCACAGGTTGCATATGATTCATAATCAAATGGACCCAAATATCCATCTTTTAGCAACCTTTGAATTCTTCCTTCATGGATATGACCTAGCCTACAATGCCAAAGGTATGTGTCATTCACCTTAGCTCTCTTCCTCTTAGAGACACTTTATATGTTCATGATATGTGGAGCAGCAACTATTAAGTAAAACCATTTCTCAAAGACCCCTTCATAATGATCTCATCACTAAGAAACATATAACAAGTACTATTTTTCTTAAAGAGAAATTTGTATCACATTCTTGTCATATAGGAAATTGAGATAATGTTTCTTATAACAGAGGGTACAAAATAGCATGTTTCTAAAACAAAAGATGCTCCACCGGGCGCCCGTAGGGTTACCTCGCCAACGGCAACAACTGCAACCTTTGTGCCATTTTCCATCCTCAGGTCCACCTCGCCCTTTGATAATCTCCTACACCTTGTTAGAACCTACAACAAATTGTAAATATGAGATGCACATCTGGTATCTAATACCCACACATTATCATAATTTTCTAACAAATGGAGATCAATCATGAACAAACTTGAAGCTTCTCCAAGCTTATGTTTTGCCTTTTCTACAAGTTATTCCTTGCAGTTCCTCTTCCAATGTCTATCTTTATCGTAGTGGAAGCATTGTCCTTTGTCCTTATCCGACTCTTTCTTGGCAACCTTTGCCTTCCCAGCTTCTTGCCTTTGCCTTAGCCCTTCTTAAGGCTCTTCTTAAACTTCCTTTTCATGTTGGTCTCACCAATATAGAAAAATAGCTTATCTTTCTTGATGGCACTCTTAGCCTCCCTCAACATATTGAGGAGCTCAGGCAGGGTGGCCTCAATCTTGTTCGTGTTAAAGTTCATTATGAATGGAGAAAAGGAATCCAGAATGGACTGGAGTATAAGGTCTATGCAGAGCTCATCCTCTAAGATAAGTCCTAGAGTCACTAATTTCTCTATCCACTCAATCATTTTTAGGACATGGCTTTGAACCGGTTCCCCCTTAGTCATCCTAGCCCGGAAGAGACTCTTTGATATCTTATATCATCGATTTCACCCTTCCTTCTAAGACAATTTGCAAATATGTAGGATAATGGATTGTGCATCCATCTTTTCATGTTGCCTTTGCAACTCGGGAATCATAGATGCCAACATTGAAAGGTGCGCGGAATCACCTAAAGCAGTAATCTAGAAGGGGGGTTGAATAGATTACTACCTATTAAAACCAATTTAACCTTCTTTTCGATGTTAACACTGACTTGATGAAAACTTAAACAGATGTGAATCAAATTCGAGCTTTGACGTGCGTGCAGAATGTGATTGGGAAATTAGCAATCTACTAAGTGTATGAACAAATAATTGTGCCTACCATACATCTAATGTAAGAGCGTGCAAACCACAGGACACGATGATTTAAGGTGGTTCGGAGTACACAACTCGTGTATCCTACGTCCACCATCCACACACACACACGGAAAAACTGGTTATGAAGCGAGTTCAACCCAACAACACACACGCACGGTGTCTGAGGCAAACACGCACTTAGAACAGCCACACACATATGGGTCAAGCACAAGGAATGCTCAAACCACTACCACACACACAGAGTAATAAAAAGTAGAAAGAAAGAAGAGTTCAGAGTTGAAGATCAAATCCAAAGATGAACTCCTCGATGTGGTCGTCCAGAAGAACTTCAAGCTTTACGTTGATGACGATCAGATGACGAAGATGAAGCTTGACTTGAGGACAAACCGGCTTTAACTCCTCACACGAGATGGATCTTCTTGGAACATACAGGAGAGTTGAAGCAGAGCAGAGTAGAGAAAGCCTTCTTCTTGATCCTTGCTTAGGGTTTTGGTGTGGAGGCTTCTTGCTGCGAAAATAACTCCATATGATCTATATATAGTGGTGTTCAAGTTTGGAGAGTCGTGTCAGAAGGGAACACCCTAATACAGATCACATGCTGGTCACACGTTGTGACTTATCCTGCGGTTGTCGACAGGTACTGCTGGAAACTGGCTTCCAGAACCATTTTGGTCACTGGAATGTTGGGCTGTCGATAAGCAACCTAGTGCTGTCGATAGGCAAGCCTTATCTGTCAACAAGTGCACTCTGTCTGTCGACAGCTACTACATTTTATTTGTTTCCAGAAGCTTGCTTGTTGTTGTCTTGTCTATCTGTTGACACATGGCTTCTTGGTTGTCGACAGGTGAGCACTTAATGTGTATTTCCAATTCTGTTGCACTTAGGTGTTGTTGCTTGTCTTGTATGCATTCACACCTACATGAAAAACACTCTAAGTGAGATACCATGAATGCATAGATGGTCATAAAGTCATTTTTCATTTGATCATATCTTTCATGTCTTGATCATGTCTTTATCATGTTTGAAACATCAATTATGTCAATCATCAAAAACATTTAAGCACAATCATTATCATACACATTGTAACCCAACATTCTCCCCCTTTTTGATGATGACAAAATTACGATTGATGTTCTCCCCCTTTTGACAACATCCAAAAAGATAACTCATGCACAAATGGATAAAAAAAGTAAGTAAGTAAGTAACTGTGACTTCATTGATTGAGCAAGAATAACACACAGTTCACAAAGATATCCAGTACATGACACAAGCAAAAGCAAAAAGGAGATAGAGAAATGACATAACTGACTAACCCATGACCCAAACTAGTAAAAAAAAACTACATGACCCCACATGGATCCTAGACATTCTAAGCATCGTCATTCCCAGGAGCAGTGGGATGACGGAATCCATGAAACTCCATAGTGAGGTGATCAAGCTGCTGCTGAATGTGAGCTTGAGAATCAGCAAGTGTGTCCATCTGAGTGTTGAGCTGATCAAAGCGAGCGGTGAAGAGCTGTGTCAGCTGAGCCATTTGATCGGCCATGAACTCCCGAATATCCTAAGTGGCAGCCTGCAGAGCTGGCGCATCTTGAACATCTTCATATTCTCCCTGAACATCCATTGGCTCCGGATGGGAGTCTTCATCACTAACCTCATATTCAGTAGACTCTTCTTCTACATTCGGCTCCTGACCCTTAAGAGTCCTGGTGACTCTCTCAGCAACCAACTTGTAGCCCATCCGATGGGCAGCAGTGATATCATATGCGTTGCAGGACTTGAGAGAGACAAACTCACTTTCAGGAATATGAATGCCAAGGAAGGACAAGAGGGAAGTGATAGGGCAAGCATATGGCATTGACCTCTTAGGATTGTTGAAACATTGCTTGATGAGGTCAAGCATGAGTTTAGGCAGATTGATCTGCTTGTCCTTCAGAAAGAAGAAGAAAAGGGACTTGTGAACCTCAGTCACAACCTCCCTACTGCCATCTTTAGGAGCAATAAGGGTGGTGAAGATGTGGTGGTTAAAGCGGTGAAGTGGGGGGAAGGAGTTGGCATTGAGTTTGGCATGATCCTTGGTAGAGTCATATGGTTGTTGGGTGATCAGGGTGTAATACTCCGAGGCAGGAGGATGGTTGACAAGAACGTCAGCCTCGGAATTGGGTATCTACAGTGCACGGCTGAGGAGGTTGGAAGTGATCTGGAAGGATGTACCTTTGACCGTGGTGTATATCTCCTCATCCACAGTCATCTGTTGTTGAAAAACTTTGTCACAGCGATCGGGGAATATCGCTTGTGGGAGTATAGGAAGACAGTCCAGCCCTGGGTGTCAAAGAGAGGCTGCAGACCATCGAACATGTCTTCCAGGGCAACGAAGTCCACATATCGTGGCTGGACAAATTTCTGGAAGACTCCCCAAACCCTAGTGAGTTGCATACCCGGGGGAACAAGGAGTTCCGGCAGACGATCATCCCGATGCTTGCTCCGGCGCTCTGCTGGTGCCCTAGAACCTTCGCCGGCCTCAGGCAAGGTGTGACACTAAAGAGAAGCACAAAGCTTTCTCATGGGAGCCATGGGAGATGGAATGCACGGAGAGGAGGAAGACAGAAGGAAGAGGAAGCAAGAACATAGAAAAGGTGTAGAGAGGGCGGTTCTGGAGAGAGGGGTATTGGGGTTGAAATAGGGAAGGAGAGACCTCTTGAAGGAAGGTGAAGGGGTGAAGGGTCATGGGTTCCCCTTTAGGTCTATGTAGGAAGTGTTTGGAATAGAGGGGTCCCACAAAATCCAGTCAGAATTAGAACCGGTTGGGCTTCTGAACGGCCCAGAATTCTGGCTGTCGACAGGCGCATGGAAGCTGTCGACAGATGCTGTCCAGAAATGTGCTAGAACAGGATTTTGACAGAAATGAATGGGGAATGAGTGTTCAAATGACATTTTAAGGTTGAGAACTGGTATTTACCCATTACAAAGTGTCATACACACTAGTGTTAAGACATATAAATGTTCTACAATGGTTAAGAGATAATACTTCGGGAATCTTAAGTTGTAGCATTTAGAAGACACCGTTCAAAAGCATATGAATATAAGATAACCCCTTTGAATAAAACCATTGTAGAAAAACATATTCCTTAGTGGGGATGTTCAGTTGGTAAGTGAAGGTAATGTTTACACAAGCAATTAACAATAAACAATAAGTTGCCCTTGATTTAAAAGCATGGAGGCTTCACTCTATTTCTAGCATTGAACTATTTTGTCAAGTTGATGTGGGAAAAGTGATAATCAGGTTCACTTTCACCTTTTGACGTGAAAGTAGACATTTGTGATGCCCGTACCCCCAGTTACTCAGTGTAAGTGGCCATCATACCATTGTGCAGATATAATACATAGACTTTTTGACGCGAAGATACACATTTGTAATGCCCATGTCCCCGGTTACTCAGTGATGCTCATCATTGCTCTACCTTTGCCCCATTTCATATATATGTTGTTTGAATTTCATGAATTTAGAAATAGGTAGCTTTTCTCCCTTTTTATTTTTTTTAATTGAAGGATCAAGTGCAAAAGATTATTTAAGGTCAAAAGCCAATGAAAAACATTAAGTTCAAGAACCTTCTTACTTATCAATCCATTTCAGAAAAATGATCGTCCACAAAGGAGTTATTCAAGTGAGTTATGTTAAGGCCATTAGATTTGTTCAATGTGTTCTAGATGATACAACCCAGACTCATGCACAGAATATTACTGTAATGACCCGACCTCCCGGACCCCCGCTAGGGACCCCCGAAGGTCGCACCTGATGATCAGTCTGTCCCCATGTAATTTTAATTAATTACATATGTATTTTAGTGATTAACAAAACTTCATCAATAATCTCTAACATATATATTTCATAAAGTCTTAAGTACAGGAAAATTACCAAGGTCAATCAAGTCAATGTTGGTAAGTATTATCTTACTGAAGCTTTAATCTTTTCAAAATGACATTTCATAACGATTTCATAAGTGTTTTTAACGATTTCCTTGTAAGACTGAAAAGTCATGTTGTTTCAAACAAGTCGATCCCGTAACGATTCTATAAGTCATTATAACGATTTCTTTAGAGCTCGTAACGACTTGCCTGTCGCAACGATTCAATAAGTTATCGCAACAATTTCTTTAGAGCTCGTAACGACTTGCCTGTCATAACGATTCTATAAGTCATCGTAACGATTTCTTTAGAGCTCGTAACGACTTGCCTGTCGCAACGATTCTATAAGTCATCGTAACGATTTCTTTAGAGCTCGTAACGACTTGCCTGTCGCAACGATTCTATAAGTTATCGCAATGATTTCTTTAGAGCTCGTAACGACTTGCCTGTCATAACGATTCTATAAGTCATCGTAACGATTTCTTTAGAGCTCGTAACGACTTGCCTGTCGCAACGATTCTATAAGTTATCGCAACGATTTCTTTAGAATTCGTAACGACTTGCCTGTCATAACGATTCTATAAGTCATCATAACGATTTCTTTAGAGCTCGTAACGACTTGCCTGTCACAACGATTCTATAAGTCACCGTAACGATTTCGTAAGTTACCATAACGATTTCTTTAGAACTCACAACGACTTGCTTTCCATAACTATTTGTTAAGTGTTTCACAACGATTTCTTCAGTAAACACAACGACTTACTTTGCATAACGATTCTTTTTGAACTCGCAACGATTTGCTCACCGTAACGATTTCGTAAGTTATCATAACGATTCCTTTAGAACTCGCAACGACTTGCTCACCGTAACGATTTCGTAAGGTATCATAACGATTCCTTTAGAACTCGCAACGACTTGCTCGCCGTAACGATTTGTTAAGTGTTCATAAATGACTTCCTTGTTGAAACATATAAAATTGCTTCCTATAACGATTTACTCTCTATAAATGACTTATCAGTATTCATAACGATTTCATAAGTCATATAGACAACGACTTTATAGTTTATATATCGACTTGACATAAAAGTGTTGAATAGTCAAAGTCTTCTCTTATCTGTCTGACTGCTGTGCATTTAATAAAGACAGAACGTATCTCTGCATGTATGCAGATGATATCCTTTTATTATTATGCATATTCTGTCAACATCTTTTAAGAACGAGCTATTTGGGATTGCTATTTTGGTGAATACTCACATCAACGTCTACTGACAACAAGAGACAGCCAAGCTGTCTATTGTTCTAGCATTTAATGTGTGCAGGGTCCTCAAGACATTCTGTCATACAACGTTGGACCTATAGACGCCAGAAGACCCTATCTCTTTGCGTGCTCAAATGGATAAAGATAGTTGAAGCTTCCAAATGTCAAACAGTCTAACGTCTATCAATCTAAGAGACAACAGTTACTTCAATGGACATATTTCAAAAAGAAGATATAAACTCAAAGACAGAAGTGAAGAATGCAACTAACGAAGTAGAGAACAAGTATCTCGTATTCAAGCATTCAAATTCTTCTGCAAGCAGTCTAGAGCCAAGAATCTCATTCCTCATCACCTTTAGCTCTTCGCTCTCTGTGTTGTGATAGAATTTCTAAGAGAGCCCGTGTAGTTCTGAGAGTGTGCCTTATTTAGATCCTTGCTCTCAGGGCTAGTTGCTTCAGATCTTGACTTGTTAAAAGCTTGATCTAGGGGCTTGAACTTATTCCATTCTCTTTGTGATTGTTTCCCTTCGGTTGTGAAGGAAGACCTGGTGGTATCAAGGGTGTTGTTTCCCTTCAGTTGTGAAGGAAGACCTGGTGGGGTATCCAGGGTGTTGTTATTCCCTTCGGGTGTGAAGGAAGACCAGCCGAGCTGGGTGTTCTAGCGTCCTTAGGGGGACTGTACCCTAGTTAGTAAAAACATGAGTGGTTGCTCAGGGACTGGACGTAGGACTCCTAAGGAGAGGAGGTCCGAACCAAGATAATCCTTTGTGTCGTGTGATTGTTGTCTTTGTGTGATTGGTATTTGAACTAACAGTCACTAACCTTCATCGAAGAACATTTTTGTGAATGTTTTTATTTACAGGTATCATCTAGATTATTTTTAAAAGACCCATTCACCCCCCCCCCCCTCTGGGCTCGTCAACTGGCAACAAGTGGTATCAGAGCGAGTCTCTTCGACAAAGAAAGGATCCAACGATCTGAAGAGTAAAGATCCATGGCAACCCAAAGTCACAACGAAGGTCAGTCTGTCAACCGACCACAATTGTTCGATGGAGAGGATTACACTTACTGGAAAACAAGAATGGAGTACTTTCTGCAAGGCCACGATTATCAGATATGGTCCATAGTGGAAGAAGGCGATCTTCTAGTCACAAATGAGAAAGCTCAGTGGACAGACGACGACAGGAAGAAGATCTCACAGAATTGTAAAGCAAAGAGTATTCTGTGTTGTGCCCTTAGTAAAAAAGAGTTCAACAGAGTTTCAGCCTGCAAATCCACAATGGAAATGTGGGAAAAGCTCAGAATCACCTATGAAGGCACAGATAAGGTAAAGGAAACAAGAATAGATATTCTTGTAGCACAGTACGAAAGATTTCAAATGCAATCAGGTGAGTCCATTACCCAAATGTTCAGTAGATTTACAGATATTACAAATGGGCTAGCTGGACTAGGAAAGACCTATGAAATGGGAGATATGGTCAGAAAGATTCTTAGATCTTTGCCATCCTCATGGACCCCAAAAGTAACAGCCATTGAAGAAGCTAATGATCTAAAAAGAATGTCCTTAGAAAAGCTCATCGGGTCCCTTATGGCCCATGAGATCAATATGGAAAGGCTAGGAGAGTCCTCAAGTAGAAAGAAACACTCCAACGCTTTAAAAGCTGAAGAAGACTCACCAGAAGCAAGCTCAGATGAGAGTGAGAGTGTTGAGGACAGTGAAAATGAGGAAGCAATGCTCTCTAGAAGACTGCAGCGGATTCTAGCCAAGAAGAAGAAGTTCCAATCTGGTAGAAGGCACTTCAAAAGAAACAAGGACTTCAAGAAACCAGATGGAAAAGATCTAAAGAAAGGAGAACCCATCTGCTATGAATGCAAAAAGCCAGGACACATCAAAGCTGAGTGTCCAAAACTCAGGAAGCCGGAGCTCAGGAAGAAAGAAAGCTCCAAGAAGTTCAGAAAATACAAGAAGAAGGTAATGGCAGCAGCATGGGAAAACAGTAGCGACTCAGACAGTGAGTCAAACTCCTGCAGCGATGAAGAAGAAGCCCATTTGGCTTTCATGACAAATACTGAAGATAAGGTAACTTCTGACTCCTCCTTTGATTCATGCAATGATTCTGATTCAGATAATTTAGAGGAAGCATTTAATGAACTATATAATAAATATAAAGAAGTAACTAAACTATTAAAAGCTAGTAAGAAAAACAGTACTTGTCTAGAAAACACTAACTCTGATCTGAAAACAGAAAATGAAGAGTTAGAAAAATAAATAACTGAACTTAAAAGAAGAAATGAATTATTATGTGAAGACTTAAAAGATAAAAATAAACAAATAATGGAATTAGTAAAACAGGAAAATGTAGATGAACTAAGGACTGAAATCAAGACTCTAACCGAAGAAAACATAAAGTTATCTAGCACGTTAGAAAAATTCACAAATGGTAAAAACTCCCTCATATTAAAAGGTGCTAGAAGATCAGGTAAGAAGAAAAATGGATTAGGATATACACCCCCAGATAATGAAGAAACCATAGTGAAGTGTTGCGGAATTCCCTATATGGTAATCTAGAAGGGGGGGTTGAATAGATTACTGTCTATTAAGAACACTTGACGCCTTCTTTTCGATAAGATATAAATCACTAGAAATTATGGCAAGGACTAAACTTAGTGTGGATGTGTGTGATTCGATGATAGATATCAAGCAGATGATTAGACGTGTGTAAATGCACTGTGCCTACCAAACATCTAACGTAGAATCGTTCAAACCAAGAGACACAACGATTTACGTGGTTCGGAATACACAACTCGTGTATCCTACATCCACGGGCCACACACACACGCAGAGCAATCTGCTTATGAGCTAGTTCAGGAACTACAACTCACACACACGTGTTCTCTGATGTGTAACCACGATCAGAACAACACACACACACGTGTATCAAGCACAAGGACTGCTTGAAACACACCACACACACACACGTATGGATAAAAGTAAAACAGAGAAGAGTTTGAGAGTTGAGAATCAAATCCAATTGAAAACTCTTCTGATGAACGTCTGGGTAGACTTCAAGCTTCGTCTTGATGATTAGAAGTTGATGGAGAGGCTTGAATCCACGACGTTCAGACTTCACCGCTGCACGGAAGACTTCTCTTGTTGAATCTGGGCAGCAGGTAGAAGCAGAGCAGCAGTGCAAGACTTTTTTGGAGAAGCTTTTTAGGGTTCTTGCTTGGAGGCTGCTTGTGTTCGTGATTGTCTTCAAAAAGATGCTTAAATAGAGGTGTTTACATATGGAGAGTCGTGGTATGTGGAAACACCATCTATGGCAACTTGAAGACTTTCTGTATTTTGAATTGTATTTTGTCTGTCGACAGGTCTTGGCCATCTGTCGACAGGCGACAGTAAGACAGAAGTATGGATGCTCAGCTCTGTGAGATCTGTCGACAGTCGAAGACCATCTGTCAACAGATATGCTCTTTTGTGCAAGCGACAGAAGTTTGGGTTTCTGGACTGTGAGATCTGTCGACCGTCGACTTCCCATCTGTCGACAGATGAAGACTTCCTGAGCTATGGGTCTTCTGGCAGACCACACCTGTGAGATCTGTCGACAGTTCTTTTGTGTCTGTCAACAGGTGACTTTGTTTTTGCTTTTTGTGATCTTTTTCACTTACTTGGAGAGAGCTTGACTTTGTGCATTTGTACCTACATGATAAAACATGTAAAGTTAAGTATTTTGAATACACAAATGATTAAGCATTGCATTGGGTTCTTTGTCATGTGCCAAGTGTATCAAACCTCAATTGAAGTTATTCATCATCAAAAACATGTTTTTATAAATGTTAGAATGAAAACCCAACATTCTCCCCCTTTTTGATGATGACAAAATTATTCAATTAATGCATTGAGGTTTCTCCCCCTTTTGACAACATCGAAAAGCATGCATATCAGTCAATTATAGAGACAACATAGAGCAAGGCACTGTGAATTCATTGATATGAAATAAGCATACACAGTACAAAAAGTTGTTTGACTGAAATGGAAAGAAATTACATGACAACAAAGAGGAAGCAAATTAGCACAGGACTCAGACATGAGAAGACACATACACTACGTGATGACCCACTCCTAGACATAGAACCTATCTAAGCAGCATCATCTGCGGGCGGAGCTGGAGCCTGACGTGTATCGTGCATCTCTTTCTGAAGTCTGGTGATACGGAGCTGGAGCTGGACTTGATTGTCCGCAAGTGATTCCAGACTCGAGTCCACTGTATCCAATCTTGTGTTGAGGTTTTCAAATCCAGTGGTCATCTGTTGTTGTAACTGTGCAATCAATTCTCTGATGGATGGTTGAGTTGGAGCATCACTAACAATCTCAACTCCCGGCAGATCATGTGATTCAGACTGGGAATCTTCATCTTCTTCATCTTCAGCATCATCAGCAACATTCTCATCTTCGTCTTCAACATTCTCTTCTACGGCATCAGCAAGTGCTTTACCCTTAAGCTCCCGGGTAACAATTCCATCAACAAGCTTGTATCCCATGCGATGTGCTGCAGTGAGATCAAAGCTGTTGCGAGAATTTAGGACAATGCACTCGCTGTCTGGAATGTCAATGCCGATGAACCTCATGAGGGAGGTAAGTGGACAGGCAAAAGGCATCGATCTCTGGGGTTGGTAGAAGGTTTTGAGGATCAGACGAAGCATCAGAAGTGGGAGATTAATGGGTTCACATTTGAGAAAGAAGGTGAAGAGAGATTTGTGAACATCGGTGACCAACTCCCGACTGCCATGTTTAGGAGCAATCATGGTAGTGAATATGTGGTGGATCATCCTGATTAATGGAGGAAATGAATTTGCATTGAGTTTAGAGATTTTCTTGGTGCCATCATAATCCTCAAGTGTAAGGAGAGGGTAGTAGACTGAAGCATCGGGTTTGTGGCTTAGAATATCCACTCCAGAATTGGGGATTTGAAGGGCTGTGCTAAAAATTTTCAGTAAGTTGAAATGTAGTGCCCTTGACGGTGGTATAGAAACGATTATCTGAAGTGTAGCCAAGGTTGTTGTAGAAGTCACGAACAGCGGAAGAAGAATACCGTTTGTGATGGTAGAGAAATGGAGTCCAGCCCTGACTGTCGAATAGGGGTTGGAGATTGGAAACATGACGGCCAAGGACTCAAACTCTACATACCATTGCTGGACAAACTTGGTATGCGTCCCCTTTGAGTGGGTGAGATGAAGACGGGGAGGCACTACAAGCTCGGGAAGACGATCATCCCGATGCTTTGTCCTGCGCTCAGCCTCAGCCCCGTCGGCCCGAGAAGAGGAGGGACGGCGGCGAGAAGCCAATTTCTTGGACGGCCTGGAAGACATTAGGAAGGCTGGAAGAAGAAGGATGAGCGTGAGAAATATGTGGTTGAGGTCTCTGATGAGAGGAAGGAAGACCGGAGGAAGATAGGGTTGTCCCGTCCAGAACAGGGGATGGAGATTTGGAAGGGAAGTAGAGAGGGGTTTTAGTGGTAGGAGGAGAAGGGTTCCTATGGATGCCTTTTTATAGAAAGAGGAGTTGATTTGAAAAGGCAAGCCCCACCAAAAAAGGCCCCAAACGGCGTGCCCGTTGGACTTCCCAAACTGGGTCTTCCGCCGGCTGTCGACAGATGATTGGGGATCTGTCGACAGATCCTGCATAGTTTCTGCCAGTGATGTTTGATGTGGCTTTTGAAGAAAGAAATGGAAGCAATGGTTACATGAGTCATATTTGTAAGGTGTAACATGGGTAAACACATATTGTAACCTATCATTTTCATGGACATTAAGGCTCTCCCACTTACCTGGATGATTTAAGCATAATACCCAAGGGACTTAAAGTTAAAGCATGAAGAGAACATTTTCCATTCATTGAGAAAGGACACCATTACCCTTGGTTGATTAAGGACATTGTAGACCAACACTATCCCAAGTTTATGATGATCAAATGATGATTGAAATAAATGTCTAAACTTCTGGATAGCCATAGACAGTACATGACCTTTAGATTTGAGACACTGTGGAGGCTTCACACTATTTCAATTTTTTTTTTTTTCAAGACAAGAATTCAATGGGAAAAGTGATATTCAAGATAACTTCACACCTTTTGACATGAGGATAGACATGACAAGTGCCCGTACCCCCAGTTACTCAGTCGAAGTTTCCATTATATCATTGTATAGAGATAATGAGTTTGGTTTTTGACGCGAGGGCAGACATTTGTGATGCCCGTCTCCCCGGTTACTCAGAAAGACCCATCATAGCTCTACCTTTATCCCAATTTTTTTTTTTTTAAATGACGTTGTATATACTTTTCTGAAATAGGTAGCTTTTCTCCATTTTAGCTAAACTTAAGATCAAGGAGACGTATATGACGATCCTTCAGTTTAAAACATAAAGTTCAATAACCATAAGATTTTTCAGTTGTATTAAGAATGGTATGAGCCTACAAGGAAATTATTTAACGGAGTTTAAGTGTTAATCCTCGAAGATAGTTCAATGTTTTCAAAATGATGTAACATAAACCCAAGCATGAGTAGTATGTCCAAATCATAGTGGTTTAGGGAATAGCATCAATATCATGTATATATGAGGAAGTTAAACATGTATATCCACCCAATAAACACCATAATGAAAGTTCATGAACCTGCTGAACAAGTAGTATGTGAAATAGGCATGAATTACTTGAAGAGATGGTGTCTATCGACAGCTAGAGAAGTGCCTGTCGACAGATCACATAGACAGAAGAAAGGCCAGTTCGGGCAGAGCAGAACCTGTGAGATCTGTCGACAGATAAGTGGTCGTCTGTCGACAGATTGCACAGACAGAAGAAATAAAGTTCTGTGAGGCCTGATCTGTCGACAGATGTAGTGGGAGCTGTCGACAGATGCCTGTGCAAAGCTGGTTTAAGATTAGAATGAAGAGTGAGATGATCATGACAAGTGAGGGAATTGAAAATACACATTCAATGAGTGATTCTCCTTTTCATGAAAACATCTAACCTAGACTTGCTCCCCCATAGTGTGTGCTCATGTGAAAGCAAGCAATTGAGTATTCAAGACGCACTATTACAACTGGACCAATCAGTGAGCACATCAAGCTTTCAGGAAGACAGATTGTGAAGATTGTCAATGTTTCACTGAAGAGGAGAATGGGCAAATTGTAAAGAAACTCATCCCTATATGAAGTACATACCCCTTACATGCATGTCAACTATGGATACGTGGCGGAGGATCTTTCCTCTACGCATAGTGGAAGTTTCCAAACAAGCTTTACTTGTTCTTCCACAAACACTATTTGATATACCTCACAGTTGGTGCACACAAGAGACATATGCTCAGTATACGGATAAGTTTTACTGCAATTTGTACAAGCCCAATTCTCTTCTCAAAGTGGTGAATCTATCTTCAGCTAGAGGTTTGGTAAAGATGTCAGCCAATTGTTTTTCTGTGGGTATGAAACCGATTTCTAAGTTTTTGTTGGCTACCTCATCTCTCAAGAAGTGGTGACTGATTTCTATGTGTTTTGTCCTAGAGTGTTGAATGGGATTCTTTGATAAGTTGATTGCACTGGTGTTGTCACATAGGATAGGTGTGCATCCAATATCAATTTTATAGTCACACAACTGACTTTTTATCCACAACACTTGAGCCGCACAACTCCCTGCAGCAACATATTCTGCCTCTGCAGTGGATAGTGCAACCGAATGTTGCTTCTTGGATGCCCACGAAACCATGCAACTGCCAAGGATTTGGCAATAGCCACTAGTGCATTTCCTGTCAATTTTACATCCCGCATAGTCAGCATCAGAATATGAAACCAAGTCAAAGCTACTACCTGCTGGATACCAAAGACCCAAATCAAACGTACCTGAGAGATATCTGAAAATTCTCTTAACGGCAATTAAGTGGCTTTCCTTTAGACTAGATTGGTATCTAGCACAAAGACAAACGCTGAACTGGATGTCTGGTCTACTTGCAGTAAGATAAAGGAGTGAGCCAATCATACCTCGAAATTGTTTGGCATCTACCGATTTACCTTTCACATCACTTTCTAGCTTAATGCTTGTGCTCATGGGTGTTGAGGCATGTTTAGCTTCTTCAAACAGAAACTTTTTCAGTAGCTCTTTGACATATTTTTCTTGGTTGATGAAGAATGCGTCTTCCAATTGTTTGACCTGCAAACCAAGAAAAAATTGAAGCTCCCCCATTAGACTCATCTCAAATTCACTGTGCATATGTTTGGAGAATTCTTCACACAGTGAAGGATTAGTAGAACCAAAGATCATTGTAATCACGGGATTTGTATCCCCTTTTTGAATTGATTGTGAATATGTAGGGATTAGGAACTGACCGTGATCACCACCAATGCAGTAGCCTCTTGATGTTCAGATGGAGGGCTGACTACCTTGGAAAGGAAAGATGAAGGGGAAGGCGTACCTGATAACGCGACAGAGTGGGCGTCGCGATGCTTTAACGTGAACGCGACGTAGGCAATGGTGCCTTCTTGATCGCGACACAGCGGTCGTCGCCTTCTTCTTCAGTGGATGGAGACTTGGTTCTTCGTGTTCTTGCTCCTCGACGTTAAAGCATCGCGACCCCACTCTGTCACGTTATCAGGTACGCCTTCCCCTTCATCTTTCCTTTCCAAGGTAGTCAGCCCTCCATCTGAACATCAAGAGGCGACTGCATTGGTGGCGATCACGGTCAGTTCCTAATCCCTACATATTCACAATTAATTCAAAAAAGGGATACAAATCCCGTGATTACACCTTTTGGCAATCACGGTGGGACCACTTGTGCCCATCACGCTTGTTCTTCCTTTCCCTGCCGTCCCTATCATCTAACAGGTGTGTTGTGTGGTTAGTTTTCCCCTTTTGGTTCTCTTCCTTTGAATTTATCAGTGTTTCTGAGGTTCTGGGTGAGAAGGCGACACGATCAACGTCGCGATCCAAATAGCGACACAAGGATTGTCGCGATAAGGTTAGTACACAACGCCTTTCTCGTCTGCTTCTGTTCTGTGTGTTGTAAGGTAGGCGACGTGCCTTTCGTCGCTATAAGGAAGGCGACAGCAGCAGCGTCGCTACCAGGTACGCACTCTACCCGTACTCCTTTTGCGTTATTTAAAGATCCGTTGAGCCTGTGGGGAACGCGACGAGGCGTGTGTCGCGTTAAAGGAGGCGACGGGGTTCTTGTCGCAATAAGGTCAGTACCTTGTTCCTGGAGCTTTCTTGCAAATTTGAGTCCACTTCTACATACTCCATCCATGTCCCATCATACCATGCTTTTTTCCATGATCTTGAGAGTTTGTTAGACTTATATGTTATAGGATTGTGTGATTTTCTGTGCATAATTAGGATTTATTTGCTCTCTGTCCACTGCGAGAAGGAAAGCGACAGTTACTGTGTCGCGATCTTGGTTGCGACAGGGGCCCTGTCGCTTTTTGCCTCTGAGAGCAATTAGTCTTAATTCTTGTTGTGTTAGTACTAGGTTAGAATCTTGCATGCACTCCGCTGCACATAGGATTTGCATACATCTTTCCATATTCGTAGTATAAGTTTCCTCCTCAGCGACGCTCGCTCTCTCGGCCACATACTCTTTGTGTCCGACTAGAGCACTCGCTCGAGGGCCTCCGTAAGTCCCCGCTGACCGTGGATTCCCACACGGCCGCCGGGCTGGTTGTACCAATCGCCACCTAGGATCGAGTCTAAAGTTCATTTGGTAAGGTTGAGAGAACCCTAGTCATACCCGAAGTTGGAAGCCTTCTCCCATTTAGGAAACCCTTCCTTACTCGGAGAGAACTTGCTAAAAGTCAAAACCATTAAAAGGCAAATTTGAATCAATTAAAAGTAACCATCATCATTGCCAACTGCTTGCTTTGGGTGAGACGTTTTCTCTTTCCTTTTGTCTGCATAGGATTACTTGTTTAGGAAACTAAGAGTCTGTCTAGGTTAGGTTGCCTCTCTCAAGTCTGGAAAGGCTCTCCCCATCTCTCTCCACCCTCTTTCCAAACATGGAGTCTTTCTTGAACCCGATCTACAATAGCGAGAATCCAGACACTACCTTCCATAATTCCCAGGATTACGAAGAGTCCCTACCCCATGATCTCTTTGACGTGGTGGCCCGGCCTTGGGTCGCTACCGTCCATACCTCTGAGGGTCGCCGTCGTGACGAGGGCAGCCCGTCTCGGAACACCCACCCTCCTCAGTCGGACGATCAAGCCGCTCAGCTCTTGCACCTAATTCCTCAGCTTGATCAGTCCCAAATCCAGACCCTCATGACGGCCCTCAAAGGAAAGGCCGCTTCCTCACCCTCACCCAGAGCGGGCGCGTCACGCCCCGCAGCAACTACATCCGGCCCCCACGTCACCATGGGATGAGCCGACAACACCCCCATCCGGCCGCGGACCATCCGGTTTACGCCATTTGAGTCTGAGCACTACATTCCCCGTGAGTCGAGGCCGCGGTCTCCACCATACCAGCCATGCTACTCCCCTCATCGTCCCGAGCCACGCGCCAGGCCTACCTCTCGTGCCTCATCCATATACACTCAGCCATCCGCCGCACTAGACATGATGTCCGAGTGGGCATCCATCAAGAAGGAGCTCCAAGAGCTCCATAGGCAAGTCGACCCTAGGCAGCATCATGATGTGCACATGCCAAATTTCAATGGCCTATGGGTCCCCTCTCCATCCGAGCTGCCGAAGTACCGCAAGTACAACGGCTCAGGCAATCCTTACACTCATATCAAGGACTTCATCTATGAGTCCGCTCCCTATCAGCATGATCGCCGCCTCATGGCATATCTCTTCCGCCGGTCGCTGGACGGGCACGCCTTAGATTGGTTCTACTCCCTGCTACCCGAGGACGCCGAAGACTTCGCTGTCGTGAAGGATAAGTTCCTCGAACAATTCCAAGACAGGGTCGGGACCGAATACTCCCTTACGGATCTCATGGATGAGAAAATGAAGTCGGATGAGGATTTTGCCTCGTATGCCGATAGGTGGAGGCAGATGGCCACCAGAGTTCCGAGATACCTTTCAAAGGGGGAGAAGGTGAAGATCATCATCGCCAATGCCACGCCTGCCTACAGAAACATCCTGGCAATGAATGACATCACCACCATGCATCAACTCTACAGCCGGGCCCGGTTTATCCAGACCCAGCTCAAAGATTCTCCCATCCATTCCATGTTCGAACCACAAAAATCCCGATTCCAAAGAAAGCCTCAGGGGACAGTCACTGAGGGCGTCCAAGTGAACGAGCAAGTGAGCGCGTTCAACCCTGCTGGCCAAAGCCAAAATCGTCAACCTTACAACGCCCAGGGTCAGAACCCCACCCATCCACCACAAGGACAACCACCACGCCAATACAACCAAGTGCCACCTCCTGATGGCTCTCAGCAAAGGCGTCCCATGGGCCCTAGGAGAGCTCACTACCCACCATTGCCGGAGACACTCTCCGACATATTCTTGGCCTTGCTCTCCACAGACGCCATTAGGCTCCCTCCTGAGAGACCCTTGAACCCTAGCGTGGATCAAACCCGGTATTACGTCTTCCACCGGCAGCCTGGTCACACCATCGACCAGTGCTTTACATTCAAAGATCTGGTGTATGACTTGCATGAGCAGCACAGAATAGACTGGACAGCCCTCCGGCAGGTGATCGGAGATATCAAGGAGAGGCAGAGGCAACAGCAGCAGCAGAGGCAACAGCGCCAACCACCCCCTCAACAACAACAACAGCACCACCAACAACAACCGTTGCAGGACCTCGGGATCGTCCACAACCCATTACCTAACCATCCACCAAACCCACCACCACAACAACCTGCCCAGGTAAACCCCATCGTCCACCACCCTCCTCCGCAAGCAAACTGGACGTACGATGATGAATTAGATGTTCAGCAGATGATGTCCATTAACCAATATCCTGTCCAATCCCAAACAATACAATCAGCCTACACGGCTCCCCAGTCAGTCCCTTCTGTAGTTTCCATGGCCAACGCCGTCATACTGCCTGTCAGTTCAGCATCCGCGCCAGTTGTTAGCTCACCCATCATCCTACCTTTCGCTCCACCTGTCTCCATCCCTCTACCCCCTATCATATCTACTCCCTCACCCATCATCCTACCACCACCTGGGCCGGACCAACCCTCTGCCGCCACATTATCCTCCACTAGACAGCCACCTATCAATCCGACCACACTGCGGAGCAGGCGCGTCTTTCGCCGTCCGTACCCACCTATCTCCACCACCACCACAAACCCCCAGCAGGTCCTACAACCGCCACAGCAACAGCAAGCTCAGCAGCAAACGCAAAATGAGGGGTTGATTGAGCCGCTACCCGGAACTCATTATGATATCCTCAAGCACCTGGATCATGTGCCAGCCAAGATCTCCATTCTGGAGTTGATAAAGAAGTCTAAAGAGCACCAGGAAGCCTTGAGGAATTTTCTGCAGAAGGTAGTCGTAAATGAAGACATGCTGGCTGATAAGCTACCTAGTGCCCTGGCCATGGTGACTCGCGGGCCGGCAATCACCTTTGCAGAAAGCGAGCTAGCACCCCCAAAAGCCAGGAGGCTCCCACTCTGCGTCACCTTAGTCATTAATCATATAGCAGTGGGAGCGGCACTGGTCGATACGGGGGCATCCATAAATGTCTGCCCGCTGAGCACTCTGAGGGCCTGCGACCTATCAGAAGGCATGCTAAGACCAACACCCACCACCATTGCCGCATATGACAACTCTAGAAGATCCTGTCACGGCATGGTAACTGTGCAAGCTGAACTGGGACCCCTCGCCGTCACCGTAGACTTCTACGTCCTTGATATTGATCTCATGTTCAAGGCCATCCTGGGGCGCCCATGGTTAGAGTCACTAGGAGCTGTGCCATCTACCGCACACCAGTGTCTGAAATTCCCCTTCCAAGGGCGAATCATCAAGGTCAAAAGCATAGCCACCACCCACTCCGTAGATGCCCTCCACGATACCCACCTCCCAGCTGTGTGGCCAGCCAACAAACCCATCGTCTCAGTGCTAGACATCAACTACCCCTGGAGCTACACGTTCCAGTCCCAGCGAGAGGTCAACCTAGCCCGGGTCAATGCGGTCAAGAGAAAAGAGCCACTAAGCACAAAGGGGTGGCAAATTATGATGAAGTTGGGGTATGAAGAAGGCAAGGGCCTAGGGGCAGAGCTACAAGGTATAGTCAAACCCATCCCTGACATCGTCACGAAAAGCCGATGGGGCTTAGGGTATAGGGAGAAATCCAAACCATGGTCATCCAGCACATCCACTCTTAAGGCCGACCGAGAGCCACTCACCTGGACACTCTGGTGTCACTTTATCAGGGGGCCTACCCAACCTGGATACAACACCGTGGTAGTCAGGCAAAACTCTCACAGCACGAGGTGCATGGCCGGAACTTCTCTCGGCACATGGCCCCATTGCTGACCTATAGAGCCCTAGAAGCCCTCCGTCCGACCAGGAGGAGAAAGACAGGAGACCCAGAGGCTGAGTGGTATAGATGGTTCGACATAGAAGACATCACCATCGCCTTCAGCCGACTGTTCTGGGAAGAGGAGAGAACCTGGCCGCCAGCTGCGGGAGAGTTGTTAGATCCACCCATTGTCATCACATCCAAAAGGCAGCTCATGAGCGATGCCTCAGACGTAGGAGAGCCAGACATCCCCTACGAGGAGGGGAAGACCGTTGACGAGCTCTGGAAAGGCACCTGCCTAGCCATAGACCCATCTCTCTTGGATTCCCTCCTTCCCAGTCTAGTCCCATCCTCTCCTCCTTTGCTGATCCAGCTGACTCCTCAGCTCCTCACGGCGGCGCACAGCCTCCTCACACCCGAGCTCCCACCAGATGTCCTCTCCGCCCTTCAAGCTGATCCAGGTGACCACGAGGTCACCCTCTCCTGTTGCATGCTCTCTTCCGATCTCCAAAAAAAAACATACACTTTCAAATGCACGTTGAGGTCGAGGAGCCGGCATACGTCCTGCACTCTTCTGATCAGGGGCACCCCTCGGCTGGGGCTTCCCCTCCTGCTCCTTCATTAGGAGCCAATCTCTTCAAGGACACCATGTCCTCCCCCAATCCTGTAGAGTCGTCTAGTCTAGGAGAGTCTAGGGTAGGTGAGTCTAGCGTTAAGATAGATAGGCCTAGGGTAGAGAGTCAGGTCAGCCCGCCATGCACCAATTCCAAGCACCGTCCTAGGAAGCAGTGGGGAAAGGCTATTCCCCGGAGATATCTTCAAGAGCTAGCTCGGCGGTGTCAAGCGCTGCTACTGATAGAGGAGTTCACGAGAGAAGCGCTGGTGTTCGAAGAAGTGTTTGAGCAAGATGGGGTGTTCATAGACGATGGGTTTGGTGTCTACGAAATAATGAATGATGAGGACCCAGTCGATGAAGAGGATAGCGAAGTAGATGACGCTGCCGAAAAATATGCCAGTGGAGTAAGAAGGTTCGATGAGCCTACAACGGCAGTGGATGAATCTACTAAGAAAGTCAACCTTGGAACAAAAGAAGATCCCAGGATTGTGATTATCTCAGCAAATCTCCCTCCTGATGAAGAAGAGGAACTGGTGCAAATCCTGAGGGAGTACAAGGACACATTCGCCTGGTCTTACGAGGACATGCCCGGTCTAGACCCCTCACTAGTGGAGCACCGACTGGTACTGAAAGAAGGGGCAAAGGCAATCAAGCAGAAACTCAGAAGGTTCCATCCACTCACTGCCCTGAAGATGAAGGACGAAGTAGACAAACTCCATAAGGCTAGATTCATCAGGGTAGTACTTTATCCAAACTGGGTGGCCAATATAGTCCCTGTCATCAAGAAAGACGGCAAAGTCAGAATCTGCATCGACTTCAGGGATTTGAATAAGGCATGTCCAAAGGACGACTTCCCGCTTCCTCATCTTGATGTGCTGATCGACAATACTGCTGGGTATGAGACCCTCTCATTCATGGATGGGTATTCAGGATATAACCAAATCCGTCTATCTTCTGAAGATCAAGAGAAAACATCCTTCACCACGCCCTGGGGAACATACTGCTATGTAGTTATGCCGTTTGGATTAAAGAATGTCGGCGCTACTTATCAGAGGGCGATGATGGCCATCTTCCACGATATGATGCACGTTTATGTAGAGGTATACGTGGATGACATCTTGGTGAAGTCAAGAACCAGGAGAGAACACCCCGAAGTCCTAGCCAAGGTGTTGCAGAGGTCTAGAGAGTATCAGCTGAGAATGAATCCCAAAAAATGCGTGTTCGGGGTCTCATCAGGAAAGCTGTTAGGTTTCATAGTCAGCAAGCGGGGCATTGAGATCGATCCTAACAAGGCTAAGGCAATAGCAGAAATGCCTCCTCCAAAGAACATCTCGCAATTAAGAGGGTTAATCGGGCGTTTGCAGTTCATCAGAAGATTTATCTCCCAACATTCGCAAAGATGTCGCCCATTTTATGATCTCTTGAAAGGAGGGGCATAATTCGAATGGAATGACAAATGCCAAGCAGCCTTCGATGAGCTGAAAAGTTATCTCATGAATCCCCCAGTCTTACAGCCTCCTGTACCCGGAAAGCCACTAATCATGTATCTCTCAGTCATTGAGGACTCCCTAGGAGCTGTCCTTGCGCAACATGACGAGTCTGGGAAAGAAAGGGCAGCGTATTACCTCTCTAGGCTCTTCAACACCGCTGAATCCAAACTTACCACCGCGGACAAAACTTGTGCCGCACTCGTGTGGGTAGTCCAAAAGCTCAAGCACTACTTCCTAGCCCACAGGTCAAGCTGATCTCAAGGATGGATCCACTCCGATATCTTCTTGAAAAGCCCATCCTTTCTGATCGGCTGGCACGCTGGCAGAGTTTCCTCTCCCAGTTTGACATATCCTTTGTGGTCCAAAAGGCCGCCAAAGGGTATGCCATCGCCGAGCATCTAGCCCCTCTCCCACTCCCTCACAGTGACTCCCTCCGAGAGGAATTCCCCGATGAGGAACTCTCAGTCATAATCAAAGACCCCTACTGGTCCTTCATTTCGATGGTGCACTCAACTCTCAGGGACGGGGCATTGGAGCCGTGCTGCTTACCCCAGAAGGTATTACCATCCCCTTTGCATATCAACTCACCTTCCCCGCTACCAACAACATGTCAGAGTATGAGGCTCTCCTTGCTGGTCTCAAGCATGCTTATCTGCTGGGGGCATCGCACCTCAGAATTATAGGAGACTCTCAGCTCGTCATGCGGCAGGTGCTCTCAACTTACCGCACTCGTGACCCGAAGCTCAAGCCTTATCAAGACCTGGTCACGTTGTTGGCAAGGCAGTTCCGTAAGCTCATCTACATCCACACTCCTCGTTCCCAAAACATCCTGGCCGACGCTCTGGCGTCGCTAGCCTCATCCCTATCCTTCCCTCTGAGTCGCCGGATTGAGACAATCGTCGTCCAGCGTCTCGATGTTCCATCTACCCAGGACCCTTGGTTTAGCGACCTTAGGGCAACCTTAGAAGCGAAGGCTAGGAAAAGAGGAGCGCAGCAAGTCATGATAACTGAGCTCGAGGAGATCCTGAATGAAGAGGAACTGCCATGGTACTTTGAGATAGAGCAATACTGCAGGGATGGGACATATCCTGAAGGGGCAAGTGCAGAAGATCGTAGGGTCATCAGGAGAGCCGCCTTAAGGTACACAGTTGTCGGAGAAGTTCTGTATAGGCGAGCCCTTAATGGAGTCCTTTTAAGGTGCCTTACCGATGATGAAGCTTGGAAGGTGGTGGAAGGAGCCCATGCTAGTGAATGCGGAGGGCACGTCAACAGTCAGATGCTAGCAAAGAAGATCATTAGGCAGGGCTATTACTGGCCAACCCTAGAGGAAGACTGTACCATCTACGTCTGTAGGTGTGTCAAGTGTCAACTCCATGCCGATAAGATCCATGCCCCTTCCTCCTCACTACACCCACTCTCCACACCATGGCCATTCTCCATGTGGGCTTTCGACATTGTCGGCCCTCTTGGTGATTCTAATGCTCAAACCAAACAAAAGTCATTTATCCTAACTGCGACTGAGTATTACACCAAGTGGGCAGAAGCTAAAGCCTTCACAGAAATCAAAGCATCCACGGTGTGCCGCTTCATCATGAGAAACATCATCTCGCGGTTCGGAGTGCCAAGCAGCATCGTCACGGACAATGGGCCGCAATTCATCGCACAAGAGCTCCAGCACCTCTGTAATAAATACAACATCACGCTGCATCATTCATCACCGTATTACCCACAAGGCAATGGGCCGCAATTCATCGCACAAGAGCTCCAGGACCTCGACAATACTGCTGGGTATGAGACCCTCTCATTCATGGATGGGTATTCAGGATTTAACCAAATCCGTCTATCTCTTGAAGATCAAGAGAAAACATCCTTCACCACGCCCTGGGGAACATACTGCTATGTAGTTATGCCGTTTGGATTAAAGAATGCCGACGCTACTTATCAGAGGGCGATGATGGCCATCTTCCATGATATGATGCACGTTTATGTAGAGGTATACGTGGATGACATCTTGGTGAAGTCAAGAACCAGGAGAGAACACCCCGAAGTCTTAGCCAAGGTGTTGCAGAGGTCTAGAGAGTATCAGCTGAGAATGAATCCCAAAAAATGCGTGTTCGGGGTCTCATCAGGAAAGCTGTTAGGTTTCATAGTCAGCAAGCGGGGCATTGAGATCGATCCTAACAAGGCTAAGGCAATAGCAGAAATGCCTCCTCCAAAGAACATCTCGCAATTAAGAGGGTTAATCGGGCGTTTGCAGTTCATCAGAAGATTTATCTCCCAACATTCGCAAAGATGTCGCCCATTTTATGATCTCTTGAAAGGAGGGGCATAATTCGAATGGAATGACAATGCCAAGCAGCCTTCGATGAGCTGAAAAGTTATCTCATGAATCCCCCAGTCTTACAGCCTCTGTACCCGGAAAGCCACTAATCATGTATCTCTCAGTCATTGAGGACTCCCTAGGAGCTGTCCTTGCGCAACATGACGAGTCTGGGAAAGAAAGGGCAGCGTATTACCTCTCTAGGCGCTTCAACACTGCTGAATCCAAACTTACCACCGCGGACAAAACTTGTGCCGCACTCGTGTGGGTAGTCCAAAAGCTCAAGCACTACTTCCTAGCCCACAAGGTCAAGCTGATCTCAAGGATGGATCCACTCCGATATCTTCTTGAAAAGCCCATCCTTTCTGATCGGCTGGCACGCTGGCAGAGTTTCCTCTCCCAGTTTGACATATCCTTTGTGGTCCAAAAGGCCGCCAAAGGGTATGCCATCGCCGAGCATCTAGCCCCTCTCCCACTCCCTCACAGTGACTCCCTCCGAGAGGAATTCCCCGATGAGGAACTCTCAGTCATAATCAAAGACCCCTACTGGTCCCTTCATTTCGATGGTGCACTCAACTCTCAGGGACGGGGCATTGGAGCCGTGCTGCTTACCCCAGAAGGTATTACCATCCCCTTTGCATATCAACTCACCTTCCCCGCTACCAACAACATGTCAGAGTATGAGGCTCTCCTTGCTGGTCTCAAGCATGCTTATCTGCTGGGGGCATCGCACCTCAGAATTATAGGAGACTCTCAGCTCGTCATGCGGCAGGTGCTCTCAACTTACCGCACTCGTGACCCGAAGCTCAAGCCTTATCAAGACCTGGTCACGTTGTTGGCAAGGCAGTTCCGTAAGCTCATCTACATCCACACTCCTCGTTCCCAAAACATCCTGGCCGACGCTCTGGCGTCGCTAGCCTCATCCCTATCCTTCCCTCTGAGTCGCCGGATTGAGACAATCGTCGTCCAGCGTCTCGATGTTCCATCTACCCAGGACCCTTGGTTTAGCGACCTTAGGGCAACCTTAGAAGCGAAGGCTAGGAAAAGAGGAGCGCAGCAAGTCATGATAACTGAGCTCGAGGAGATCCTGAATGAAGAGGAACTGCCATGGTACTTTGAGATAGAGCAATACTGCAGGGATGGACATATCCTGAAGGGGCAAGTCCAGAAGATCGTAGGGTCATCAGGAGAACCGCCTTAAGGTACACAGTTGTCGGAGAAGTTCTGTATAGGCGAGCCCTTAATGGAGTCCTTTTAAGGTGCCTTACCGATGATGAAGCTTGGAAGGTGGTGGAAGGAGCCCATGCTAGTGAATGCGGAGGGCACGTCAACAGTCAGATGCTAGCAAAGAAGATCATTAGGCAGGGCTATTACTGGCCAACCCTAGAGGAAGACTGTACCATCTACGTCCGTAGGTGTGTCAAGTGTCAACTCCATGCCGATAAGATCCATGCCCCTTCCTCCTCACTACACCCACTCTCCACACCATGGCCATTCTCCATGTGGGCTTTCGACATTGTCGGCCCTCTTGGTGATTCTAATGCTCAAACCAAACAAAAGTCATTTATCCTAACTGCGACTGAGTATTACACCAAGTGGGCAGAAGCTGAAGCCTTCACAGAAATCAAAGCATCCACGGTGTGCCGCTTCATCATGAGAAACATCATCTCGCGGTTCGGAGTGCCAAACAGCATCGTCACGGACAATGGGCCGCAATTCATCGCACAAGAGCTCCAGGACCTCTGTAAGAAATACAACATCACGTTGCATCATTCATCACCGTATTACCCACAAGGCAATGGCCAAGCTAAAGCAACTAACAAAACCCTTCTTAAAATCTTAAAGAAAACCTGTGAGTCGCATAAATTCGCCGACTGGCCAGAGAAGCTAATAGAGGCTCTATGGGCCTACCGCACCTCCGTCCGCACTCCCACGGGGCAAACCCCGTACGCTCTCACCTACAGAATGGAGGCGGTAGTTCCATATGAGATCCTAATTCCTTCACTAAGAGTCCAACTAGACAAGGAACTTAATCTTGATGAACGTCGAGAGGCGTTACTAGTCCAATTGGAACTTTTAGATGAAAGGAGACTTATGGCAACCGACCATGTGCTTTCCTACCAAAGGCGAATCTCAAGGTCTTTTCAAAAGAAGGTAATTGAACGAAAATTCCAAGAGGGTGATATGGTCTTGAAACGCATCTTTATCAAACCCGGAGGTCCTAGGTCCAAACTGCAACCCAACGGGGAGGGCCCGTACGTTGTGAGGGAAGTCTACCCTGGGAACGCTTACCGCTTAATCGATGCTGAGGGCGTCGAATTATCACATCCGTGGAACGGGTTGTACCTCAAAGGTTTCTATCCTTAGGCCTATAGGTGTGAGGCCACAACACCTAGATCGGGGAGTAGCCCATGTTGGAGTCTAAGATACCTCTCTAATCGCCAAGGGCTGCTCTAAGTTAGGATTAACACACATGCACACGTCAAACCCGGATAACTACACTTGGTAGATGCTGCAATTATGCGGGCTCTACTCTAGCGATGCATCGGTCATTCTCTCCTAATCGGTCGAAGTGTAGGGGCAAAAGGGTCGTAAAAGTGAGGTCGTCAACCTACAGCATACCCCGACGAGAGGAGTCTCAACAGGGACGTCAAAATAACAAAAGGGCAAAGAAGCAAAGAAACGAAAGAAAGAAAATCCATAATACAATAGGGGAATGGCAAAGAGTGACAAAGTCCCCGCGGGACACTAATGAGCCCGGTCGTACGCATGCCCCAAAGCAAGGCAAGTCCATAGCAAAAGACCATAAAGTCCCTCCACAACAGACCCAATCTCTGAATGGTATGCTGTAGGAAGTAGTCGAACTCACATCCCTATACCCACACAAGACTTTCCTTAAATAATCTTCGATTTCTCCCTATAAGGCTGAGTCACCTCTTGGGTAGGGCTTAATTAGTCGCAGCATTAACTAAGGGTAGGTTTTCCGAGGCGTTGTCACCCCTTATGCACGTCCTAACTTAGAAAGCCCTGTGGCGAGAACTGGAGGTGATCAAGATTCCTAACCAGCGGCTCGAATTGGTTTAAGTATTGTGGTCCGAAGATGCGAGTGGTGATGGAGCGAAAGTGGCGTGAAACGGCGATGTAGCGAAATGAAACGGAACGAGCTGAAAAGCGGGCATCAAGGTAAAGAGACACCCATTCTGGACAAATAAGCAGCGAGAATTTTTCGGCTAACCTCGATCATGGCTGGGAACAGAGTGCGAGGATGGTTCCTTCTTGGGACGAATGAAAATCAAAGAAAAGAATGATCAACCTCCTGATTCAAGAGGTACCCTGGCTATCTTTAGCGTGCAGGTTTCGTTCATTAGGGGATAGGTGCTGCCCGGCGGGTCGATTCGACTCTGGCCTTCGAGCGGGTCACGACTAATGAGCGGATCGGGGGAAAAAGAATGACTGTTGTAGTGAATGGGGATGAGAGGAATCCTTCATAGGAACCATCACTGGCAAACTAGACCGAGCAGCAAGCTCGAGGAAAGCTTTCAAATTCGGAGTGGAATTCTTGTCTAGAAATGAGGATCTGGGTTGAGACATCATTGAGAAGCTGACTTTGACGAATCATGATTCGTGAAGCTCAAAATTCCTACATAATGCATGCTGGGCTAAAGAAAAAGAAATCATAAAAGCGAATGCAAAGAAAGAGAGAAATAACAATATTCAAGGATAATATTGCTAGACAATATAGCAAGGGTCAAGACACTTCGCATCCTCGACGTGCGATAGAATCCATCGTCCCCGAGCCATATCACCCAACGGCCTATCCAGCGATTAGCAGTGTGCACTTAGATCATCCTCGTTTTTTATGAAGGGGAACTCAGATCCTGGAACACACTGGGAACCAGCCAGTCCTTGAGCTGATATAATAGTGTAGATATCATATAGTAATGCGAAGGGATTAGGGTTAGAGATACTTACCTGACTTACCTAACGACGTCTTTTGATTTTTTGAATTTTCTGAATTTTTATGGATTTTCCTGCATTTTCTGATTTTTATGGTTTTTTTAATAATCAAAGAAATAAGATAGACATGATACAATGCACCAAACAATGAATATCAACGCATATGTGCAAATATTCTGAACAGTCACAGAGGAATAAGTAAGACAGCATAGACTGATCAAAAGGCGACATAGGGTCGTCGCAACGGTTGAGTAAAGAAGGCGACTGGGGACTTGTCGCCATCATGAAGGCGACGGGTCGATATGTCGCTTTCACAGGTCTCTCAGCCCGAGCTCAAAAGCTTTCAGCATAAGACTTGGTTTTGACTCCCACTTGGACTCTAGTTGTTCCCTACTCAAACTCCTATTCTCAATGGGTCTCCCCTACCCTTTCCTAGTAGGATTAGGAGTATTATAGCTTTATAAATAAGGGGAGTGAGAGGCCAAATTCGGAGCTCTTACCTCTCTCTTCTTTTCTTCAAGCTTTGCAAGCTACCATGGCCATGAAGAGAGCTCCTCTTGATCCCATGGGTGGGGAGGCGGTCTACGAAGGTCCGAAGCGTGCTCGGGCGACCTTTGAAGCTCTCATGAGGATTACGGACATTCCCAACCACTTGAGCCGGAGCGAGGAAGTGAGAGAGGTAAGTTGGTTGGTGTTTTCAATTTTCATAATTTTATGCTCCGAATTTCTTCATTAATTTTGTGTTCTTGTTCTTCCTCTTTTCTCTCTTTTCCTTTTCTTCCCTAGCTCTTCCCCGGCTCTCGCCGCTACTCTAAGCTCACTTGGATCGCCCCGATGATCAAATATCTACCCATGTATGTCATTAGGTTCTTAAGAGAGTGGGGTTTGGGTGGGGTTTTGATAGCGGCTCACAATTACCACAAAATTTCCTTTGATTGGCATAGTATCACGGCCTTGATAGAATTGTGGCACCCACAAATCCATACATTCATTTTCCCCAAATTTGAGGCGACCGTCCTTTTAGAGGAGGTCGAGGCCTTCCTTGCTCTTCCCAAGACCAAACCCGTGGACGAGCAAAACATAAGCTACACGGTTGAGCCCATTAACCCGAAGTTTATCCTTGGAGAGTTCTTGACCGACCCGGGGGATGTTTACACCATGATTAGCCCACAATTCATCCATCTAGTGCCATTGTCTAAGCGGGTCATATCCAAGTGCAAAGACAAGAGCGTAGATCATCGTGAGATAGCCAAGGCCATGGCCATATGCTTATGTGGGGTGGTGCTCTTCCCGTCTGGGGATCACCTCATAGACTATGCTAGCCTTAGTGCGATTAGTGGGGTATGGCGAGGACTTTCACTCTCTCACGCCGTCTTGGCGTACCTTTACTCGGGCCTTACCTCAGCTTCCACGGGAGGTTTCCTTTATGGCTCTATGATTCTTCTAGAGTGTTGGTTGGGTGTGAGGATTAAATTCAAACCGGTAGACAACCCCACCACCGACAGTCGGATCTTCGGGTGCCATCCTTTGAACTTTATTGGCGGCGCGGCCAAATTCTCCGATAAGGTTTCATGCCGGACGGTGGACAAGAAGACAAGGAGTGCATGGCGCCATTACTTCAGCACCCTACCAGTGGAACACTTCGCTCTGGGCATAGTGGCACTTCGTGGAGCGGAGATCCGGCTACCACTCGGACGCGTCTTGGACTTACAGCTTATAGGGAATATGACGACCGTGCTCTACAACCCGCAGCGGTGTTATCTACAGATCGGGAAGCCGAGGACGAGAGTGCTTCCGCCATCACACTTGCCTCCCGTGAAGAAACGACGTTTGGGGAACCCGGAGGACGAGCAAGCTGTGCGGAGCGCGCTGGCCTTGTGGAGGGCGTGCGCTGCCCAAGCACTCCCGCCGAGACTTGACGAGGACCGGGAAACGTACCAGGCGTACCTCTTGGAACATGAGAAGATTCGTCCATTGAGGGGACTGTGAGCTAGAGGGAAATACTTGATTGTACCTTTTTTGGGGTTTTGATGGGACTTGGTGGGCTTGATGTGATAGGAGACATGTTGCTTTTTGATCTTTCATAGCTTTTATTTGATGTAAACATGGAATTAACGCAATGAGCATTGAGCTTTAGAAGATTTGTGCACTGCCCTGAGAAGGCGACATAGGGTGTGTCGCTTTCAAGAAGGCGACAAGCTCGTTGTCGTTACCTTGAAAGTTAAGGCGACGTGCCCCTTGTCGCTACCTGGAAATGAAGGCGACTGGGACATTGTCGCATTAACAGGTACCGAAGCTGTTCAAAATACCGGTCGGGCACCTCTTTCCTCTCCCCCTTTCAAACTATCCTCCCTTCACTCTTTCTCTCCGGCGATTCCTCCCTCTTCTCTCTTCTCGGCGATTCCCCTTTCTCCCGGCCTCCCCTCTCTTTTCTGGCCTTCTCTTTCTCTCTCCGGCCTTCTCTCTCTCTTCCTCCTCTCTCCATCCCTAAGCCTGACGATGGAAGGCGAACGTGGAGCGGGCCAAGGCAGTGATGACGGCGGTCGGCGGCGCAAGAAGACGATCCGGCGTCGGCAACTGGGCGAGGGGACGTCGACGGCGGCCCCGAAAGCTTCCCCGGCCGTGCCGATGGAGGAGGATGTCGCCGCGGTGATGCCGGGCGAGGAAAAACCCGTCGGGCCCAAGAAGGTAAGCTCCCAAGCCCTAAACCTCGAATGTGGGGGTGTGGGGGGTGTGGGGGGTGCGGAGCACCCGATTGTGGGGCGATTCGCCCAAGGGGAAACGGCCGGGAACGGGAAGGACCCGTTTTTGGTCAGCCTGGTAATGTGACAGGGGGCCCGTCGCCTTACCAGTGGGAAGGCGACGTCCACCCTGTCGCCTTTTATAAGGCGACGGGATGGCCGTCGCGACCTGGTGGGAATGCGACAAGGGTGTCGTCGCCTTCAAGAAGGCGACGGACCCCATGTTGCCTTAACAGGATAGAGAGTGGTTTTTTAGGCATGCCTACTGACTTCTGATCCTTTTGTGGTTGGCTCCCGGCTGGGATGGGCCCTGATCCGGGCGATTTATGACGCCTTGCCGGACTTCTAGGTACGCCGACTGGAGGGTATGGGGTTCGGGCCCTTTCTGCGATTGGAGGAGCTGGCGCCAGACGTGGCACTCATCCAGGTGCTGAAGGAGAGGTGGGACCCGGAGTGCCACACGTTCCTCTTTCCGTGGGGGCACATGGTCCCCACGTTAGAGGACGTGGTACGGATCACCGGCCTACGCGTGGACGGCCAGGCGGTGACCGGGACCACCTATACGAGCTATCAGGAGCCGGTGGAGAGGTTGCTCGATCTGGAGGTGAGGGGGGAGAGATCGTCGCTGGTGGGGCGGACAGTGCTGCAGGCCAGCCTGGGGGTGGCGAATGCACGCCACCAGACTGGGGAGGGCCAGGCCGACTACATAGCCGGTTGACAGAGGATGCCAGAGCAGTGCTGGCGGAGGAGGAGGGAGAGGCAGCTGACAGAGACCTGCGGCGGTTCCTGATCCTCGTGATTGGGAAACTGATTCTGGGGACCAAAGGGGACCCGGTGGGCTGCCGGTGCTTGCCCCTACTAGAGGATCTATCCAGCGTGGGCAACTACGCATGGGGTGCGGCCCTCCTGGCCCACCTCTTTGACAGTCTGGGGACCTCTAGTAGGGAGACAGGCGTTGCGGGGTTCTTCCCACTCCTACAGGTATGTTCCTACCCTTAGCCCTTGCTATTTTTCCTGCTCATTTTTATTAACTGTGATACTGACTGTGATGCTCTTGCAGGTGTGGGTGTACTACCATCTCCCCTCCCTTGGTCGCGGGGTGGCGAGACGACGCGTCGCTGTGCCCCTACTGCAGCGCTGGCGATTTTGTCGCGACGAGCGATCCCTACGGCGACAGGTGACGCTGATTCAGGATTCCTTGAACACCATCCCGTTTGGCCATGTGAGTACTTCTAGCCTTAGCCACTCTTTACTCTGATTACTTATTTGGTGGTTGACTGACATGCTTCTGCTTGTGGTGTGTAGGTACAGTGGACTCCCTATGTCGGAGAGAACGACGCCACTCAGCCGTGGGTGGAGCGGGGCCATCCTTACTTCGGTAGGTACATTTGGCTTCATTGCTTCAACACGGTGGTCCTGCTTCACCACCGGTTGGTGGCACATACTCTGGGACTTCACCAAGCAGTGGTGGAGTTCCTGACCCGACAGAGACCGTGGGAGAGGCCAGGCCGGAGTTTTCGCGGGATTCAGTAGGTCACGGACTGGACGGTCCGGGTCCGAGAGCAGCTGGACGACTGGGAGCGGCGGGGCAAAGAGGTGGTCTCCGAGGCCACGAGCGACGAGGATTACTACCGGGCCTATGCTCGGAGGTACGGGGCCCAGGTATACAAGGGGACCCGGCGACCGGTACGTTTCTACTGCTTTCAGTCCTTTTCTTGAGTTCTTAGTTGATTACGTGACTGACTTGGTCTGTGTTTGCAGCTTGACCCCGAGGGATGGATCTCCTCGCTCGAGGGCATCCTCCATTCCACTATCCAGCAGCGAGACGACCTCCAGGCGGTGGTGGACCAGTTGGTGAGTATTCTGCACCCTACCCTTTTGTTTCTAACTGTGGTTGACTGACCCTTGATGTTTCTTTTGCAGCGGGCAGAGTTGGACAGGGCCCAGCAGATGGTGGGAGGGGCTTCCTCCTCCCGAGAGGATCCCGGCCGCTCCGTCTTGAAGGGCCAGCTAGCGTCGGCGGCGGCCCGAGCGGAGGACGCCCTCGCCCAGCTGCGGGAGCGGGTGAGTTACTTATTTAGATGCCCCTGGGTTTTTGCTTCTTTCGTGATTTCTGACAAGATTTTCCCTAATATTGCAGGAGTAGGAGCTGAGGACTGCCCTGGCGCGGACGACCACACTGGAGGCGGAGATGGCGGAGCTACGCCTACGCCCCGAGGCAGCGGAGGTGGCACGGTAGTGCCAGGAGGCAGAGGCGGCGGCCCGCTGGCAGCAGGAGGTGGCGGAGGTGATGCACTGGCGCCAGGAGGCGGAGGAGGCGGCACGACTGCGCGCCGAGGCTGGGGACCTCCGCACCCAGCTGGGGGAGGAGAGGCATCGCGGCGACATGCTGCGATCCGAGATGAGGGGTCTGGAGAGGGCCCTGGCCTTGGTCGGGCGCAGCCGGTCAGTGACCAGTAGGAGCGGTAACCCGAGTGGGTCCGCTGGGCACTACCTGACAGGTTCCTCCAGACGGCGGAGGAACGAGGAGGAGGAGCGACGACGGCACGAGAGAGCGCCAGAGGGGAGCGAGACTAGACCGAGGGTGATGGCCCCTCCATCTCCCCGCCCGCCTGAGGGTACGAGGGAGAGTGGTTGAGGGTTTGTACCTTTTGCTCCTTTCTTTTTGTCATGATGGTGTACATGAATGGAATGGAACCTTTTGTGTTTTTTATGGTTTGCGACTGAGTGAGAGTGACGAGTGAGATATGAGTGCCGCTTTCTTTTCCGTCCTGCACACTTAGACAACCATGAAACAAGTCAGATCTGTTCTTAGGCTTAGCCCCTTGCCTTAAAATGCGACGAGTGACCGACCTTGATAATTCGTCAAGGGGCTAAGCCTTATTAAATAGGCAAAAGATGCGAATAATCAAAATGAAATGCATGTATGCAAACGGCTTGGAATTTTGAAAACATCATTTAATGTTTTGAGATTTTTGGAATATTTGATTTTTAGGGTTTTGAAAATATTTGATTTTTTTGAGTTTTGGGGAATATTTGATTTTTTTGGAGTTTTGGAAATATCTGATTTTTTTTTTGTTTTGGAAATATCTGATTTTTTTGGGGTTTTGGAAATATCTGATTTTTTTGGTTTTGGAAATATCTGATTTTTTTGGAGTTTTGGAAATATCTGATTTTTTGGAGTTTTTTGTTGGCGCCTAAAGCTGGCGTTAGCCCTTCCTAAAATAAGACATGCGAGACGGAAGGTACTCGCATCTTCGGACCACAATACTTAAACCGATTCGAGCCGCTGGTTAGGAATCTTGATCACCTCCGGTTCTCGCCACAGGGCTTTCTAAGTTAGGATGTGCGTAAGGGGTGACAACGCCTCGGAAAACCTACCCTTAGTTAATGTTGCGACTAATTAAGCCCTACCCAAGAGGTGACTCAGCCTTATAGGGAGAAACGGAAGATTATTTAAGGAAAGTCTTGTGTGGGTATAGGGATGTTGAGTTCGGCTACTTCCTACAGCATACCATTCGGAGATTGGGTCTATTGTGGAGGGACTTTATGGTCTTTTGCTATGGACTTGCCTTGATTTGGGGCATGCGTATGACCGGGCTCATTAGTGTCCCGCGGGGACTTTGCCACTCTTTGTCATGCCCCTATTGTATTATGGATTTTCTTTTCTTTTCGTTTCTTTGCTTCTTTGCCCTTTTGTTATTTTGACCGTCCCTGTTTGAGACTTCCTCTCGTCGGGTATGCTGTAGGTTGACGACCTCACCCTTACGACCCTTTTGCCCCTACACTTCGACGATTAGGAGAGAATGACCGATGCATCGCTAGAGTAGAGCCCGCATAATTGCAGCATCTACCAAGTGTAGTTATCCGGGTTTGCCGTGTGCGTGTGTGTTAATCCTAACTTAGAGCAGCCCTTGGCGATTAGAGAGGTATCTTAGACTCCCAACATGGGGCTACTCCCCGATCTAGGTGTTGTGGCCTCACACCTATAGGCCTAAGGATAGAAACGTTTGAGGTACAACCCGTTCCACGGATGTGATAATTCGACGCCCTCAGCATTGATTAAGCGGTAAGCGTTCCCAGGGTAGACTTCCCTCACAACGTACGGGCCCTCCCAGTTGGGTTGCAGTTTGGACCTAGGACCTCCGGGTTTGATAAAGATGCGTTTCAAGACCATATCACCCTCTTGGAATTTTCGTTCAATTACCTTCTTTTGAAAAGACCTTGAGATTCGCCTTTGGTAGGAAAGCACATGCTTGTCTAGTTGGACTCTTAGTGAAGGAATTAGGATCTCATATGGAACTACCACCTCCATTCCGTAGGTGAGAGCGTACGGGGTTTGCCCCGTGGGAGTGCGGACGGAGGTGCGGTAGGCCCATAGAGCCTCTATTAGCTTCTCTGGCCAGTCGGAGAATTTATGCGACTCACAGGTTTTCTTTAAGATTTTAAGAAGGGTTTTGTTAGTTGCTTCAGCTTGGCCATTGCCTTGTGGGTAATACGGTGATGAATGATGCAGCGTGATGTTGTATTTCTTACAGAGGTCCTGGAGCTCTTGTGCGATGAATTGCGGCCCATTGTCCGTGACGATGCTGCTTGGCACTCCGAACCGTGAGATGATGTTTCTCATGATGAAGCGGCACACCGTGGATGCTTTGATTTCTGTGAAGGCTTCAGCTTCTGCCCACTTGGTGTAATACTCAGTCGCAGTTAGGATAAATGACTTTTGTTTGGTTTGAGCATTAGAATCACCAAGAGGGCCGACAATGTCGAAAGCCCACATGAGAATGGCCATGGTGTGGAGAGTGGGTGTAGTGAGGAGGAAGGGGCATGGATCTTATCGGCATGGAGTTGACACTTGACACACCTACGGACGTAGATGGTACAGTCTTCCTCTAGGGTTGGCCAGTAATAGCCCTGCCTAATGATCTTCTTTGCTAGCATCTGACTGTTGACGTGCCCTCCGCATTCACTAGCATGGGCCCCTTCCACCACCTTCCAAGCTTCGTCATCGGTAAGGCACCTTAAAAGGACTCCATTAAGGGCTCGCCTGTACAGAACTTCTCCGAAACTGTGTACCTTAAGGCGGCCTCCTGATGGCCCTACGGTCTTCTGCACTTGCCCCTTCAGGATATGTCCATCCCTGCAGTATTGCTCTATCTCAAAGTACCATGGCAGTTCCTCTTCATTCAGGATCTCCTCGAGCTCAGTTATCATGACTTGCTGCGCTCCTCTTTTCCTAGCCTTCTCTTCTAAGGTTGCCCTAAGGTCGCTAAACCAAGGGTCCTGGGTAGATGGAACATCGAGACGCTGGACGACGATTGTCTCAGTCCGGCGACTCAGAGGGAAGGATAGGGATGAGGCTAGCGACGCCAGAGCGTCGGCCAGGATGTTTTGGAACGAGGAGTGTGGATGTAGATGAGCTTACGGAACTGCCTTGCCAACAACGTGACCAGGTCTTGATATGGCTTGAGCTTCGGGTCACGAGTGCGGTAAGTTGAGAGCACCTGCCGCAGGACGAGCTGAGAGTCTCCTATAATTCTGAGGTGCGATGCCCCCAGCAGATAAGCATGCTTGAGACCAGCAAGGAGAGCCTCATACTCTGACATGTTGTTGGTAGCGGGGAAGGTGAGTTGATATGCAAAGGGGATGGTAATACCTTCCGGGGTAAGCAGCACGGCTCCAATGCCCCGTCCCTGAGAGTTGAGTGCACCATCGAAATGAAGGGACCAGAAGGGGTCTTTGATTATGACTGAGAGTTCCTCATCGGGGAATTCCTCTCGGAGGGAGTCACTGTGAGGGAGTGGGAGATGGGTTAGATGCTCGGCGATGGCATACCCCTTGACGGCCTTTTGGACCACAAAGGATATGTCAAACTGGGAGAGGAAACTCTGCCAGCGTGCCAGCCGATCAGAAAGGACGGGCTTTTCAAGAAGATATCGGAGTGGATCCATCCTTGAGATCAGCTTGACCTCGTGGGCTAGGAAGTAGTGCTTGAGCTTTTGGACTACCCACACGAGTGCGGCACAAGTTTTGTCCGCGGTGGTAAGTTTGGATTCAGCGGTGTTGAAGAGCCTAGAGAGGTAATACGCTGCCCTTTCATTCCCAGACTCGTCATGTTGCGCAAGGATAGCTCCTAGGGAGTCCTCAATGACTGAGAGATACAGGATTAGCGGCTTTTCGGGTACAGGAGGCTGTAAGACTGGGGGATTCATGAGATAACTTTTCAGCTCATCGAAGGCTGCTTGGCATTTGTCATTCCATTCGAATTTTGCCCCTCCTTTCAAGAGATCATAAAATGGGCGACATCTTTGCGAATGCTGGGAGATAAATCTTCTGATGAACTGCAAACGCCCGATTAACCCTCTTAATTGCGAGATGTTCTTTGGAGGAGGCATTTCTGCTATTGCCTTAGCCTTGTTAGGATCGATCTCAATGCCCCGCTTGCTGACTATGAAACCTAACAGCTTTCCTGATGAGACCCCGAACACGCATTTTTTGGGATTCATTCTCAGCTGATACTCTCTAGACCTCTGCAACACCTTGGCTAGGATTTCGGGGTGTTCTCTCCTGGTTCTTGACTTCACCAAGATGTCATCCACGTATACCTCTACATAAACGTGCATCATATCGTGGAAGATGGCCATCATCGCCCTCTGATAAGTAGCGCCGGCATTCTTTAATCCCAAACGGCATGACTACATAGCAGTATGTTCCCCAGGGCGTGGTGAAGGATGTTTTCTCTTGATCTTCAGGAGATAGACGGATTTGGTTATATCCTGAATACCCATCCATGAATGAGAGGGTCTCATACCCAGCAGTATTGTCGATCAGCACATCAAGATGAGGAAGCTGGAAGTCGTCCTTTGGACATGCCTTATTCAAATCCCTGAAGTCGATGCAGATTCTGACTTTGCTGTCTTTCTTCATGACAGGGACTATATTGGCCACCCAGTTTGGATAAAGTACTACCCTGATGAATCTAGCCTTATGGAGTTTGCTACTTCGTCCTTCATCTTTAGGGCTGTGAGTGGATGGAACCTTCTGAGTTTCTGCTTGATTGCCTTTGCCCCTTCTTTCAGTACCAGTCGGTGCTCCACTAGGGAGGGGTCTAGACCGGGCATGTCCTCATAAGACCAGGCGAATGTGTCCTTGTACTCCCTCAGGATTTGCACCAGTTCCTCTTCTTCATCAGGAGGGAGATTTGCTGAGATAATCACAATCCTGGGATCTTCTTCTGTTCCAAGGTTGACTTCCTTAGTAGATTCATCCACTGCCGTTGTAGGCTCATCAAACCTTCTTACTCCACTGGCATATTTTTCGGCAGCGTCATCTACTTCGCTATCCTCTTCATCGACTGGGTCCTCATCATTCATTATTTCGTAGACACCAAACCCGTCGTCTATGAACACCCCATCCTGCTCAAACACTTCTTCGAACACCAGCGCTTCTCTCGTGAACTCCTCTATCAATAGCAGCGCTTGACACCGCCGAGCTAGCTCTTGAAGATATCTCCGGGGAATAGCCTTTCCCCGCTGCTTCCTAGGACGGTGCTTGGAATTGGTGGATGGCGGGCTGACCTGACTCTCTATCCTAGGCCTATCTATCTTAACGCTAGACTCACCTACCCTAGACTCTCCTAGACTAGACGACTCTACAGGACTGGGGGAGGACATGGTGTCCTCGAAGAGAATGGCTCCTAATGAAGGAGCAGGAGGGGAAGCCCCAGCCGAGGGGTGCCCCTGATCAGAAGAGTGCAGGACGTATGCCGGCTCCTCGACCTCAACGTGCATTTGAAAGTGGACGTTTTTTTTTGGAGATCGGAGGAGAGCATGCAACAGGAGAGGGTGACCTCGTGGTCACCTGGATCAGCTTGAAGGGCGGAGAGGACAGCTGGTGGGAGCTCGGGTGTGAGGAGGCTGTGCGCCGCCGTGAGGAGCTGAGGAGTCAGCTGGATCAGCAAAGGAGGAGAGGATGGGACTAGACTGGGAAGGAGGGAATCCAGGAGGGATGGGTGTATGGCTAGGCAGGTGCCTTTCCAGAGCTCGTCAACGGTCTTCCCCTCCTCGTAGGGGATGTCTGGCTCTCCTACGTCTGAGGCATCGCTCATGAGCTGCCTTTTGGATGTGATGACAATGGGTGGATCTAACAACTCTCCCGCAGCTGGCGGCCAGGTTCTCTCCTCTTCCCAGAACAGTCGGCTGAAGGCGATGGTGATGTCTTCTATGTCGAACCATCTATACCACTCAGCCTCTGGGTCTCCTGTCTTTCTCCTCCTGGTCGGACGGAGGGCTTCTAGGGCTCTATAGGTCAGCAACGGGGCCATGTGCCGAGAGAAGTTCCGGCCATGCACCTCGTGCTGTGAGAGTTCTGCCTCGACTACCACGGTGTTGTATCCAGGTTGGGTAGGCCCCCTGATAAAGTGACACCAGAGTGTCCAGGTGAGTGGCTCTCGGTCGGCCTTAAGAGTGGATGTGCTGGATGACCATGGTTTGGATTTCTCCCTATACCCTAAGCCCCATCGGCTTTTCGTGACGATGTCAGGGATGGGTTTGACTATACCCTGTAGCTCTGCCCCTAGGCCCTTGCCTTCTTCATACCCCAACTTCATCATAATTTGCCACCCCTTTGTGCTTAGTGGCTCTTTTCTCTTGACCGCATTGACCCGGGCTAGGTTGACCTCTCGCTGGGACTGGAACGTGTAGCTCCAGGGGTAGTTGATGTCTAGCACTGAGACGATGGGTTTGTTGGCTGGCCACACAGCTGGGAGGTGGGTATCGTGGAGGGCATCTACGGAGTGGGTGGTGGCTATGCTTTTGACCTTGATGATTCACCCTTGGAAGGGGAATTTCAGACACTGGTGTGCGGTAGATGGCACAGCTCCTAGTGACTCTAACCATGGGCGCCCCAGGATGGCCTTGAACATGGGATCAATATCAAGGACGTAGAAGTCTACGGTGATGGCGAGGGGTCCCAGTTCAGCTTGCACAGTTACCATGCCGTGACAGGATCTTCTAGAGTTGTCATATGCGGCAATGGTGGTGGGTGTTGGTCTTAGCATGCCTTCTGATAGGTCGCAGGCCCTTAGAGTGCTCAGCGGGCAGACATTTATGGATGCCCCCGTATCGACCAGTGCCGCTCCCACTGCTATATGATTAATGACTAAGGTGACGCAGAGTGGGAGCCTCCTGGCTTTGGGGGTGCTAGCTCGCTTTCTGCAAAGGTGATTGCCGGCCCGCGAGTCACCATGGCCAGGGCACTAGGTAGCTTATCAGCCAGCATGTCTTCATTTACGACTACCTTCTGCAGGAAATTCCTCAGGGCTTCCTGGTGCTCTTTAGACTTCTTTATCAACTCCAGGATGGAGATCTTGGCTGGCACATGATCCAGGTGCTTGAGGATATCATAATCAGTTCCGGGTAGCGGCTCAATCAACCCCTCATCTTGCGTTTGCTGCTGAGCTTGCTGTTGCGGTGACAGTTGCAGGACCTGCTGGGGGTTTGTGGTGGTGGTGAAGATAGGTGGGTACGGACGGCGAAAGACGCGCCCGCTCCGCAATGTGGTCGGATTGATAGGTGGCTGTCTAGCGGAGAATAATGTGGCGGCGGAGGGTTGGTCCGGCCCAGGTGGTGGTAGGATGATGGGTGAGGGAGTAGGTATGATAGGGGGTAGAGGGATGGAGACAGGTGGAGCGAAAGGTAGGATGATGGGTGAGCTAACAACTGGCGCGGATGCTGAACTGACGGGCAGTATGACGGCGTTGGCCATGGAAACTACAGAAGGGACTGACTGGGGAGCCGTGTAGGCTGGTTGTATTGTTTGGGATTGGACAGGATATTGGTTAATGGCCATCATCTGCTGAACATCTAATTCATCATCGTACGTCCAGTTTGCTTGCGGAGGAGGGTGGTGGACGATGGGGTTTACCTGGGCAGGTTGTTGTGGTGGTGGGTTTGGAGCTGGTAGATGGTTAGGTAATGGGTTGTGGACGATCCCGAGGTCCTGCAATGGTTGTTGGTGGTGCTGCTGTTGTTGTTGTTGAGGGGGTGGTTGGCACTGTTGCCTCTGCTGCTGCTGTTGCCTCTGCCTCTCCTTGATATCTCCGATCACCTTCCGGAGGGCTGTCCAGTCTATTTTGTGCTGCTCATGCAAGTCATACACCAGATCTTTGAATGTAAAGCACTGGTCGATGGTGTGACCAGGCTGCCGGTGGAAGACGCAATACCAGGTTTGATCCACGCTAGGGTTCAAGGGTCTCTCAGGAGGGAGCCTAATGGCGTCTGTGGAGAGCAAGGCCAAGAATATGTCGGAGAGTGTCTCCGGCAATGGTGGGTAGTGAGCTCTCCTAGGGCCCATGGGACACCTTTGCTGAGAGCCATCAGGAGGTGGCACTTGGTTGTATTGGCGTGGTGGTTGCCCTTGTGGCGGATGGGTGGGGTTCTGACCCTGGGCGTTGTAAGGTTGACGATTTTGGCTCTGGCCAGCAAGGTTGAATGCGCTCACTTGCTCGTTCACTTGGACGCCCTCAGTGACTGGCCCCTGAGGCTTTCTTTGGAACCGGGATTTTTGTGGTTTGAACATGGAATGGATGGGAGAATCTTTGAGCTGGGTCTGGATAAATCGGGCCCGGCTGTAGAGTTGATGTATGGTGGTGATGTCATTCATTGCCAGGATGTTTCTGTAGGCAGGCGTGGCATTGGCGATGATGATCTTCACCTTCTCCCCCTCTGGAAGGTATCCCGGAACTCTGGTGGCCATCTGCCTCCACCTATCGGCATACGAGGCAAAATCCTCATCCGACTTCATTTTCTCAGCCATGAGATCCGTAAGGGAGTATTCGGTCCCGACCCTGTCTTGGAATTGTTCGAGGAACTTAGCCTTCACGACAACGAAGTCTTCGGCGTCCTTGGGTAGCAGGGAGTAGAACCAATCTAAGGCGTGCCCGTCCAGCGACCGGCGGAAGAGATATGCCATGAGGCGGCGATCATGCTGATAGGGGGCGGACTCATAGATGAAGTCCTTGATATGAGTGTAAGGATTGCCTGAGCCGTTGTACTTGCGGTACTTCGGCAGCTCGGATGGAGAGGGGACCCATAGGCCATTGAAATTTGGCATGTGCACATCATGATGCTGCCTAGGGTCGACTTGCCTACGGAGCTCTTGGAGCTCCTTCTTGATGGATGCCCACTCGGACATCATGTCCGGTGCGGCGGATGGCTGAGCGTATATGGACGAGGCACGAGAGGTAGGCCTGGCGCGTGGCTCGGGACGATGAGGGGAGTAGCATGGCTGGTATGGTGGAGACCGCGGCCTCGACTCACGGGGAATGTAGTGCTCAGACTCAAATGGCGTAAACCGGATGGTCCGCGGCCGGATGGGGGTGTTGTCGGCTCGTCCCATGGTGACGTGGGGGCCGGATGTAGCTGCTGCGGGGCGTGACGCGCCCGCTCTGGGTGAGGGTGAGGAAGCGGCCTTTCCTTTGAGGGCCGTCATGAGGGTCTGGATTTGGGACTGATCATGCTGAGGAATTAGGTGCAAGAGCTGAGCGGCTTGATCGTCCGACTGAGGAGGGTGGGTGTTCCGAGACGGGCTGCCCTCGTCACGACGGCGACCCTCAGAGGTATGGATGGTAGTGACCCAAGGCCGGGCCACCTCGTCAAAGAGATCATGGGGTAGGGACTCTTCATAATCCTGGGAATTATGGAAGGTAGTGTCTGGATTCTCACTATTGTAGATCGGGTTCAAGAAAGACTCCATGTTTGGAAAGAGGGTAGAGAGAGATGGGGAGAGCCTTTCCAGACTTGAGAGAGGCAACCTAACCTAGACAGACTCTTAGTTTCCTAAACAAGCAATCCTATGCAGACAAAAGGAAAGAGAAAACGTCTCACCCAAAGCAAGCAGTTGGCAATGATGATGGTTACTTTTAATTGATTCAAATTTGCCTTTTAATGGTTTTGACTTTTAGCAAGTTCTCTCCGAGTAAGGAAGGGTTTCCTAAATGGGAGAAGGCTTCCAACTTCGGGTATGACTAGGGTTCTCTCAACCTTACCAAATGAACTTTAGACTCGATCCTAGGTGGCGACTGGTACAACCAGCCCGGCGGCCGTGTGGGAATCCACAGTCAGCGGGGACTTACGGAGGCCCTCGAGCGAGTGCTCTAGTCGGACACAAGGAGTATGTGGCCGAGAGAGCGAGCGTCGCTGAGGAGGAAACTTATACTACGAATATGGAAAGATGTATGCAAATCCTATGTGCAGCGGAGTGCATGCAAGATTCTAACCTAGTACTAACACAACAAGAATTAAGACTAATTGCTCTCAGAGGCAAAAAGCGACAGGGCCCCTGTCGCAACCAAGATCGCGACACAGTAACTGTCGCTTTCCTTATCGCAGTGGACAGAGAGCAAATAAATCCTAATTATGCATGGAAAATCACACAATCCTATAACATACATGTCTAACAAACTCTCAAGATCATGGAAAAAAGCATGGTATGATGGGACATGGATGGAGTATGTAGAAGTGGACTCAAATTTGCAAGAAAGCTCCAGGAACAAGGTACTGACCTTATTGCGACAAGAACCCTGTCGCCTCCTTTAACGCGACACACGCCTCTTCGCGTTCCCCACAGGCTCAACGGATCTTTAAATAACGCAAAAGGAGTACGGGCAGAGTGCGTACCTGGTAGCGACATTGCTACTGTCGCCTTCCTTATAGCGACGAAAGGCACGTCACCTACCTTACAGCACACAGAACAGAAGCAGACGAGGAAGGCGTTGTGTACTAACCTTATCGCGACAATCCTTGTGTCGCTATTTGGATCGCGACGTTGATCGTGTCGCCTTCTCACCCAGAACCGCAGAAACACTGATAAATTCAAAGGAAGAGAACCAAAAGGGGAAAACTAACCACACAACACACCTTTTAGATGATAGGGATGACAGGGAAAGGAAGAACAAGCGTGATGGGCACAAGTGGTCCCACCGTGATCGCCAAAAGGTGTAATCACGGGATTTGTATCCCCTTTTTGAATTGATTGTGAATATGTAGGGATTAGGAATTGACCGTGATCGCCACCAATGCAGTCGCCTCTTGATGTTCAGATGGAGGGCTGACTACCTTGGAAAGGAAAGATGAAGGGGAAGGCGTACCTGATAACGCGACAGAGTGGGCGTCGCGATGCTTTAACGTGAACGCGACGTAGGCAATGGCGCCTTCTTGATCGCGACACAGCGGTCGTCGCCTTCTTCTTCAGTGGATGGAGACTTGGGTTCTTCATCTTCCTGCTCCTCAGCCGGCCGAGGGGCAAGAGCCTCACCTTGCTCTGACCTTTAAACACCTGCCAAAGTGATTTAAACAAACAAAACACCCATTAGAATTCGTGTGTAGATGATCTATTCAATGAAAAACACATGAACATGAACTATTATGGGGGGAACTCACAGGATTGGGGCTTTTAACCCCTGTGGGTGTTAAGAATAGGTGTGTGTGTCGTGATCTAATGTTAAACTATGAAGAAAACAAAGCTATGCATGCATGAATTGAAAGAAATAAAGAGAAGAAGGAAGAGGAGATTGTGTAGCCGATGGGAAAACGCCCTGGAGGGCTCTTGCTGATCGTCTGGAGGGAGAACTCTCTTCGTGGAAGAAGAAGCTCTCTTGCTCAGCGAACTAAAGAATCTGGCCTTGCCCAGAAAGATGCAGAGACGAGGTACTTATGGGTGATTATTCCCAACTCGGGTCTGAGAGGAATAACGGGCAAGAGTCCGACTCTGGGTAAGTATGGCTGTGCAAGGGCTATTGGAACTCGGAAAGGGACATGTTAGGAAGGTCTCCTCCGAATTTGAGAGGATTTGGACGTGATTTGGACATCCAAATGAAGCAATTACCATCAATAGCATGGGTCCAAGTTGGCTTCGGATTGAGTTTCCTGTTTAAGGCCCTGAACGCGATGGCCTTGGTGTCGCCTTCCTGAATGCGACGGCTCGATACGTCGCCTTCCTCATATGGAAGGTAACTTAAGTCATTTTGCGATTTTCTGAGGATTTAAAATGTGGAATTATGATGGCGACATAGGGGCTGTCGTTTTCAGGAAGGCGACCTAGGGTCTGTCGCCTTCTGGTCTTTTCTGCATTTCATCATGTAATGCGTCCAATTAGCCATGTACAGCCTTCGGGATGAAATATCGGACTTATACTCAGAGAGCTTATAGTGAAAGAGATTGATTTGACCAGGAAGGGTCCTCCAGGGCGATGAACTAATGGAAATGATGTCATGATCGGAGAAAGCCACTTGTGATCACCAAAAGGTGTAATCACGGGATTTGTATCCCCTTTTTGAATTGATTGTGAATATGTAGGGATTAGGAACTGACCGTGATCGCCACCAATGCAGTAGCCTCTTGATGTTCAGATGGAGGGCTGACTACCTTGGAAAGGAAAGATGAAGGGGAAGGCGTACCTGATAACGCGACAGAGTGGGCGTCGCGATGCTTTAACGTGAACGCGACGTAGGCAATGGCGCCTTCTTGATCGCGACACAGCAGTCGTCGCCTTCTTCTTCAGTGGATGGAGACTTGGGTTCTTCGTCTTCCTGCTCCTCAGCCGGCCGAGGGGCAAGAGCCTCACCTTGCTCTGACCTTTAAACACCTGCCAAAGTGATTTAAACAAACAAAACACCCATTAGAATTCGTGTGTAGATGATCTATTCAATGAAAAACACATGAACATGAACTATTATGGGGGGAACTCACAGGATTGGGGCTTTTAACCCCTGTGGGTGTTAAGAATAGGTGTGTGTGTCGTGATCTAATGTTAAACTATGAAGAAAACAAAGCTATGCATGCATGAATTGAAAGAAATAAAGAGAAGAAGGAAGAGGAGATTTTGTAGCCGATGGGAAAACGCCCTGGAGGGCTCTTGCTGATTGTCTGGAGGGAGAACTCTCTTCGTGGAAGAAGAAGCTCTCTTGCTCAGCGAACTAAAGAATCTGGCCTTGCCCAGAAAGATGCAGAGACGAGGTACTTATGGGTGATTATTCCCAACTCGGGTCTGAGAGGAATAACGGGCAAGAGTCCGACTCTGGGTAAGTATGGTTGTGCAAGGGCTATTGGAACTCGGAAAGGGACATGTTAGGAAGGTCTCCTCCAAATTTGAGAGGATTTGGACGTGATTTGGACATCCAAATGAAGCAATTACCATCAATAGCATGGGTCCAAGTTGGCTTCGGATTGAGTGTCCTGTTTAAGGCCCTGAACGCGATGGCCTTGGTGTCGCCTTCCTGAATGCGACGGCTCGATACGTCGCCTTCCTCATATGGAAGGTAACTTAAGTCATTTTGCGATTTTCTGAGGATTTAAAATGTGGAATTATGATGGCGACATAGGGGCTGTCGTTTTCAGGAAGGCGACCTAGGGCCTGTCGCCTTCTAGTCTTTTCTGCATTTCGTCATGTAATGCGTCCAATTAGCCATGTACAACCTTTGGGATGAAATATCGGACTTATACTCAGAGAGCTTATAGTGAAAGAGATTGATTTGACCAGGAAGGGTCCTCCAGGGCGATGAACTAATGGAAATGATGTCATGATCGGAGAAAGCCAGCTTGACGATGATGAGCCAACGTGGGGCATCAATGATATGACAAGGGATATTGCTCGACTTATGGGTCAGAAATGGGTGTCTACAATAATGTCGTCCACATAGACTTGAACAACAATTATATGATTGTGGACTTTCTTTGTAAAGAGAGTTTGGTCTACCTTACCTCTTGAGTAGTTTTTGCTTACCAGAAATGTGCTCAGCCTGTCGTACCAAGCTCGGGGTGCCTGTTTCAAACCATAAAGAGCTTTGTGCAATTTAAATACATGGTGTGGTTTATCATAATCCTCAAAGCCAGGTGGTTGAGAAACGTAGACTTCCTCTTTTATGTAGCCATTTAAGAAAGCAGTTTTGACATCCATTTGATACAGTTTAAATTTGTTTGAGCATGCATATGCTAACAAGATTCTAACTGCTTCTAGCCTAGCTACTGGTGCAAAAGATTCTTCAAAGTCTACACCAAATTCCTGATTATATCCTTTTGCAACCAGTCTAGCCTTGTTTCTCACCACTTTACCCTCTTCATTGAGTTTGTTTCTAAAGACCCACCTTGTACCTATGACAGACATTTCAGGGGTTTTAGGAACTAAACTCCATACATTATTTCTTTGGAATTTCCCAAGCTCCTCATGCATAGCATCAATCCATGATTCTTCTTTTAAGGCTTCTTCAACATTCTTAGGTTCCACTTGAGAGACAAAAGCTAAAAGGTCATGTTCAACTATTTGATTAACCTTTGATCTAGTTTGAACCGACTCATTTAAATTTCCTACCACATTCTCAAGAGGATGATCTTTTGAATACCTCACATTCATGACTGTTGAAGGGCCTGGAATATCTTGCATTTGAGGAGTTGGTTCTGGAGGAGGAAGTGCTTGAGGTAGTTCAAGTTGATGTTCTTCCTCTTGTGGATCTTTGTCAGGTACATCTTCTGAATTGTTGTACGGGAGAATATCTTCTTCATCATTATACCTGCGAAGATATCCACTTTTAGTCTTGATAGTTGTTATAGAGATTGCATTAGATTTTCTCTGTAGTTCTCCAAGTGTTGTATCTTCAGTTTCATCTTCAAACCTGTAAAGTTTAGAATTGTTAGACTTGGTTTGAGATTCATCAAATACAACATGTGGAGTTTCTTCCACTTTTCTTGTTTTACGATTGAACACCCTATAGGCTCTAGAGTGTTCTGAGTATCCAAGAAAAATACCTTGATCACTTTTGGCTTCAAACTTGTCCAAATCATTTTTATCATTATTATGTATGAACACTTTTGAGCTAAAAACTCTGAAATACCCAATTGTGGGTTTCTTACCTTTCAGAAGTTCGTAGGAGGTTTTCTTGAATATCGGTCTTACCATGGCTCTATTAAGTATGTAGCAAGACGTGTTTACCGCTTCTGCCCAAAAGGTTCTTGCTAGTTGATTCTCGACCAGAAGCGTGCGAGCCATCTCCACCAATGTTCTGTTCTTTCTCTCCACCACTCCATTTTGTTCCGGAGTTCTTGGAGAGGAGAACAAGTGCTCTATCCCATGGAGCCTGCAGAATTCAGTAAAGGAGTTGTTGTCAAATTCTCCCCCGTGATCAGTGCGAATGGAGCATATTTTGTTGACATTTCCATGCTCAAACTTATTAAAAAAATCTTCAAAAACTTGCAGTGCTTCATTCTTGTGAGCAAGAAATGTCACCCATGTGAACCTAGAAAAATCGTCTACAATAACAAAACCAAATCGTTTGCCATTGAGACTCAACGTTCTTGTAGGTCCAAATAGGTCCATGTGCAACAGTTCATAAGCTTTAGTAGTACTCACCGGTACTTTTGATTTGAAGGATTTCCGGGTTTGTTTTCCCTGTGCACATGCATCACAGAAATTTTCATTCTTGTTAAAGGAAATGTCAGGAAGACCACTCACCAATTTAAGCCTCATGATCTTGTGCAATACATTATAGCTAGCGTGACCGAGCCTACGATGCCACAATGTAAGCTCATCCTGTTTGTTTGCTACAAGACATAGATCATTATTTTCTGGATCATCTAAATCAATCATGTAGATGTTGTGTGATCTTTTTCCAGAAAATTTCAGACTTCCTGTTTCCTTATCAAGAATTTGACATGAATTGGATTCAAAGACAATTTTATGACATTTATCACACAATTGACTTATGCTTAGCAAGTTGTGATGAAGGCCATCAACAAGTAAGACATTGTCTATCGAGTTAGAGGCAAACTTACCAACCTTACCTGAGCCGATGATCTGACCTTTGTTGTTACCTCCAAAAATTACTTGACCTCCGTCTTTTTTCACGAGCAAACTGAATTTTTCTTTATCGCCCGTCATGTGCCTCGAGCAGCCACTATCCAGGTACCATTTGTTTTGATTGTGGGCTGCTAGGCATTCCTGCACATGTGGATCAGACAAGAGGTTTTGGTACCCAAATTACTTTGGGTGCCGTTGTATCATTCATGCCAAACAGTAAATGCTTAGGTATCCAAATCTGTTTGAGTTTCAAGTTATTTGGATTGTTCCAGCATTGTTTTTCATTATGCCCGACCTTTTTGCAGATTTTGCATGGTGATGATTTAGGAACAACATTGGGTTTGACATTTTTAGAAGCATCCATAGGCATCTTACCCTTTTGTTCTCTGGTGAGTCTAGCTTTGGGAACTTGCTGTTTGTCTTGTGGACGGCCCTTTTTAGAGCTTGTAGCAAATTCCTTCTCTTGACTAGGAACAAATTTGGTGACTTTAGGTTCCTGTTTTTTACCCTTGTGTTGATTTTTCCTTTTCTTTGAAGGGTTTGGTTTGCTAGAGCTGGGGGTTGGATCAATGAAATCAGTCACCAGATTTTTGCCAATTACCTTTGGCTTTGGATTTTGAAATCCAATCCCATGTCTTGCAACAAAAACATTTGAACCTAAGATTGCATCCAAGTTCTGTTTGCTTTTTACAAAACTTGTTAGATCTTTTGATTTACCTTTCAGTTCTGTTTCAGCTTTTTCAAGTTTCTCTTTCAGATTAGCATGCTCACCTTTAAGAATATCAAGAGAGTTTATTAGATCATCTCTTTCCTTTTGAACTTCTTGATACTTAAGTTTCATGCTATCTAATTCATCCATGTGGGTTTGTTCATCAATTTTCATCAAATCAATTACCTTGTTCAGAGACTCAATTTCTTCATTGTTGTTTGACTCATGAACAAGGAAATTCATTTTCTTCTTAAGTGCTTTGTTTTCAGACTTAAATTCACAAAATTTTTCAAATAGTACAGTATAAGCCTCTTCCCATTCATCAATAGAAAAATGCTCGAAGGAAGAGTTTACCTCGGTTGAATGGTCACTCTTCGCCATGAGACACTGAATCTCTTCATCTTCCGAGGTGGCTTGACTGTCCTCATCTTCATCGCTCCATGAAGCCAACATTGCTTTGGCTTTCTTGAACGTGAATTTGTCTTTTTTCAATTTCTTCTTAAGCTCGGGGCATTCTCCTCTCATGTGCCCCTGCTTCTTGCACTCATAACAAACCACATCAGATTTTTTGTTAGGTGAATCAATTCTGTTGGTACCCTTTTGGAACGGTTTTGAGTTTCCTGAACCTCTTTTCTTGAATTTGAGAAACTTCTTAAATTGTCTAGTGAGCATGTCCATCTCATCATTCTCACTATCACTGGAGGAATCAGACTCAATACTTTCCTGTTGAGTACTCCTTTTGGAATCTGAAGAGACTTTCTTGGAAGCTTTCAAAGCAATGGACTTCCTTGGGTTCTCTTCAGTCTCCTTTCTTTTCACATTCAACTCATAGGTCATGAGAGAACCAATCAATTCATCCACCTTCATGGTTGAAAGATTCTTGGAGTCCTCAATGACAGTGACTTTGGTGTTCCATGAGGATGGAAGAGACTGAAGTATCTTCCTCACCAAATCACTGTCTGAGTATTCCTTTTTGAGACCTTTTAGTCCATTTATCAGAACCATGAATCTAGCAAACATATCAGATATTGTCTCATCATGATTCATCTTAAACATTTCATATTCTGAGACTAGCATGCTTACCTTAGATTCTCTTACCTCAGACGTACCTTCATATATTAACTCGAGCTTGTCCCACATCTCCTTAGCTGAGATGCATGTGGAGACCCTCGAGTATTCTTTTGGATGGACCGCGCACTGCATCATGTTGAGGGTGCTCCAGTTGAGAGTCCCTTTGGCAATCTGATCTTTAGTCCATGTATCTTCGTCTTGAGGCAATTCATATGGTCCTGTTCTGACTGTCTTCCACAGTTCAAAGTTTTGTGCACGTAGAAACACCTGCATGCGGTTTTTCCAATAGGGATAGTCAGTGCCATCAAAGAAGGGTGGCCTAGTGACTGAATGTCCCTCGGCCATATACCCCTTACTAGAATCCATAAGATCAAGGATCTCCTGATCGTAAGATCAAATAGATGTGACAGTAAACGGAGAAACCTTGCTCTGATACCAATTGAAGTGTTGCGGAATTCCCTATATGGTAATCTAGAAGGGGGGGGTTGAATAGATTACTGTCTATTAAGAACACTTGACGCCTTCTTTTCGATAAGATACAAATCACTAGAAATTATGGCAAGGACTAAACTTAGTGTGGATGTGTGTGATTCGATGATAGATATCAAGCAGATGATTAGACGTGTGTAAATGCACCGTGCCTACCAAACATCTAACGTAGAATCGTTCAAACCAAGAGACACAACGATTTACGTGGTTCGGAATACACAACTCGTGTATCCTACATCCACGGGCCACACACACACGCAGAGCAATCTGCTTATGAGCTAGTTCAGGAACTACAACTCACACACACGTGTTCTCTGATGTGTAACCACGATCAGAACAACACACACACACGTGTATCAAGCACAAGGACTGCTTGAAACACACCACACACACACACGTATGGATAAAAGTAAAACAGAGAAGAGTTTGAGAGTTGAGAATCAAATCCAATTGAAAACTCTTCTGATGAACGTCTGGGTAGACTTCAAGCTTCGTCTTGATGATTAGAAGTTGATGGAGAGGCTTGAATCCACGACGTTCAGACTTCACCGCTGCACGGAAGACTTCTCTTGTTGAATCTGGGCAGCAAGTAGAAGCAGAGCAGCAGTGCAAGACTTTTTTGGAGAAGCTTTTTAGGGTTCTTGCTTGGAGGCTGCTTGTGTTCGTGATTGTCTTCAAAAAGATGCTTAAATAGAGGTGTTTACATATGGAGAGTCGTGGTATGTGGAAACACCATCTATGGCAACTTGAAGACTTTCCGTATTTTGAATTGTATTCTGTCTGTCGACAGGTCTTGGCCATCTGTCGACAGGCGACAGTAAGACAGAAGTATGGATGCTCAGCTCTGTGAGATCTGTCGACAGTCGAAGACCATCTGTCGACAGATATGCTCTTTTGTGCAAGCGACAGAAGTCTGGGTTTCTAGACTGTGAGATCTGTCGACAGTCGACTTCCCATCTGTCGACAGATGAAGACTTCCTGAGCTATGGGTCTTCTGGCAGACCACACCTGTGAGATCTGTCGACAGTTCTTTTGTGTCTGTCGACAGGTGACTTTGTTTTTGCTTTTTGTGATCTTTTTTACTTACTTGGAGAGAGCTTGACTTTGTGCATTTGTACCTACATGATAAAACATGTAAAGTTAAGTATTTTGAATACACAAATGATCGAGCATTGCATTGGGTTCTTTGTCATGTGTCAAGTGTATCAAACCTCAATTGAAGTTATTCATCATCAAAAACATGTTTTTATAAATGTTAGAATGAAAACCCAACACATAGTTTATCCTAAAACATATCCAACGCCAAAATTTGTACCTGAACAAGATATAGCATACAAAGCTGATTTCAAATATATAGAAAAAGTAACCAAATTATCCTGTTGTAGTCACTGCAACAAGTTAGGACATATCATAACGACATGCCCAACAAGACATAAGAAATGGATAATAAAAGGTAAAATCAATGATACTAACCAATCAGGACCCAAAAGAATTTGGGTACCTAAAGCTTGATGATTTTATTTCAGGTTAACCCTCGAGCATCTAAATGGTACTTGGATAGTGGGTGCTCAAGGCACATGTCAGGAAACCAGAAGTTATTCACTCATCTCCAAGCTGAAGAAGGAATAGTTACTTATGGAGATAATGGGAAAGGAACAGTAATTGGCAGTGGCTCTGTGAATAATAAAGGAAGAACAGTTATAGAAGATGTGTTGCTTGTCAAAGGGTTGAAGCATAATCTCATTAGCATCAGCCAGCTGTGTGACAGAGGCCATCAGATCCAGTTTCAAGAATCGAAATGCAGCATACTGAAAGATGGATCAGTCATCTTTGAAGCAAATAGAGAAAAGAACTTATATGTGCTCTATCTTAAGGAACTCAAAGAACAAAATGTCTGTCTGGCAGCAAATAAGGAAAAATCTACTGAATTATGGCACAGACGACTAGGACATTGTAGCATAGATGGTATGAGAAAATTGGTTAAGAAAAATCTTGTAGAAGGTCTGCCAAAGGTCAGTGCAAAAATGGAAGGTGTCTGTAGACCTTGTGCTAAGGGAAAGCACACCAAAAGCTCCTTCAAGTCAAAGACGGTGGTAACCACCTCAAAACCCTTAGAGCTCCTTCATATGGATCTATTTGGGTCAATGAGGACTACCAGTCTTGGAGGAAAGAACTTTGGATTTGTCATAGTCGATGATTACTCAAGATTCACATGGGTATCATTTCTAGAGCATAAAGATGACACATTTGATAACTTTGTCAGCTTCAGCAAGAAAGTTCAAAAGGATCAGAAGTTCAACATTGTTTCTATCCGATCAGATCATGGTGGTGAATTTCATAATGAAAATTTTGCTAAGTTCTATGATGATCAGGGAATTGAGCATAATTTCTCAGCACCAAGGACACCACAGCAAAATGGAATTGCTGAGAGAAAGAATAGAACTCTATTGGATATGACAAGAACAATGTTATCAGAATATGATCTGCCAAGGTATTTTTGGGCTGAAGCAGTCAACACAGCAAACTACATTATCAACAGAGTAATGATTAGGCCAATCCTAAAGAAGACTGCATATGAACTGTTCAAAGGAAAGAAACCAAAGATCAGCCACTTCAGGACATTTGGATGTCCTTGCTTCATCCACAACAATGGAAAAAGAGACATTGGTAAGTTGGATGCCAAATCAGATGAAGGCATCTTCATGGGGTACACCTCTAAACCCAAAGGCTATAGAGTATTTAATAAACGCACTTTATTAATTGAATAGTCTGTACATATTATTTTTTATGAAACTAACACTTCCTTGAGAAAGGAAGAAGATAGTGATAATGATGATGCAGATGAGCTGTCCAAGAAACTAAAGAATACATCAATTGAGGACAAGGATGATCCACCTCTGGAAGACATGCAACAAAAGGAAATTACACATGAAAATCTTCCAAATGAATGGAGACACAAGAAAGATCACTCACTCGAAAATATTATTGGTGATCCATCTGTAGGGGTAAGAACAAGAGGTAATGTAATTCTTTGTGATTACTTAGCATTTGTTTCTCAAATAGAGCCGAGGACAGTCAATGAAGCTCTTTGTGATGAATCTTGGATATTAGCCATGCAAGATGAACTAAATCAGTTCAAGAGAAACCAAGTATGGTCACTTGTTCCTAGACCATCAGACCATCCAGTCATTGGCACCAAATGGGTGTTCAGAAATAAATTAGATGAAACTGGTGTAATCTTAAGAAACAATGCCAGATTGGTAGCTCAAGGCTATTCTCAAGAGAAAGGCATAGATTTTGATGAAACCTATGCACCTGTAGCTAGACTTGAGGCTATTAGAATATTACTTGCATATGCATCTGCTCTGAATTTAACATTATTTCAAATGGATGTTAAATCTGCATTTCTAAATGGTTTTATAAAAGAGGAAGTTTATGTGGAACAACCCCCGGGTTTTGATGACACAGAATTTCCTAATCATGTTTTCAAACTTCATAAGGCTTTATATGGTTTAAAACAAGCACCTAGAGCCTGGTATGAAAGGCTTAGTTCTTTTCTTCTAAACCATAGTTTCAGTAGAGGTCAAGTAGATAGCACTCTTTTCATAAAGTCAAAGGTCAAACACATACTACTCGTACAGATTTATGTAGATGATATTATCTTTGGATCTACTAATGAATCCCTTTGCAAGTACTTTGAAAAGTTGATGCAGGGAGAATTTGAGATGAGCATGATGGGAGAACTTAATTACTTCCTTGGATTACAAATCAAACAAGGAAAGGAAGGAACTCACATCTGTCAAACAAATACACAAAAGAACTTCTGAAGAAGTTTGGATTTGAAAATACCAAGCCACTGTCAACACCAATGAGCACATCAACGAGGATGGAAAGTGACAAAGATGGTAAGAAAGTAGATCAAAAGGTCTACAGAGGTATGATAGGTTCACTACTCTATTTAACAGCTAGCAGACCTGACATTTTATTTAGTGTATGCATGTGTGCTAGTATCAAGCAGATCCTAGAGAATCACATTATATCTCTGTGAAAAGAATATTTAGATATTTAGCTAAAACTCATGATTTAGGTCTGTGGTATCCAAAATCTTGTGAAATTAATTTAGTAGGATACTCCGATGTTGACTATGCTGGATGCAAAATAGATAGAAAAAGCACCAGTGGTTGTTGTCAATTTCTTGCAGGATGTTTGATATCCTGGTCTTCAAAGAAACAAAATTCAGTGGCACTGTCTACAGCTGAAGCTGAGTACGTAGCTGCTGGAAGTTGCTGAACACAACTCTTATGGATAAAGCAACAACTTGAAGATTTTGGATTAAACATCAAATCGATTCCACTGTTGTGTGACAACACCAGTGCCATTAATCCCACCAAGAATCCAGTTCAACATCCAAGGACTAAGCATATTGAGGTTAGATATCATTTTATTCGTGATCATGTAGCAAATGGTAATATTGAAATATCTTTTATTGATACAAACGGCCAGCTAGCAGACATCGTCACAAAAGCCTTACCTGAAGAGAGATTCACATCTCTTAGAAGGGAATTGGGCATGTGCATTTTGTGAAAAGAGTCTTGTTGAAAACTGGCATATAAATTTTTCAGACTTAAACAATCTTTCTCTCCATGGCTTTAAGCGAAAATAGTAATATTATTCCTTCTGGTCGCTCTTTTATTGAAGTCGGTTTGAATAGTCAAACTTGTTTGTCGTTCTCTACCGCTATTTGGCGCCTCACTTTCCTCAGCGCATTTATTTATTCATAAAATCGATGAGAGAACGATTTGTATCACATCTTCTACCTTTTCCCCTTTCGTTGGTTGCTTGAGCCGATGCCCTAGCAAATTTCGACATCGACTCTCTGCTAAGTTTGAAGCTTCTCTCATCTTCCTGCGAAATTCCTTGAGGGCTTTCACTCCTCCTTCCTTCTCAACCCTCCAGAAAATCTCCTCACCTGATTCCATGGCCGCATCCATCGTTTCCGGGAGTCTGGGTGGCTACAGCGCCGAGTTCTTTACTCCTGAGCAGCAGGAGAGGTTCACTTTCGTAAAGACGAAGTTGTGTGGAAATAAAGAGGTCGATATTGCAGATCTGGAGAAAAATGGGATCACAGTGTGGTGGCCGCGATTATCAGGATGCAGTGGATGGGAATCGCAACCCTCTCAGAAGCTATCCAGACCTTGTTAAGGGCTTCTATGTTTGTCTGAAATCAGAAGCAGATGGATCTCTGACATCCTTTGTCAAGGGAATCCAAATCAGGATCGACCGTGAGTTTTTAAAAACCCTAGTTGGTGTATGTACATCTGGTCACAGTGGAATCCACTCAGTGGATATTCAAGCGAAGGGTCTAGGTATCATTGGTCCAGACTTCAGGCTGAATGTGGCGACCCTCATTATACCGGTACGGTTATACCAACACACGTCGGTATAGCGAGCGTCATCACAGTGGGACATTTACCTAACAATAACATTCAGTTGAGATACACGTGAATATAAGAACAGAGTAGCGAAAGTAAAAGAACCACTGTCTTCATTTCATTCACCATCCACATTTAACATACATGATTTGATAACATTTAAAGAACTAAAAGTCCACATAATTAAATTGCTGAAAATCAATTACATAATTGAGAGACTTGATGTTCAAGGTACAATTCTGTGTTCTCTTCAATCTGATGTATCCTCCATCTTCATGAGCCAAGCTTCAGCTTCAAAGGAAATTTCCAACATCAGGAATGCCATGAAGTGGTTCAACAAAGAAATGGGCAGCATGAAAAATATGCTGAGTGAAATCCTGAAGGTGGTTGGAGCCCAAGATCCTCCTCCTCCACCTCCTGCAGCTCAAGTTCCTGAGTCTGGGCCATCAGGGTCATCAGTTCAAGAGTCAGGGCCATCAGGGTCAGCTCCAGCTGCAACGACCCACTTCCACCCGGTACGGTTATACCAACCCACGTCGGATGAGAGCAAGCCGCTGCAGGGGAGAATACCCCAACAAGTAACAAATGAGCTGAGATATACACAAATAGAATTAAATAAATGCAACGGAATTTAAATGAATCTTATTCCATCAACTTTAAAATCCACATACCACAGTTTGTATAGTTCAACAAGAGATAACATAAGAGCAAAATGTTCCAAATACATAGCCGACTCCAAGTACATTTGAACAAAATCCAAATTTCAATTGTAGCATTACATGCTTGTGAAATATAAATTACAATTCTTCAATCCTTTAGTCCAACTCCACTTCAATTCTTGCTAGCTCCTCCGCTGCTAATTTCCTGAAATGTTTAGCAAGAGTGAGTCTACGCAATAGACTCAGCAAGTAACTTAAGATTCAATACATACATGCTTTTTATCAATTATCACAATAAGATTTCAGCAGTTAAATCATACATGATCATGCTATAACCTAAACAAATTCCATTAAACAATTATCTAAACAAATGTACAACTAAAATCTAAACAAGGTCACTAACATCATGGTGTCATTAACATGAGTAAAATACACACTCACACGTTTTCATGCTTTATCCAAATCATTGTAAAGTTGCACAACTAAACCATAGAAACATATACGAGATAGGTAGCACTCCTAGCATGATTTCTAACTCACTTCGCATGCAATCATAACAATTTACTTCACATTTAGCTTGCTGATTTTATACAAATTTTATCACATTCATATTACCTTTGCATATGGATCACTTTCAACTATACAACATAATACTAAACACATGTGCATCCAATCACTCAAATTCCACGAATATGAAAGCATATACTTACCTTTTGGCACTAACGGTAACATCACTTTTAGCAATTTACAATTTATACATAAACACATACACACACACATTGGTACACATCAATAACAATTTATCAATTAACAATATTATCATTTACACTTATACTATTTTCTCATTACACACAACCATATGATGAACCTTGGCTTTCACATACACTCACTTTGTTCCATCACACAATACTTATACTCATTTCCCATTAATTCCTCTTTCACATTCACACACTTCTTATCATTTCACTTTTGCACATAACATGTGCCACATTTACACATATCTTGCACGTACCTTGTGCTATGAACTCATATCACTTTTCACATCACACTTATACTTATTTTCACTTAATGCCAAGACACAGCCCAAACCACCACATAGACGATCACATGACACATACACATTCACATTCACTTACTTAATCACCGGCACAGTGATAAGTCTTAGTTCCTGCAGAAACTGGGGAAAGCCCTTCCCACCATTACCAGTGGAACTTGTCCACCTCCAGGATTTTACAAGACCCTTTGCCAGGGTGTACACTTTATCAAGACCCTTCCCTAGGGTATCACATAACACATTGAGCTTTCCCGTAGGGGCATTACTACAGTACAGCTCCAAGCATCTAGGATGGTAGTGTCTTATGGGCATACTTGTTTATCTTGTCACATTAACCATTTCGCACACCTATACCACTGGTTCTCTCACATTCCATGCACACACACTCGTACATAATTCATACACACATAAGTCCTCATTTACTGATTTTAACCTCACTGTTGCAACTGCCAAATAACCATAATACAGATATAATCATACTGAAATTTACTGAATCACATCAAGTCACAATTAACATGCTCACATAGTCATTTTTCACATTAAAAATCTATAACAATACTTACTGTCATCAAAATAACATGAGATTTTAACCACAGACAATTTTAAGGTTTATAATCGCACATACAATTTTTCAGATTTTTCTGAATTATATTATATTTACAGAAATTTAAAACATTCAGTTTCATGCTATTCATAATTCACTTTAACATGGAACATAACATGAACATCAGATTTAACCATTCACAACCCTGATTCTAACATAGTCATCATCACAAAAATTTTCCCTTGATTTATTGCATAGCACACAATTTAATGTAAATTTTACAATTTCTATGCATGTCTTTCATTTCTAAAGCAGAAATTCCAGTAAATCCCACGGTCATGGAAAATTTCTCAAAATTCCAGGGCATGGACTGATACATATGCACATGGTATAGAAAAATCTAGGGTATTTAATTCCTCGGGAATTAGGTAGACAGTAGATGAACATGCATAATCCATCTTTTCCCAACATATATTTCAATAATCTAAAAATTCATGCCATCCACAGAAAAATGCAGAAATTTCCACAAACATCACATTATCTATTTTACATAGCATATAAAATTTACACTATATCCTCATTGCGAAAACATATCGAAAATAATCATCTACCAGGAAGAACAGCTCACTGTTCTATCCTGAAGAACTTGGCGGCAGCCTCTGGCCGTTCAAGGGTTTGGACGGCACGATCGCTGGACGCCGATGGGAGATCTTGGCGTCAAGGGCATTGACACCAAGTTCCTGTCTGTGCAACAGCACAGACCGAACTCCAAATACCAAGTGAAAAGGAGGGTTCAGGACACGATTTAAAATCCACAAAATTGCTGGGACCTAGGACACATGTATGGGATTGAGATCTATGGGTTACTTGCCTCTCAATTAAATCTACAATATCGGAATAAGCTGATGAAGCCCTCCTTGGGCAGCACCAAGAAGCCTCCCGAAATCCTTTGCTCCGGGTTCTAGGGGGTTGCAGGCTGCAGTCCAACGCCGGGGAAGCCTTCTCCTACGTATGGCCTTCCTCCTTGTCGTAGAAGATCACCAGAAAACGCCTCCAGTCGCCGGATCCAAGCCCTCCAAGGTCAGTCCTTCCTCTCTCTCTCAGTTAGGGTTTCCTTTCTAGTAAAGAGCCAAGAGAGCTCTCTAGGTTGCAAAAGGGATGTGTTTTACAGATTAGGGGACAAGAGGGGCTCGTGCAGGGGTTGAAGGGACAGGTAAGAGCCGTTGGGAAGACATATCCCCAACCAGAAGCCTGGCCCAATGAGTGCTCTCTGCGCTCTGTTGCGCACAGAAAATTAGGGATATTAACGTCCACATCCATGGACGGCTACATAAGGGTTGGTGTCAGTCGATATGGACGCTGACATACCATGGGCGTCCATCCATGTTGACGCCAAGACACTCTTCTGCCAGAACTTAAAATCATGCAGAACCATGCTTAATCCACACATATATGCACATGAAACCTATGTAGTATAGTGTATACACCACTACACCATGTAAACATCCAATATTTACTACTAATCCTACACATACATACATAGGTACATCAAGATAATAACACGTAAATGAATATCTTCATACGCATACAATGTATATATATATATATATATATATATATATATACATATATATACACAACATGACTCAACACACAAATAACTGTGTTTACACTACGTATATACATACAATGTATAAGGTATAATATGTATATTACTACACCGTGCAATGAACAACGTTTACGACTAAATATACTCGTGCATACCTAAGTATACCAAGGTGTTACATATGTAAAATTAGGTATACAATTATCACCTGCGTAAGATAACATACATGCGTACATACACATATGCACTTCATATATTCGTACACAATATCCATGAAAAGGGGTAATATAAGGTACAATTCAATATTTAGATGGTACTTGCATAATATTTGAATAGATACCTTATACACAAAATTGGCCAATTACTCATATTCACGATAATAATATACATCCACGCATATACACATGCAAAATTTATATCTATAATATGCGCCATTTTCATGCACGCCATTTATGCAAGAACAAGTAAACATCATATACATAAAATAGAAGCGGAAAAAAGAAATTCGGGGCCTTACACCCTCTCCCCCTTAAAGAGATCTTCGTCCTCGAAGATCGGATCACGTACCCTTGATGACATCTAGTTGCCGCTTCTAGTCTACTTAGACCGGTGCCTAAATTCCTACCGGTGGCTTCCTCACTACTTGAACATCCCGGGGAACAAACCTCTTCTTCTGATTCGGACAGTCTTTAATCCGATGGTTCTTGCTACCACACTTGAGACATCTTCCTAACCTCGTCCAGCATACGTCTCCGCCGTGGCGCTTGCCACAATGCACACATACGGGCTTCTCGTTGCCGGCCGAAACTACTGGCTGAAAGGTTGATTCTATTGGTACCATAGTTGGTTGCTGTCTTTTCATGAGCTTCTTCATCTTCCTCCTTTGCCGCTGAAATGGTTATGGCAACATTTCTAGTCTTGCTTTCTTCTCTGCCAAGTACAACTCCATTTCACTCTCTTGTTTGCACGCCACGCTAAGAGCTACATCCATAGTTCTAAGGTCAAACGCCGCTAGTCTGGACCTCATTGACGGTCTAAGCCCCATTACAAACTTCCTTACCTTTCGCCTCTCATCATCAACTATGTGTGGTGCATATCTAGACAACTCTGCAAATCTAGCCTCATACTCCAAAACTGTCATCGATCCTTGAGTCAATGCTAAGAATTCCTGCTCCATTTTGTCCTGTATATGCTCAGGAATGTAGTTGGCCTGGAACATCCTTACGAAATCTTCCCAAGTAACCTCTAGCTCCACTCCCTTAAACCGCGTGCGAAGAACGGAAGACCACCACACATCCGCTCGCTCCTGAAGCATGTATGACGCCAGACTGATCATGTCATCCTCTGCACACCTGATAGCTCGGAATATCTTTTCGATTTCCCTAAGCCAACTTTCTGCAACTAACGGCTCACTCTCCCCCTTAAAAGAGGGTGGAGCCATCCTCTTGAACCTCTCCATGACTGACACACCTCCTAAACCACGGTCCTGCTGAGCTGGTGCTGGAACCTGAGCCTGAAACTGAGTTTGAAAAGCCGCTTGTGTTTGCACTTGAGTTTGTATTGCTTGTACAATCCCTTGCATGACTGTACCATAATCAGCCAACGGTGGCAGGGGTGGCGCAGGCGATCCGTGAGGTGCTGGTACTTCATGTTGCTCTCCGTCAGTCCTACTTAATTCCTCATCCTGAATGGGCAGGCTTGAACGTCGAGTCCTTCCAGCCATTGCTACAAAATAAACACTAGGTTAAACTCCATTTATCCTCATACTTAACATGTTATCATGTAATTATCTTACTACTTTTCTAGTACTATCTTAATTACTCCTTGGATCTAGCTATCCACTACAAAGACTTAGAGATGTGATTTAGTTGATGGCTATTTATGTATAAGCTCAACCCAAAGGGCTCTGATACCATCTCTGCAATGACCCACTTCCACCCGGTACGGTTATACCAACCCACGTCGGATGAGAGCAAGCCGTTGTAGGGGAGAATACCCCAACAAGTAACAAATGAGCTGAGATATACACAAATAGAATTAAATAAATGCAACGGAATTTAAATGAATCTTATTCCATCAACTTTAAAATCCACATACCACAGTCTGTATAGTTCAACAAGAGATAACAAAAAAGCAAAATGTTCCAAATACATAGCCGACTCCAAGTACATTTAAAAAAATCCAAATTTCAATTGTAGCATTACATGCTTGTGAAATATAAATTACAATTCTTCAATCCTTTAGTCCAACTCCACTTCAATTCTTGCTAGCTCCTCCGCTGCTAATTTCCTGAAATGTTTAGCTAGAGTGAGTCTACGCAATAGACTCAGCAAGTAACTTAAGATTCAATACATACATGCTTTTTATCAATTATCACAATAAGATTTCAGCAGTTAAATCATACATGATCATGCTATAACCTAAACAAATTCCATTAAACAATTATCTAAACAAATGTACAACTAAAATCTAAACAAGGTCACTAACATCATGGTGTCATTAACATGAGTAAAATACACACTCACACGTTTTCATGCTTTATCCAAATCATTGTAAAGTTGCACAACTAAACCATAGAAACATATACGAGATATGTAGCACTCCTAGCATGATTTCTAACTCACTTCGCATGCAATCATAACAATTTACTTCACATTTAGCTTGCTGATTTTATACAAATTTTATCACATTCATATTACCTTTGCATAGGGATCACTTTCAACTATACAACATAATACTAAACACATGTGCATCCAATCACTCAAATTCCACGAATATGAAAGCATATACTTAGATTTTGGCACTAATGGTAACATCACTTTTAGCAATTTACAATTTATACATAAACACATACACACACACATTGGTACACATCAATAACAATTTATCAATTAACACTATTGTCATTTACACTTATACTATTTTCTCATTACACACAACCATATGATGAACCTTGGCTTTCACATACACTCACTTTGTTCCATCACACAATACTTATACGCATTTCCCATTAATTCCTCTTTCACATTCACACACTTCTTATCATTTCACTTTTGCACATAACATGTGCCACATTTACACATATCTTGCACGTACCTTGTGCTATGAACTCATATCACTTTTCACATCACACTTATACTTATTTTCACTTAATGCCAAGACACAGCCCAAACCACCACATAGACGATCACATGACACATACACATTCACATTCACTTACTTAATCACCGGCACAGTGATAAGTCTTAGTTCCTGCAGAAACCGGGGAAAGCCCTTCCCACCATTGCCAGTGGAACTTGTCCACCTCCAGGATTTTACAAGACCCTTTGCCACGGTGTACACTTTATCAAGACCCTTCCCTAGGGTATCACATAACACATTGAGCTTTCCCGTAGGGGCATTACTACAGTACAGCTCCAAGCATCTAGGGTGGCAGTGTCTTATGGGCATACTTGTTTATCTTGTCACATTAACCATTTCGCACACCTATACCACTGGTTCTCTCACATTCCATGCACACACACTCATACATAATTCATACACACATAAGTCCTCATTTACTGATTTTAACCTCACTAACTGCCAAATAACCATAATACAGATATAATCATACTGAAATTTACTGAATCACATCAAGTCACAATTAACATGCTCACATAGTCATTTTTCACATTAAAAATCCATAACAATACTTACTGTCATCAAAATAACATGAGATTTTAACCACAGACAATTTTAAGGTTATAATCGCACATACAATTTTTCAGATTTTTCTGAATTATATTACATTTACAAAAATTTAAAACATTCAGTTTCATGCTATTCATAATTCACTTTAACATGGAACATAACACGAACATCAGATTTAACCATTCACAACCCTGATTCTAACATAGTCATCATCACAGAAATTTTCCCTTGATTTATTGCATAGCACACAATTTAATGTAAATTTTACAATTTCTATGCATGTCTTTCATTTCTAAAACAGAAATTCCAGTAAATCCCACGGTCATGGAAAATTTCTCAAAATTCCAGCGCATGGACTGATACATATGCACATGGTATAGAAAAATCTAGGGCATTTAATTCCTCAGGAATTAGGTAGACAGTAGATGAACATGCATAATCCATCTTTTCCCAACATATATTTCAATAATCTAAAAATTCATGCCATCCACAGAAAAATGCAGAAATTTCCACACACATCACATTATCTATTTTACATAGCATATAAAATTTACACTATATCCTCATTGCAAAAACATATCGAAAATAATCATCTACCAGGAAGAACAGCTCACTGTTCTATCCTGAAGAACTTGGCGGCAGCCTCTGGCCGTTCAAGGGTTTGGACGGCACGATCGCTGGACGCCAATGGGAGATCTTGGCATCAAGGGCATTGACACCAAGTTCCTGTCTGTGCAACAGCAAAAACCGAACTCCAAATACCAAGTGAAAAGGAGGGTCCAGGACACGATTTAAAATCCACAAAATTGCTGGGACCTAGGACACATGTATGGGATTGAGATCTATGGGTTACTTGCCTCTCAATTAAATCTACAAGATCGGAATAAGCTGATGAAGCCCTCCTTGGGCAGCGCCAAGAAGCCTCCAGAAATCCTTTGCTCCGGGTTCTAGGGGGTTGCAGGCTGCAGTCCAACGCCGGGGAAGCCTTCTCCTACGTATGGCCTTCCTCCTTGTCGTAGAAGATCACCAGAAAACGCCTCCAGTCACCGGATCCAAGCCCTCCAAGGTCAGTCCTTCCTCTCTCTCTCAGTTAGGGTTTCCTTTCTAGTAAAGAGCCAAGAGAGCTCTCTAGGTTGCAAAAGGGATGTGTTTTACATATTAGGGGACAAGAGGGGCTCGTGCAGGGGCTGAAGGGACAGGTAAGAGCCATTGGGAAGACATCTCCCCAATCAGAAGCCTGGCCCAATGAGTGCTCTCTGCGCTCTGTTGCGCACAGAAAATTAGGGATATTAACGTCCACATCCATGGACGGCTACATAAGGGTTGGCGTCAGTCGATATGGACGCTGACATACCATGGGCGTCCATCCATGTTGACGCCAAGACACTCTTCTGCCAGAACTTAAAATCATGCAGAACCATGCTTAATCCACACATATATGCACATGAAACCTATGTAGTATAGTGTATACACCACTACACCATGTAAACATCCAATATTTACTACTAATCCTACACATACATACATAGGTACATCAAGATAATAACACGTAAATGAATATCTTCATACGCATACAATGTATATATATATATATATATATATATATACACAGCATGACTCAACACACAAAGAACTGTGTTTACACTACGTATATACATACAATGTATAAGGTATAATATGTATATTACTACACCGTGCAATGAATAACGTTTACGACTAAATATACTCGTGCATACCTAAGTATACCAAGGTGTTACATATGTAAAATTAGGTATACAATTATCACCTGCGTAAGATAACATACATGCGTACATACACATATGCACTTCATATATTCGTACACAATATTCATGAAAAGGGGTAATATAAGGTACAATTCAATATTTAGATGGTACTTGCATAATATTTGAATAGATACCTTATACACAAAATTGGCCAATTACTCATATTCACGATAATAATATACATCCACGCATATACACATGCAAAATTTATATCTATAATATGCGCCATTTTCATGCACGCCATTTATGCAAGAACAAGTAAACATCATATACATAAAATAGAAGCGGAAAAAAGAAATTCGGGGCCTTACATCAGCAGCAGCAGCGACAGAAGTTAATGTGCAAAGGCAATCTGGGCCAGCTGAGCAGGTTGAAGGGTCTCCACGGCCAGTTGAGCAAGTGTCAGGGCCAACAGGGCCATTGGAGAGTGAACCTGTGCAGACAAAGGTTGAAGAAGAGGTCTTGGCACCTAAGCCTCCAGCTCCTTCTCATCCCTCTCACACACCAGTTCCTCCATCTCCTCCCTCAACTCCTACAGCACGCCCTGCCCCTCAGCCATTCAAAAAGCCTCAATCCAGACCCATCTCCTCTCCAACACCATTTCCTTCTCAATCCACCTCATCTCCTGCATCTTCTATTCACATACTTCCACCTCCACCTATTTCTGAGGTGCCTCCAGCATCCTCTGCTGGAGCCTCATCCTCCTCTGGTCCCTCCCCTGGACCAGTTGATGACATTCCCACTACCTCTCATTCATTTCTTCATCCTTCTCCTCCACCCTCTTTCATCACTATAATCCCTGAGACAGCTCAACTTGACTCTCCCTTTATAGAAAAAATAAAGGATGAGTTTGAGGAAGGCATTCTCAGGTCTGTGCTAAAGGTTGGGGAGTACATCCATAGGGCAGACTCTTCCAGTCCTACACCCAAGAAGAGGAAAATTTCTTCTATCTCCTCCATTTCCTCTGAGCCTAAATACCCTCCTTTGTGGTTTTCCCTCACAGTGGTCAACAAAAATAAACCACTGTATAGAGAATATCTCTCAAAGGTCGTTCTTGCCACCATCATTAACCTTCCATTCCTCAATCTAACAGAGCATTTAAACACCATCCTACCCTTCAATTCTCTTTCCAAATCCGAAAAATCCAAAATCTTCTCTATTGCCCACTCCAAAACTGAAGAGCAGTGGGGCAAAGGCCACAAAGATCTCTTCGAAAGATACATTCTTGCCAAATCTGTCAGATTCCCTCCAAGGGACCACTCCCTGACCTTATCAGAGTGGTTCAGAGTTTATCATAGAGAAATTTGGGCACCCTTCATTCAAAAGAGATCAAGATGGTCAGACACTATGTGTTGTTCAACAACTACAGATATGTCCATCGACTTCCAGAAGTTCAGCTCAGTCAATTCAAAAGGGCTATTTCAGCTCTCAATCCAGGCATCTCACAATCTTCAGATATTCAAGTAGATTTTGCTACCCTTCCTGTGCCTGATGAAATAGCACTACCACAGATACATTTTCTTGTCATGGAGTCCTCTGTAGGATCCATCATCTTTGAACGTTTTGCCAGAGTAATGGGCAGGATTCAAGTTCAGAAAGGCTGCCTGGTTGCATTTCCTAGATTTCTATTTAGAGAATATCACCAGGGGCATGTCAGTGCTGAAGTTCTAGCCCCAATTCTGTCTGAAAGTGAAAGGTTGACATCCTCAAAATGGAGTAGATTCTATCCTTTGTCTGCTCAGCAGCTGTTCACCCTTAATGAAGCTCAAGCCAGGGAAGGCAAACCTGCAATCTCTCCAGCCACTTTCTTAGATATGAACTCCATTAACCTTGCAAATGACCCCTTCAAAGTTTGGGAGGAAAGGTACAAGGTGTATGTAGCTCTACATAAAGCTCTCAGAGATAATCACAATCACTATCATGTGTCCATTGATAAGTTTCTTACCTGTGCCAGCTTTGGGACTACTCATTTCCTGAAGATGACTATGGATAAGAATACTTATGCTGATCTTCTCTATAAGCACCTAGATCTTCATCTCAAAAGGATGGCTTCCTCCAAGGGACCAACCTACTCTTTGTCTTTTGGAGTCTTTAAAACTCATTTTGAAGAGCAGGAAGCACAGGCATAGAAAACCATCTCCCATTTTGCCTCTCTTTTGTCTCCTGCTTATTATTTACATGTACCTCCTCAAGATGAATGAAATACATTAATTTGTCTCAGTTTCCCTTTCTCTTCTTTCTTTGTCTCAGATTATCTTTTAGCTTACTAACAAAAAGGGGGAGAAAATTAGCATGTCTGAAATACAATACAAAAACAAAATTTTCATGTATTTATGATTATTGTTAAATAGAGAGAATTTTCATTCATGCTTATTGTTCAGTTTTGTCATCACCAAAAATGGGGAGATTGATGATCAGTCTGTCCCCATGTAATTTTAATTAATTACATATGTATTTTAGTGATTAACAAAACTTCATCAATAATCTCTAACATATATATTTCATAAAGTCTTAAGTACAGGAAAATTACCAAGGTCAATCAAGTCAATGTTGGTAAGTATTGTCTTACTGAAGCTTTAATCTTTTCAAAATGACATTTCATAACAATTTCATAAGTGTTTTTAACGATTTCCTTGTAAGACTGAAAAGTCATGTTGTTTCAAACAAGTCGATCCCGTAACGATTCTATCAGTCATCATAACAATTTCTTTAGAGCTCGTAATGACTTGCCTGTCGCAACGATTCTATAAGTTATCGCAACGATTTCTTTAGAGCTCGTAACGACTTGCCTGTCATAACGATTCTATAAGTCATCGTAACGATTTCTTTAGAGCTCGTAATGACTTGTCTGTTGCAACGATTCTATAAGTCATCGTAACGATTTCTTTAGAGCTCGTAACGGCTTGCCTGTCGCAACGATTCTATAAGTTATCGCAACGATTTCTTTAGAGCTCGTAACGACTTGCCTGTCATAACGATTCTATAAGTCATCGTAACGATTTCTTTAGAGCTCGTAACGACTTGCCTGTCGCAACGATTCTATAAGTTATCGCAACGATTTCTTTAGAATTTGTAACGACATGCCTGTCATAACGATTCTATAAGTCATCATAACGATTTCTTTAGAGCTCGTAACGACTTGCCTGTCACAACGATTCTATAAGTCACCGTAACGATTTTGTAAGTTACCATAACGATTTCTTTAGAACTCACAACGACTTGTTTTCCATAACGATTTGTTAAGTGTTTTACAACGATTTCTTCAGTAAACACAACGACTTGCTTTGCATAACGATTCCTTTTAAACTCGCAACGATTTGCTCACCGTAACGATTTCGTAAGTTATCATAACGATTCCTTTAGAACTCGCAACGACTTGCTCGTCGTAACGATTTCGTAAGGTATCATAACGAATTCCTTTAGAACTCGCAACGACTTGCTCACCGTAACGATTTGTTAAGTGTTCATAAACGACTTCCTTGTTGAAACATATAAAATTGCTTCCTATAACGATTTGTTCTCTATAAATGACTTATCAGTACTCATAACGATTTCATAAGTCATATAGACAACGACTTTATAGTTTATATATCGACTTGACATAAAAGCGTTGAATAGTCAAAGTCTTCTCTTATCTGTCTGACTGCTGTGCATTTAATAAAGACAGAACGTATCTCTGCATGTATGCAGATGATATCCTTTTATTATTATGCATATTCTGTCAACATATTTTAAGAACGAGCTATTTGGGATTGCTATTTTGGTGAATACTCACATCAACGTCTACTGACAACAAGAGACAGCCAAGCTGTCTATTGTTCTAGCATTTAATGTGTGCAGGGTCCTCAAGACATTCTGTCATACAACGTTGGACCTATAGACGCCAGAAGACCCTATCTCTTTGCGTGCTCAAATGGATAAAAGATAGTTGAAGCTTCCAAATGTCAAACAGTCTAACGTCTATCAATCTAAGAGACAACGGTTACTTCAACGGACATATTTCAAAAAGAAGATATAAACTCAAAGACAGAAGTGAAGAATGCAACTAACGAAGTAGAGAACAAGTATCTTGTATTCAAGCATTCAAATTCTTCTGCAAGCAGTCTAGAGCCAAGAATCTCATTCCTCATCACCTTTAGCTCTTCGCTCTCTGTGTTGTGATAGAATTTCTAAGAGAGCCCGTGTAGTTCTGAGAGTGTGCCTTATTTAGATCCTTGCTCTCAGGGCTAGTTGCTTCAGATCTTGACTTGTTAAAAGCTTGATCTAGGGGCTTGAACTTATTCCATTCTCTTTGTGATTGTTTCCCTTCGGTTGTGAAGGAAGACCTGGTGGTATCAAGGGTGTTGTTTCCCTTCAGTTGTGAAGGAAGACCTGGTGGGGTATCCAGGGTGTTGTTATTCCCTTCGGGTGTGAAGGAAGACCAGCCGAGCTGGGTGTTGTAGCGTCCTTAAGGGGATTGTACCCTAGTTAGTAAAAACCTGAGTAGTTGCTCAGGGACTGGACGTAGGACTCCTAAGGAGAGGAGGTCCGAACCAGGATAATCCTTTGTGTCGTGTGATTGTTTTCTTTGTGTGATTGGTATTTGAACTAACAGTCACTAACCTTCATCGAAGAACATTTTTGTGAATATTTTTATTTACAGGTATCGTCTAGATTATTTTTAAAAGACCCATTCACCCCCCCCCCCCCCCTCTGGGCTCGTCAACTGGGCAACAGCACCGCCACCCACGGATCCGAAGACTCGAAGGGTTAGAATTTAGTCCAGTGAGATAAGCAATGAATTCAAATAACTATAACAAGAAAGTTCATACAATAATAAGGAAATTATGTACAATATGTCCCAAATAAAAGTACAGGTACAGAAAGAAAGGTGCAGTCCTTAAGGGGCATACCCCGAGGACTTGTAAAAAGGTCACTCTCAACTCACGGTACAAGAGCTCTCACGCTCACAACTCACACTGCTGGCAACGCACAACGAACAAGCCGCCACCACGACCGTCCGGCAACGAACTCCTACGACCGCGAGTCCCTACCTGAAGAGAGTAGGGGGGTGAGCTTCGCGAACAAGGCTCAGTAGGGATAACCAGTCCCTTACCAGCCAGAGCAGCAGGAACTCCAACAAGCGGAAGCAAAACTAGTCTACAAAGTAGTAAAGCGAGAAACACCTACCACAGAGTACTACAAAGCAGCGGAAACAGAGAAACGCCTCGACCACAACCCAGGTCAAGCCAAAACACGACTCTCGCAGAACTAGCAGAGTCAACACATGCAGAAGCAAACCCTCGGCACACACTTGTCGAGACAAAGAAGCTCATGGAACATCGGAGCAACCACGAGGGACCAGAGTCTCAAGACACAAGCACCAACATCCCAGACCTCCACGAGGTTAGGGAAGGAACAACCAGGTGTCGCCCCGAGAGACACCATGCAACCAAGTGAGAACGAACGTCTCACCACAGGCACGGCCACCTCAGACCTCCACCAGGTCGAGGACCCACAAACAGAAACACCCTGCACCTCGGACACTCCACGAGGTCAGGGAACTACACACTCCGGTGCCGCCATGAACGGCACCAAGGAACGGGTTACCGAAATAGCGGTTGGGTGTCTACACAAGACTCCCTGAGAGAACCCGCAAAACAGAAACCACTACATACGGCCCACAAGGCCAACCGACAAAGCCCAAGGAAACGAGACACGTCTAGGGTACAACCACCGTGTAAACCAGGGCAACGAGAGCACAAGCTCGGAAACAGCATGTGAAGCAACGTCACAGCAAGAACAACCAAGCCACTGCCACAGGCAGCTAAGAGAGGGACACACAGTCCACCCCTCTTGCTCGCCAGTCGTTGACTCCTGCCTATGACCTCCCTAGGCAGAGTGAGGCTAGCGAGTCACAACAAAGAACACAACCACAAACACCGTAGTCTGGCCGAACTGCGGCCCCACTCTTTACCTCCCTACGTGGCTCCGGAACCAACGCAGAGCGAGGCAGTGAGAAGGACTAGCTGGTCCGCACTGGAAGAGCACCTCAACCACCTCGGAGAACCAGACCAGCTAAGAGAGCTCTACAAACGACTCTACGCCGCTGCCCCCACTGTTTTCCCCTTCTACTCCAAGTCCGAGACTTGAGCACGCCCACCGCCCGAAGAACTCCCTCTAACAGACGCACGGGGCTGGGGGTCCCAGGTAACAGTAACAACCTGTCTCACAGACAAGCCCTCAAGTTCCTAGCACCGGGCGAAAAGAGAACTGGCGGGACAACCACCACAGAAATGGCACAGCTGGCTGTAACCAAAACAAGTTCAGCAGGCACAGGCATGCACGGTACCCCCTTCCGGAAACCCCCAGAAGGGCCGTCGGACAACGCCGGCACACACGTCACGGCCCGAGAACTCGAAACACCACCAGGCAGAACAGAAAACCAAGCAACCAGAATGCGACCACAAGTGCGTCGCCTTCTGAGCAAGAAGGCGACGGCCAACCTGTCACCAACAGGTTGCGGCGAACTGGGTGCCGCCTTCTGACCTGAATGCGACGTGTCGAACTGTCGCGTTCAGCATCAGAAGTCCAGACCCCAAGCGGGGCCACCGGCCTACATCCAAACGGCATAGAAGCAAGAAGGCGACAAGGAGATCGTCGCAACCCAACAGAGGAATGTGACAAGGATCCTGCCGCAATCAGAAAGTGACACACAGGGTGTTGCCTTTAGATTCAGAACGCGACGTATTGAACCGTCGTGTTCCATATCTAAAGGTAGGGCTCTTGGGGTAGAACCACCCCAAATCCCACACCCCAAAGAGCCACAAGGCCATGGCCCACACAGGAGGACTGGCCTCATGCCAAGTTGGAGAGACCTCCCTCTAACCACTTGGACACGAGCCATCCTCCGCCACGATCGGAACTCGGAGACTGAAGAGTAGAGGGGAACGCGACGGACAACCTGTCGCCACCAGAATGCGACAGGTTGTACGTCGCCTTATGTCTGGTGTAGCGACAGCTAACCTGTCGCGACCCCAGACAGAAGCCCGAACTGAGCATTGGGGCCATACCATGGTCCCACAAGCTACAATACTACCTCCAAACAAAAGGGGGAGGGGAGCATACCATAAAATCAAGTAAAAGAGGGCTCGAGGGGCAACACACCACCTCTCCTTGCCCACACACAACATGCACGAAGCTTTAAACACGTAGACGAAGCACCACCGGCAAGCGTCCATCCGTGCAAAACCACAAGGGAGCTTACGAGCACGGAATGGACCACCCAAAACTAAGCTCCATCTACACTAACAGGTATGGGAACAAGAGATACCTACCGAGAACGAAGAAGCAAACCCAAATGGGCCTTCACGAAGCCTCGGCCGCCTCCTCCTCACTCCACGACGCTCCGCCTCTCCGCCATAAGCTCGCCGATGACTCCACCACGCCCAAGCCAACGGAGAGAGCAGGGGGAAGCTTCCCCTCCCCGGAGAGGAGGAGGGAAGAAGAAAGGAAAAGAATGAGAAGCAAGGAGGGTCGCCTGGCTTAAGTCCTCAGAACTGAGGTCGCGACAAGCTAGGCGTCGCGTTCCTAATAAGAATGCGATAGGCAAGTTGTCACCTTCCCATAAGTTTTGACAGGCAGACAACCTCCAGACCACGTGTCACGCGTGCAGGCGACTCAGGTGAACGCGACAGCTAGCACGTCGCCTTCACACCTACGTTGCAGACACGTGGCACACAAACCAACAGGCAATGGGAACGCGACACAAGGGCCGTCGCCTTCTCAACTAGAAGGCGACAGGGAACACGTCGCGTTCAGAATGCAACACATTGATCCGTCGCAATCCCAAGGACAGCACCAAGGAAGCCAAAACCTGGAATGTTACATATTATTTCAAAATCATTATGAATTAGTCAATGTCTTTGGTACTATGTGAGTATGAAAGGTTGTAATTAAGTATTAAGGCCCAATTCTCCCCTTGCATAAAGATAATGAACATACTCATGGAAATTTTGAGAAATCAAGAAGAATGCACTGAAACAAGGTCATCTGTCGACAACTAAAAGGGGACTGTCGACAGCTACTGTGAAACAACATGAATGTGGTTCTGGAAGGGGAGATCTGTCGACAGCTGGTGTTCTAACTGTCGACAGCTACAGAAAAGAACAGTATGGAGGCTTGGAATTGAGGGACAAATGGATCAAATGGTTGATATATGATTACAACATGATTATGAAAGTGTGTCCTTAAGCATCTCACTCAAACTACTTTGACTTACTCCCCCACAATGTGTGCATAGTGTAAAGCATCATACAAGCAATTCAAGCAGTTTTATACACATTCATGCCAAACTTGTGCACAGAGAGAATACATCCATGAGCAAGTAAGCACCAAAATTTCATTTTTTTAAAGAGATAAATGTGCCAAGACTGAAGGAGACCATTTGAAGTTGATGACCTTTATGTATAAGAAGACTATGGATACTTGGCGGAGTATTTTACTCACACATAATGATAGTTTCCGAACAAGCCTAACTTGTTCTTCCACATTTCACCATTTGATATACCACATAGTCACTACACAACAATGTCATTTGTTCCTAAGATTAGCTTTAGGAGATTGTGATTAAGACCATCAACTAAAAGCACATTTTCTATGGAGTTTGAGGCATACTTACCTACCTTACCTGTGCCAATTATTTGGCCCTTATTGTTACCTCCAAACACGACTTAACCTCCATCTTTTTCAACCAGCAAACAGAACTTGCCTTTATCGCCCGTCATGTGCCTCGAGCAGCCACTATCCAAGTACCACTTGTTTTGATTTTGGGCTGCTAGGCATTCCTGCATAGATGAATCAGAAAAGAGGTTTTGGTACCCAAATTACTTTGGGTGTCATTCTTTCATTCATCCCAAAAAGTAAATGCTTTGGAATCCATACTTGTTTGCATTTCAACATATTCAATTTATTCCAGCATTGTGACTCAGTATGGCCAAGTTTCTTACAACAGTTGCATGATGGTTTTTGAGTTTTTACAGTTCTTTTATTGTTGTATTGGACTTGTGAATATTTTTATCCTTTTTGTTGCTTGGTTGGCTTGAATTTTTCAACATATTACCAGGCCTGTCGACAGTCCACTTGGAGTCTGTCAACAGATGCCTTTCCTTTTTGAGCAGTTGAAATCTTTTGTTTATTTTTCACTTCCTTACCTTTTGCTTGGACATTCCTACTTGTACTTGGTCTGCACTCAACAAATGACGTGATCAATTTTTCTCCAAGTTTCTTTTGGCTTTCATTTTGAAATCCAAGCCCATGCCTTGTTATGTTTGTTTTAACTCCCAAAACAGCATCAAGATTTTGCTTTCCTTTTACAAATCTTGACAGATCTTCATTTTTGCTTTTTAGTTCCTTTTGAACCTCTTCAATCTTTTTGTTAATCTCTTGGTTTTCATTTTGAAGGGTTTCTGCAAGTGTATTTAGGACTTGTTTTTCATTTTCATTTTCTTGAAGTTTTTCCTTCATGCAATCCATCTCCTCATAGTGACCTTCCTGTTCAATTTTCAGTAACTCTATCTCTTTAGGTAGGATTTCAAACAATAAGGTATATGCCTCTTCCCATTCATCAACAGTGTAATTATCAAAGGAAGAGTTTACCTCAATAGAATCCTCACTTCTTGCCATTAGACACTGGATCTCTTCATCGTTAGAATTTTCTTGAGCATTCTCATCTTCATCTTCATCACTCCAAGTTGCCATCATGGCCTTGGCTTTCTTGTATAAAGATTTGTCCTTTTTCAGCTTCTTCTTGAGCTTTGGGCATTCACCTCTCATGTGCCCCTGTTTCTTGCACTCATAGCACACAATCATGTCAGATTTTTTGTTAGTAACAAATTTGTTTGAGAAATCTCTTTTTGGATGAGTTTTGAAGTTATCTGATCCTTTCCTTTAGAACTTGAGGAATTTTTTGAACTGTCTAGTGAGCATTGCCATTTCATCATTCTCACTTTCACTAGATGTATCAGTTTCCTCATTTTCTTGTTGAACCTTTTTCTTTGAGCTTGAAGAACCTTTGTTAGAGGCTTTTAAAGCAATGGACTTTCTGGGATTAACCTCAGTTTCTTTTCTTTTTAGATTTATCTCATAAGTCATCAGGGATCCTATCAATTCATCCAATTTCATTGTTGATAGGTCTTTAGATTCCTCAATGACAGTAGCCTTAGTATGCCAAGAGGATGCAAGAGACCTAAGTATCTTCCTTACTAAGTCACTCTCACTGTACTCTTTCTTCAAACCTTTCAAGCCATTAATAATGATCATGAATCTAGCAAACATGTCTGAAATAGTTTCTTCATTTTTCATTTTGAACATTTCATATTCAGAGACAAGCATGCTAGCTTTAGTTTCCCATACCTCTGACGTACCTTCATATATTAGCTCCAACATGTCCCACATTTCTTTTGCTGACTTGCATGTGGAGACCCTTGAGTATTCCTTCGGATGCACGGCGCATTGCATCATGTTCAACGCGCTCCAGTTCAAGGTTCCTCTGCAGATCTGTTCTCTTGTCTAGGTGTCTTCGTCAGCGGGCAGCTCATATGGACCCTTGCTAATGATCTTCCACAACTCATAGTCTTGAACTCTCAGAAAGACCTGCATACGGTTTTCCAATATGTGTAGTCAGTGCCATCAAAGAAGGGAGGCCTAGACACTGAGTGTCCTTCAGCCATAAATCCCTTATTAGTTTCCATTAAACAAGATCTTTTCTGATCATGAGATCAAGCTATTAAAGTTGTAAATCGGAGAAATCTCACTCTGATACCAATTGAAAGGTGCACGGAACCACCCAAAGTAGTAATCTAGAAGGGGGGTTGAATAGATTACTACCTATTAAAACCAATTTAACCTTGTTTTTTATGTTAACACTGACTTGATGAAAACTTAAATAGAGGTGAATCAAATTCGAGCTTTGACGTGCGTGAAGAATGTGATGGGAAATTAGCAATCTACCAAGCGTGTGAACAAATAATCGTGCCTAGTAAGAGTATGCAAACCACAGGACACGATCGGAGTACACAACTCGTGTATCCTACGTCCACCGTCCACACACACAAAAAAACTGCTTATGAAGCGAGTTTAACCCAACAACACACACGCACGGTGTCTGAGGCAAACACGCACTCAGAACAGCCACACACACGTGGTTCAAGCACAAGGAACACTCAAACCACTACCACACACACTGAGTAATAAAAAGTAGAAAGAAAGAAGAGTTCAGAATTGAAGATCAAATTCAAAGATGAACTCCTCGATGTGGCCGTCCAGATGAACTTCAAGCTTTACGTTGATGACGATCAGATGAAGAAGATGAAGCTTGACTTAAGGACGAACCGGCTTTAACTCCTCACATGAGATGGATCTTCCTGGAACAGATAGGAGAGTTGAAGTAGAGCAGAGCAGAGAAAGCCTTCTTCTTGATCCTTGCTTAGGGTTTTGGTTCGGAGGCTTCTTGCTACGAAAATAACTCCATATGTTCTATATATAGTGGTGTTCAAGTTTGGAGAGTCGTGTTAGAAGGGAACACCTTATTACATATCACATGTCGGTCACACGTTGTGACTTATCCTGCGGTTGTCGACAAGTACACTATGGTTGTCGACAGGTACTGCTGGAAACTGGCTTCCAAAACCATTTTGGTCACTGGAATCCTGGGCTGTCGACAGGCAACCTGGTGCTGTCGACAGACAAGCCTTATCTGTCGATAGGTGCACTCTGTCTGTCGACAGCTACTACATTTTATTTGTTTCCAGAAGCTTGTTTGTTGATGTCTTGTCTATCTGTCGACACATGGCTTCTTAGCTGTCGACAGGTGAGCACTTGATGTGTATTTCCAGTTCTGTTGCACTTGGGTGTTATTGCTTGTCTTGTATGTATTCACGCCTACATGAAAAACACTCTAAGTGGGATATCATGAATGCATAGATGGTCATAAAGTCATTTTTCATTTGATCATATCTTTCATGTCTTTATCATGTTTGCAACATCAATTATGTCAATCATCAAAAACATTTAAGCACAATCATTATCATACACATTGTAACCCAACAAACATGTAACAATGAGCAAGACTTGAGTCCTCCTTATACTTCTTATAGCGAGTGATCTCATCCTCTCTAGCCCCTTCGGTCAGCTCGGGCACGGCCTCATCGAGGACATATGCAATTTTCTCCAATGTGATAACAATTCTTAAATTCCAAAGCCAATCGACATAGTTTGGACCAATGAGACGGTCGACATCTAATATGCTATGGAATGGATTTGCAAACGACATTTTTTTGAAACTAAATATGTAGCAAGAAATTAATAACATGCTGACTTTTGGATTTTTTTTAATTAATACATGAAATTTTATTTTAATTTGTTCCCACTACTTTCTCATGACACACATGACACCCTCCAGCAGGTGAATCAGAAGTTTTCGGCAAACTTCTAGCGGGGATCGGGATCCAATTGGCATCTTGGCATGCCCTCGAGGGACTTAACCAATCACACCAAGTCCAAAAGGTAGACAACCCTTGCCAATCACTACTCCTTGTGATTCCCATCATATTCGGACTCCGAATTATCATGGCCTAGAGAGACTCCACCAACCATGATATTCAGTTAAGTCAGCACCATCATTACAAGATGAGTATGATTCGATGATATGCTCCCGAGGAACTCGACCAATTATCCATGTTCTCAAGTCACCGGTAACATCTCCATGTCGTAGGCCAGATGTCAAAACCCAATATGAGTGAGCTTCGAGGTACTCAACCCCATATCAAGAAATGATGTCTACCCATAATGATGGAAGGCCACGTGGGTCAATCTTATTACCTCACACTTATCGAATTAATATATTATTAACAGAAGGGTTTTTTATTAGTATTGGTCTCATAGCTAAACAATACACGTCCCACACATGTATTTAACATATTTTACATTGCATGCAAATATGTACCTAGTAGATGATCATGGACCAAATACTAACGTGATCAAGCTTATGCCTTAAGACTTGATCACAACTTTATGTGTCTTCGGCGAATCCCTTGCACAGTGATCTTCCTTCCCATCCTTATTAGTCTAGCCGACAACACCACGCTCCCATTGCGCCTTCTCAAGTCATTTCAAGTAATTTACAATAATTACAAATAACTACAAACACATAGGCCCACAAATGTACATTTTATTCATTTAAGAACCATTGATCACATCAAGGGGCGGTACACAATTAGAGGGAGGTAGAAGTACACAACGGCTTTAATGAGAGAGAGGGAGGCTCGCAGGCCCCAAAGAATCACCATTCACACACATACAAACATCACATAAATGTCCATGACCATCCGCCCACGTCATATACATCACATGCATATATGTAAGCTATTAGGAAATAATTAATTAATCACTTTAATTAATTAACTATTAGATTAACTCTTAGTATAAAACTTAGATTAACTCTTAATCCTAGTTCCATGGTCTCCAACATGGAACCCATCGTAGAATGAGAAAGATTTGTATGCACTAGATTGTCTTGGCGATATTCAGCTATCGCTAAAACTTGGCGACAACATCCTTAGTCGCTAGGAACACTTCCTGGCGATAGTCGATTATGTCGCTAACATCTTTGGCAACAATAAATCCTATTGCCAGGAACACTTCCTGGTGACAGTAGAACCTATCGCCAGTACCTTCCCGACAACAGTCGATCCTGTCGCTAGGACTATCGGGACCTTCCTAGCGACAAGCCATGATGTCGTTAAAATAAGACCAGTGCAATAGAAACCGAAAAACTTTCTCCATGACAAAAATGACTGTAGTAAAATTTGAATGACGAGTGATAGTGTCATTTGAACACTTCAAGCAACAAAAGTCATTGTCATTCAAACTGAAATCATGACAAAACAGAACCAGTTTGCATAAAAAACAATTCTAAATCACATGGAAGCAAAAAATAGGACATCATCCCGTGAATCCAAATTTTGATACCATTGTAGGAAACATGCAAGAGCATCTAATGCACATCAGAAATGAAGTTTAAAAACAATAACACATTCCCATCAAGAACTTATCAGACCGGGGTGATGTTCGGGTGCATGGCTCTCATGCAAACCATTCAAGTGTGACACATTCTCACCTAGGGGAGCTCGTATATCCCCTGAAGCATAAAACCGATCCCGCGAATGAAGGAGCTCGAGCGACCTCCCTCTAGAGGTGTCCACATGGTGGCGACCAGCTATGACGGCTCCTCTGTAATAGTCTGACCTTCCGGATCATAGTTTATTGGGTTTAGGGGCCAATGTGTGGCCCATAGTTGTGTTTGGTTGTGCACACTTGAGTTTGGTTGTGTGTGTAGCAGGGTGGGAGGCTGGGGGGTTGGAAAACCTGAGCCCAACAGACCTCTGGCACGTCCGTTGAGAACACGACCAACACAGGTGTCGCAATTCTGCATGAACACGACCACCTACTACGTCACAATTCAATTGTCACTTTACGTGGCCGCGGCTGCATGCACACCGTGTGGTGCATGCAGGAGCGTCACAGCTTAATTGCGATGGTGAGGTACATCACGTTTTAAACGCGATGGCCCGATACGTCGCGATTTAGCCTGCACTGTGTTTTGGCTCCGAGCCTTGGCCAAACAGTGCAGGTTGCACTGTTCAGCTGAAGGGAGAGCTTTGTGGGGTTTTTGGCCAGCGATTCAAGGTTCGTGAGGTGTTTTCGGCATGTTTCCGGCTTGAGGAGGTGCTTTGGAGCGCGGGAAATGCCAAAGCAATGTCGTTTTCGTGTTCTTCACATTGGTAGGGGGACTTTCTCCTTGTTTTGGTTGTGTGGATTAAGGTTGAAGTATTTGGGATGTGGAATTGCATATATTCAATAGTAAGTATGCTTAGGTTATTGTGTGGATGGTTATTTACAGCTTTTACATCATGTAGTGGGTGTGTGTTGTGATTTCCAGAGGTGAAGAAGAGGATGTGATTCTTCGGTTTGAAAGGCGACGGACCCAGACGTTGTGTTTTGAACACGCCGACTTGTCCGATCGCGATTCGAGTTGTAAAGGCGACGGGTTGGTCCATCGCAATTTGGATTCTTAATGGCGGCCACTGTGTTGGTCGTGTTTTCAAATGTGGCCACCCGAGCTGTTGGATTATGTGGCTAGTTTGTCTCTTTCTAGTTGCACATTGCTTGTGCAATGTTATTTAATTTATTTAAAGCATGTAAGCAGTGCATCGGTACTTATCGTGATTGGAAATGTCGAGTTTGTATGATTATGTTTGCATAGCAAGTTGGGTTGTTTAACGCGTTCCATGGTTACCTCTCGAGTCGAATACCCCAGGTTCATTGTGAGCCAAGCACGTGGTGCTCGGGGTTTGTCCCGGTACGGTGTGTACCGTCAGGGTTTGTGTCGTCTTCCTAGACACCCTCACTTCTGTGTTTGAGTTGTACGTCCGGTGGAGGGAAAGATGGCAATGGGCAGCGACTCGTGTTTGTGGGTGTGCGGTCGCTTATAGCGCGCTCGTGGTTGGGGGACATACACCAATAGACGTATTGGTCTTCAGCTAGTCCGGTTTTCAGCGCCTCACTTTAGGGAGCTCGGGCTGGGGTCCCTAAAGGTGCCATGCATGGGCCTACAACTGTATGGTCTGCAAGAGTGGTGTTGGTTGGTCTCCAAAGTCTCTTGACCTTGTTGAGGTGGAGCAGCAGCTGGACCTTTCGTCCGTGGCTGCCAAACTAAGAGGTAGTCTTGTGTCGTTTGTCTGAGTCAGTGGCTAGTGTCGTGAACCAGTTCTCGTGGCTCGTGTGTGGCGTGCCCTTCTCTAGCTTGTACACTTAGACGTGAATTGTCATTTATTTATTAAAGATTGTACCATGCACATATCCTAAAATGGTTTTGTGGTGGCTATTTCTAGCCCCCTAGGCTTGCAGGGCCCATCATGCCCCAGCACTGCCCACCATGCTCCGACAGGCAAGCGTGGCCTTCTGGCAAGGTGTGTCCTCGGGTACAGCCCAAGGGTTCCGAACACATGCTCGACGCAAGGACAACCTCCAGGTTCCAAAGACAGTCGTCGGACACCCCGCAGCCTGTTCGGTCCAGGTGCCGCCTACCGAACAAGTCCTGCTCGAAGCACGTTGCAGCCCCATCAACACAAGTTGTGCCCCCGAGCACCAGACACCGAACAGCCAGCCCAATTACCGAGCGGACCCCCTACTCGGTACCTTCTGACCAAAGAAGAGCAGGGAAGCCCTTCACCTCCTAACAGCGGTTACAGCAGCAGCGTAGCACGCGCCCCACGACTAAGGGGAGCATTAACTGCATGGCCCCTCAATGGGTGCCTCAACGGATAACTCCCCACTAAGGGCACCAACCGGCGCGCCTTTTCTAGTGTCATCAAAGGCTGGCACATCCTCCTTCTTCAGAACCTTCACCTATAAAAGGCACAGGTAACTCCCATGCAAAGGTAAGGCAACTTTGGCCAAACACTCACCTCGACGTGAACCACACACTAGCGAACCCCTTTTCCTCAAGCCTTTCTATAGTCACCTGACTTAGGCATCGGAGGGTTCCCCTCGGTTCTTCAACCGGGCCCCCCTGATCCAGTTCTGGTCTTTGCAGGCTACCGTCCGCACCAGCGACCGTCTTCCTTCATCTCCCAATGGAGGCCCGTTTGGCTACGGCCCAAACAGGGAAACACTACCACATCTTGGCGCCGTCTGTGGGAAGCGACATCAGTCATGGCTCGCGGACATTCCTCTCACCAGAACCCCAGCAGTTGGGCAACCGTGTCTCAACAGTCGCGTGCAGACTCGCACGATCGAGTCCCCCCTATCGACGTCGCCATCGCCTCTGCCGGAGTAATCGGCGATATTCCTGCTGCTGTTGTGCCGGCGACCGCCCAGGAGATAGCGGAGCTCCAGGGATAGATGCAGCATCTGGTATGGATCTGTCAGTGCCTCCAGGCCTAGCTGGCCAAGCAACCAGCCCTGACGGTTCCCCCGCCACCGGAGCAACAGGCGGAGTCGTCTCGTTGACGATCTCGCACCCCTACAACGCCGCAGGAGCAGCATGCAGAATCTCCCCGACGATCACGCAGGGCCCCATCGGCACGCCGGAGACTAGAGCTGCAGGACAATTCACCCTGCCATTCCGTGGTGGTCCTACCTCCCCCGCGTTCTATCGTGGGCGCCAACTCCCATGGGTCCAGACGCGAGGGCTCTGCGCACTCCGACCAGAAGCTGGCCAGACGCCTTCGCCGCGTCGTCGACCTGGAGCGCCGCGTAGATGCGATGGTTCAAAGAGCAGAGGGAAAAACCGCGATGGATGAAGACCTAGACTTCTGTTCCCCATTTACCGTGGAGATCCTGGAAGCCCGGGTCTCCCCGAAGCTACCCCTGCCTACCATCGCACCCTACGACGGCACTTCCGACTCAGCGGATGACATCCACGGTTTTCAGTCACACATGGTGTTCCACAGAGCATCAGATGCGGCCAAATGCAGGGCCTTCCTAGCCACCCTGAAGGAGACTGCTCGGACGTGGTTTGAAACCCTCCCCGCAGGTTCCATCTCCTCCTTCCACCAGTTGAAGAAGTCCTTCCAGGACAACTTCTTGGGCGGAAGGTCGCAGCCGCGCATTGTGGCCTCTCTCCTATCTGTCCGGCAGAGGAAGGGTGAAGTGCTCTGGGACTACGTCAAAAGGTTTCGGGCTGAAGCGCTCTGCATCCTGCGCCTCGACGTTCCCTTAGCCACCAGTGCCCACATCCAGGACACTCGCGATGGTTTCCTCCAAAGGACGTTGAGGGTGCAACAGCCCTCCACCCTCGTCGAGCTTCTTTCCACTACCCAGCGCCATGCTACGTGCGAGGAAAGCCTGACCGCTGGCCGAGCAGAGCAGGGTGACCAATCAGACAAGAAGAGGCCTGCCGACAATGGTCCGACCGAGATCGAAAGAAAGGTCGGTGCAACGGGGATTCGCCGCGCCGACCACGCCCCTTCACCGAGTGCTCACCGTGGCTCCCGAATAGATCCTGGCTGAAATCCGGGATGAGCAGTATGTTCGGTGGCCACCAAGGATGCACTCTGACTCCCGCAGCATAACCAGGACAAGTACTGTCGCTTCCTTAGGAACACGGCCACGACACCTCCGAGTGCCGCCAGCTCAAGGACGAGATTGAATCCCTGATAAAGCGCGGCTGCCTTGGACGGTACGTGCGCCGCAATGAAGACTGCCCAACATGCCGAGAACGAACCCCTGAGCAACCCATCAACAACGAGCCCAATGGGCAGGAGATTAACGTGATCGCAGGAGGTTTTGGTGCAGACGGAGAAAGCAACCAAAGCCGACACGACTGCACTCGGTGGGTGCACTTGGTGGATAGGCCCCCAGCGCCTCGCCCTACCCCTTATCCCCCCAGTTCTATACGCACACGGTCGTGGAGGCCATAACATTCTCGGATGAAGATCTTGTAGGAGTCTCAACTCCGCACACTGATGCGTTGGTCGTTTCGGCCACCATCAATCACTGTACCGTGCGCCGGATTTTAGTGGATAATGGAAGTGCCCCGGATGTGTTGGCTTACGATTATTTTTTGCTTATGGGATTGAAGACCGACCAGCTCATCCCAGTAGAGTCACCTCTGTTCGGCTTCTCGGGGGTCTCGGTTTAACCCATGGGACGAGCGCGCCTCCCAATTACCCACGGCCCGAAGAACGTAACCAAGATGCTTGGTTATTCGAAGCATGCCCAGATACAACGCCATCCTCGGCAGGGGCCTGATTGGTCGAATCAAGGTCGTACCCTCTTTCTCCATCAGAATATGAAGTTCCCCACCCCGTGTGGCATTGACGAGGTGTTCGGTAGTCAGCGCGAGTCGCGACAGTGCTATGTCCTCTCTCTGAGAGACAAGCAGCCCCTCGCATCTCCGGAAGCCATATCCCCACCAGCTGATCAACCTTCCACTAGTCGGGGAACTCCTGCCGAGGACCTGCTTCCTGTTAGGGTGGACGATGACCTCGAACACGTCCTTTATATTGGCGCACTACTGCCAGAAGCTGAACAGCAGCGCTATAAGGCTTTCTTGTTAGCCAATTTGGACGTGTTCGCATGGTCGGATGAAAAGCTACCCGGCATTCCTCTGGAAGTGATGGTGCATCACCTTCGCCTGGACCCAAAGGTGCCCCCAGTCCAGCAAAGACGATGACCCGTCAATCGTGAATGGTAAACCGTGATCCAAGATCACGTCGTTAAAAGCCGAACTGTTGGGCTCCTCTGGGAGGCTCAATGCCCAAAGTGGATTTCCAATGTAGTCCTCGTACGCAAAGCCAATGGAAAATGGTGAGGATCTCAACAAGGCTACGCCCAAGGACAACTTCCCTTTGCCGCGCATTGACCAGCTGGTGGACGCCACATCCGGACACGAGCTCCTCAGCTTCTTAGATGTTTATTCTGGTTACCACCAGATTAGCATGCATCCTCCGGACTAGGACGCCACCACGTTCATCACCGACCTTGGCCTCTACTGTTTCACAAGGATTCCTTTTGGTCTGAAGAACGCAGGCGCAACGTACTAGCGGCTGGTCAACAAGATGTTCGAGCAACAAATTGGGCATAATATGGAGGTCTACGTCGATGACATGCTGGTCAAAATGCTCCGAGCGCCGACCACATTACCAACCTCGAAGAAACCATCGCAACTCTATGAAGGTATAATATGAAGCTTAACCCCTCGAAGTGTGCGTTCAGAGTACACTCGAGTAGGTTCCTCGGTTTCCTCATCTCTAACAGAGGAATAGAGGCCAACCCTGAGAAAATTCAGGCCATACTAGAGATGAGCAGTCCAAGACAGTGCGCGACGTCCAGCGGCTCACTAGACGCCTCGCCGCGCTCAACCGCTTCATGTCCCGAGCAGTAGAAAGGAGTTTTAACTTCTTCAAGTTACTGCGAGTCCCCAAAGGCACCTCACAACAAGGGGGGCATGTACGGTGGACTGAGAACTGCGAAGCAGCCTTCATCGAGCTGAAGGCATACCTGGCAGCCCCACCTGCCCTTTCAAAACCTGTGCTCGGGGAACCCTTGTTCATGTACCTTTCAGTCACCGAACACTCCATCAGTGCATTGTTGATTAGGGAAGAGGCAGCGGTGGAGCATCCAGTCTACTATATAAGCAGGGTCCTTCAAGAAGCTGAAAAAAGGTACTCTCGAGCGAAGAAGCTCGCTCTGGCACTAGTGACAGCCGCACGGAAGCTCAGGCCTTACTTTCAGACCCATCCGATCACGGTCCTCACAGACCAGCCATTGAAGCTAATCCTTCAGCGTCCGGAGGCTTCCGGAAAGCTCATCAAATGGGCCATCGAGCTTGGAAAGTTCGACATCAGCTACTGTCCAAGGATGGCCATCAAGGCGCAGGCGTTGGCGGATTTCGTTGTGGAATGCACCCTTCTGACCGAGCAAGATCCCCCATTGGCGGACAAGCCCCCATGGGAACTTTACGTCGATGGATCAACCTGTGTCACGGGAAGTGGAGCAGGCTTAGTGCTGACTTCCCCGGAAGGTCTGGAGTTCCAATACACCCTCAGGTTTCGCTTCACCGCCTCCAACAACGTAGCTGAGTATAAAGCACTTCTGTCCAGAATCTGAATGGCTAGGCACCTTGGAGCACTTCGACTACGGGTCTTTAGTGATTTGTTGTTGGTCACCACCCAGGTAAACGGACACTTTGAAGCAAGGGAGCCCCGCATGGCGTAGTACCTCCAGCAGGTCAAGAACCGAACAGAGGGCCTCCTCTACTTCGAAGTTATACATGTCCCACAAGAGAAGAGCGCACGGGCCGATGCACTCGCCAAGCTGGCATCTTCAGGCGACATCGCCCCCTCTCGCTCCGTATTCATAGAAGATCTCGCTTCACTGAGCACAGAAGTAGATGTAGCAGCTATCAAGGCTGGCCCTTCAGCGCCAAGCTGGATGGACCCTCTCATGGCCTATCTACTTCGGGGAGAGCTTCTGCCCGATCAAGGCGAAGCTCGAAAAATCAGGCTACACTGCCAAAAGTTCACTCTCATCGAAGGCCATCTGTACTGGCGATCCCTTTCAAGACCTCTTCTATGGTGCCTTAGATCTATAGAGGCAACACTGGCCATCGAAGAGGTCCACGAAGGCCTGTGCAGAAGCCACTTGGGGGGCAGAACACTGGCACGTAGCATCATCCGAGTAGGGTTCTGGTGGCCTTCTCTGCAAAAGGACTACATGTCCTACACCAAAAGGTGTCCGGAATGCCAGAAGTTCGGGCAGCTCATCAAGCAGCCAGCCGAACAAATGCATACTCTGTTCGAGCCACGCCCTTTGCCAGATGGGGAATTGACATCTTGGGTCCGTTCCTAGAGGCTTAGGGGCAGAAAAAATTTATGTTCGTTGCCATCGACTACTTCACCAAGTGGATCGAGGCAGAACCTATTGTCACAATCACCGACCAGGCCGCATGGAAGTTCGTATGGAAGAACATCCTTTGCCGGTTTGGCGTTCCAAAGGTGATCACCTCCGACAACGGGAGGCAGTTCGATAGCACATTCTTCAAGAGAAAATGCTCCGAGCTCAGTATCTACAACCACTTCACTTCAGTAGTGCATCCCCAAGCAAACAGTCTAGTCAAAAATGCCAACTAAACACTACTGCATGAGATACGCACAAGAGTTGAAGCTGCTGGGGGGTCGTGGATTGAAGAGCTCCCTAATGTGCTATGGTGTCACCGAACAACTACTCGGGTGGCCACCGGGGAGACTCCCTTCCATTTGGCCTACAGCACAAAAGCCGTCATACCCCTAGAGGTTGCTCTCCCTACAATCCGAACAATACACTTCGACGAAGCGGCTAACAACCGTGCGCTCAAGGAGAACCTGGACATGCTCGGCGAATGTCAAAGTGATGCCAGCATCAAACTAGTCTCCTACCAACAGTGACTCATGTAGTACTACAACTCTCGAGTTCGGGAGCAGCGCTTCTTCGAAGGTGACCTTGTTCTGCGTCGTTGCTCGGCATCGGATCCCCAAAGAGCAATCGGCAAACTCGCCCCAAAATGGGAAGGACCTTATCAGGTCGCCCAGGTTTTGGGAAAATGCTCCTATAAACTGACTACCCCTAGTGGCAAAGCCATACCCAGAACCTGGCATGTATCCAATCTAAAGGCTTATTATCTATAAAAGCCTCATGTACGGCATCCTACTTCTCTTCTTCATGTTCTTTCGGTCTGCTCGAAAGGGTATTCAGGACATCCCTAGTCGAGGCTTTTTTCAGCTCGAAAGGCTAGTGTGATACCTAAACTCTAAGGCAAAAGGTGATCGGTGTAAACCCCTGGTCAGGACTTCTCTCAATTCCAAAATGACCTGTGCGGTAACCATGAACCCTTTAAAACGATCGATGAATTTCGATTCAAACAGAACAAATGCAAGGGAAAGAAGATAGAAAAAGAAAGTCATTTGTGTACTCAAAAAGAGGGATCTATTCAGATTCTTCTTACAAAAATGCTCATCCAGAATGAGCTACAAAAAAGAGGAAGGAAATACATTCAGGGGGCTTGCTCGGAGGGGCCAGCATCGTCGTCCCTGAAGGTCATCCGCCCCGCCTGGAAGTGTATAAAGCACACTCCATCCAGGCGCAGATCCTGGGTCCGTCGTCGGCACTTGCTAAGGGTAGCTTCGAAGGCCTCACGAGCATACTCGATCGTGGCCAGCCGCCGTCCTCGGTCTTCTCCAGCCCCAAGGCCCACCTTGTAACAAAGCGCGCCATATTGCTCCAAGTCTTCCTTGAAGCTCGGCCCCGCCTTGTATTCGGTAACGCAGGTTCTTCACCTCCTCCTTCAACTCGGCTTCTCGAGCCTAGCGCTGCACCTCCAACTCTTTGAAGAAGGCAAACTCAGCCTCCCACATCTGTTTGTGGTTTTGAGCATGCCCAGTAAGCCGCTTCAGCACCGCTAGCGACTTCGAAACGCTATCTGTTAGCGCCTCCACGTTAATGTCCTCCTCGTCGTCCTCCTCGGCATGATGCCTCGCCTGGTAGACCTCCTCCAAGTGCTCGGGAGTATCCTCCGTGCTCAACCCTTGGCACCACGCCAGCACTTCTAGGTGGGACGTGGTGGGACAAGGGGGGAGGTCTCTGGACGCACTTCCCTGGAGGTGCTCCAGGGCGGCTTCCATCACCGCCTCCAAAGGATGTGATGAGGATTTCATCCCCAGCACTTGCGTCAGTGGCAGCCGGCCCTCCTCAGAGCCAGCTCGGTTCTCACCGGCAGCATTTGCCTGCTCGGCGGAAGGAACCTCTCCTCTGACTGCTTCGATGGCCCCCGCTGCGGCTGTTGACTCCTAGCCTTCCGGAGCAGCGGGAGACCCCCGAGGTCCTTCCTCCTCGGTCTCGGCCGTCTGCTCGGCCTCGTGAGATCCCGCAACAATTGTCTGCATAGGGACCTCCACAGCCACTCCGGTGGGGGGAATGGGGGTCGTAGTCCCTTCTGGCACTTCCACCGCACACGCCTCCTCGTCAGGCACTTCTATCACGTGCGTTGCTGCCTCGTCGGCCCCTCCGGAGGTCCGACCCTTAGGCGGTGATGGCTTCGCCTTCCGCTGCGATCTGTCCTGCAGCTTCGGTGCTTGACGCTCCAGCCACAGCCACTTCCTCTGTTCGGCCCATAACAGGGCCTTGAGGCATGGACGCCCATGCTCGCTCCCCGGTGGAGCCTTCATCCGACTGGTCGCTGACTACGACCAGCCCCAGCTCGGAGAACACCCCTTCCTTCGTCAGGGGTCTCACCTCTATTACGGTCTGCGGCCCTCCTTGCTCGGCCATCTTCACAATCTTGCGCTTCTTCCGCGCTGAAGTTGGGGCTTTCCTCTTCTCCTCTTCCTCGCCTCCTCCTCGGCCGCTGAAAACATAGCCTTCGACATCACCTTGGCCCCAGACTTCCTCTTGAGATGTATCTTGGGTCTCTTTTTAGGGGCCCGGGGACTGGTCAGGTGGCGCACTTTGGCCACCGCGGCAGAAACATCCTCACCTGCACGGATCAGGTAAGGGAAGACAACAATCTACTTGGCGTAGTCCGCCATGGCCTCCCGGTCCCGACCATTGGCCAACTCTTCAGCGCCTGTACAGGTGTTAAATAGTCAGTAGATAGCCACTTGACAGGCCCAAAAGATGGAGTGAGATCGGATACTTACTCCATGGTCGGCTCAGACCATGCTTAACAAGTTGGAACTCCGTCAAGTAGTTTTCGGCATTCCGCACAGATGCTAGGTTCAGGTTGTTCGAGGCCTTAGCCTCATCCTGGATCAGGTAGGGATAGGTATCCTTTCGGGGCGTCCGAACTCGGGTGGGGAACACCCACTCCGGTGCATCTTCACGGCGACCGACGAAGAGGATCCAGTGCATCCACCCCTTGTTGTTGGAATGCTTCTTCCCGAAGTTTATCTGCATCCTGTTCGGGTGGTGTTTTGTGTAGTAAATGATGTCCCTGGACATCGGCGAAGATGCAAGACTGAACTGCGCCCAGAAGACCTCCTTCGAACCGCGCACCCCCCGAAGCTTGCAGACGATGCAAAAGACGTAAATCGTCTGCCATGAATTCAGGGTCAGCTGAATGGGTGCGATCTCCCACATATTCAGCAGTGCCTTCACCACTGCCGGCAACGGTAGCGGGAACCCTGCTTCTAACAGGTCGAGGGAGAGGGCGAAGCACCCTGGTTTGCTCACCAGGTAGGACTCCTCCTCCTTGGCCAGAACGATGTCGTATTCATTGCCGATCCAAAAGCGCTCGCGGAGGCCTTCGATGGTGAAATATTTCAGCCCCTGGGCTACCGTCGGCGACTGCGACTCTCTTTCCCTTCTGCGACGCTCTTTTCCCTTCTGCGACCGCTACGCTATTTCGGCCCCTGGGCTACCGTCGGCACCTCCGGTGACCGCGACGCTCTTTCCCTTCTGCGACATTGCCGGAGCCGAAGGCGAAGACGAAGACAGAGACGAAGACAGTGAGGAGAAGAAGCAGCGGAGGAGCAGGCACGAGACAGCTAGCGCAAAGGGGGGAAGGTTCAGGCCAAAGTGGGAAGGCGTGAACCCTCGCCTTCCCCCCTCCACATCCTTATAAGGAAAGAGGGGTGCGAAAATCAAAATCGAGAATGGCGGTTCTCTTGAACGGTCCATTCAAAAGCGCCGTTGTGTGTCCCCCAGGCGACATGTCTTCTTCGCGATGATGGTGGTTCTGTCCCCGAGGGGTGCACCAAATGGTGTCACCCCAGTGCCGTTCGCACTGCCGAGGTCGACATCGCGTTTAATGCGAATGACAGCCGAACAGACCTCCTCTCTCAAGGTACTCCAGAATCCGAACAAGCTTGAGAGAGTGGGGGGAAAGTGTGGTGGCTATTTCTAGCCCCCTAGGCTGCAGAGCCCATCATGGCCCAGCACCGCCCACCATGCTCCGACAGGTAGGCGTGGCCTTCTGGCAAGGCACCACGTGTCCTCGGGTACAGCCCAAGGCTTCCGAACACGTGCTCGACGCAAGGACAACCTCCAGGTCCCAAAGATAGTCACCGGACACCCCACAGCCTGTTCGATCCAGGTGCCTCCTACCGAACAAGTCCTGCTCGAAGCACGCTGCAGCCCCATCAACACAAGATGTGCCCCCGGGCACCAGACATGGAACAGCTAGCCCAATTACCGAGCGGACCCCCTGCTCGGTACCTTCTGACCAAAGAAGAGCAGTGAAGCCCTTCGCCTCCCAGCAGCGGTTACGGCAGCAGCGTAGCACGCGCCCCACGATTAAGGAGAGCATTAACTGCATGGCCCCTCAACGGGCGCCTCAATGGATAACTCCCCACTAGGGGCGCCAACCGACACGCCCTTTCTGGCGTCATCAAAGGCTGGCACGTCCTCCTTCTTTAGAACCTTCGCCTATAAAAGGCACAGGTAACTCCCATGCAAAGGTAAGGCAACTTTGGCCAAACACTCACCTCCACGTGAGGCACACACTAGCGAACCCCTCTTCCTCAAGCATTTCTACATTCACCTGACTTAGGCATCGGAGGGTTCCCCCCGGTTCTTCAATCGGTCCCCCCTGATCCAGTTCTAGTCTTTGCAGGCTACCGTCTGCACTAGCGACCGTCTTCCTTCATCTCCCAGTGGAGGCCCGTTTGGCTCCGGCCCAAACAGGGAAACACCACCACAAGTTTATTTATTTACAACCGCAGCACCCTGTGTAGGTAGCGTTACTTGTTATTTGAATACAAGCCTTACTTATGCTTTTGTGTGATTATCGTTCTTTCGGCTTTTGGGGGAGTTTCCCTACTGAGCCTGTGACTTGTGAGGCTCACCCCTTCTTCTTCCAAGTGAAGGAGAGCAGAAGAGTTCTTGTCCCTCTTCTAGTTCAGGACCGCACCGTAACGGAGTTGGGCCTATGCCACCAGCAGAGTAATTTCCTTCTTGTTGTGCCTTGGGGGTTTATCCCAGGCAGTTGTTGTTGGCCCTTTTGGTACGACAGCAAGCTAACCTAGAGGGGGGGGTGAATAGGTTTGTCTGAAATCTGAAATAGAAACTTAAGACACAGAAAATTATCACTTGAAAGTTTGGTTAGTTAAGTGTGATAAAGAGTAGCGGTGCGGAAGCAAATAAACAATCACACAAAGGACACAAGGAATTTATCCTGGTTTGGCCCTTCCCACGTGGAAGTCCTACGTCCAGTCCCCAAACAAACTCTTAGGATTTCACTAACCAAGGGTACAGTACCCCTCACGGACAATACAACACTCAGCACCCCAGCTGGTCTTCTTCTCTTTCCCGGACAAGAAGGCAGCCCACTTCTATTACAGGCCAAGAAGCCAACCTCCTGGTACAAACCCCAGTGCGGTTCTGCTAGACTTAAACCCCCAGCTAGGTTCTACACTATATACAGTCCTACAACTGGACAGAAGTCTTTCTTATAGAAGAAAGAACAAAGCTGAGAGTTGGAACAAATGAATACCAACTAGGGCTGTTCAAAATTCGGTTCAAACCGAAAAATCGAACCGAACTGGCCGGTTCGGTTCGGTTCGGTTTGGCTCCCTATGTAGTTCAGTTCGGTTCATTTTCTAAAACCGAATAAATCGATTATATAAATAATATATATATTTTCGGTTCGGGTCGGGTTGACCTTGGGATTCGGTTCAGTTCGGTTTGGCCAAAAATGAACCAACCCGGACCGAACCGAACCGTGTACAGCCCTAATACCAACTAAAAGAAACTCTCAGCGAAAAGACTCTCTCCCCCAGCTTACAAAGATGCACACACAAAGAGTGAAGAGAGGAGACGGAGCTTGAAGCTTGAGGGCTTCAGATGCTTGAACACTTCTTCTTGGGCTCGGACTCTTTCTCTCTTTTCCTTTGAGTGTATGTGGCGTTAAGGTTTTTTATCGGATGTACACTCCTTGAAAGATCTTCAGGAAAGCTCTCTACTTCTTCTTCAGCCTTGCTTCATTTTTTATATGAGCAGTCTTGAACAAATCCGTTGGAGTTCTAGTCGTTGCTCATCTTCTCTTTTTCTAACATTTTTGTGGTCTACGAGGTCTGCAAGCATAGAAGAAAGTGTTTAGATAAAAGAGTGTTTCTGTCAAAAAGGTTTATACCATTGTGTTTCCTGTTGTCTCCCAGAAATGGTAGGTAAGCCCATTTTTGTCTGACAGGAGAGAAGAGATCTAGAGACATAAAAAAGATCTTCTGTCAGAAATATATTTGACTTCTCATTAGGCGCCAAAACATTTGAAACATCTGAGTATAAAGGAAATCAATGTTTAAGATGAAATTGTTGTTTGAACAAAATCCATGCTCTAATGAAATCGATGTTTGAACAAAACTGATGTTTAAGTGAGAGCAAATCGTTGTTTTGGTCAAATCGTTCTTTAAGTAAGGGAAAATCGTTGTTTGCTATCAAATCGTTGTTTTAGTGAAAGAAAATCGTTGTTTTTCTCAAATCGTTGTTTCACTTACCGAATCGTTACAGCGACCAAATCGTTGTTTTACTTAACAAATCGGTACAACGACCAAATCGTTATTTTACTTAACAAATCGGTACAGCGACTAAATCGTTGTTTTGACTTATGAAATCATTACAGCGATCAAATCGTTGTTTAACTTATGAAATCGTTGTAAGATCGAAATCGTTATTTCTTTATGTCGATGTGAGAGCAAAATTGATGTTTCACTTACGAAATCGTTATTTCCATGTTTTCAATAGAATTGATGTGCACTTTGTGAATTGACATCGATGTATATTGAATAGACATCGATTTGACTTTTCAGTGACAAATCACGCAGCAATAATGTCATAAATTTATATTTATTAGGAAATCATGATATAAATATATTTAATAATATTTAAATAATCATAAATTTTGTTATCACCAAAATATAGGGTAAAATATAAGAGTGGTTCAACAATCTCCCCCTTTTTGGTGATGACAAATTTATGAGAATTTTCTAACAAAAATACTTAAACATAGAGAATACAGAAAATTCACAGATAATGCATACTACAAACTCTCCCCCTTTTGTCACTAACCAAAAAGGAAGGATCTTACCATGCATTCTCTCCCCCTTTTTGTGAAAATATCTTACTATTTGAGGGTTCAACAATGATTGACTTAATGAATACTCCCCCTTAGTGTAGGCTCGCCCTAAGCATGAGACTCCCCCTTTATGTGAGCAAGTCAGATCTTCATAATTTGTCTGCATTGATCAGAGAGACTTGCAAACCATTGTAAGTAATACTAAATTTAAAAATAACTAGTGACTACTCCCTCTTCAGATATGAGTTGGATGAAGACTAACAGTCCCATGCCTTTAGAATCCTTTTGTTCCTGATGCTCCAGGCTATCCTGCAAACACTTATTCAGAGTAGGTACCCAAATCCTTTTGGGTCCTTGATGGTTAGATGCATAAAACAACTTTTTAGGAATCCAACTAAGTGCCTTGTTATACAGGTGTTTACTGTGTGTCCTAATTTATTGCAGTGAGACCACATGAATGTATCTGTTTTGCAGTTCTTATTGGCTTTGAGATGATTGTTTAGAACACATTTTTAGAAACCTTTTTCTTTTGATAAAGCTTGTTCATTTCATGTGCCTTTTTCTGTATTCAGAAGTAGGTACCCAAATCCTTTGGGTCTTGATGGTTAGATGCATAAAAACACTTTTAGGAATCCAAATAAGTGCCTTGTTATACAGGTGTTTACTGTGTGTCCTAATTTATTGCAGTGAGAACAACAATGAATGTAGTCTGTTTTGCAGTTCTTATTGGCTTTGAGATGATTGTTTAGAACACAATTTTTAGAAACCTTTTTCTTTTGATAAAGCTTGTTCATTTCATGTGCCTTTTTCTGAGGCATTTTGGTTTCTTTTACAAATTTTGGTAAAGGATATTTTCTTGGAATTATGGCTTGTTTTCCTTTTTCCGGAGGTATGTATCCAAGCCCTTATTGGTTGTTTCCAGATTTTGATCATTTTAAGCATAGAGCTAGAGATGTTTTTCCTTGAGTAATTTTCTAACTGATTCTTTTAAATAGAGATTTTCTTCAGTTAGAGTTCTTAACTTTTCTTCTAACTCTAGTTTTTTCATTGTTTCTTATTTTTTAACTTTTCATTCAAAAGATAATTATTAGCTTACATTCTTTTAATTGTTCTTCTAATTTTCCATTTCGGATTTAAGATCTGATTGGTGTTTTCTAAGCAGTAGTGTTATTTTTCATAGTTTTTTATTCTTTTACAACACCTTTATGTTTTTCCATAAAGTTCATTTAAGACTTCTTCTAAGTCTTCAGACTCTGATGCGAATCATGCAAGAACTAAAAGATGGGTCAGAATGTACCTCATCTAGTCCTACCATGAGGGCTAGACTTACCTGCTCTTTTTCAGAATCTGAGCTTGATGATTCTGAGGTTATGGCCTCTTCTTTTCCCAAGCAGCCGTCATGGCTTTTCTTTTGAATTTCTTGTGCTTCTTTTCGACTTTTCTGGTTGACTAGTCTTTTGAGTCTTGGACAATCTGGTCTCAGATGTTCAGGTTTTAGCATTCGTAGCAGACTGGTTCTTTTTCTTTTTCTCTTTCTTTTGAATCCTTCTTGATCCATTTTTCTTCTTCTTTAGAATCTTATGAAGCTTGGACAGTTACTTCATCTACGTCACTATCTTCAGATCCTGCATTTTTTGAGCTAGAAGAGAAGAAGTTGATGAGCTTTCTGAAAGTCGCTCCATATAATTTCATGTGCCATAAGAGAGCCAATTAATTTATCAATGGAAAACTTGGTTAGATCATGGGCTTCTTCATGGCGGGTGACCATAGGGTCCAGGAAATAGTTAAAGATCTCAGTATCTTTCTGACAGTTTCTTCATCAAGAGATTTTTAACACACGAGAACTTAGACCTACTACTATGCTTGAAAATCTATTATACATTTGAGTAATATTTTCGTTTGGGAGCATTTTAAATTGCTCATATTGAGAGACAAGAATATCTATCCTAGTTTGTTTTACTTTATATGTTCCCTCATAAGTTACCCTGCAGTTTATCCCATATTTCTTTAGCAAATTTACATGCAGATACTCTACTGAATTTTCTTTTAGATAAGCAAACATAGATAATTCTTAACTTTAAAATTTAAAGATAGTTTACTTTTATCCGATGCTGTAATAGCAGTAGTACCTTCAGCAGGAACAATAACATAATCACCTACCTCTATTACCTGCCACATATCAAAGTCTGTGCCTCGAATGAAGCATTCCATCCTCATCTTCCAATATTGGTAATCCTCTCCATCGAAGAACGAATGTCTGGTGACTGATTGACCCTCAGCAAATCCTTGAGATGCCATGGATCTTCTCTAAGATCGTTGGATCTTCTTAATTGATCAGAGAACCCCACTCTGATACCACTTGTTGGCCCTTTTGGTACGACAGCAAGCTAACCTAGAGGGGGGTGAATAGGTTTGTCTGAAATCTGAAATAGAAACTTAAGACACAGAAAATTATCACTTGAAAGTTTGGTTAGTTAAGTGTGATAAAGAGTAGCGGTGCGGAATAAACAATCACACAAATGACACAAGGAATTTATCCTGGTTCCGCCCTTCCCACATGGAATTCCTATGTCTAGTCCCCAAGCAAACTCTTAGGATTTCACTAACCAAGGGTACAGTCCCCCTCACGGACAATACAACACCCAGTACCCCAGCTGGTCATCTTCTCTTTCCCGGGCAAGAAGGCAGCCCACTTCTATTACAGGTCAAGAAGCCAACTTCCTGGTACAACCCCAGTGCGGTTCTGCTAGACTTAAACCCTCAGCTAGGTTCTACACTATATACAGTCCTACAGCTAGACAAAAGTCTTTCTTATAGAAGAAAGAACAAAGCTGAGAGTTGGAACAAATGAATACCAACTAAAAAAAACTCTCAGCGAAAAGACTCTCTCCCCCAGATTACAAAGATGCACACAGAGAGAGTGAAGAGAGGAGACGGAGTTTGAAGCTTGAGGGATTCAGATGCTTGAACACTTCTTCTTGGGCTCAGGATCTTTCTCTCTTTTCCTTTGAGTGTATGGGTGTTGAGGTTTTTCACCGGATGTACACTCCTTGAAGATCTTCAGGAAGGCTCTCTACTTCTTCTTCAGCCTTGCTTCATCTTTTATATGAGCAGTCTTGAACAAATCCGTTAGAGTTCTAGCTGTTGCTCATCTTCTCTTTTTCTGACATTTTGTTGTCTACGAGGTCTGCAAGCATAGAAGAAAGTGTTTAGATAAAAGAGTGTTTCTGTCAAAAAGGTTCATACCTCTGTGTTTCCTGTTGTCTCCCAGAAGTGGTAGGTAAGCCCCTTTTTGTCTGACAGGAGAGAAGAGATCTAGAGAGATAAAAAAAGATCTTCTGTCAGAAATATATTTGACTTTTCATTAGGCGCCAAAACATTTGAAACATCTGAGTATAAAGAAAATTGATGATTAAGATGAAATCATTCTTTGAACAAAATCCATGCTCTAATGAAATCGATATTTGAACAAAACCGATGTTTAAGTGAGAGCAAATCGTTGTTTTAATCAAATCGTTCTTTAAGTAAGGGCAAATCGTTGTTTGCTATCAAATCATTATTTTAGTGAAAGTAAATCATTGTTTCACTTACTGAATCATTACAGCGACCAAATCATTTTTTTACTTAACAAATCGGTACATCGACCAAATCGTTGTTTTACTTAACAAATCGGTACAACGACTAAATCGTTGTTTTGACTTATGAAATCGTTACAGCGATCAAATCGTTGTTTAACTTATGAAATCGTTGTAAGATGGAAATTGTTATTTCACTTATGAAATCGATGTTTCACTTACGAAATCGTTGTTTCCATGTTTTCAATAGAATCGATGTGGCACTTTGTGAACTAAAATCGATGTATATTGAATAGACATCGATTTGACTTTTTAGTGCAAATCACACAGCAATAATGCCATAAATTTATATTTATTAGGAAATCATGATATTAAATATGTTTAATAATATTTAAATAATCATAAATTTTTTATCACCAAAATATAAGTGTAAAATATAAGAGTGGTTCAATAGTTGTACCTAGTACTTTGACTTTAGTTCAGAACTAGATATGTACATTTCATGTGAATATGTGTAAGATATGGAATCTCATATATGTTCAATGCATTCTTTCATATTTTTACGGATATGTATGTGTCGATATCCCTTGTGAAGCTTTGGTCGGTTCGCGGGAGACGGAGTCAGATCAGCCTCGTTATTATGTTAATGGGTTTGAACGACGAGGACCGTCACATCTGTTGAACCGCTCTTTATTACCTTCATATTTTGGTGCTAACAAAATTTATGATGTAACTTAAATTGAATATTTTTGTTTCATCTGTGTCGCATCAATCTCATAGAAAAATGCTAAGTCTCCCACTGATGCAATAAGGCGCACAACGATTTGATAAGTCACACAACGATTTGATTGTGTAACGATTCGTTAAGTGAAACATCAATTTCATCGCATAACGATTTCATAAGTGAGAACAACGATTTGCTCTCATATCGATTTGGTTATCATAATGATTTGATAAGTGAGAACAGTGATTTGGTTCTCATAACGATTTGTTAAGTTTCATAACGATTTGCTTCTCACATCGATTTGTTAAGTTTCATAACGATTTTATAAGTGAGAACAATGATTTGCTCTCATATCGATTTGGTTCTCATAACGATTTGATAAGTGAGAACAACGATTTGGTATAACGATTTGATAAGATTCATAACGATTTGCTTCTCACATCGATTTGTTAAGTTTCATAACGATTTGCTTCTCACATCGATTTGTTAAGTTTCATAACGATTTACTTCTCACATCGATTTGTTAACTTTCATAACGGTTTGCTAAGACTTACAACGATTTGCCATTCATAACGATTTTTAAGTCTTATAAGTATAACGATTTGATAAGTAACTTAAACAACGATTCACTTCAATTTAAACACAGTTTGTTTAAGTGTTTTTTTTTTGGCGTCTATGGAGAAGTCAAATATCTTCTGACAGAATAAAGCTGCATGCATGTTTCAGAGTCTTGTCAGAAAAAGATATGAACTACTATTTTCAGCATGTTAGCAGAAACACAGTGGTATGCACTGTTTATCATAAACACTCTTTTATGCTAACACTCTCTTCCATGCTTACAGACCTCGAAGACCACCAGAGTTTGATTAAGACAAATGAAGAGAAGATCAGCAACGTCTAGAAGAGCTCCAACGGATCTCTTCAATGGATCTATTCAAAGCCTCGCATATAAAAGATGAAGCAAGGCTGAAGATCAAAAAGAGAGCTTTCCTGAAAATCCTCGAAAGAGTGTACAACCAGTGAAGAACCTCAACGCCACATACACTCAAAGAAAGAGAGAAAGAGCCTGAGCCCAGAAGAAGTGTTCAAGCATCTGAAGCATTCAAGCTCTCAAGCTTTCTACTCTCTCTTCATTCTCTCTCCCAGCTCATTGTAAATTTGGGAGAGAGTCCTTGATTGTGAGCTAGTTCTTAGTGTTCATCTTGTAATAGCTCTCGGTCTGATCTTTCTTTTCTAAGAAAGATTTCTGTCCTACTGTAGGACTGTATACAGTGTAGAACCTAGCTAGGGGTTTGTGTCTAGCAGAACTGCACTGGGGTTTGTACCAGGAGGTTTTCTTCTGAGCCTGTAAAAGAAGTGGGCTGCCTTCTTGCCTGGGAAAGAGAAGAAGACCAGCTGGGGTGCTGGGTGTTGTAGTGTCCTTGAGGGGGACTGTACCCTTGGTTAGTGAAATCCCAAGAGGTTACTTGGGGACTGGACATAGGACTTCCATGTGGGAAGGGCCGAACCATGATAAATTCCTTGTGTCATTTGTGTGATTGTTTATTTGCTTCCGCACTGCTACTCTTTATCACACTAATCTAACCAAACTTTCAAGTGTTAATTTTCTGTGTTTAAGTTTCTATTTCAGATTTCAAAAAAACCTATTCACCCCCCCTCTAGGTTAGCTTGTTGTCGTACCAAAAGAACCAACAAGTGGTATCAGAGCAGGTCTCTGAACATTCAAAGAAGATCCAACGATCTTAGAGCAAAGATCCATGGCAGCTCAAGGATATGCTGAAGGACAATCAGTCACCAGACCTTCATTCTTTGATGGAGAAGACTACCAATATTGGAAGATGAGAATAGAATGCTTCATTCGAGGCACAGACTTTGATCTGTGGCAGGTAATTGAGGTAGGTGACTTTGTTAGTTCCTGTTGAAGGCACTACTGCCATTACTCCTGCTGATAAAAGTAAACTATCTCTAAATTTTAAAGCAAAAAATTATTTATGTTGTGCTTTATCTAAAAAGGAATTTAGTAGAGTATCTGCATGCAAATCTGCTAAAGAAATTTGGGATAAACTGTAAATAACCTATGAAGAAACGGATAAAGTGAAACAAATTAGAATAGATATTCTTGTTTCACAATACGAGCAATTTAAAATGTTCTCAAACGAAAACATTACTACTATGTATTATAAATTTTCAAGCATAGTAGTAGGTTTAAATTCTCTTGGTAAAACTCTTTCCAATGAAGAAACTATTAGAAAGATACTTAGGTCTTTAACTGTTTCATGGACACCTAAAGTAACTGCTATTGAAGAGGCCCATGATTTAACCAAATTGTCGATTGATAACTTGATGGGTTCTCTCATGGCACATGAAATAAATATGGAGCGATTATCTGAAAGCTCATCTAAGAAGAAATGTACTAATGCTCTTAAAGTGATAGCTACTCCTTCCACTTCTTCTTCTAGTTCAAAAATTGCAGGAACTGAAGACAGTGATGTAGATGAAATACTGTCCAAACTTCAGAAGATTTTAAAGAACAAGAAAAATGGGTCAAGAAGGATCCAAAGGAAAGAGAAAATGGAGAAAGAACCAGTCTTCTATGAATGCAAAAAACCTGGACATCTGAGACCAGACTGTCCAAAACTCAAGAAGACTGATCAAACTGAAAAATCCAAGAAGCAGCACAAGAAGCTCAAAAGAAAAGCCATGGCGGCTGCTTGGGAAAATGAAGAGGACACAAGCTCATACTCATCAAGCTCAAGTTCAGAGAAAGAACAAGTAAATCTAGCCCTCATGGTAGGAATAGATGAGGTACATTCTGACTCATTCTTTAATTCATGCACAAATTCAGGGTCAGAATCTGAAGACTTGGAAGAAGTCTTTAATGAACTTTATGATAAACACAAGGTTGTTGTAAAAGAATTGAAAATTATCAAGAACAACTGTACTTGTTTGGAAAATATTAATTGTGATCTTAAATCAGAAATGGAACAATTGGAAAAACAACTGAAGGACAGTAAAGATAATAATCATCTTTTAAACGAGGATTTGAAAAACAAGAATAATGAGAAATTAGAGTTAGAAGAAAAATTAAAAACTCTAACTGAAAAAATCTTTATTTAAAAGAATCTGTTGGAAAGTTAATTAAAGGAAAAACATCTTTAGCCCTATGCTTAAAAGGGTCAAAATCTGGAAATAATAAACAAGGGCTTGGATACATACCCTCAGAAAAAGAAAAACAAGCCACAATTCCAGGTAAATATCATTTACCAAAATTTGTAAAAGAAACCAACACACCTCAGAAAAAGAAACCTAAAATATCCAAGGTGCATCAAAATAAAAAGGTTTCTAAAAATTTTTTCAAATCAAGGGCAATCAAAACTGCAAAATAAACTATATTCATTGTTGCTCTCATTGTAATAAATTAGGACACACCGTAAATACCTGCACAACAAGACACTTAGTTTAGATTCCTAAAGATTATCTTCATGCATCTAACCATCAAGGACTCAAAAAGACTTGGGTACCTATTTCTGAATAAGTTGTGTGCAGGGTAGCCTTAGAGCATCAGGATCAAGGATGCTCAAGGCAAGGATGACTGCAGACTCTTCACTCAAATCATATCTGAAGAGAAAAATAGTCACAAAGAGTGAATGTGTTTATGTTGCCACTAACAATGTTTGCAAGTTTTTTCTATTAAAAGCTCTATGCAGATAAAAACCTCGAAGACTTGACAAACATCATGTCAAAAGTCAAGAGTAACAAGATCTGACTTGCCTCACATTAAGGGGGAGTCTCATGCTCAGGGGGAGCACAGACTAAGGGGGAGTTATTCATTAACGACTATTATTTTTGAACCCCTAAATGGTAAGAAATTTTCTCAAAGGGGAGAGAATACATGGTAAGATCCTTCCTTTTTGGTTAGTGATAAAAAGGGGGAGAATTTGTATGTTCTATGAATTTTTTGCATTTTCTATGATTAAGGATTTTTGCCAGAAAATTCTCATAAATTTTGTCATCACCAAAAAGGGGGAGATTGTTGAACCGCTCTTTATTACCTTCATATTTTGGTGCTAACAAAATTTATGATGTAACTTAAATTGAACATTTTTGTTTCATCTGTGTCGCATCAATCTCATAGAAAAATGCTAAGTCTCCCATTGATGCAATAAGGCGCACTAAAATGCTAAGTCGGTGTTCATTCAATATACATCAATTTCTATTCAAAGTGCCACATCGATTTCACTAACAACGATTTGATAAGTCACACAACGATTTGATTGTGTAACGATTCGTTAAGTGAAACATCGATTTCATCGCATAACGATTTCATAAGTGAGAACAACGATTTGCTCTCATATCGATTTGGTTCTCATAACGATTTGATAAGTGAGAACAACGATTTGGTTCTCATAACGATTTGTTAAGTTTCATAACGATTTGCTTCTCACATCGATTTGTTAAGTTTCATAATGATTTTATAAGTGAGAACAACGATTTGCTCTCATATCGATTTGGTTCTCATAACGATTTGATAAGTGAGAACAACGATTTGGTATAACGATTTGATAAGATTCATAACGATTTGCTTCTCACATCGATTTGTTAAGTTTCATAATGATTTGCTTCTCACATCGATTTGTTAAGTTTCATAACGATTTACTTCTCACATCGATTTGTTAAGTTTCATAACGGTTTGCTAAGACTTACAACGATTTGCCATTCATAACGATTTGTTAAGTCTTATAAGTATAACGATTTGATAAGTAACTTAAACAACGATTCACTTCAATTTAAACACAGTTTGTTTAAGTGTTTTTTTTTTGGCGTCTATGGAGAAGTCAAATATCTTCTGACAGAATAAAGCTGCATGCATGTTTCAGAGTCTTGTCAGAAAAAGATATGAACTACTATTTTCAGCATGTTAGCAGAAACAGTGGTATGCACTGTTTATCATAAACACTCTTTTATGCTAACACTCTCTTCCATGCTTACAGACCTCGAAGACCACCAGAGTTTGATTAAGACAAATGAAGAGAAGATCAGCAACGTCTAGAAGAGCTCCAACGGATCTCTTCAATGGATCTATTCAAAGCCTCGCATATAAAAGATGAAGCAAGGCTGAAGATCAAAAAGAGAGCTTTCCTGAAAATCCTCGAAAGAGTGTACAACCAGTGAAGAACCTCAACGCCACATACACTCAAAGAAAGAGAGAAAGAGCCTGAGCCCAGAAGAAGTGTTCAAGCATCTGAAGCATTCAAGCTCTCAAGCTTTCTTCTCTCTCTTCATTCTCTCTCCGAGCTCATTGTAAATTTGGGGGAGAGTCCTTGATTGTGAGCTAGTTCTTAGTGTTCATCTTGTAATAGCTCTCGGTCTGATCTTTCTTTTCTAAGAAAGATTTCTGTCATGTTGTAGGACTGTATACAGTGTAGTACTTAGCTAGGGGTTTGTGTCTAGCAGAACCGCACTGGGGTTTGTACCAGGAGATTTTCTTCTGAGCCTGTAAAAGAAGTGGGCTGCCTTCTTGCCTGGGAAAGAGAAGAAGACCAGCTGGGGTGCTGGGTGTTGTAGTGTCCTTGAGGGGGACTGTACCCTTGGTTAGTGAAATCCCAAGAGGTTACTTGGGGATTGGACGTAGGACTTCCATGTGGGAAGGGCCGAACCAGGATAAATTCCTTGTGTCATTCGTGTGATTGTTTATTTGCTTCCGCACTGCTACTCTTTATCACACTAATCTAACCAAACTTTCAAGTGTTAATTTTCTGTGTTTAAGTTTCTATTTCAGATTTCAAAAAAACCTATTCACCCCCCCCCCCCCCCTAGGTTAGCTTGCTGTCGTACCAAAAGAACCAACAAGTGGTATCAGAGCAAGTCTCTGAACATTCAAAGAAGATCCAACGATCTTAGAGCAAAGATCCATGGCAGCTCAAGGATATGCTGAAGGACAATCAGTCACCAGACCTCCATTCTTTGATGGAGAAGACTACCAATATTGGAAGATGAGAATGGAATGCTTCATTCGAGGCACAGACTTTGATCTGTGGTAGGTAATTGAGGTAGGTGACTTTGTTAGTTCCTGTTGAAGGCACTACTGCCGTTACTCCTGCTGATAAAAATAAACTATCTCTAAATTTTAAAGCAAAAAATTATTTATGTTGTGCTTTATCTAAAAAAGAATTTAGTAGAGTATCTGCATGCAAATCTGCTAAAGAAATTTGGGATAAACTGCAAATAACCTATGAAGAAACGGATAAAGTGAAACAAATTAGAATAGATATTCTTGTTTCACAATACGAGCAATTTAAAATGTTCTCAAACGAAAACATTACTACTATGTATAATAGATTTTCAAGCATAGTAGTAGGTTTAAATTCTCTTGGTAAAACTCTTTCCAATGAAGAAACTGTTAGAAAGATACTTAGGTCTTTAACTGTTTCATGGACACCTAAAGTAACTGCTATTGAAGAGGCCCATGATTTAACCAAATTGTCGATTGATAACTTGATAGGTTCTCTCATGGCACATGAAATAAATATGGAGCGATTATCTGAAAGCTCATCTAAGAAGAAATGTACTAATGCTCTTAAAGTGATAGCTACTCCTTCCACTTCTTCTTCTAGCTCAAAAATTGCAAGATCTGAAGACAGTGATGTAGATGAAGTACTGTCCAAACTTCAGAAGATTTTAAAGAACAAGAAAAATGGGTCAAGAAGGATCCAAAGGAAAGAGAAAATGGAGAAAGAACAGTCTGCTATGAATGCAAAAAACCTGGACATCTGAGACCAGACTGTCCAAAACTCAAGAAGACTGGTCAAACTGAAAAATCCAAGAAGCAGCACAAGAAGCTCAAAAGAAAAGCCATGGCGGCTGCTTGGGAAAATGAAGAGGACACAAGCTCAGACTCATCAAGCTCAAGTTCAGAGAAAGAACAAGTAAATCTAGCCCTCATGGTAGGACTAGATGAGGTACATTCTGACTCATTCTTTAATTCATGCACAAATTCAGGGTCAGAATCTGAAGACTTGGAAGAAGTCTTTAACGAACTTTATGATAAACACAAGGTTGTTGTAAAAGAATTGAAAAATATCAAGAACAACCGTACTTGTTTGGAAAATACTAATTGTGATCTTAAATCAGAAATGGAACAATTGGAAAAACAACTGAAGGACAGTAAAGATAATAATCATCTTTTAAATGAGGATTTGAAAAACAAGAATAATGAGAAATTAGAGTTAGAAGAAAAATTAAAAACTCTAACTGAAGAAAATCTTTATTTAAAAGAATCTGTTGGAAAGTTAATTAAAGGAAAAACATCTTTAGCCCTATGCTTAAAAGGGTCAAAATCTGAAATAATAAACAAGGGCTTGGATACATACCCTCAGAAAAAGAAAAACAAGCCACAATTCCAGGTAAATATCATTTACCAAAATTTGTAAAAGAAACCAACACACATCAGAAAAAGAAACCTAAAATATCCAAGGTGCATCAAAATAAAAAGGTTTCTAATTTTTTTTTTCAAATCAAGGGCAATCAAAACTGCAAAATAAACTATATTCATTGTTGCTCTCATTGTAATAAATTAGGACACACCGTAAATACCTGCACAACAAGACACTTAGTTTAGATTCCTAAAGATTATCTTCATGCATCTAACCATCAAGGACTCAAAAAGACTTGGGTACCTATTTCTAAATAAGTTGTGTGCAGGGTAGCTTTGGAGCATCAGGATCAAGGATGCTCAAGGCAAGGATGACTACAGACTCTTCACTCAAATCATATCTAAAGAGAAAATAGTCACAAAGAGTGAATGTGTTTATGTTGCCACTAACAATGTTTGCAAGTTTTTTCTGTTAAAAGCTCTATGCAGATAAAAACCTCGAAGACTTGACAAACATCATGTCAAAAGTCAAGAGTAACAAGATCTGACTTGCCTCACATTAAGGGGGAGTCTCATGCCCAGGGGGAGCACAGGCTAAGGGGGAGTTATTCATTAACGACTATTATTTTGAACCCCTAAATGGTAAGAAATTTTCTCAAAGGGGAGAGAATACATGGTAAGATCCTTCCTTTTTGGTTAGTGATAAAAAGGGGGAGAATTTGTATGTTCTATGAATTTTTTGCATTTTCTATGATTAAGGATTTTTGCCAGAAAATTCTCATAAATTTTGTCATCACCAAAAAGGGGGAGATTGTTGAACCGCTCTTTATTACCTTCATATTTTGGTGCTAACAAAATTTATGATGTAACTTAAATTGAACATTTTTGTTTCATCTGTGTCGCATCAATCTCATAGAAAAATGCTAAGTCTCCCATTGATGCAATAAGGCGCACTAAAATGCTAAGTCGGTGTTCATTCAATATACATCGATTTCTATTCAAAGTGCCACATCGATTTCACTAACAACGATTTGATAAGTCACACAACGATTTGATTGTGTAACGATTCGTTAAGTGAAACATCGATTTCATCGCATAACGATTTCATAAGTGAGAACAACGATTTGCTCTCATATCGATTTGGTTCTCATAACGATTTGATAAGTGAGAACAATGATTTGGTTCTCATAACGATTTGTTAAGTTTCATAACGATTTGCTTCTCACATCGATTTGTTAAGTTTCATAACGATTTTATAAGTGAGAACAACGATTTGCTCTCATATCGATTTGGTTCTCATAACGATTTGATAAGTGAGAACAACGATTTGGTATAACAATTTGATAAGATTCATAACGATTTGCTTCTCACATCGATTTGTTAAGTTTCATAACGATTTGCTTCTCACGTCGATTTGTTAAGTTTCATAACGATTTACTTCTCACATCGATTTGTTATGTTTCATAATGGTTTGCTAAGACTTACAACGATTTGTCATTCATAACGATTTGTTAAGTCTTATAAGTATAACGATTTGATAAGTAACTTAAACAACGATTCACTTCAATTTAAACACAGTTTGTTTAAGTGTTTTTTTTTGCGCCTAATGAGAAGTCAAATATCTTCTAACAGAATAAAGCTGCATGCATGTTTCAGAGTCTTGTCAGAAAAAGATATGAACTACTATTTTCAGCATGTTAGCAGAAACACAGTGGTATGCACTGTTTATCATAAACACTCTTTTATGCTAACACTCTCTTCCATGCTTACAGACCTCGAAGACCACCAGAGTTTGATTAAGACAAATGAAGAGAAGATCAGCAACGTCTAGAAGAGCTCCAACGGATCTCTTCAACGGATCTATTCAAAGCCTCGCATATAAAAGATGAAGCAAGGCTGAAGATCAAAAAGAGAGCTTTCCTGAAAATCCTTGAAGGAGTGTACAACTAGTAAAGAACCTCAACGCCACATACACTCAAAGAAAGAGAGAAAGAGCCTGAGCCCAGAAGAAGTGTTCAAGCATCTGAAGCATTCAAGCTCTCAAGCTTTCTTCTCTCTCTTCATTCTCTCTCCGAGCTCATTGTAAATTTGGGGGAGAGTCCATGATTGTGAGCTAATTCTTATTGTTCATCTTGTAATAGCTCTCGCTCTGATCTTTCTTTTCTAAGAAAGATTTATGTCCTGCTGTAGGACTGTATACAGTGTAGAACCTAGCTAGGGGTTTGTATCTAGCAGAACCGCACTGGGGTTTGTACCAGGAGGTTTTCTTCTGAGCCTGTAAAAGAAGTGGGCTGCCTTCTTGCTTGGGAAAGAGAAGAAGACCAGCTAGGGTGCTGGGTGTTGTAGTGTCCTTGAGGGGGACTGTACCGTTGGTTAGTGAATCCCAAGAGGTTACTTGGGGACTGGACGTAGGACTTCCATGTAGGAAGGGCCGAACCAGGATAAATTCCTTGTGTCATTTGTGTGATTGTTTATTTGCTTCCACACTGCTACTCTTTATCACACTAATCTAACCAAACTTTCAAGCGTTAATTTTATGTGTTTAAGTTTCTATTTCAGATTTCAGAAAAACCTATTCACCCCCCTCTAGGTTAGCTTGCTGCCGTACCAAAAGAACCAACAACATCCTCCTCGCGTCAGCGTCTCCTCCCCACTTGGGTGCAGCTCCCAACAGCACCAAACAACAATAGCGACCAAGCTATAGTAGCAGCAAGCTAGCAACAGTAGCAAGAGAGAGAGAGCTCATGACTCTCTCTTATTTCTCTTCTCACCTTGAAAGAGAGCAAAAGAGAGAGAACAAGAGGGAGAACAAGGAAAAGAGAGAGGGTGCTGGCTATGAAGAGCTCAACTTGTAGTTCTTCACAGACCCCCTCTTCTAAATAGCGGGCGATTTTCAAACCCCTCACACGACACGCACATCGTGCGGCCATGTTGTGTATGGATCGGAGTACGACCAGCCATACCTATTTTGACGACAAGACGGGATGTCGTCAAGTGGACTTAGTGATATTGGTCACTGTCTCCAAGACAATCTTGGCGACAATCGATCTTGTTGCCAATCACCTGGCGACAGTCGGTTTTGTCGCCAGGACTCTTGGGTGAAAAACTATCTTATCTCCATCTTGGGTCAGAAAATAGCCTATTGGATAACTCTTATCCAATCCTCTATTTGATGAACCTATCATCTTCGTATATTCCTAGCTTTTAGTGATAAAAAAACTTTATGAAAATACTTAATGTTTTTGACATATAACCATATTGAAAATAAGTCTATCAACAGGGTATTTTGAAAAGTCCTTTTATCGCTTCAAGGATAATCACCATAAGTATTATAAAAGACTCAAGTTCATTCTACATTATTTACTTCAAAATAAATTTTTTTGTTCCAAGTCCATATTGATTGAAGAACAAGTTCTGTATTGATTGTAGTAAAAACCACACATTGATTGTAATTACACTTTTATATCGATTAGAGTTTGTCTAGTTTACCGATTCCTAATCAACTCTATACAGATTAAAGTTATATTGCTATATCGATTGTAGTATAAAACTCTCTATCAATTCCTGTAAAAATCATGTATCGATTGATGTTATTTTCTTTCTATTGATTTCTGAGTATCATATCGATTGTATAAGGTCTATCGATTATAGATCATGACCATTTTGTTTGGCTTGTATATCTTATCGATTGGTCCATACACATATTGATTGGTGTTTTAGTGAGACTCTGATTGGTGAACATTGCGCTCTGATTGCTGAACGTCACTCCGATTGGTGAACACTCTATCGATTTGTGGTGCAACACCCCTCCCGGCTGGTTAAGAGGTGTCATACGCACACAAATGAAATATCCTAAGCACTTCTGTTATGGGATGGGTTTCTGTATTGCGTGACATAAAATAGCATATCAATCACACGAATAAAGCGTAGTACAAATACTAATACAACTTCATCAAGGTAATTAGATTACAAATGTACATCGTAGTACAAGCATAATAGTTTATTCATTGGCTACAGGCTGAACAAAAGTTGTTGAACACAAAAGGTGACATAATCACATCTTAAACAAAAATCACCTTAAGTTCTGCCAGTCCTGAAGAAGCTACAACAGCTAAGGAGGTTGGCCTCAACAAGAAGATCACCTCAGGTTGTAGAATCTGGAAATGGTTTTAAAACAGAGGCATGAGTTCAAAAGTAACTCAGTAGAAAAAACCAAACATGGGAATCTAAACAAATGGGGATGAGATATAGAGCAATTTATATGGAATAGAAGCATAAAAGCTTGAACAAATAGCACACATATAGTGGTGGCTTATTGGATTTCAAGTGTACAGAAAGGCATGCAACGAGTTTCAAACATAAATGGTTGGCAAGTATCTGAATTCAAACATTATCGAAATCGCATCATCAAATCTCTCGTGGGGATGCATAACATTAGCTAACCACTTGCCGAGAAAGGATGCATACATATACATACATAGCTAAAAATGCCCAGCGAGTTGAGCCTAACCACCCACGTTTAAATTTATGGGATGAAATTGTAACGCCCCTCTTAGACCCAGTACAGTTACACCAACTCACATTGGATCTAGTAGAGGTATTACAGTGGAACGAATCCAACAATTACAATACAGGTTGAAATATACACAAATAACTATTCAATTCCAATGATAATTAACAGAACATGGAATTAAACACTTGCAATCGGCATTTATTCAAAAGCAAATCTAATGCATAAAAGATAACAATAGTCCAAGGTTTATTACATTCCAGTGATCAGTTGCATAAAGGGAATTACATAAGATCCTCACATACAAGTGCCACTCTAAAACTCTCTAAGACAAGCTAAGTCTCCACGTCCTCACGCTCTGAGTCAGTTTGCACTAACTCCACCGTATCCTCTGGCTCTCCTGAAATGTTAAGCAAGTATGAGTCTACAAGACCCAGCAAATCACATGAAAGACAGTTCAAGATATTAACAGTATATTAATTTTAAAACATGGTAGTACATTAGCATTCCATTCAGTGATATCATATACTTTTCTTACTATAGTTCTAAGTCCATTGACAATCATTCATTTCATAGTGATTCTAACTATTAAGGAAATAAAACTGTTTCTCATGTAGCATGAAATTACTTATTTATGGAATCTATTTGAAGTTATGTGACCTACAACAATTCTCATATATCAATTTCTCATTTATGCATGCACTATTCTTTTACACAACCATTCTCATGTAGTAATACTAAAACATCGACATGTAACATGAAATCCTTTGAACAAGTTCACATGTAGGAATGTAAGCATATAACATGTAGTATGTAGCATGTAGAACAAGTAGACATGTAACTTGTAGCATGTAACATGTAGCATGTAGATATGTAACTTGTAGCATGTAACATGTAGCATGTAGATATGTAACTTGTAGCATGTAGTCATTTCCATATAGTTGCCAAGACATAGCCCACACTAAATTAGAGATCAGTAGTCATTTAACATTCACTTATCACCTAGGCAATGCGGTGATGAAGTCATAGTATTTGCGCAAAACCGGGGAAAGTCCTTCCCACCTTGACCAGTAGAACAAGTCTACCTCCAGGATTTCAATCAGTTGCCCACGGATTCATTTCTTTACATGTAGGTGAACCATTACCATAGGGGCATCTACGGTGTAGCTCCTTGTAGGAATCTCTAAGATAGCAATGTCTTATTGGCATCATTGTTATAATGCATACACTAACGTATATAATAGATAGTGACATTTTATTTCATACTAGTTAACATGAGTCAATGCAATATTTCAAAATACAACACTTTCAGTTCTGAAATCCTATTTACTGTACAACAGATTTCTATCATGATACTAATTTTCATTCTTGCATTTTCATTCATTTTTATTCAATTCTATGTGTAATATATTGTTCAGAAATTCATAACAGAACGTACACATGTCTGAAAATTCTGAAATTTTGACAGAAATTCGAAATCAGTAATTACAATACACATGCCAAATTTCATAATTTTCTGATTTCTGCAACTATTTTTCATGAAATTAACTCAATTAAATCAACTAACTAACATGGTTTATTATTAAGAAAGGCTCACAATTTTCACATGAAACAGACATATCATATCTATTGCAGTAATCTAAACATCAATCAACCTGCTTTCTTTTACATCATTGCACTTATCTTATACAATTTAAACCTTGATCATTGTCATGTAATTATGCATGTTCATCAATTCATATATATATATATATATATATATATATAGATATATAGAACCTGCACATTACAGCAATAGACAGTCCGTAACATTAACATACTCTAATATTACATGGCTGAAACTCATACATTCATAATTTATACATTTAAAACCAATTCACTCGGATTTCTGGAAATATACAATTCTGTTAATCTCGACGTCAATGGTATGACTTTTACTATAGTCGACGTCCACATACGTTGTCGTTAAGTAATTATAGGCGGCGGCACATAGCGCCGTTAACGCAGACCGACGGCGGCACATAGCGCCGTTTACATATAGTAAGGACAGAAATACATATATATTTCGGATGAACTAAATAGCAGTCGATATTGCCGTTTATATATTATAGGCGGCAATACCCTTGACGTCTAGTTCTAAGACACAGAAAAACACAGAAACCTGCATGAAATGACGACGTTTCTAACCCTTCCCGTAGGTTGTTTACATGCTTTAAAAATACAGAAAAATGTTAAATACGTAGTATATCATATCCTAAACTAAATCCCCCATGCAACTTGCCTTAATCCCTCCTAATGGAGTGTCGAATCCGAGCTCGAAGAAGCCCGTCTCGCCAGGGAGACAGTTCTTTCCTCCGTCTTCAAGCAATCCGAAACCTCCTCCGATGAAGTTCCTCCGCCTAGATGAGCTTTTGGGCACACGAAGTCTTATGTATCTCCTCGGTGTAGATGCCTTCGAACCGCACGAACAAGCACCAGATTGTTCTGCAAATCCCTTCCTCGGCCCTCTTTCTCTCTTCCAGAACCAAAGCAAAAACTCCCTTTTCTTCCTGCGAGATCTGGTCTTATAAAGACCTCTCAAGCAAAGGCCAAACCCAACCCTGACCCTCGGATCTAAACACCTCGGATCAGCTCATTAAAGCCTTCCCGAAACGGCCGATTTCCTTAATCCGGAACGGAAAGCTCAAAAACAGGCAAGTCAGCTTAACGTCAACATAAGTTGTCGTCTATCCCAGATATAAACGTCCATCGTTGATGTCGTTTATAGTCTTGCCCATAATTAAATAATTCAGAAAAAATATTAAACGTCAATACCTATCGTCGTTAACATGCCATAAACGACATGCGATGTTGCCGCTTACAAGCTTTAACGTCAAATGATCTTGACGCCCAGTTCTACACAAAACATCATTCAATTTATGCAGAAATAAACACACAATGAACAGAATACATTCAAGGAAATTCTAGGGTACTACAGAAATTGTCGCCACAGTTGACCACTCATGTATGATGCCAACCATAAGAAGTCCTAACCATCGCAGAGAGAGAGAATTCAACTTATCTTGCCAAGAATATCTAAACATGGAACACATGGGTGCTGGTAGCATATAAGGGTATCAGAAATGACTTCTGGAACATACATGCAAGGCTCCCAAGTGGTCAGTCGAAGGGTGGCAACAAGAGTTTAAAAGGAGTTCAAATTAGAGTTGGTTAATACTAACAAGGAGGTTTAGACACTTGGAAAACATGCAGGCTAGGGGAGAGATATTAAACACAACGGAGATGACTGATGGGACTAAAAATGGTGGGGTAAAAAGGCAAGCAACGAAATTCTTAAAGAAACATGATTATCCTATTAGGAATTGAGGTCAAAGTCAGAAGTTTGACTAGCCAAAGGGGCTAGATGAGGTTGACTTTTGGTAAGTAGCATGACAATTACTATCACTTTAAAGATTTACATTTAAACTCCACATCGATTATAGAAGAGGTTTCTACCGATTAGAGAACAAATCTTGTACCAAATAAAGAACAAAGGTCATACCGATTGAAGAACAAATGTCATACCAATTGGAGAACAAAGGGAAGTTCGTATCGATTAGAGAATAAGTCCCATACCAATTGGAGAACAAAGGGAAGCTTCTATCGATTAGAGAATAAGTCCCATACCGATTGGTGAACAAATGAAGGTTGTTCTGATTACTAAAGGGGGAGTTGCGATTACTGAAGAGAGTTCTGATTATTGAAGAGAGTTCCAATTACTAAAAAGAGTTCCGATTACTGAAGAGGGTTTCGATTACTGAAGAGAGTTTCAATTACTGAAGAGGTCTTGGGTTCAAGCCCATAGTTATTAAGTTTTTATCCTCATAAGTGGTGAGTTCCAGCTTAAAAGTAAGGGGAGGAGGTAAATAACTAATTTCAGAGAAAGAGGGCCAAAGTTCTGAGACAAATTTCAAGAGTAAACTTAAAGGTTATGGACCTAAGCTAGGTCCTAAACACATGATATTACAATTCTAGCCCTCTTAAAATAAATTTCACCCTTGAAATTTCAAATTTCACTTACTGAATAGCTAGGGATAAGACTCCTTCACTTCTTGCTCCGACTCCCAAGTTTCTTCTTCTATATTGGCGCTTCTCTACAACACTTTCACTAAGGGAATCTTCTTATTTCTTAACACCTACTCCTTTTTGTCCAGTAACCTTACTGGTTTTTCCTCCACAGTCAGATCTAGTTGAAGATCTAAATCCTCATGGCTAATGATGTGTTATGGGTCTGACACATATTTTCTCAACATAGATACATGGAAGATATTGTGGATGTGGGACCGTGAGGGTGGTAGGGCAAGTTGGTAAGCCACCTCTCCTATTTTGGTCAATATTTCAAAAGGTCCCACATACGTAGGGCTGAGCTTTCCTCTCTTGCTGAACCTTAGGACACCTTTAGTTTGAGATACTTTCAAAAACAAGTGATCTCCCATAGAGAGTTCCAAAGTGTTGCCCAGCTAGCTAGCCCATAGGGGGGGGGTGAATGGGTTATTAAAAATTTGATCTCTGATTAAAACCTGTTTACTGAAAAGATGACACAACTTAATAACGAGGTTAGAGTTAGAGCAAATAAGACAACAATCACACAAAGCACATCCACAAGACACAAGGATTTTTATCCTGGTTCGGAACTCCTCTCCACAGGAGACCTACGTCCAGTCCCTGAGCAATGCCTCAGGATTTCACTACCAAGGGAACAATCCCCCTCAAGGATCCTTACACCCAGCCTCAACTAGTCTTCCTTCAACCTGAAGGGAAAAACAACCACCCTGGATACCACCAGGTCTTCCTTCGTCCAGAAGGGAACACAACTAAAGAAATGAAGGTGTAGGAACAGGCTTCAGACTCTAGCTTGACCAGCTACAAGCTGAAGCTATCAAAGGCCCGAGAGAGAAAGAGATTTAGCAAGGTTTTCTCTCCAAGGGCTACACAAGCTCTCACAAGAAAAATCTACTCTTGATCACTGAGAGCTAAGAGCTAAGAACAGGTTGGAGTGGAAGCTTCGCTCTTCTTTCAATCTTCTGAAAAACTCAAAGAGAAGGAATTCTTTTCTTTTGAATTTCAAGCGTTCTGGGTCGATATCTATTCTTTTCCGACTTGAGTCTTTTATATATGCTTCAGATTCAAATTTGAACGTTGAGGTGTCCGTTGTCTCTTATCCTGGTGTACGTTAGACTGGTTTGCAACGAAGCTTCTTATCTTCAGTCTTTTACCCTTTAGTACACACCAAAGAGATAACTTGATGTCTTGTATCTTGTATGTCCAAACGTTGTACATATGAGTCTTGTCAGATATCTGCGAGCATATCAACAATAAATAGTGGACAGCTAGGACTGTCGTCGATTGTTAGTTGCAGATGGAATAGATATTGCAATATATAGCAAAACTCCTTTCTGTCTAAAAAGTACGTAGACAGAGTAGCATAAAAATGGAAGATATTGTCTGCATGCATGGTAGATACGATCAAAGAGCATTTAATGCATAGCAGTCAACAGACGAGATATGACTTTGACTTTTCAACGCTATTAAGAACATTTTACTAATACAGCATGAAATTCGGTATAAACAATCCCGATGCCTTCATGACTTATGGAGTCGTTATGCGATAACAGACAAATCGTTATGACAGAGCATTATCAAGTTATAATGATGAAATCGTTATGAGTTATAGCAAGTCATTATGAACACTTATCAAGTCGTTATGAACTATAAAGAAATCGTTATGACTATCAAGTCGTTACGAGTTTCAAGGAAATCGTTACAAGAAGTCTTAACAAATTGTTGCACAAAGCAAATCGTTATGAGAATTAAAGAAATCGTTACGAGAACCAAAGGAATCGTTATGGCAATCAAGTCGTTACGAACTGTAAAGAAGTCGTTATGAACTCTAAAGAAATCTTTATGAGAAGTCTTAACAAATCGTTACGAGGTCTAAAGAAATCGTTACGGCTAGAGAGTCGTTGCGAGTTCTAAGGAAATCGTTACGAGGTCTAAAGAAATCGTTACGGCTAGAGAGTTGTTGCGAGTTCTAAGGAAATCGTTACGAGGTCTAAAGAAATCGTTACGGCTAGAGAGTCGTTGCGAGTTCTAAAGAAATCGTTACGAGGTCTAAAGAAATCGTTACGGCTAGAGAGTCGTTGCGAGTTCTAAAGAAATCGTTACGATGTCTAAAGAAATCGTTACGGCTAGAGAGTCGTTGCGAGTTCTAAAGAAATCGTTGCGATGTCTTAAAGAATCGTTACGATATCGATTTGTTTTGAATTTTCCGGTCAGAGAGGAAATCGTTCTGATTATCAAAGAAGTCGATACAAAGACTTGGACAGAAAGAGAGATGAGACTTACCTGATTGTCTTGAACTTTCATTTTTCTTTTATTTCCTGTTCTCAAGGCTCAAGTAATCCATTAGTACTATTTTGTTAATCATCAAAATTAATATACAAATAAATGAATTATTTATTATGGGGACAGTTTGGTCATCACAAAGGTCTTCTCCTCTTATCAACGTAACTCTTTTGCCTATCTTGTGCTGTCATAATCATTTTTCTGATTAATCTGATCTTCTTTGAATAGTCCTAAATCAAATCTGACCCAATCAAACATTTATCCCCTACTTCAGACCAACTGATAGGGGCCCTACAAAGTCTTCCATACAGTGATTCGTAGGGTACCATTCCAATGCTACAATAATAACAATTGTTATAGGCAAATTCAACCAGTGGTAGATGATCATCCTAATTTCCTTGTCAATCAAGACTGCATGCTCTCAACATATCTTCCAGTGTCTAGATGGTCCTTTTTCGATTGCTCATCGGTTTAAGGATGGTATGATGAGTTGAACTTCAATTGAGTGCCCAAAGCCGATTACAAACTTCTTCAGAGTCTATGTAAGGCCCTCGAATTTTGTTACATTATAAATTGCATGTAAATAATTCATGTTGTGTATGTATGTATGTATCTATGTATGTATTAATTAGTATACTTATGTGTGTATGTGTATAATTTAGGTATAAATAATGTATGTATTGTATGATGGTAGTGTGTACATGTTAATACATACATATGGCATGTATATAGGTGTAAGATGTGCATGGTTTCTGCATGTTTTAGAGTTATGGCCGAAGGCCAGATTGGCGTCAATATCAGTAGACGTCGATGTTGTGTTGGCGTCAACCCCATGGACGTCAACACTAAGTCCAACGTCCAGCGATATGGACGCCTATTTATCTGACCTGCATGCGTTGTAGACCCGAAATTCCGGAAGCAAGCCACCCCAACCATTGGGGAGCTATCCCCAACGGTCTGAAAGGGGTATCACATCACCTCCTGCGTGGGTGAGAGGTCTTTGGCTATATACAAAGCCATTTTCACAACCCTAAGCCTTCTCTTTACCCCTTTGCAAGAGAGGAAGAAGAGAAAGGAGTGAAACCCTATTTTTTGTGAGAAACCCTCACCTTTGCAACCCAAAATCTGAAGTTCTGAAGCTTGATCCGGCCACCTTCTGCATCAAGGAGCTTGCTGGATGATCGAGGAAGGCATCCCCGACCCCGGATTGCACTGGAGCTTGCTCAAGAACCTGGAGGAAGGCCATCTTGGAGGCTGGTTGGGAACTTCTTGGGACAGCCCAAGGAGAGCTTCACCAAGCCTTTTGATCCCTTTGGAGTATTCCTAAAAGGCAAGTACCCTACCCATAGTGTTCATGTATGTGTCTAGGATGGTTTTACTATTTTTATGTATTTTCCCTCGTATCCTAGACCCCCAAATTCACCCCATCTTTGGAGCTCGGGTCTGTGTTTTGCACAAACCTAACCTTAACGGCAATATCCCTTGCCGCTAAGATCATGCTTAGCGTCCAGCGATTATGCCGCTAACATTAAATTAGCGGCCATAGCTTGCCGCTAAGTTCATCTGAGCAGAACAGCAAGCTGTTCTGCCCTTCTGTATGATTAATTTCGATATGTTTCGCGATGAGGATATAATGTAATCTCTTATATACTATGTATACTAGTGAATGTGGTATGTGGATGGATTTTGTGCAAGGTGGCAAATGATAGACTTTATTTATTCCATGGAAATACATGTATGATGAGTTGCTAATCTTGTCAACCCTTTGTTTGTATGATTTAGGACGAGTCTGAATGTCCTACATTTTATGGGTCATGCATGTATTAGTCAGTCTCTGTTATGAAATTATGAGATTTTTCCCATGCTTGTGTGAATTAGTGAAAATGTTGTTTGGGAAATAGAAATCATGCGTAGGTCATGATAAATATTCGGTAAATCATGTATTGCCCACAAATTTCAGGAATAAATTTTGTAGCTCCATGCCTGTTAGGGCTCAGACAGTGAGTTGTTAAAAGTGTGCTTGTGTTCAGCTCCATGTTAAATCGAATTGCGGATAGCATGTGGAATTAATGTTAGATTTTCTGTAATTTCGTTTCAGCTTAGAAAAATATGAAATTTTGCATGAAGAACCCTAAACCCGAAATTAGCATGTGGTTAAAATTTTAGGTCATTTGGACCAGTATATGATGCAATATGAATTTTCCATGTAAAAATGTGAAACTAATGCATGCCGTTGTAAAAATGATTTGATTTTGTATATAGCAACCTGATTAGTGAAATTTCCTGAGTACTAAATTTCTGTAATTGTAGTGTTATGTCAGGAAAACAGAGCACCATGTGTGTGAATGAGTGAGATGTGAGTGTCATGTGCTAAACTAAGTGCTTAAATCGGAAAAAAACGTGTAATGTGTAAATTATGCCAAGTGTGACATTGCTTCCACAGAGGGCAGTGGAACCGTATCAGGGAAAAGTCCCACTGAGAAGGTTCAATGTGTTGTGACCCTAAGGGCATTAGGGGGAAATCCTGGAGGTGGACAAGTACCACTGGTTAGGGTGGAGACTTGTTCTCCTGGTCTGCGCAGTCCAAGAGTCGCCATTGTATTGCCTAGATGGCGTCTATGTGATGTGTTGTGTCCTTCTTTGGTGGTTTGGACTATGTGTCACGGCACTAAATGTGAATGTGTAAATGTGAATGTGTTCATGTGAAAAATGTGAATGTGAACAATGTGTAAAAGTGCATGTGTAAAGTGTGAAATATGCGAATTTGAAATTGTGTAAAAATGTGAAACCAAAATGTGAGGATGTGAGTTGGTAATCCCTGTTATGACAATCTGAAATCATGCTTAAACAGTAGCTTTACTATGTTATGATCATGTTTATGTATGCAAAATGCCTAGAATCCATGCTAGGGATAATTGTTAAGCATATATAAACGACTTCTATACTTTGTTGTTCACATGTTGTGATTTAATCGTTGTTGTAGCTCTCATGTGTTAGATTATGGTTGCTAAAGTATGTAAAACCAGCAAGCTTAAAGCATGTAAAATGGTTACGTATATGTGTAGGAATGTGTAGATTCCATGTTAGGTATGTTTCCTTTCATGCATGCTCGGAAATTTATGTTAATGGCTTTCATGTCTTAGTTGGTTGAAGGTAGATTTCTATGTGAAGAATGAATAGAAAGCATGTGATAGGTGATTCTATTTTAGGAAATCTGAAAGCATAGTCCATGTGTTTAAATTGTAGATTCACCATGATAGGTTGTAAAATTTAATGTCAAGCATGCGACATGTTGTGTCTTGTGAATATGTATGTAGAACCTACTATGATATGTGCATGTACGGTATGTGTAGAAGTACTTGCGGAGTCTTTTAGACTCACTACTTGCTTCGGCGTACAGGTGTAGTTGGTGACGAGACACTAGTGGAGGAGACGTTGGAGACCGACTCCGAGCGCGGAGATTAGAGTGTTGTTGGAGTACTTGTGACATTTTGTGATTTTCATAGTATATAAATTGAGCATTGTACTATCATTATCATGGAAGAATGTATAAGTGTGGACATCTATGAATTTGATTTTCAGCAATTTAAATTATGTGGACTTTTAGTTCTTTAAATGTTATCGAAACATGTATGATAAATGTGGATGATGAATGAAATGAAGACAGTGGTTCTTTTACTTCCGCTACTCTGTTCTATATTCACGTGTATCTCAACTGAATGTCATTGTTGGGTAAATGTCCCACTGTGATGACGCTTGCTATACCGACGTGGGTTGGTATAACCGTACCGGTATAATGAGGGTCGTCGCAGTCTAGCTGTAAATCTTGAATCTCTATCAGAAATAATGGACACAGGAATTCAATGCAATCTTACTATTTCTTTGATGTACAACTGAGCCAGGCTTTCCATTGATTGGGTTTTGGTGAAGGCAAGAAATTGTGCTGACTTTGTGAGTGTCCACAATGACCCAAATAGCATCATGCTTCCTCCTCATCCTGGGTAAGCCTGATACAAAATCCATGGTAATCTAATCCCAGTTTCGTACAAGAATTTCAATCTTCTACAGCAACCTAACTGGTCTATGGTGTTCAGCCTTGACTAACTGGCAAGTCAAACACTTACTCACCATTTATGCAATGTCTTTCTTCATTCCATGCTACCAGTAAAGTTTCTTCAAGTCTCTATACATCTTGGTGTTGCCAAGATGAACAGAATACTTAGATTTATGCCCTTCCATCAATAACACCTTATTGATTTCTTCATCTTCCGTTACACATATCTGGCCTTGAAACTTGACTACTCGCATGTCATCTCTAATATACCATGACTTGCTTATCAATCCTTGCAAGCCCTAGTCTCTCAATTGGGATTCAACAATCTTGTCCAAAAGTAATGATCCCACTTTGAAACCAACTAGTTTAATGCTCCTTGGTTCTAGGCGAGGGGAGTGTACTATCAGTTCAACCGTTTCTTTCGAATGCTGGTGCAATTGCAAAGCCATAAGTCTCTTCCTACTTAAAGTATATGTCATGACATTGACCTTTCCTGTATGATAATTCATTGAGAAGTCAAAATCCTTTAACAACATGTTGAGACATGTTATTAATAGGTCAACACCTGTTGTCAATAGGTCGACACATGATCAACACAGGTCGACCTATTTGGTTCTAGAAAATAAAAGGAATGTCCAGAAAATTTCAAATAAATATAAAAAAACTTTAAAAATACTGAAACACAATCTCATTAGGTCAACTGGAGATCCAGAGTTCCAGTTCAATCAATTTGGATCAATTCCTGTAATCAATGGTGCTATGGTCCTCGTTGGTCTAATTTTCATGAATTCCATCCATATTTCTCAAGACCGCAACGTCATGTTTGGTCCAAATTTCCAAAATGGCATAGTTACCCAAGTCTTAAGAAAAGAACTATTGGAGTTTATTTTCCAAATCAAAATGGCATCAAACCAAAAAGTAAATTCATTTTAGAAACAAAATAAAAATCAAAAGTAACTCGAATGTGGATTAGGAAAGAGTTGCTTTCACTGATTAGTTAATCTAATGGTCCCAACAATGTTTAGGTACCAAAATATTTTCTTCTATGATTGAAATGTGCTGGAAAGCTAGACACTCAGCTCAAATGTATGGTATCTTAACAGTGGGTGTTTAAGGCACATGATTGGAGATCGATCAAAGTTTTCATGCTTGATTGAAAAACAAGGAGGTCTCGTTACTTTTGGAGGTAAAAATAAAGAAAAAATAATTGGATCTAGAAAGATTGGTAAGCCCTTCTCAAACTCAATTGAAAATATTTTACTTGTAGATGGATTGGATTACAATTTGTTAGAGCCAACTCGTTTGGATCTTCTCATATGAATGACAACTTCCTCCTCGCTCCAAACTCCACGTCGAGGCTGCCTACAAGCAAGAGGACTCACCACCAAGTCAGAGAAAAATCCCGATGAAAGTGTAGCTCGGAGGAAGAGGGGAAGAGAGGGAGAAGGGAAGAAGAGGAGGAAAGGGGAGGGAGAGATCCACATGCCTTGGTTATATAGACATCAGATCTCAAAACGTGAAGGTTCGATTGTCACGAGCATACCATAATGTGACGACCTCCTCGTTGCGATCCTAAAAAGGGCGGACACGTGTCACCCTGCATGCGTGTTATTCAGAACGTGACAATTGTCATGTCGTCTTCACACCGCATTCGTTCTGACACGTGGTACAACTGCTCTGATAACAAACAATAAAAATTACATAACAGTCGGAAAGTAAGAACGTGATGGTTAAGGGGGCACATTCTCAAACAAAATGTGACACCCACTCTATTGCCTCGCAATGTTAATGATCAGAACTAGTTAGGAAACCTCGAGATATTACACTTGGGGTAAAGGTCTTGAATCAGACAGTGACCCCTCCCTCAAGTATGCTCAAGAATGTGAGGCACTTGGCTGCATTTGACACTATCGGAGAGAGAGAAGGGTGCTGAGGCAATCCAAGTGATTAGATGGGTATGTGGTCTCGTCACATGAGTTTATGGCTAACATCTCTAGCTTGTTGGGATGTGTTGTTTTTCCATCATACTTCTTCTCCAGCCCCCTAGTCATCATAGGAATTTTGGAGGTAGGGTGCAAGGTCTTAGAGGTTTAGTCAAAACCCTTAACCCTGGCTCTATTATACATACCTATCAAACGCATAATGGGGTTAATTCATCCTTATCCCCATGTTATCCCCATATTAAACATGACCAAAGTGTCTCATCGAATAGGTTATCGATTTAATAAAATTATTATTTATTTAAAAAACACTATTCTTCAAAACTACGCTGGCCAAAACCCCAGTCGAGTAAGGTGTTTACTTTTCATCAGTTCCTCGCGCGTTCGCTCGCACGCACAGGCACAAGGGGGTCCGGACTCCAGAGAGAGAGAGAGAGAGAGAGAGAGAGATGGAATTCGAGAAGAGGAAGAAGTCGGCACTGGCCGCCATGGTCGCGCCGACGCCAGACAAGTCCCCCAAGGGCACGCTGGACTCCCCGATCGTTCCCCTCCTCCACGCCATCAACCGTCACCCCTCCTTCTTCACCACCTCCTCCTGTTCCGGCCGCATCTCCATCCTCTCCCACCCGTCGGAGCCGCAGTCAACCGCTGCTGCTGGAGACGGTAGCACTTCTGGCAGCCGAAATGGTTCGGAGAAGGGACAGAGGAAAGGGGGGGAGAAGAAGAAGAAGGCTGGAGGTGGAAGATGGGTTCTTGTGACCCACGACCCCGTGGATCCCCAGTCCGTTGTGGACCTCCTCTTCGGTGATGGGGCCACGCATAGTGGGCCTGCCGGAGGTACCCTTGTGTTCCGGTTTGAACCTTTCATCTTGGCTGTCGAGTGCAGAGATGCTGCGTCGGCTCAGTTGCTGGTGTCCACTGCAATTTCTTGCGGGTTTAGGGAGTCGGGTAGGTGTAGATTTGGGATCACCTTGTTCCTTTCTTTTGCTGTAGTGATCGTTTTGATTACCTGAACCACTTTGTCATCTTCATGTTTGCTTGAGCGATATTTTGCTAATGAGAAAAAAGACCTTTTTTTCTTTTGTTTTTCTGTTTTGAGACGACAACGAGTACAGTTTCACATTTTTGTCATAATTTGGTGCAATGACAAGATACCACGTTTGGTTTAAAGGATTCGATACTTTTACTCCCTTTATTTTCCTCTGCAGAAAATATCTTGGATTGGTCTTGTTCTTCTTCTTCATCATCATTATTTAAAAGCCTTACAATACCGATATACTAGTATAGCTTAGGTCCTAAAAAAGATTCTGAGAATCTGATAAAGTTCTGCAGCATTCTGCTACTCTTATTTTGCTTCAACTCTACTATGTGTTGCCAAGTACCTGATCAAGGAAGCAATAGACGTTGGAGGATATGTCAAATGTTCCATGGGATCATTTTGTCTTTTGTAGGGTAGTGTTGAAGGTTACATGAGAACATTACCGATGAGAAGACTTGTTTAGTATAATTATCTTTTTATCTAATAGCTATGAAGTTAGAATTCATGAGTAAACTTTCATTCTGTTACAAGAACATGGTGATTAGATCTAACATCTGGTAGGCAGTTTGAAGCCAATTGAAACAATACTAGCAAAATTGGAAGCAAACATAAAATTCCGTTGGTATTATTGATGAAAAGAGTTTAGATCCTTCCATGTCCCTTTTTTTCCTTACCAGAAGAAGAGTGAGTAGAATAAAGTGGATCCAACATGTGCATTCTTGGTTTTCTGCCTTGATCAGTTTGAAGTGCAGACATTGGGTTGGCAGCACCATTGCATGGACTAAATGATCATTTTGTAGGCTACATATTGTTCTTCTGAATTAATTCTGTCTCCATATAACATTTCTGACTTTCTCCACAGATCTCTAAAATAATACATAGAAATAAGAACAAGGACAAGTTTCATTCCTAGCATGTCTAGATCATATATCTTCTCACCGGGTGACCACTCAACATGTTCTTTTCTCCTTCTTCTTTCCATATTGTGAGAGAGTGGTGGTACTCTACATCCCATTTAAGATTAAACAATTGCTTCACACACTTCATTTGAAGGGTTCGCCATGGAATTTACTTTACATCATCAACATCGGATAGCATTTCTCACAAAGATCTAGTTTAAATTAATCTGACATCCTTCAGTTTTGGTTTTCTTGCAATATTTGAACAGTGTTTTTCACCTGAATTGGTTAATGGACATGGATTTCTTTAATTGGTAGTTTCACTTTTGAACCTGTATACATTGAAGACCATTACGGATTATTTTACTGTATACAATTAAGTCCTTGCGTTACTATTTTCATGTGATTTTTGCGCTGAGAACCTCCAACCCTCCTTATGAGGTGTGTTACACACTCAACGATTCAAGTTTTGTCTCTTTACCATCATTATTACTGTTGTCATTTCCTACATTGCCATCTCTGGAAAGCCTTATCACACTGATTTTGGCCCTCTTAGTTCCTGGAATATTGAATCCTGAATATACTACTAAGATGTTTGGTCTGGTTGTGAGCAGATGCCAACCTCTTATTGGTTGTTTAATTGTTTTAAAACACTGACCGAAAACAATTGGCAGCATGGGTAGACCACCCTTTTGAAGGATAACGAGGCTAGTTGCCTGACTATTTGTAATATATATGTATCTTAGTGAAAACATGAGATCATCTTTGTTTAAAGCTGTTATAAGAAATTGTTTTGTATCAGGGATTCAGTTGGGTCATTTCATGTACTGGATTAAGGTGTTTCCAGACTCAAATCAGTTAAACCTCACACAACTTTGATGTTCAAGTCTAACTTGGTCAATGGACAACCAAACTTTGGGTTCCTAGCGGTTACTGAACCTGTAGTTTTTTTAACAATCCACAGGGTTCTTGAGTTCATTTTCATTTCTGAAAAGATAAAGAATAATCAAGGGAACTTATGTTTAATTTAGCTAAATATTGGATACACTGTTAGAGTTTCAACTGCGCATATAACATCATTTGAATCTGTATAGTGGACAGTACTTCTATGTGATGCAGCATGCAGCTTTGACATCCCAATTTGTTGGTTTTGTTTCTCTGAGGTCTCTACCATACTGGTAGAGCACAGTGAAATAATAAACACACAGCACCCCAGGTTTTAAACCTGCATCTCCCCTTCTCTCCCCACCCAAGTTCCTGAGTCAGTGGTTTCTGGTAAAATTCTTATACTAGGCCCTCCTCATTCACTTAAATGGAGTATCGATGGCATTGAGTTTACTTAAAATTTTGACTGTATAGGTGGGCCATAGGTTCTGCCAACGATGAGCTTACACAGACAAAAAAATAGTAACATATGAAATTGAAACCTAAACTGGACAGTGACTACCAAATTAACATGAGCAAGTCTGTTGCTGTGCATCCTTTTCTCCATTTTAGTCCTGTTCTAGAGCTCCAGGTGTGCTTCTCCTAGGTCTCCTTTTTATTCTTGTTCTATTGTAATGTCCCCTTAAATTATTTATTTCACCTATACCTTTTCTTATATTGGTTTCATAACTCATATGTTTGCATGACTTGTATTGACTTATTTTCTGCAATTTAACAACTGAGATGTTATAGGTATCACAAATTTGCACAAACGTGTTATGGTTGCAATACGGTGCTCTATAAGGCTAGAATTGCCGTTGGGAGAGATTGGTCGGATGATGGTCCCACCAGAGTATGTCATATACCTTGTTAAAATTGCAAATGAGAAAATGATAGCAAATAGAAAAAGAACTGATTGTTTTCTTCAAGCATTGCAATGTAAGGTATGTTATAATCATAGGATTTAGTTCCTATGTTTCCTCCATGTAAATGTATTGAAATGTAATGTTACAGCCTTCTATTTAAATTCAATAGTCATGCTTTTATCCATTGCCTTAACATGTTTAGTTATTACTTATGATCCCTTGAGGTTGTGCAATCTTTTTGAAAATCTTGTTGTAGGTGATGATGCCCTTCTTGGTAGGAAGTAGATTCTTAGAAGTAGGTTTACTGCCGGTTGTAATGTTGAGAAGGCTCCGTCAGTGTCTGGTGACCAGAATTTCCATTCATTGCAAAGCCTAAATGGATTAGTTCAATATAGTACCTGGCTTTTGTGTCTGTAATGGTAGTTGGAGCTGGCTTCTGTCGTCTATGTGGTTAATAGTCACTATGCATTGCAGGCAAAAGAAGTTAAAAAAATGTGATACCCGTACAATCTCCTTCTGAGCAATGTGGCTCCTTCCTCTTTTGGTTTAAGCGTGTTGGCCTTACAATCCTGATCCGGATCGGCCAATTCAACTTGGAATCAACAGAGTCTGATTGCAATTCCAGAAAAGCCGCTCCCTTTTAAAAGAATAAAAAAAAAAAAAAACTTGAATTGGCCCAAATTTCCTAAAATCACCAACTCAACTCTGAATCTGCGATCTGGCTGATCAGGATATATCAGGACATATTTTTTGCAAATATACTTTTTATATTGGGTTTATGAAAAATACTTATTTGCTTTTTTAAAACGAACTTTGTTGACTTCCTTTGGATTAGCCAGGTTGGCTTATCTGGACCAAGGTTTGACCTTAATTCGGTTTGATTCGGGTGAATCGAACCGATTCATATGGATGCGGCCAGAAACCCATTTGTTGGCCGATTCTCTTGAATCTGGCCTTTTTTTGACTGATTCTCTGGTTTAGGCCTCTTATGAATATGTTTCATCATATTCAATGATATTTGCACCATGTATTACTATACAAATATTTATTTTCAATCAGAAAAATCATTAGAAGAGTGAAAATAATTGAAACTCATTAATAGAAAGATATTTACATTGCACAAATTGAATACAAAGATCAAACTCTAAATCCAAGTACAAAATAGAATGACTCTAATATCCCCAATGCCCCTGCTGATATGGATCATAAGCACTCCACTGGGACTGGCTAGGCACTGACTCTGACTCTTAGGGAGGGTAGCTCCCCAATAATGTGATAACCTTTTCTTTCAGACACAAAATTATGATGCTCATTCCATGTCATCATGGTATGGATCTCTGTCGAAATAGCCTGAGATAAAGGTCCCACATTTGGCAATCGGGACGGACTACGTTCAGCTGTGCCATCTGTGCATCCTCCGAAGGAGCAAAACCATGAACAGGAATAGGAACATGAAATGCTATTGGAGGATACATGTATGGACCAGGGTAGCCTGTGGTAGTGTACCCACTATAGCCACTACAGTAGTTTGTGCCAGTGGACTCTGGGTGATAGCTATGGCCGCCATAGGATCCAACAGACTCTTGCGTACTCATCCTCTCAAAGTCTGTTATCATAGTGTCATAGCTATTGGAGTCCACTGCTGAATCTCCTGCACCTTCTGTTGTACTGCAGTGGGGCACCATGATTAATATATTGGATTGCACCTCAGAAATACTGCTCCTCTGTGAATGCTATCCCACCACCTTCTCCTCCCTGACTGTCACCACCTCCACCTCCCTGAGGTGTCACCACTGCCACCTCCACCATCTGAAGAAGAACTACCTGCAATATCATTTTATGATAGATTAGCACAAATGCAACTGAGGTAATGTGCAATACAAACCGAAGACCCACTAGTAGTCATGGAATCATGGGAGGTGCTATTGGGCAACTGGGGTGAATTGAAGGGAGAAGGTGTGTCATCCTTTGTATTTGGATGCAAGGTCTCTGCATTTGCAATGCCAAGTGGATCTTCAACATGGGCAACACCTTTTTTGCCTTTCTTGGATCCCCAATCAGATAACCAACCCTTCTTCTTCTGTGCTGGGAGAGGTGGCTCTCGTATAACAATTCCTTTGGTAGGGCGAGACTCCGTTGCACCAAAATTTTTTGGGCGGGATTCTTGAGCTTTCTGCTTCCCTTTTACCAGTTGAGATGATGTGGGAGGCCTTCTAGATTGTGAGGGAGCACAGTATGGGTAGATGACTCTGTTCTTCTAGACTGTGAGGGTGCTTCTCTCACAGATCGTGTGCGGGGGAGGTCTTGCATCAACCTTTCAAATTCATCATCATCATGATCATGTCCTCCACTTGCAATAACTCCCAACATGTTAGATTAACACAAATGCAATTGAGGAAATATGTCAGACGAAACGAAGGGATTACTCTCCCACGGTCCTACTTATAGTACGCTCAACACGCTCTAGTTCTATCTCCCCAAGAAGATCCACCTCAGCCTTTAGGTCGGCCCCAAATTGATAGGAGTATGGCTGTCTCAACAACTCTCCACGATCTCTCTCCTCCTCTGCTGTTGTTTCTGCTACTGCCCTTGCCAAGAAAGTGTTAGGGCAAGGTGGATCTTCAGGATCATCTGCCTCCTCATCTAACTCATACTCCCCCCGCTCGATGATTGCTCGTGCAACCCATGCAACCATTGGGTCTTCATCATATCGTAGGAACCCAATGTCAATAGGATCATACTCTACCTCCCCACTCTACTTTGGATCTTCTGTGAGATGCTTGACTCTCAACCTCATATTGTAGTGCACGTACACCAAGTTGTCCAAGCTCCTATATGACAATCGATTCCGAACTTTGGTGTGTATCAATGCAAATGTACTCCAATTCCTCTCACATCCACTGGACGAGGTTGCTTGCGATAAGATATTCACTGCAACTTTTCTCAATGTTGGCGCAGAATGTCCAAAATTAAACCACCAATCAGCTGCAACCAAGTTACTCATACTCAATTAGCCCTTTCCTCTAAGTTGCAATAACAATAAATGAAAGGGAAAGCACATTACCACCCTCAACACGCTCCCAACAAGCAGTGGCAGATGGCTCAACACCCCCCCAATAACCTTCCGAAAGTTCATCATCTGCATAAAATGTATGGATCATATATACATTAAATTGTATTAGTATCAAATTCAAATATTTGTTTGAAAGTTGATAACCCTGTACTCGCCTCATCAATGAGGTCCGCCGCTTCCAGAGGACTTCTTGATAATCTTTCAACAACTCTTGTAAAAGTAGCCGTCAAGTCATCCTCATACGCCAGCTCGTGCGTATAATGGTAAGCAGGGTGGAGATAATATGCTCCAATTGGAGTATAAAATGGTCATGGTTGCAAAATACTTTGTTATAAATTAAAAATATCAAATTTTCCTCACCGCTTTGTGTAGATCTCTACTCATCTACCGATCTCATCTATCTTCAACAACGTTCAAGTCTAAGTGTGCATATCGAGGGGACACTTTGTGGATCTTCTTCTTCGCAGCTTCAAGCTTTGCATACACCAATCTAATAGAAGGTCTCCTGTCCCCATCAACCACCCTTAATACTTATATAGAGGTTCAATGATCTGCACTAGCTTGAACACCCGATCCCAAAAATTCGAGCTGTTGATGATGCCTTCCACCTCTTTTCCATCCAATGTTCCTGCGAAAGTGCTCTGTAACCATCTCTCACTCTTGAACATGCATTTTAATCTATCCTTGTGCTTCAAGAGGCTTTGTAATGTGATGTTGGAACGCGGAATTTCCTTTCGTTCGATCCATCTCTTTTATCTTCGAGATGGATCTTTTGCGTGGGCGTGCCAGACTGTTTGCGAGAAACAGACAAAGATTATTTTATGAGGAGTATTGGGTGCGAACCCTGATACCCTCGAATTTATTTTCCGCGTGCGCTCGCGTTCAGGGCGATTGGAGTGGTCGTGTACTGGACCGTTCCCCACCGACCGAAGTCGATGTTTCATTTACATCGAGTATAACACTCGAATACCTTCGAATGCGTAATGTTTGTTAAAAGACCGTATGCCGAAATTTAAAGAAGAAAAGGCAGATGACAAATGAATTTCCACAATTTTATTCAAGCATGCTCATGTCATTTTATTTTATGACATGACGTTTACATTTACATGTACGCCTTTAGTGGGGTTTTGTACCTCCACTGGGCGTGTATACAACAGCCAAGTACATGGACGTCGACGACAGGGTGTTTGTGCCTCCGTCGGACGTTTACATGGTAATGAGTACATATGTGTTACCAGTGGGGTGTTTGTGCCTCCATAGGTTAACATGCCTTGACGTGCGCCGTTTTACGACACCGGAGGACTTAAGTATATGTGCCTCAACGTGTGTCGTTTTATGACACCGGAGGGCTTAAGTACATGCCTCGACGTGCGTCGTTTTATGACGCCGGAGGACTTAAGTACATGCCTCGACGTGTGTCGTTTTATGACGCCGGAGGACTTAAGTACATGCCTCGACGTGTGTCGTTTTATGACACCGGAGGGCTTAAGTACATGCCTCGACGTGTGTCGTTTTATGACACCGGAGGGCTTGGGGGTCTTGTAACAACCTGTGGTGTCTCCGTGTGGGCGAACGCAGGAGGGCTCGACCACGAAGAGGAAGCACCAACGGGTGTCGAAGACCTTCCCCGACTCGTGCGGCCTATACAAGCTCACGCACGGAGCACACCCGGACCAACTGAAGCGGTTTGCAGGCGTCCGCTCGAGGAAGGAAGCTTGGGCGTACTTTGGGCCGAAAGGCGTGTGTTCCAAATGGGGGTATGCCCCCCTATTTATAGGATTTGAGGGGGGCATACCGGCGGGGGTACCCTCCCCGGCGGAGGTCTCCGGGCGCAAGCGTCGAGGCAGGGGCGCGAACCGGCGGTGGTGCCCGAGAGAGAGGGCGGACTGGCGGAGGGGGCCGCCAGTCAGGTACCTGACCGGCGCCCCTCTTGGCTAGCAGAGGGGGAGAGGGCCGCCAGTCAGGGGGCTGACCGGCGGCCCTCCCTGCTGGCGCGGGGGCTAACCGGCGCCCCCCCAGGCAGGCGCGGGGGCTAACCGGCGGTGGTGCCCGAGAGAGAGGGCGGACTGGCGGAGGGGGCCGCCAGTCAGGTACCTGACCGGCGCCCCTCTTGGCTAGCAGAGGGGGAGAGGGCCGCCAGTCAGGGGGCTGACCGGCGGCCCTCCCTGCTGGCGCGGGGGCTAACCGGCGCCCCCCCAGGCAGGCGCGGGGGCTAACCGGCGGCCCCCCCCTGCTGGCGGGGGGCCGAACCGGCGGCCCCCCCTGCTGGGGGCCGAACCGGCGGCCCCCCCCGCTGGCGGGGGCTGACCGGCGCCCCCCCTGGCAGGGGGCCGAACCGGCGCCCCTGCAGGGGGCGCGAACCGGCGGCCCCCCCCCTCATTGGCGGGGGGGCTGACCGGCGCCCCCCTGGCAGGGGGCCGAACCGGCGCCCCTGCGGGGGGCGCGAACCGGCGGCCCCCCTCACTGACCGGCGGCCCCCATGGGGGGGCCTCATTGGCCCACCACCTATTTAAGGTGGGGCCTCCTCCTTTTTCTTCCACTTTTCTCCGCGCTTTCCGGGAGAAAACCCGGGAGAGAGCTCCGTGGGCCTCCCGCGTCCGGTTTGTTGGTCGACGGCCGTGCCGTGCACGTGCACACGTGCGCCGCCTGTGCTTCTCCGGCCGTCCCACGTGCGTTTGTCCTCGTTTTCGAGGGACACGTGCATTTGATCGCTCGGGACCCATCGGCTTCGGGCGCGACTCCGCACTCCGCCCCGGACGTGGATTTCTTGACATCCGGGGTACGTACCCTTCGTCGACGAAGACTTCTCGGGCTTCTCGCTTCCGGGTCGCCCTGGTTTAGCGCGAATACTCGGACTTGTTGGTTTCCGACGTCCGAGCGGGGGATCGGGAGTTTATTCCCGATTCTCTTAGGGCGTATCCGTCGCCCAGGGTTTGTTTAAGCCCCGATATTTTCGGGTTCAACATGCGACAAAATTTGTTGTAAAGTGGGTGACAGCCGACCTCAACAACTCTCCACCTGTGGACTCTCTCATCCACGCCAACACAACATGGTGGTTGTAGATGAACCTTGTAATCTTCTCCCCGCCTCCACCACCTTGTGCACGTGTTGCAATGTTCCAATCTCTTTCAACATCAAATCAACACAGTGGGCTGCACATGGGGTCCAGTAAAGACGAGGATAAATGTTCATCAACTCCTCTCCTGCCTTCTTGTAGGCAAAGCCATTATCAGTCACCACCTGCACAATGTATTGCTCACCAATCTTCTCAACAACGTCCCGCATCAAACTCAAAATGTATTTGTAGTTGTGTACTCTATCTGATGCGTCGACAGATTTATGATAGAAGACCTGTCTATCACAATACACGAGGAAGTTGATGAGGCTGCTCCTGGTGGTGCCTGACCAACCATCACACATCAATATACTACCATACTTATCCCATTTCTTCTTAAAGTTGTCAACATAGGACTTGATCTCATCAACTTCTTCCTGAAGATATCTCCCAACTAAGTCCCTGGTTGTAGGAGGCTGCACATGTAGCCCTGCACGTTGAACCTCCTGTATCGCGGTTTTGTATTAAGGGGTATTCGCTGTATTGAATGGTAACCCTACATGGTGCCACCACTTTGCAACTGCTCAGCCCACTTTGTATTTCAGCCCCTGTTGGTTATATGCATCCTCAATCCTAGTTTGCTTGCCATGCTTCCTAGGATACACATAAGGGTCCACCTCTATTTGCACACATGTGGCTCTCTTCCTTTGTCTTTCATGTTGTTGTGTAACAGGGGGCCGAGTGAAGTAACCCCCCACATTTGAAAATCGACGAGATGGACTTCCGTTGACGCCCCCCACTTGCTGAGCCACTGCCACCACCACTGCCACCCTCGTGCTGAGCTCCCTGAAAATTGACTCTGTCACTCTGTAGGCTTCCTTTTGGTCAGCTTCCCATGCCTCAACCCTACTCTGTGCTCTAGCCCGCTTTGCTGCACATCAGGAGTAGACACATATTCCGCGTACATTTCTACTTCATCATCAATGTCTTCATCTTGTTCCCTTCTTGATATGATCCTCTCTTGGATCTCCTTATCCACCCTCTTTCTTCCAGTCTCCATACGAACATGTTTAAGGTGTTCAGTCATAAGTTTTTTAACTTCAGTTGGCACCATTTTAAAGCCCTGCACATCATGGTAGCCTGCTAGTCGGTCACATGCAAGGTGCTTCTTCAGTCAGGAGACGCCACCTCCTTGTCCTGTAAAGCTACAATAGTTGCACTTGAAATTGTGTCTACTGCCCAACATGGTGCCATGCTGCCACCCAATATCATCACTAGAGCTCTTCTTCTATGCCATCTGGAGGAATAAATAAGAATTAAATATATTAACACAAAATTAATTCGAATTTCGGACACTAAAAAAAAATAAAAATCCTCATATCTGTGGAAATTTTTTTCCATGGACATCTTACAACTCTATTCACACCTCTACAAGGAGTTTGTGAATTTTCAACCTTTATTTAATTTCTGGTAATTTTTTAAAAATTTTACTACTACGGGAACACAAATTTATTTTAGCTACGATTCATATGGAATGAAGGTCTAACCATGATTTAGAAGTTATACAACATGTTGCTATCAAATGTTGGTACTTTAATTTGTTTTAAATTTTATTCAGAAATTCAAAATTTAAGAACAATCTCCAAATCTACATGAAAAACTTGTAGATTTTGATGAGAAATGGTTGCAAGTGTACACCAATCACTTGCAACATTATTTCCCATGAACATCTAAGTCATACATCGAGAAAAAAATAAAAAATTGAAGGAATAATGGAATATGGTGGCTCCCTTCAAAACCCTGTAGAAACTCCAAAAAACTTGACAACAAGGCTTGAATGCCTCCAAATCCATGTCCAAATGGCTTCAAACTCACATAGGAACCCTCCCTAAGTGTTTTGTCATGGAGATCTAGGGCTTTTTTTGGAGAAAGGGTGAAAACAAAGGGGAGAAAGGCACCTCCGGTGGCTCCCGGCCTGCTGTGCTGTGAATCGGGACTGTACAGTCCCTTTCACAACTCATTGGCCGACACCTTAAGGGTGTCGGGCGAATTGAACCCGATTTGCACAGTATCGGGACGCATCATCGGGTTCGATTCAGATGGCTTTAAGTTTCAGATGGCTAAAACTTGGAAATTGAGCACTCATATTTCATCTTAATGCTAGGGCTGTTTGTTTTTATACAGGGAGGGACTTTTCCAGTGTTGGAGGAAATTTTCTGAGATCATACAATTGCCATACTTGCATGGCCCATTTAACAATTTTTTTTTCTTTTCGGGAGGGGTGGTGGTGGTGAGCGGCTGGGTTACTGAGGTGTGTGGTTGAATTCCGTTTATGAATTGTATTTCAAGTTATAAAAATATCTGATTTGTTTTTCTTTGAATCTTACACAGTTAATTCTTGAGTTAGTGAATTAAGTAAGAGTATTATCTATGAACTGAAGTCATAGTGAAACAGGGTTTTATTTCAAAGAGGATCCCAGATGAGAAGAGGATTGAAATCTGACCTCCACAGTTGTGAATTCAATATTTCAAGGTTCTTCTTTGCATATCCCCAGGGAAATATGATTCCTAGTTAAACATATTTGTGTTCGCTAACAAGGGGTTCCCGTCCCTTGAGGAATTTAATGCGTCATCTTGCTAACCGCTTAAATGTGTTTCTTGATCAAATAGTTAACATTGGCATGCCTATGTGAATACTGAATTTTACGCAAATTGATGTTGGTGACAAAGTTCAATTTCATATTTTATTACGTGAAATTGTACATAAGCACCATAGATGATAGAACAGCTGAACAGGTGCTCAGTTATTACAAGATACATCCTTTGTTGAGATATTGGCTATAATATTCTTTGCAGTTGATTACTTTGTCAAAACATCACTAGCTTATATAAATTCTGTGCAGAGTGACTTTTTTTTGGCTGCAAATGATTATAAAAGTAGGAGCACACAAGTTAATATAGATGTGAAAAGGGATTTATCAGTTTCCAAAGTTAAGCAAACTGAACAGGTAGGTAATGTTGCTGAATCTTGCTCTGGGTTGCATGGATCATATGTTCAAATTATGGATACTTCTCTAAGGAGTTCAACAAAGAAGTCAAATCTTTCTTGTGAACTAGAGGACCAAATCATGGATGAAACTGTGACAAGTTTTCATCGTAGTAAGTATATTTCATGAGAAATTATCTTTATCAATTGGACTGACAATTCGCGCTTACAAATGGGCTGGTTTAGCTCTTTTTTTTTTTGTATTACCATTTAACATTGTAATAGCTGATCTACTGTAACTCTGTCATTGCAAGGGTAGAAACTAAGTTCCCAGGAAGAAAACAAATAGTTTCTCTTGTGTTCCACGTGAACTTTATTCTGTCATGTATGCTAATTATACACTGAATTCTTTTGATGTTGTTCTGATGTGAGTCTGGTTGTTGGATCACGTGGGACAATGACAATCTGCAATTTATTGTTCCAATTTTCTTTGAGCTGTGCGTGGATCTTCAGGATGATAAAACATTCTGTAGCAAGTAAGAATATCAATGAATGCATGATTTGCAAATACTGCCCTGGCAGTGATATGATTGAGAAATATTGATGAATTGTATATTTAGAGTTTTCATAAGTGGATGATACAGCCATTGTATTAAAAAGAAATGAAAAAGGATATGCAAGTTTGCTAGGTATGTACAATCATGGTTTATTGAGCCGTACTGTACGTATGCCCTTCAGGCGAACCATACCGTGCCTGGGCCATTATGGTACCCAGGCCCAGTCGGTACAAGCTTTAACTTTTTTTCTTCAAATTATGGCAGTAGGCCCAAATCATTGCAGTACTGTATGGTATGACAGGTACCGTACCACCAAATCATGGTTTGGTTGGTATACTGATATGTCAAACCTTGTATACAAGCATCAGAAAGCAAGTGAAGACTTGCTCATCCATAACCTTTGGTCCCCCTCTGTGCTATCTAGTGAATTAGGACCATCTATCAACTGCATAAAATACACTCAAATACATCCTTAGACACTAAGGAGCTGGGCCCTCTCTCAGCAAACAATGTAGCAGCCCAAGCATCACACCGTGTGCTCTCTTATTGAACTGTTGAGTGCATCAACAATACCAATAGTGTCACCATCTGTGGTTGGAGACCGGAAAAGAAGATATATGGTGGATTTGCCTGTTGATAGCCTACATGCAAAGGACCCTACCTTATAAAAAATAAGTAAGTTTCTTTGGATTTGATACAAATTTGGTGTGGGGACGACAAATCTAAAAATCAATTAGTCGAATACCAAAGGTGCCATAAACACTGTGCACTATGGGGTCCTAACTCTTATTTCTAGGGCTAAATATTGAAGATTTGGTGTGCAAGGCTGAACTTGGCCTGGTTTGATGCAACTTATCAAAACACGAATAGGTTTATTATATGTAATAAACATGTTTATTGAAAGCATATTTTGTATTGTTGTGGTTTAGTCCCATATTTGAAATCTGTCCTCTATCTGTGTTACACTCCAAACTGGTTGGTTTGGTGCAGGGAGGTGGTGTTGTGGTTTAGTCCAATATCGAGAACCCGTGGGAGTTTTACCACTATATATGTAGAGGATTCCCTCAACTCAACACCTAGGTTTTGGGTTAGAGTTAAAGACCTTTCACATTGTATCAAAAAGGTTTTACCTGTTGGGTTTTCTCTTCATATGTGGACATTTATCCCTATCCGTTTGCGTCTCAAACTGGTTGGCTCCAAGGAAAAAAGAATCGGATTGGCCTAGAGATTGTCTTGGGCCGATCCCGATCTCCATCCGCCAGAAGTCTAGTCAACCTCGGTCGATCTGATATGGAATCGGCCGATCTTGTTCGAGATTGACAGATTATGTGATCCATGTTTGGTTCGACGTCGGGGGTGGTGCTGTGGTTTAGTCCCATATTGGAAATCTGTCTCTACCCATGTTGCGCTCCAAATCGGTTGGTTCTTCCTAAGGGGGTTGTTATGGTTTAGTTCCTTATTGAAATCTGTGGGTGTTTCACCTCTATGGGCCGCTTTGGTAAGCCGTTTATCCCTGGGTATGGGGGTGTAAACACATGGTTGGTGTTTAATTGACTTTGGCACGATGGTATAGGCTAACCATGGGGTATCCTAGTTAAGGATGGATATGATGGTGTAAATGCACGATTATTGTGCCCTGCCCCAGGGGGTGGGGTAGAACATGGTTTGCTGGAGCGCGGATTCGGGGCGAATCAGATTCGCCCTGATTCGATCCGATTCGGCCCGAATTGGGCCGAAACGGGCCAATTCGGGTGGATCCGGCCAGGAACCCATGGTTTTGCCCCAGGTATGGCCAGATTCGCATGGATTTGATGTTTTTTTTTGGCCGATTCTCTGTTTAAAGCCTCTTGTGAAGAATTTCATGTATATCTGATGATATTTATGCCATGTAATGCTACACAAACATCCAATTTCGATCAATTTTATTAGAAATTGAGTACAAAGTACAAACATGAAACTCAATTCTAAATAGAAAATACAGTGAGGCTCGTACAAACATCAAACTCAAATCCAAATACAAAATACAATGAGTTTAGTACTCCCAATTTCCCTGTTGATATGGATCATATGTACCCGACTGGGGCTGGACAGACTCATCTGACTCTGAGGGAAGCTCCCCAATAAGATGATAACTTTTGATTTGAGATACAAAGGTATGAAACTCATCCCAAGACATCGTGGTGTTGTATCTGGTCCGAAACTCCCTTACATAGTGGTCCCACATCTCGCAGCTAGGACATGCTACCCTCAAACTCGCCATTTGTACATCCTCTAAAGGAGCATAAATCTGAACATGAACAGATGGAGGTGGATAAAAATATGGTGTATGGTAGCCTGTGGTGGCGTAGCCACTATAGCCACTGGAGTAGCCTGTGTCGGATGACTCTGGCTGATAACTATGACTCCCATATGTTCCCACAGACTCATGTGTGCTCATTCTCTTAAAATCAAATATCATAGTATTATAGCTATCACTGTCCACTGCTGAATCTTCTGCATGACCATCTTTCACAAACTTCCGCCTTCTATTATACTGCACTGGGGCACCATAATCACCATCTTGGGTGCAATGGTCAGCATAGCGCTGCTCCGCTGTGAATACCATCCCACCATCGCTGCCCCCTCCCTGTCCACTCTCACCCCCGCCCGCTCCCCCATCTCCATCATTACCGCCGCCCCCTCCCCCTCCCCCATCTCCATCACCTTCCTCTACAGATCCACCTGGTGAACCAGTAGTCGTGGAGTCATGGGAGCGGCTGCTGGGTAATCGGGGCGAATCCTCGAAAGGTGTTTTTTCTGCATTTGAATCCAAGGTTTCTAAATCTGCAATATCAAGTGGATCTTCAACAGGGGCAACCATTTTTTTCCCTTTCTTGGATCCCCAGGAGAACCAACTCTTCTTCTTTTGTGCTGGGGCAGGTGGCTTTCGTATGACAATGCCTTTGGTTGGGCCACATGCTTGACCTTTGTCCTTCCCCTTTACAAGTTGGGATGTCGCCACTGACTTTCCTTTCGCAGCTTGGGTTGGAGCAGCAGATTGCATATGTGACCCCTTCCTTCTTAGTTGTGAGGAAGCAATTGCAGGTGCTTCTCTCATAGACTATGAGCGGGCTGCAGGGCCTAACATCAATCTTTTAAAGTCCACATCATCATCAAGGTTTGCCTCACCTGTAATAGTCCCTAACAACACAAATTAAGGTAAGGACAAACACAAAATATTGAATGGATACGTTTAACAAATGATAACTATTGTCTCACCTCTAGAAGGCATGGCATGTTCCATTCCTAAGTCGCCAGGAAAACCCACCTCATCCTCTGCTTCGAACCGAAATTGAGAAGAATGTGGCTGTCCCACATCTCCATGTTCTCCCTCATATTACAGTGCACATACACCAAATTGTCCAAGCGCGTATGTGACAATCTGTTCCGGACTTTGGTGTGTATCAATGCAAAGGTGCTTCAGTTTCTCTCACACCCACTGGAGGAGGAGGTTTGTGACAGGATCTTCACTGCAATTTTCCTCAATATGGGTGTCAAATGCCTAAAGTTGAACCACTAATCAACTGCAAAAAAGTTAGTCATACTCAATTAGTCATTCGTTGGGTCTACTAATATCCAAGAATGAAAGGGAAAGCACGTACCGCTGTCAATGCGGTCCCGACCAGCAATGGCGGATGGCTCCGCAAAACTCCCAACCCCTTCTCGAAAGCTCTTTATCTGCCGCAATGAAGTTTATTAGCAAAAAAAATTAAACTTGTAATTGACAACATGTAGGGAGATTAATGCTCGTCTGATAAATAGCATCTACTGCATCCAATGCACTCCTTGACAGTCTTTTAACAACTCGCGTAAAGGCGGCCGTCAAGTCATCATCGTACGATAGCTCCATCGCATAATGGTAAGCAGGATGGAGATAGTAAGCTGCAATGAGGGTAGAAAATAAAATAAATTCATGTACTAAAATCAAAACCAATTTGAAGTAAAATTTTCTCATCCGCTATATGTAGATCTCTACTCATCTGTCTGTCCCACCGATCCTTAACAACGTCCAAGACCAAGTGTGTATACCGAGGGGACACCTCACAGATCTTCTTCTTCGCAGCTTCAATTTTTGCATGAACCAACCCTATGGTTGGTCTCCTATCCCCATCAACCACCCTCAAAATCTCATAAAGAGGTTCAATAATCTGCACCAACTTGAAGACTTTGTCCCAGAAATTAGCGCCGCAGACGATCCCTTCAACCTCTTTACTATCCGATGTCCCTGCAAAAGTGCTCTGCACCCATCTATCTGTCCTAAACATGCGTTTTAGACCGTCTTTGTGCTTTAGGAGGTTTTGTAAGGCAATGAAATTAATTGCAAAGCATGTAATGGCCGGTCTCAACAAGTCTCCACTAGTGGACTCCCTCATCCATGCCAAAACAACATGATGATTATAGATGTACCTTGTGATCTTATACCCAGCTTCCACCATCATCCTCACTGGTTGCAGTGTGCCAATCTATTTCAACATCAAATCTACACAGTGTGCTGCACAGGGAGTCCAACAAAGATGAGGGTAGATGTTCATCAACTCCTCCCCTGCTTTCTTGTAAGCAAAGCCATGATTGTCAATATATTGCTCTTTTATCTCATTCTCATCCACAACCTCCCGCATCAATCTCAAAATGTATTTAGCATTATGCACTCTATCTGATGCATTAATAGATTTGTGGTAGAACACTTGTCTATCACAATACACAAGGAAGTTGATGAGGCTGCTCTTGGTGGTACCTGACCAACCATCACACATTAATGTGCAACCGTATTTCTTCCACTTTTTCTTGAAGCTTTGGATATATGACTTGATCTCATGTACTTCTTCATGTAGATATCTCCCTGCCAAGTCCCTTGATGAGGGAGGTTGCACATGAAGCCCATGTCGTTGTACCTTCTGGATCATGCTTTTGTAATATGGGCTATTAGCTGCATTGAATGAAATGCCTGAATGATGCCACCATTTTGCCATTGCACGACCCACTTTATATCTAGGCCCTTGCTGGTTGTATGCATCCTCAATTTTGGTTTGCTTGCCATGCTCCCGAGAATATATATTAGGATCCACCTCTTCTAAGGTTACACCTGTGGACCTCTTCCTCTGCCTTTGTTGTTGGTCTGGGACTAGGGCTTCGATTGGAATATGAGTGAAGTAATCTCCCACATTGGAAAATCGACGGGACTGCGCCTCGCCCCCAACCTTGGACCCACTGCCACCACTACCACTGCCAACCTCAAAACTCCCTCTCTGTTCAGCTTCCCATGACTCAACCCTGGTTTGTTCTCTTGTCCGCCTAAGAGGTTGATCAGACACATGCTCTGCATAAATTTTTGGCTCATCATCGTCGTCTTCGTCTCGCTGCTTTCCTGAGATGATCCTCTCATGTATCTCCCTGTCTGCCCTCTTTCTTACAGTCTCGGCCCGAACACCCTTCAAGTGTTCAACCATGAGCCGCTTCACTTCAGCAGGCACCGACTTGCAACCTTGCACATCATGTACCCTGCTAGCTGCCCACCTGCAAGGTGCTTCTTTAGGCGAGAGACGCCACCTCCTTGTCCCGTATGGCCGCAGTAGTTGCACTTGTAATTGTGCCTACTGCCTAATGCGGTCCCATGCTGCCACCCAATGTCCTCACTATTGCCCTTCTTCGATGCCATCTACGTAAAACAAATAGTCATTACATTTCAAACAAATTTTTTTTTATGCTGGTTTCACATACAAACAATTTCTAAAAACACGCTAGACGTTGTAAGTTGCATTGTTATGAAATGCACATAGGTTGCAATTTTTATTTTTTTAAAAAATTAATTTAGAAATTCGAAATTTGAAGAAAATGACCAAATCCATGTGAAAAAATTGTAAATTCAAGGGAGAAATGGTTGCAAGTGAACACTAATCACTTGCAACATAATTTCCCATGAATATATTTCCTATACATCAACAAAAAAAATCAAAATATGAAACATACATGGTGGGTTACCTTCAAAACAGTGAAATGGGTGAAGAGAGGGATGAAAACAGCCCAAGAAAGCCTCCAAGCACCTTCAAATCCACGTAGGAAGCCTCCTTAGGTCTCTTGGAGTGTAGATTTGGAGTTTCCTTGAGGGAAAATGGGGAAAAATGGGAGAAACAAGGGTTTCCGGTAGGGGTGTAAACGGAACCCGATATTCCGACCCGATTCCGATAAAAATTATCAGTTTCGGAATCAGAAAATGATACCGATAGCTTATCAGAATCGGTATCGGATATTCCGATAAGCTATCGGAATCGGAATTGAAAAATAATCGGAATCGGAATCGATATTGAAAAATAATCGGCATCGGAATCGGTATCGGTTATTTCGATAAATTATCATAAACTCAAAAGGTAAAACTATGGTAAACACCTTAACTTATCGGAATTTCGGTTCCGGTAATGTTATCGGAATCGGAACGGAATCGGAATTAACCATTCCGATTTTATCGGAATCGGAACCATATTTCGGTTATCGGAATCGGAATCTGTGTTTCTGGTTCCGAACCCGACCCGTTTGCAGCCCTAGTTTTCGGCGTGAAACCCTGTGCAGTCCCGATTCGCAGGGTGTCGGTCGACCCTTAAGGGTGTCGACCGTATCGGATCGTGGTGGATCCAGCGAAGCGAATTGGGTCGGATCGAATCGAACCCGATCCGCTCGATTCGACCGGTTTGCGGCCGGCTCGGGCGTGTTACGCGAATCACGAATCGGGCTCGCCCTGATTCGATCCGATTCGGCCGAATTGGGCCGATTTGATCCGCCTTGCAAAACCCTGGGTAGAATGCTACCCCGAGGTAGCATGAGTTAATCGATTATTTTTCTTATGATAATCGACTAATAAGTTCTCTCATATGAAGAGTTTTATTTTTTAAGTGCCATACATGAAACATAATCGATTATTAAGAGACTAATCGATTTGGATTCTAAAATCGTAAAGAAAACAATCAATTACTTGTTGCCTACTTGGTCCCATTTTTGTTTCCAAAGGTAGGTGGGTTAACTTTTGGGTTAGCCTATACCAGGTTAAGGTACCCCTATACCAAAGCGGTTATATATGTAGAGGATTCTCTCAACTCAAAGCCTAGGTTTTGGGTTGTAGTTCAGGCCTTTAACATGTATTAACCCCTCTTTGGATTCCCCCCCCCCCCCCCCCCCCAAGTGAGTTCATGTCAAACTCTGTTCAAGATCTACCATAAACCAACTCAGAGTAGAGGGGAGATTTAAACCAACTCAGAGTAGGTTATGATTTTGAGTTTATGATAAACTCAAGTGAGTTTATAATTAGTTTTAGCTATCCAAACTAAGGTTATAATCTAAAATGACTTTATGATAAGCCTAGATGTATTTATATTGAGTATTTAAATAGGTCCTCAGCCACATGTAAGATGGAGAAGCTGAGGACATTGTCGTCGGCAAGTTGGGATCTTCAGGGTTCCTACTAATGCCCATTGTTTTGAAGGTAGGAAGGGGTGTGAAGAGAGAAAGCGAAGGAGTATAGTGATATGGAAGAAAAGCTGAGTGAAGATGGTTGGGAGCATTAATGGCTCTACTGCTAATGTTCATAGTGATGGATGGGTAAAAACTAAAATAAATAACTTGGAAGGCTTTGTTGGAGACCTCCGCATTTGGCTTGATGGTGGCAAGCCTATCATGGCAAGGGATAATCATGTCCCAAGCATCTCCACCTCAAATCGCTTCAAACTCCTTCGGCAAACCTAGAGGCCTATAAAACTCATGTTGCGGAATTACAAGCCCAAGCATACGAGGCATTCCCGACAACCATCACCTTCACTGACAAAGATATGGTACTGTCTTCTCCATGCCACAATCACCCCTTGTATATGTAGGGGACGATTAATGGACATGATGTGAATAGAATATTGGTCGATGCTGGTGTAGCTGTCAACATTATATGCCTCTCAAGACCTTCTAATCTTTGCACTTGATGCATTACCTACTAAAGGTGGAAGTAGTCAAAATTTCAGGATTCAACAAGGATTTTGAAGATGCTCCTTGGAGCGTCGAAGTGCAAATCGTTATGGGCGACTTCACCTCTAAGGTGGTGTTCTATGTCATTAATGTGGACACGTCATATAAGGTGCTGTTGGGCCGACTCTGGCTGCATGAAAATTGGCTCGTCCCATCAACTCTGCACCAGTGCCTCAAATATGTCAAGGGAAGGGAGCAATATACAATCTTTGCTTACCAAGCTCCATTTGGCCCAAATGAATACCATTTGGCCGACGTCGCTCTATATTTTGGGAAACACACTGACAAATCCGGAGCCTGCAGAAGACAAAGGGAAACGAAAGTTGAATGTGAAGATGAGGAGCGTCAACTCTTCATTGTCAATCAGGAGTTGGCAAAGTTGCACCGCTTAAGCCTCTAGGGCCAAGCTGGTTCCAAACCAACTCAGCCAGAAGGGCGACCTGTTGACTTTGAGGCCAACCTCATCACTCGAGTCATTGACCAGAGTATTTCGCTCCCCCCCCTCAATTGTATTCAACTCTCATTTCCGAGGGAAGAACATGAAGTGGTGCCATTAAAAGAAGGAACAAGAAAAAGGACGAGTCTAAGCCAATTATCTTCTATGAAGGAGATTTGGCACCACAAGGTCCTCCTACAAAAGATTATGAATCGGCCCCCTTTGCAGACAAAGTCTCGGAACCAGTCCAAGAACTAGACGATATGCCCAAGCACATAAAGGAGATGTGCATAAAGCAACATATCCCTCAGGCTTAGGATCCTGCTAGGGTTGAATACTTCAAACGGTTGTGGAATCACATGGTTTAATCAAGATTCTGAAGTAGCCATGGGCAGAGTCACCGTGGACCTAATTTAGGTGACTTTGTCACCAATGTGACATTCTATATTATCGATGCTGATACAGCATACAAAGTATTGCTCGGAAGACCCTGGCTACATGAAAATTGGGTCATCCCTTCAACACTCCATCAATGCATCAAATATCCAAAGGAGGGAAAGCAATATAGTGTTTGCTGATCAAGCTCCTTTTTTGTCAGATGAATGCAATTTGACCGATGCTCTGTTATATCTCAGAGAACCAGCCTTTCAACCCTCTACCCGAGCAAAAGGGAAGGGTAAACAAACATGTTGCACAGAAGAAGACAGTGAAACTGACGAGCTATTCGTGATAAATGAAGGCCTTGCCAAGCTTCACAAAAAGAATTCTCGGAGTAAATCAACTCACCTGGAAAGACGGAACATCAATTATGAGGCCGATCATATAAGTCAGGCCATCGACAAAACCCCTTCTCCAAAAAGGATACAAGGGGGCTAGGTTATGACCACAAGGTCTTCTTCACAGTCAATACTGTTGGGCTGTTGCCGGAGACCTGTAGTCCAAAAGGCAACCGAGAGTCTTCTGGCTCCAACTCTAAAGAAGCCACTATCTCTCCCAAGAGAGAGCCATCAAATGAAGAGCCGTCAGAAGAATTTGACAAACAAGCTTCACCGACAAATCCCGAAGATATAAATTACTATGAGGTCTACGTC